>OY292398.1:2601119-3255120 GCA_958496205.1 Idaea biselata | reverse complement strand
GCCACGTGATTTTTTTTTAAACATTCATTTTGTGACATTTGTAAGATAAAAGGCCTTGATGTCATACCTTATTGTCGCTTTCAAAACATTTTTCCTTATCAATAAAGATAAAAAAATTGTGAAACTCAATGAGATGTTCGATAATAATTTAAATGTCTTTCACTTTTTTATTTATTTATTTTATTTTTATTTAACAGGAAAACAAACAGTTATACATCACAAATTAATAATGTAAAGATACACCTACAAACCAATTAAATTATATCACAATACAACTCTCCAATTCGGTAATCTTCTTTCTATTCGCGTAGTGGTGTGGCTCACCTAGAGTGTTAAGGCTTCTACCGTTATCACCTAACGACTGCTACCGGATATAATGACCGGGCTAAACTATTGCCTAACCTTCAGAAGCCTTCAGAACCGTGCCGGAGCTCGAGAAATTTGGAAATGAAATCGATAAAAACTGATTTACAAAACACGATTTTGAATTCCAAAATAATTTATTAATTACTCCCTTTTCAACTCAACTCAACTTTAAAATGTTTACCAAAAAAATTATGCAGAAATATCAAATGGGTTGTTTCTGTTTACTGTGTGGGGAAGGTAGGTATTTTAGAAGACTATAACCATAAAAGTTGGTATTGTGGAACGGGCGTGGAGGGTGTCGAGAGGGGTGCACGCGAGCCTGCGGCGACGCGCCGGATACGAAAGTTTCGGCGCCACCAACGCTTTGGCTCTGCGGGGTTCGCTATCGGAAAACTCTATGAATATGTGCATGTTCAGATTATCACTGACGTGACACTAGTTCTATTAGGACCATACCTATATACGCTTGAAGATTCTAAATATAACAAGGGATCATTGAATCAATCCCGTAGTTTGGAAAACAGGCACATTAAAATACTCGTGGCTGCTACATCTGGTAACAATTGTTAAATCAAGAGTGACTGATCCTTCGACGCCTCGAACAATACCACTAGAAGTAGCACACTAAACGAAATAAAACCTTAATATCATTAGTACATCGCACATGTCCCTTCGGCAAAATTCATTCAATATTTATTCATAAATTACAATTGCCTCCGAAGTTACAGCATCATTTACTTTAAAAGAGCTCGTATTCCCCAAGTCTGTCGCTACCAACCCACACATTCAGTACCGCACTTTGTGACCTTTCTCCAACTTGCTTCAGTATGCAAAGTTGGAATTAGTCTCGATTGACCTTGAAATGTTTATTATTCTCAAATTTTTCCGTAAACCTTCCACAACTGTTAAATTATGCCAGAATCGAACACTTTTTCATTATTATTCATTGCGGATGACGCGAAATACTCACAAACTATGCCTACTTCGGAAGATATCCAGATTGAAATAAGGCTCGGTTCTGAAAGTCGGTGTGATATAACACCAAGTTCCTGGCAGGGAACAGAGCCAGTTTCATAACATTAATTTATTCCGATTGTCCCTCGATTTTGTTTTCGTTACGTGTGTGAGTTACGTTATCTGCACCCAGCTTAGGAAGGGCCATTCTTTGTAATGTTTGCTCCCGCAGGTGTTTCCTACTTGTGAATATAAACTTCTGACTATAGGTACCTACGTTTATTTTGTTTCTGTGTTGCTTCACATCCATTACTATTAAGTTTGTTGCGTAATTCACACCTTTTAGCGTTTACTTTTATATCAATTGACTTTCCGGGTCAAAGGTTTTCTAAATAATTTACAAGGTTTATTATTTTACCCCTTTACTTATAAACGATGATTTGCATGACATAATGTATCGTTTGTCTTTTACTGTGACATGAAGTTTCAAAGTTGAGAGACAGAAACAAATGACAAACTTAGTGATCTGTTAATCATCGTTTACAAGTAAGGGGGTATGTTGACAGTTTTGTCTTTATTCTTCACCGTGCTATTAACTAAGTAGGTACTCTTTGGTCCTCTTCAACTAAATGCTTACGTCTATTACTTACATTTATTAGGACATTAATATTATCTTCTTGTTAGAAATAATTGTCTGGCTTTATGCCGATATGGTTCGGTGAATGCGCTGCATTACGTAAACAGTTATCTCTTGAACACATGAGGCTTTTCGTACGTCAGCTTCTAAGGCCAGTGTGAGAATAAACAGTCCATGGTATCGCAGTATTTTGACGTTTTAACTCAACGTTTAAACTATAGTAGGTAATAGAGATTAATTTAAGTTTAAGTCGAATATTTTGGTCGCTACAGGTAAGGTTTTTTTTCTTTTATTATTAGCAACATTCCGTTATCTTGTCCGCGTTAATCCTGAGACTGGATCAATAGTTATTTAAAGGTATTGATTTAGCAAAACGTAGTTTGAACATCTAGGTATTTTTATTATTTTATTAATATGAAATTAAACTTTTTTTTCGGTTTCAATCTCGTTGCTTGTATTATTATAAGCATTTTTCAAACGTCCGACATTTTCCAGGACGTTATACTGACTTCTGTTAATCTAGCCGTGAACAGGAACTAAACATAATAAAAAGTAACACGATTTATAACAAAAAATGAGTTTAATTGCTAGTATTAAATAACGGGGTATTTATCATGTTTCAATTTATATAGAAATTAAAGACATTTTTCGGTTTGAATCGCGTGGTTTTTATTACTTTTAGCATTGTTACAACGCTCAACGTTTCGAGACCTATCCTATCTTCTATCCTGAAGAAGAGACCTGGAAAGGTCTCGAAACGTTGAGCGTTGTAACAATGCTAAAAGTAATAAAAACCACGCGATTCAAACCGAAAAATGTCTTTAATTTCAATACAACATCGCGAAAACAGAAGAAGAATCAATTTATATATTTCGAGCTGGATATTTCGCCAGCTAGGACCGTCCATTTCGAACAACCTCCTTTCTTCAGTTCAGCTACGTTACCCCCGTACCCCGTTATTAAACAATATTTGTAGTGAAAACAACCACGTAAGTTTAAACCCGTACAATAACAAGTAGTTTAAAATAAACTGAAATTTTAAACTTATTTTAAAGCATTGGTCAGTCAAAAACTAATTAGTAAATCATGTTACCGCTCAGTCCAGCGCGGGCGCTTCGTTGCTCGTTAGCAAAGCAACATTCGCAAAAACCTTATCATTTAAAAAGGGCATTTCGTCGAAATAAACATTTCCGTGAAATGACACGGTTTGAATTTTTAAACCTTTACTTACATACCCAATTCTTGACGCTTTTAATAATTTGCACGTTCGTCCGTTATTTCACCTTTTTTCTGTTTTAAAAACTGTATTAATATTTAACAATACCCTTTCTTTTGGCTTCGGCGAAGTCGGGTAAAAAGTACACATTTCTGCTTAATGGAACGTTTGTTTTATTGTTTTATTTTTAGTTTAATATCTGAAATCAAAAGAATCAGTTTTTGTATTTGAATGAAAGATGAAGTCTTTTAACGGTGAGTTTGAAAGAACTGCTAAGGTATCACAGTTCCCATAATTCTTTCATATTATAATTTTGTAATATTCGGTAAAAGTAACTTTGTAGTTAAGGCAACTTTATATATCTTTTTAATTAACCTGCACTGCCCCACTGCTGAGCAAAGGTGTCCCCCATATCCCTTCATTGGTTGCTGTTTTGGGCTACCTCCGGCCAGCCTTCGCTTCGAGCCAGCCTGGCTCGAAGCGGTCGAGGTCGTCTCGCCTACGTTTTCGTAGCCGACCTCGACAGACGTCTCTGAGCAAAATTTCAAAAAATCTTTACTCATTAAGAGAAGTGTATGAAAAAATACATGATCATCCGAAAGAGTCCATTTTGCTGATATTGCAGCCTATTTGTCCCCGTCCGTTCTTAAGATACGGTCAGCCTTTCTGCCTAAAATCGGCCAGTATCACTTCAACATGGCCGATTTTAAACACACATCGGTAATCCCGGTCTTTTACTATGATATTTAAATTGAATGAGTGTCTGCTGCCAAGTGGATTATGGTGTTTGACTCCAATTACTTACAATCGGGTTATGATTCAACACATTTACGGCAAATGTTCTGCGTAAATGATTAGCAGCTAGGTCGTTACCACGTAGATTTACTTTCCCTGTGTATTTATTTTATTACACAGCTGTTCTCTACCTATTCAGGTTTAGCATTTTTATATTTTTTAAAACGGCTTTTATTTGAATTTTAGGAATGTTTAGTGTTTTTTTAGAGTTCCGTACCTTAGGTAAAAAAGCACCTGTTAAAAAACTCACCGCTGTCTGTGTGCCACCACCTATTTGCTCAGGAACGAGCTAGTTAAGTTATTGACTGCCAAGACTTCTGTTTTATTCTGTTTTCGCGATGTTGGATTGAAATAATTTTTCCGGTTTTAATCACGTGGGTGACTTTCTGCATTGTTTCAATGCTCAACGTTTCGAGACATTTACAGGTATCTTTTTGAGTAAAGACCTGAAGAGACGAAGATACATGTAAGTAAAGGTCTCGAAACGTTGCTAAAAATAATATAGACTACGCGTTTAAACCAGAAAAATGAGTTTAATTTTACTTTAAAAAAAATCTATTTCGCGGAAACTTAAAAGTAGGTAGGTATCTAAGCTTACCTTAAAATTCAACTTTTTTTAAATAATTTCCTCTCCCATTCGCAATTTGTTGAAGCGCTACAAATGGAATACCTAGCTAACAAATTGATTGCACGGTACACTTGCGTCGGAAAATTTAAATAAACGAAATACATAGATGAAATATATATCATAGCAGGCAAGACGAGTGTCCTTGCTCATAACTTTGTGAAACTCTCCGCTTGTTCTCTCAAAGCTAGCTCGAAGTATCTGGGCCCTTATTTCTGCAAAAAAAAAAAAAAACCGGGCAAGTGCGACACTCGCGCATAAAGGGTTTCATACCACTATCACAATTGGATACGGAACCCTAAAATGGTTTACAACAACCAATTTTTAAATTTTATAGGAAAATATGAAATATATTATCTTCGATTCTTACTCCCATCAAACGACCGAATCACTCAAAAAAAAAAAACCTTGGCACAAAGAAAATCTGAAACATAAAAGAAACTCTTTGGTATGTAAGGCAGACTGGTATATTTGACAGATAGGGCAGCCATTTTGAATTCCATGACCAACTCGATTTGTCCTGACCAATCAGAAGCGACCTCACATTGTATTAAACTCCTTGTTATTTTTGAACACGTTTGTTGTATGGGAGCCCCTTTTAAATAATTGTTTTATTTTGTTTTTAGTATTTGTTGTTGTAGCGGCAACCGAAATACATCTTCTGTGAAAATTTCAACCTTCTAGCAATAAGGGATCATGAGATACAGCCTGGTGACAGACGGACAGACGGACGGACGGACGGACGGACGGACAGACAGACAGACAGACAGCGAAGTCTCAGTAATAGGGTCCCGTTTTTACCTTTAGGTACGGAACCCTAAAAACAACTTTATTGCAATTGCAAACAAATGAATTAAAATTTAACTATAACTTGGATCTGAAGTGTATGGACATTGGACATGTATGGATAATGGTATATTCACTTTTTAAACTTACACGATTTTCGTTCAACATTATTATTAACGGGTCTAGATCGCGTTAATAATCATTGTTTTTATTTACCTCGACGTTTCGGCAAACGGATCACACCGGCCGTGGTCCCGAGGAGACGAAACGTTGAGATAATTAAAAACAATTATTATCTATAACGCGATCTAGACCCGTGTCTAATAATAATGGTATATTCTTCGAAAAAATTACTTACTTTATTTTACAAACGTGAAATTTAAAATTGAAGTTTGAATGCAATGATATTGTACTGATACTGGAATGAAATTTTAATCGGTTATTAATACTATATCTTTAGTTACTGAAACTATACATACTGTATTTTAGCTTAGAAATTGCATTTTATCATACTTTTCATATACCTAATTGTCAAATTTTAGATGATTTATACAGGTACAATAGGGATCCCCAGGACATATTCCACCCTCTTAACCTAGTCATGCCCAGAGGGAAGAATAGGTCAATACTAGGGCGTGCAACCAGGTTTTTTGGGTTTTTCGGTTTTGTATTCTTTACACGGCAACACTGAATATCTGCTTAAATGTTTTTTTAAAGAAAATAACCCGAAAAACCCGGTTTTTTTTCTTTAGAGTTTGCATTCCCTAGTCAATACGTCTGGAGCTAACTAAGCCGTAGGCTATCATACCACTTACGTATGATGATAAATTCATTTGATATGTATAAAATTGTTTCCTGTGATTGTATACAGTACAGTTGATATTCATTAATTCAGTTCGGCGAATCGAGTAGGTACATTTTGAAACTCCCGAATAATGCTTATGTATGCATCTCATTATCGGTAGAATTATTCATTGCTGCTCAATTTTATATCGTTGTTTTTAAAGTGAGTAGTTAATACTTATTGAGGTGAAAATTGCGTGGTATATTAACAAATACTCTTCTATAGTAATATTATATCGAGGAAGGATTTATTTGTTTGTTACTAATAGACTCCGAAACTACTCTACCGATTTCAAAAATTTAATCACCAATAGAAAGCTACATTCTCGAGGAGTAACATTGTCATAGATAGATAGATCCTGACTTACGCGAGTGAAACCGCGAGACGAAGCTAGTATTTATTCTCGATGAACATCTAGGTACCTACGTAAATATTTTTTGCCAGAGCACTTACAAGATTTAAAGGACGCAGGTAATTTAGTTATCCTTATTATACCTACTTATACGTTCGTCCCAACTGCTGCCATGTCACTGATTCATAAATCCTGATCCCTAATTTGAACTGTCCGTGTTGGTTCGGGGATGCTGTAGGTCGTTGCACTCGGTTTCCCAACCTTGGTGCCATCCCTAAACCCTGTCGGGCTCTGCGAGGCATGTTATCGGCCTGGAGCGCTTCGAGCGATAATAATCGCAAGCCTGCCCTAACGGTCCCTTTAATGTGAGGGTACTCTGTTTCAGAATGTGTATAGAACTCGCTTCAATTTTTTAAAAAGACTTCTGTGTATTTGTGCTCCGTTTTAAAATTTAAGTGCTAAAATATTTCATGTTTCAAAGGTAGGGTTGGAATTTGTAGTCGGATAAATAAGTTCATTTTGAATTTCGGAGTTTGTAAGTTGGTGCGTAATTTGATACATTGACGATATTCTACGTTTCAGATTTACAGTCATTCAGAGTACAGGATATTTAAGGTACTCTTTCGTGTCTTTTTAAACATAAGGGCATTATTTTCTATTTTTTAAATTTTTTTAGTAGTTAAGCCTGCACTGGGCTTTCAAAGAAATATTATAAAAGAACAACACTTCCGCAAAAACACAACGCACGATTGACGCAGGGCGGGATTCGAACCAACAACGCATCTTTACTCAATCCGGGAGTACTGACTTTACCAAAGTCATGGTAGTTCAACATTTACTCTAATGTCTTTATCCAGGGAGCAAACAGTCGATTATGTTTCTATTGAGAAAGATAAGTATCCTTTCTGTTTAAACAAAATATTCTTCAGTTAAAATAACAACTGAACAGAATCACGATAACAATTCTCGATTCCGCATTCGATACTCCAGGCACAAACGTCGATATTATAATACCTAGATCATTTATTATCATCACGAAGTACCGCAAATAATCGCCTACTGTGAATTCTTCCCGTAACCCCCATCATTGTCATGGTAATCGAGTATTGTAGCCATGTTTAACTGGTAAGGAAGACTAATGCGAAAAGTGCGCGTAAAAAGAGAGCTGCCTCATTACATTAAGTTTAACTCGAATTACTTTCTATCCTTCGTTTTTTAAATTTCAGACTACGATCTAACGTTGGTCTTCTTTGTATTTGATATTTTTTCTTTAGGAAGACGTGTCAAATCATAGTCTACTATTAAAAAATGATATAAAAGTACCAACGGTTCCTATATAAGAATTGGCTTAAACTTCATTTCAATGTCATTAGAATTGCAAATATCTTGCAACTGAACTGCAAACGAAACTTCATCTTTGATTTTCCATACATTATGGAGTGGCTATTTTCCGAGTGTGCCATTTTTTCCCCATTCGTTTCAAAACCTTTGAAGCGATATTTTTTTTTAAAGATTAGCAAGAAGCATCAAAATACTGAGAATTTCAATGCATTTTTGATTGCAATCAGTTGAAATTGACACGCAATTGCCATGATTTTAAAATAAATTTTTAACAATTCTAAAACGGGATTCCCATACCCCCTGATTCCCTTATACACTGCTCTGAACATAAAGATCATATCATAAAGATAGATAGATAAACGCTATAGATAACGCAGTAAACTATGACATCGAACTGTCGTGAACACCGAAACAAAATAATTCACAAAATATTTCGTCAACGTAGGGTCCTTTGAAAACTAGATCTAAAGAAACGTATTCCAACTAATATAAGCAATTCGTCATGATTTTACCTACTCAAGTACTAAATTATTCCATCTTTTGTTCACAGGGCGGTGACAGATCCCCGGGATGGCCGACGCGTGGCCCTCAAGAAACTGCCAAACGTATTTCAATCTCTTGTCTCCTCAAAACGCGTCTTCCGTGAACTCAAGATGCTGTGTTTCTTCAAACATGAAAACGTAAGTAAAACTACTATAGGGGTATATATATGGGAAAACCTATCAATGTTAAATATCTCAATAGGGGCCAGCTAATCTACTAGAATAACCATACTCAAAATGTGCTCTACGGAACCCTGGTACTCAAAAAACACAATGAAATAGGTAATTACCCTCGTTTATAATAATAATAAATAATATATTCGTCACATAAATACAAAAAAAAACAAATGAGTTACGGTAACAAATATAACAAATATAGTTCGTACATTTACAATAGAAAGTAAGGCAAGGTTGCATAGCTTAGGTCACAACTGTACCCTAGCTAGATTAAATATTAATATTTGTGTTAAGGGTAAGAAGGTTAAGGGCTCATGTCGGGCATCGGGGTAAAAATGGTTTAAATCGATTTTAATACAGAATGTATAGCGATAGTTTGTTTGCGATTGGCGAAGTTCTACAAATATTTATTCATTACTGTCAGTTACATGTTCAAATACAATAAAAAACATAATCTGATACATTGATTAGATGCACATGTACCTTTTTGGGCTCCGTCAAATATGTGGCTTTCCCAAAGTGGTTCCGTCCCCAAAATAGTTTGAGAACCACTGTACTAAAAGTTTGTACTACCTATATCAATATCTAGGTATTTCGACCGTAGTACCCCGGTGAGACGTAAGGTCGCTACTTTACGACCGCATGAGCTCATTTCACTCGTACATTCGTTTTAATACCAATCTTCACGAAATATCGCTTAAACTGACATTATACCCATATTCAGATGTAAACTATGTCAATGTCGTTAGAGTAATATCGGTTACCTACGGAATTGGATGTTATTCCTCAGGGGCACGTTAAATTTTAACTTACGGCAGGGAATCGAGTTTGCCTCACTTTCGTATTAAAATTCAATAATTAAATTCGTCGGTGGCGTCGGCTACAAGGAAATTTCCTTTTTCCTTGAAGTGACATTAAATCGACATCGAAGTGGCTCGGTCTCACATGGTGCATACGTGAAAACTACGAGGTCAAGGTTTTGAAGAAATACCAGTATTTAAAAATATTATATTTTACAAAATAATAAACTTTAATAAAAAAAAATTTCATTACTTTATAAAGTACCTTAGTGAGAAGAGCTCCACGAAGTGAAAAATTTAAAGGCCAATTATTTAAACTTTTATGCCGTAATTTATAAAAACAGAGATTGGAGAAAAATTAGTTAATTAACAATGGTCTAACTTTTTGAAAAATCGAGGTAAACATTTTTTTTTCACCAAGGTTTTTTTCGTTCAAGTGTGCTTAAAAAACATTTTTCTAGACGTCATTCTGAATCGAATGAGCTATCGCACATATTTTTAGGAGCTTTACTTCTATTTAACACGTTTTTAAACTTGTGAACTAGTCTAACTCGTACACTTATTGCAAAATGACAGCCCTTTATTTACTTTTACTTTTTATATTGACAGTTCTTTGTTTACATTTATGTTCTAAGATTCTGAAATATAGGTAGTATTGAAATATAGACAAACATTGACCGAAAAGCCTAAGTCGAGCCTTAGTCGAAAAATAAAAAAAGGGGTGATGCATAATAATTATTTCACCGCGTCGCGAGGGTTCCCTTGTGGCGTAATAGTTACCGCACTCGTCCGGCAAGCGGGTTCAAACCCCGTCACGGAAGCATGTTTAATGATATCTTTTTTTTTGCAATATATTTTTAAAGTATTTTGGCATAGAAACAAATTATAATAGATTCTAGGCATCGCTTTTCGTGAGAAACTGGTTATTTATCGTCGTGATTACCTTTAAACATTGTTGTACTTGAATTTTTCCTTCCCTAGATAACGTGAAAATTGATGTTTACCTGACGAATTTTTAACGATCTCGATTCACAAAACCGTTCTCACGCTTCACAGCAGACTGAAGCGGAATAACTTATCGATGAATTTGTTTTTACGTGATGCGTTAATAGAGCTTTCTTTTTGTATGGCGACAGAATACATAATAATACAAGTATTGATGACTCACTGCGTCATTTAAATAGTTACTTATCCTTGTTACGACACAATAGAGCGCAATCCCTTACTTTATTTCGTTATTTAGGAATTATCGGTCCGTCTGACCGATAATTTTCTTCAGCAGTTTCAAACAAATTTTAAATTTCGAACGTCAGAAATTATCGGTCGAAAAAAAACGCACTAGCCCTGCAGATCCCTGCAGATCGCCACTATTCAGATAAAGTCGGCGCCCTTTGTAACGTCATATTTTTATAACTACTGTTGCATTAGGGTGGGAGTCTTCTTTCAAAAATAACTAGCTGTTCCCCATGACTTTATCAGCTAGTTTTTATTATGTACTAATATTATTTAGCTGAAAGTTTGTGAGGATGTATGTGTGTGTCTTTGCTACTCAATCACATAAAAACCGCTTCACCGATTTCCATGAAACTCTGTATGTAGATAGCTGGAGACCTGGAATAACACATAGGCTACTTTTTATCCGCGGGTGAAACCGCGGGGCGCTGCTAGATTCTTTAAACCTAAGTAATAATTTGCTTACTAATTGGTATTGCAGAGCTCTATGCCTCTTAATTATAAGGACATCGAATTATACCCCTGCAACGTGCACCTTTTGTAATTATTGACGTACATTTTCGATTATCTACCGTATAATATATTTATTACGGTTCAGTTTCTATAAATTTCACCCCATTTTCAAACCGCTTTATCCTGGGAATGCAGTTTGGACATCATTATGAAATAATTATAATGCGGTGTGCGCTCTCTTCATAATTTATTCATTTTCGCTGTGTTTTATCGATCAGTGTGTATAATGTGTATTGTTTGCTCTCATATAGAAGATAGAGGGATTTGCATTCAAACGAGAAATTCAACCGGAACAGTTGTGTTTAGTTTAAATCATATTGGATCTATTTGAATGTCCAGTTTTTAGGGTTCCGTACCCAAAGGGTTTTAAAATGGAATGGAGCCCTTTTACTAAGAATCTACTGTCCGTCTGTCTGGCTGGTATGTCATGAACCGTGAACAGTTAAAATTTTTGCAGATGTCTGTTGTCTGTTGCCGCTAAGTAATAACAAAACAGAATAAAACGCATGATCGACGGAGACAACAACAAACAAACATGCCCAAGTTGTGTTATATAGAACAATACGGATGCTTAGATTCGACTTATGAGTCACCGACGCAGTTAGACTAATTGGTCAAGTCAGTGCCCCGGATTGAGTAAAGATGCGTTGTTAGTTCGAATCCCGCTCTCCATCGATCATGCGTTGTGTTTTTGCTGAAGTATTGTTCCTTTAAAACATTTCTAAGAAGGCCTACAGGCTTAGGCACTTAAAATAAAATATAGAATAAAATAGTGCAAGTGTGTAGTAAAATAAGTGGGGTTCCCGTACAATAAACATGTTTTTTTTTGTGATAATGGTACGGAGCCCTTCATACGCGAGTCCCACTCGGACTTGGATGGTATTTATCTAACAATTGTCCTCTTTCTGTCAACAGGTACTATCGGCATTAGATATCTTGCAACCGCCCAGTCTCGACTTCTTCCAAGAAATGTATCCTTTTCAACTACCTAATAACATTTTCAAATAAATCAGTGGGTAAGTGTGGCTGGTTGTTTTAACGGTGCAGTGGGCTCGTTGACCTCCGCGGGACTTGAATATTGTATTTCTACTCAGTACCAATGAAAACTGCAAACAGTCCAGAGTCCCGATTCTCGTGTTAGTATTGATTTTTTTTTTTAAATGATATTGAAATGAAATTTTACACAATTCTTATACGGGAATCAGGGTTATATTTAATAATACGTTTGTAAGTACATATTATAGCCACCTTATTGGGTTTTACGAGGCAATAACAGCTTCTTGATTCAGTCTTATCTTTATAGTTTTTAGATTTTTCTTCTGTTTTCGCGATATTGAATAGAAACTAAACTCATTTTTCTGTGTGGTGTTTATTACTTTTAGCATTGTTTCAATGCTTAACGTTACGAGACCTTTACATGTCTCTTCTTCAGGATTCAGGAGTAATAAACACCACGCAATTAAAACCGAAAAATGAGTTTAATTGATAGTTTTTGTCTTTCTTTAAATTTATTACTTTTTGTAACGTCTCAGTTTCACGGGGTTATGGAGCCCCGGACCTTTGAAAGGCATGGGTGGGGCCGAAGCTAACACGTAGAGGTCCGTTTTAGTTACAATTTTAATCGTAAAGTATGAAATTATTATATCTACCTACGAGTTCTTTGGCTATATTTAAACCGGCGAATTAGAATATTTCAATATTTCTTTTGTTAACTGCGAATATTTACCTGCATGTCCAACCTTACGTGTAAGTGTAACACAAATGTATGGATTTGTTTTGTCCAAGTTTCTTTTAAATATTAAGCGTGTCAAGGGTACCGTGGAACATAAAACCTTCGTTAGACTTTTGCAAGTTTAGACGTTTTCAGTTAGCTTACCTAGTTACCTAATATCAGCCTTAGTGACCTAGGCAATGTTGCCGTGTAGCCCCGCCATAGAATAGGGTTACCCCATCTCCCTGTAGGTGTCGTTACAGGCGACTAAGGGATCTGCGGGAGACTTGCAAACCTTGAGTTCTCCTCGCGCGGTGGCAGATAAACTGCTAGGAGGACCCTAGGAGGGTTGGTGTCAGGCAGGCGGCCGGCCGCAAAAATATTGCCAAATTTATTTGCGGAAGGTATGGTGAATGATGACCTACTTACCTATACCTACTGCCCCTACCCCAAATCAAAGAAAAATAAAAGTTTTTAAAATGGGGTTTAGCGGTCCCCGGGCTCCCGAAAGGGATGCAACGGGAACATAGCGGAATGACAAGAGAAGCCTCAGTGAACTGGTCAGCTCGGCCGGTCGCTATGTGCTGTAACTAAGGCAACTTCGCATTCGATTGAATTTGCTTAGTATGAATATTCATAAAGTATATAGCGTGCATTTATTCGCAATACGTTGCGGGTATGGCTCCACAGTGTACGAGCGGCAGATTACGTGGTCTGATAATGCTGACTGTTCCATGTCAGCTTACATATGAAATTTTACCATTTTAGACTCACATGGTTGGTTGTTTCCACTACATATGTTATTTAATAACGGGATATTTACCATGTTTTAATTTGTTTAAAATAATTGTTATTATCGGTAGGTAACATGATCATAAATTTAACAAATGGCCTGGCCATAAAGCCATTTGCAATTTCTGTTTTGTTTATAATATGGTATATATCTTTACCAATGTTTAAAATGTTTACCTGTCTCGTGAACAAGGCAGTTGTCATTACTAGCGAAATCTTGATCTTATTTGTCAGTTTTTTTTTAAATATAGTCGTTAACATCGTTAACATGATTTAAACACATGGCCTGTCTCGTGGACAAGCCAGTTGCAAATTATATTTTGTTTAAAACATGGTAAATAAATATCGTAAAAAAAGGTTTACCTGTCTCATGAACAAGCCATTTTAGGTACTGGCGAAGCTCGAGCTCCATAAAACAAATTAAAACATGGTAAATATCCTGTTATCAAATATAATATTTTTAGTAAAATTTCTACCGTTTATGACCCAATGAAATTCCATCGGACGATATTAATTTCACGCTGTCAAATCATACTTATTTCAGCGACGGTGATGAGGATGAGTGATCCTCTCGAATTTCTGCCCTCAACTTTGCGACGGGTCTCGATCGAGCGACGTCCAATTTCCTCTTCCTTCGATAAAGTCGTAGTTTATC
Source organism: Idaea biselata (assembly GCA_958496205.1). NCBI lineage: Eukaryota > Metazoa > Arthropoda > Insecta > Lepidoptera > Geometridae > Idaea > Idaea biselata. Next base: position 3,240,781 of record OY292398.1, on the reverse strand, counting down.
TACATCGACCGTTACGTATCTAAAACTACGTAATACATAGACATAGACGGACAGACAGACAACTCATTTATTGCATAACAAAACACATAAAAACACTATTAAATACAATACAATAACTTATTTACCGGGTCAAACCGTAAGGAGAAAACTCCACATTACAATAACTTAAAGCAATTAAAAAATAAAACAACAGATAAAAGCTATACGTAAGAAATAAAAGTTTAAGTTATGTTGTTGGGTAGGTAATACCTAACTGATGTTTTTATACACTTTATAAACTAATGCGATTTCCGTCCATCATTATTGTTAGAACTATACGGGTAGCGGGACTACGCGATCTAGACCTAGACCGTAGACCTAATAATAACCCATCAAAAACATGCTTGTGAAATTTTTTCTACCGTATAAAGTTGTGAGACCCATGTAATTCCAATTCGATTTTTTATTCAGTTCCTACATAAGGGACCTTCTCTCTTAAGTTATTATTACGTAATTAGCTAATCCAACAACATCTTAAAGAGACCATAATATTTAAAAAAAAGTAATGTTTTAAATAAATAGATTAACATTTTCATCAACAACTTCATTTTGTGAAATTTCGCAATTCATCGTATTTCGAGAATTTCGTGATGATATATAATTATTCATTGGTCCCGATCAATCGTATCAACCAATTAACGCTGTAATTTGTAAAATAATTGCCAATTTGTAAATAGCAGATGCGCTTCAAATTATTCTTATTGTTTGCCTGTTTTGTAAGTATGTAATTAAAAAGACGATACCCATTATTTTTCTGTAACGTTCGTGTGGAAATCCTTTTACGATTATTGTTTATGAGGGACCGTTTCGCTGTGATGATAAAGGTTATTTTTGAAAGGAGAAAGGCGACCGCCTGCCGGTCGTGGCGTCAGCTGTGGGGAGCACAATAGATATATAGAATCGGCACGGTACTACCCTCCGCCGACGATTTATTCCCCTTCAACTTTTATTGAAATTCGAAAGGCACTCGTCCGCTCCCGCCTCGATTTCTACTAAAGCTAGACCGAACACCAAAAGGAAAAACACTTGAAGACATCGCTGGTTCAGCCGTTGGGTCAGGCTGCATGACATTGTATAGAACAGTACATTTAAATTTAAATCGTTCCATTTTTCTTCTCTATTATGATTTCTATTATTTTATCAATGCCCTACTTTTCGAGATCTTTACAGATCTGTAAACGAAATGTCTGTAGCCCGGACTACAGGCATTTTGTCTAAAATAATTTGGCTACGGTATCCCCTGCCCGTCGTAAAAGGCGACCAAAAAAGTTCAATCAGTATGTACATCAGCAGATAATAGTGCTATAAGTTAGTCTCAATAGTTGCCACACAGGGCATACAAGCCACAGGCTAGTTCCAGTCACTGGCGAAATGTGATTAAGATACTAAAAACATGGTAATAAAAAACGATTTTTATAATATTTGTAAAATAAAAAAAAAACGTATCTGAAACTTATTTAAAGTACCTATGCAAGAAGATCAATCGATTCTCGTTCACTTGGTAAAATTACACGTTTCACACGCACCGTTTGGTGGATCCGATCAACGTTAATCGATTCCCCATATCTAGAATGGTATGAGCGAACACGTTATCGCAGACAAACGAGTAAGATTCCCTTTGTAATAAATCACAGTTGCTGTTTTATATGAAAAGTGTTTATGAATGGATCGTTTTGGGCCGAGTTTATTCTCCGAACCCACATCGTTATACCCACACACTTGTTTAAATTTTCTACTGTTTTATAGAGATTGTCTGATATCTAAACCGTAAAAAGCTTAGAAATGTTCGATATGAAAGTAAGGAATTTGTTTCATTTTTAAACAAAACAAATTTGGTAGTAAATCCAAGATCGTGGAAAACTATCGATAGTCTACCTAAGGCAAAATGCAATAACTTACTACCACTACTAACATGAAACGAAAAAGGATTTCAATGCTGAAATTAAGGAAGCTCCATTAAATAACCTATTCGTACTTCGAAAGGCACGTTAAGCAGTTGGTCCCGGTTGTTATCTCTGCTAGTCATTAGGTCAAGTTAGAGGCCTTAGTAGGGTGACCTGAAAACTCTAACACTAGAGCCACACGCCACACCACTATACAATATGATAAGAGTGTCTAAAAAACTTGATCAATAACTTCATAAGAAGAAGCTATAAAGAAATAATTCAAGTCAGATGATGAGTTGTTTATTCCTTAGCATTCTGGTGAGCTTTCATGTCCGTTGCATGCCAGAATAACCGAAATAGAACTAAGTGCTTCCGCTAAAATCCAGTGTCGCTCTTTGTACGACTCTCGGTTTGTTCATTTGACGACACTTTGTTCCGAAAATTAGTCATTCGATGTTATTTTATTACTAATCTAAAAAATAGAGATTTAATAGCAATTATATACGAGAAATCTTAGTGAAAATTGTTTTAAATCCACACAAAATCTGTTGTGTGGTTTTCTTCGATGTTATTTATTATATCAATAATCCAAGAAATAGCGATATAAAAGCAATTATATACGTGAAATCTTAGTGAATACCGAATGAAAACCGTACAAAATCCATTGTTTTTTCATTACATGCTATTCTATCAATAATTCAAAAAATAGAGATATAAAAGCAATTATATACAATTTTTTTTTAGTAAAAACCGCTTCAAAATCGCCCAAAATTAGCTGTGTTGTTACATCAGATTTTATAATTTTAATAATCAAAAAAATAGTGATATAAAATAAGCCATAAACGATATTTTTTTCATGAAAACCGCATCAAACCCTTTTGTTTCGAACTAGTTAGCGTAAAAACAGATCAAATACACGCGGAAAAAAGTGGAACAGTTTGTGTGATCGTTGTTTATAAAGTAAAAAAAGACAGGATCACACCGGTTTCCTCTGTCGGCCTCCATTTAACTGACCTATATGTTATAAATGAATCCTTTGAATAAATTATTCCAGTCGTTTTATTGTGACCTCTATCTAAAGGCTTCTATTTAACTTCGCCCGATTGGTTTATTATCGTGGTAGGTAGGTACTATCAGCAACAAAAGTGGCTACCCAGTTAGCCGAAAGATTCGTTTGAACCGAGCGCCGAGCGTGGAATAAGCATATTATATACACATTGATATGGGTAAGTATATCTATTAATATCAAATGTGTGACAATTATTGTGTATCCAAATTCGCATGTTAGCAGACGATAGGTAGTAGGTAGGTAACAATTAACAATAAAGTAGTAGGTATTTTTACTTAGTGAATTTAAATTACCGTTGCAAGCGAAATCAGACCTTACAGTGGGTAGCTACTTTTGTTGTTGATAGTACCTATATCCATGATGGGAATAAATGGAAAAGAATAAAACTAAAATAAGCTGTTTATCGGCTCGCTGGAGTCGTAAACATATGCTATGCCAAAGGCCGTTAGGTGCACTGCACTTTGTTAGACAGTGAATGTGCAGTATTTGCCACTTTAATAATTCAACTTTTCCAAAATATATTTTGCGTTTATTTCTTAAAACTATTTTTAAAGAAATATATTACTTCAGGACACATTCATTCTTTCACCAATTTGTGGACGTCTAGGGAAAGAATAAAGAAGCAACATCGCCAGTCAGGACAGTAACTTTCGTGCCAAATGAAATCACACGACGAACAGCGACGATGGCTGAATGAAATTACAATTTAAAGAAACGTAATGAATTCCAGTGTCACATCTTTTTTGTGAAAACTCAGCCACCCGTGAAACAAAGGAGGGAAAATTCCAACTGTGATGTACTAAAGTATGAGACGATATCGCCTAAATTAAGCTATACCTACTGCTTTTAGCTAATGAAATATTTATTTTATTTCTACGAATGTAAAAGTACCTGGTCAGGTACCTACATTTTACTGCTGTCTGTGTGGTCGTTCTTAATCCAGGAACAAAACCACGGAAACTACATTATTTAAAGGTGATATTCGAACAGAACAAAACGCATTGTATTGCTTGGCACTCCCTCGTTAGGACACGTCACAATTTCAAACAAAACATCTTTTTTACAGCACCTTTCTTGTGAATTGTGCTTATGAGTAACGATGGACGGCGCGTGCTCTCTCACTGACTTGCCCATTGTTTTTGTCCTCTGACCATTTCTTTTGTTCCATGGACAGTATCTTTTGTTCAATTAGATATTTGCTTTGTCTTGTCTTTGTATCGGCGTGTATGTGCAAGCGCATCGCGCGAGGTGCAGCGCCCTTGCGCGCGCGCTTCCTAATTAGCGGTTTTTGCGTGGGCAGCTCGCTTGGCCCGATTTAACCTCGGGAGTCGTCACGCCTGCCCGTCCTCGTCCGCTCTGATACCAAAACCACCACGAACATTACTGCCATCCAATTGTGCCTTATTTAGAATAATTTATCAAGATAACTTCAACCACATATTGGGTGAAATTGTGAAATGTGCTAGGTAAGATTTTTTCATGTTTTCGCGATGTTGGATAGAAATTAAACTCATTTTTCGGTTTTAATCGTTTGGTGTTTGTTGGTCCTAAAGAAGGGACCTTAAGAGGATAGTCTCCATTCTCTTTCTCCATACAAACGTAGTTTAAATTTTCCTCCCTGGATGAAGACATTAGAGCAGATATGTTTATGCCATAAAACTTATATCTGTCATGATTATGCATATACCTTTTTATTTTTTTCATTTTATATTTTTTTTTTTATTATTATTTTAATTAGAAAATAAAAAAATAAAACGGTAGATGCATTGTCATGACAGATATAGGTTTTACGGCATAAATATATTTGCTCTTATGTCTTTATCCAGGGAGGAAAATTTAAACTACGTTTGTATGGGGAAAGAGAATGGAGACTATCCTCTTAAAGGTCTCGAGACGTTGAGCGTTGAAACACTGCTAAAAGTAATAAACACCACGCGATTAAAACCGAAAAATGAGTCTAATTTATATTCTAGGTAAATAAATTTCAGTACCTTTGTTATTCAAGTAATTCATATCTACATAACACAGTCATAATTATAGTATGCGATCACGTCTCGTGATTTATAAATTATAATATAAATCACATAAATAATATACCTACTTAAGTCGGTATGAGACGTGGACGAATCAAAATTGATTGGAAGTCAATAGGTCGCATCTCGTCACGTGATGAATGGGAAGGTTTCTTCATAGGAGTCTACATGAATGCTCAAATTAAACCTCTCAACTTACCAGTGAGTTCACGGTGACGTCACAAACAGTTCATCAAGTCTCTTTACCTTTTTCTGCTCTTTTTTGAAATACTATTTTACAACAACAACGCGATCTAGACCCGTAGCTCTAATATTAATGATGGACGGAAATCGTAAGTTTCAAAAGTGGTTTATTAGAGAATTTTCCTCTGTTTTCGCCATGTTAGATAGAAATTAAACTCATCCCATTGTGCGTTGTAAGAAGAGACCTGTAAAGGTCTCGAAACGTTGAGCGTTGTAACAATGCTAAAAGTAATAAACACCACGCGATTAAAACCGAAAAATGAGTTTAATTTCCAAATGTGTTACTATTTTACATATGTACGAAAACCATAGTCATTGTTTGATTGCCTAAAATTCCTTTGTAAAAGAAATGCCAACATTAACGTTGACGCTAAGCCGTTCCGGACGAAACTATTAATTTTTTTATGGACTTGGTACAATGTTGTTCGTTACCGTGACGTATTTTTTAAAGTAATATTTTGTCGTCGTCACGACGATTTATCGTCTGTTAAATGTGACATTTGGCCCTTGCATTTCGTATTTACTCTTTATCTCAAATGACTCATTTCTTTCTTCATCATCTTTTATGTATGTGTGACTAGCTGCGCCCTGCGGTTTCACCCGCGTAAGTCCCGGTTCCGCGGGAATATGGGGATAAAAAGTAGCCTATATGTTATTCTAGGTCTCCAGCTATGTATATTTCAAGTTTCATCGCAATTTGTTCAGTAGTTTTTGCGTGAAAGAGTAACAAAGTAACATACATACATTCATACTTTCGCGTTTATAATATTAGTAGGATAGGATGGAAGTATGACGCGTGACGTCATTCAAGGGACGAGCAAGGTGTAAGTGTTGTTGAACCTAGAGTCGTTGATCTATTGCGATTTCAGAACTTATCTTTCTATACATAAATATTGCTTAATTTTAATGTATCATACTTATATTATAAAGTGTAAGTAATTGAGAGGCTGTTCAACTCCGTCATTCACGGGGGACAAACGCTAGAGGCGTGAAACACGAGTGTAGTGAAGGAGTGAGTTTCTTCTTTTTTCTTTCTTAGTGGTATTGTTCGATAAGAAGTCTACTAACCATGCTATTTAGCCTGTAGACAGCTACTCGTACGCCAGTAGCTCGGCTCGCCTTGGCTGTTTCGGCTCGCCTTCCCTACACAATACATAGTATATGTACAAGTTATTTATACGTTACGTCCAAACAGTGCGAGTTACTGCACGGCAAGCGAGTGACAGACCAAAGAATAGTATTTTGCCAGATTTGAAGCAAAGAATCTTCACTCGCTTCGCTCTCTCGATCGGTCAAACAGTTACTTTTTTGCTTGTTGAACATAATAAAATAATACATATTATTACACGTCCGATCAAACAACCTACTCATTATAACATTGTAGTAATTATACGGTCGTATATTGTTTCTTTATAGCGCCACTATTTTATTAATAACGACGATAAATTGATAATGTTGTGGCGATTAATTTCGCTTATTATATTCTAGCTTATGAATTATTGGACTGCGTGGGATATTACACGGTCGATTTATCTGATCTAGGAAGTTGGCAGCGGGCGACTTTGTTGAGTAGAGCTTGGCGTTTACCGGTAGAGTAACACGGTAGAGTCTTCTTCTTTCTTTCTTTGTCCCGTATTTTTGGGTTTTCAAAGTACACTTTTACTGTTTAAATAGTGTCCTTCGTTCACCTAGCTAGGTGATTTGCCCTAAGGTGAACGTATACCTACTTAATTATATCAATTTGGGCAGCATTGGAAGAATAGTTTTTTTTACTCTACTTGACCATGTTACTCTGCCTATTCGAAACATTATAGTTACCTACTATCATACAGTAGTATGTTACTCTACCTAGATTAGAGTGCAATCGTGAATATGTTGTCAATAAGTATACAATATTTAATAAATATTTCTTGTAACAAAACAATAATAAAAGTATACAATTTTAAAAGAAAACGGGAAAATTCGCTATATGTTTACAGAAAGTTTGCGAGGTAAATCTATCGACATTTTTTTTCGAAATCGTGTTTCGGAAACGAAATGTATGTAATTTATGCGATTTTTTGTGTGTAAAGACGACTAAAAATGCAGTCGAATCTGCCAAATCCGTCCATTTGACGTTATACTTCGTTTTAAACCACAAACCAAACAAAGGCCTTGATATTATAAAATGAGTTTTAGTGCCAGACATGGTTCAAACCATGATTTAGGCATAGTAAATCATGGTTTAAACCAGGTCTGGCGATTAAAACTAATTTTAAAATAACAAGGAGAGTGCCTGTGTAAGTGTATACCAACTGGTGCCTGTAAATAGCAGTAGTCGACGGATCCCTAGTCTCAAATATCTTCATATTTCGTCAGTTTTTATACCACAATGTATTGTAGCCTATCTCAAGATTCAAGGTCATTTTGACCGTAAAGTAGTTTATTCAGAACCTTTGCGGTCGGGATTGATGTTGGACATTCATAACGAGAAGCCAAATATGACTTTTTTTACCATAATAGTTTTTTGAAGGATGTAGCTGTATGATTTGGGTTTGATATTGCTTTGTTTAGCCGGTTTTTATCTGAAATTAAATCAAATTTCTTTATTAATTTCATACCGTTTCAGTGACCCACTCTGATTTATTTGATTCATTTCTAAAACGTTAACAAAAAAACATTTTATCTTATCCTTTACTAGCTGCGTCCTGCGGTTTTACCCGCGTAAGTCCCGATCCCGTGGGAATATCGGAATTAAAAGTAGCCTTTGTTACTCCTTTATAATGTAGCTTTCTTTTGGTGATTTTTTTGCTGAACAACAAAGTGATTTTAAAAGGGTAATTTTTTATCTTTTTAGATACGGAATCATAAAAACAACCCGTTTAACATTTATTAGTCGCAGACTCAGCATTCCTACTCTAATAATTTTCGTTGCAAACACTTACCTAGCCCCTTACTTATATTATAAACGATGACTAACTTATGTAACGTTTGTCTCTGTCCGTCAACTTTGAATCTTCATGCCACAGTACGAGACAAACGATACAGTCTCCTTTTAAGTTGTTAGTCACCCGGTAAATAGTTCATAAATAATGCTTGTGTACTGGAATCGTTATAAAGTAATATCACAGTCTATCTGTCTAGTTAAGATAGGCAGATAGTTTCGTAATGGTCTTGTTGATGTGAACTTGTAATTTGATTTGTAACGAACTCTGAGTAGGCCGCGTACCTAAGGGACTACCTATCAGGTACACGACAAGGTAATACAATTTACCTTTGGCTACACTCAATGTACCTACCTGAAAAGCCTGATTCGATTTAGATAGACTCCTTTTACCATCGGGATTATACCTTCGTCCTAGTATTTAGTCAAATTAACGAAGTCCTCGGTAACATTTTCAGAACTTTCCAGCTGCTCATAATGCCCGACGTGACGTGAACTCCCTTATCAAATTATTGTGTAGATTAATGAACCTGAACCCATTACATCCACGTTTCGTACGTAGGTAGGTAGGTATATATTATTTACTCGTGAGCAATAATGCGTTTATAGAAAACAATGTAAGGCACTGTAACTATGTAAGATAAGCGTCGACTGTACCTAATCAAATAAATGCTTTTGAAATGTTTGCATTCCTCCGAGTACCAATATAAAGGAAAGTTAGTTCCTCGAAATGGTAGGTATTTATATGGGACACGAGCCACGCTGCGCCGCCGCCAAGGGAACGTATTTATGTTCATGATCCTTCTCAGTTACGTTATTTATATAAGTTTGGTGTTTTTATCATCGTTTTTCGTAAGAATTGTGGAACACGCCTCGGGTCAGAGAAACGCCTATGTAGCCACTAACTTAAAATACATTTAGAATTTGTGAACACACGAAGGAGATATCGTAAAAAATTGACGTCCCACCGCAGCCGTGGTGTAAAAAATGTTGTAAAACTTGTAGGACGCGCAGTAAAATATGGTGCTGAAGTTTCTGTAGATAAGTATTGTTTTGGCAGTATCATTTTTATTTCATAAAAGTTTTCTTAAGGCTCTCCTAACCACCGCTAAATTTTTGGAGAGATTTATCAGAACGTTACGGATTGCGTAAAAGACAGCTCGTTTGGAGTCTCTTTTGTATTCAGAACTTTAACAAACATCCGAAGTATAAAGCGGTCGATAATTCGAAGTAGCACTTTGGCTTGATCTTTGCAATGTGTTTCGGAAAATAAGAAAAAACAAGGACATGGAAAAAAGATGTTACGTACAATAACATTCTTCGTGAAATATTAAACCTTGGCGTTATTCACTTCGCCAACCATTTAAAGTGAAGGTATTTCGTCGTAAATAAACCACTTTTATGATACTTCCACGACTTCATTGTGTCTTCAATGATATAACTTTCTGTGCTTAGGTTACTGTAACGCGCTATCATAATGATACAAAGTAAAAAATGCCCGGAATAAATGAGATTAATTATTATTTTTAGCTTAGATCGGGAATAAGAAAATCTTGAAATGCTGCGAATTTTCTATTCAGAAATGTAAGCAGCAGTCTTACTGGGCAGGCTGTTGAGATAGGGCGAGAAGGGTCGCCTTCACCCTTGTTAATGTATTCGGGTAATTTTCCCAGCGTTCGCCTCCCGGGAACCTGAGCCGCTAGATACACCCTAGATTAAAATTTACCCTTCTGTTGCTATTTATTTCAAACTTTTTGTGTCTTAACTTGCAGGTTCGTTATATTTAATGTTAATTACGTCGCCTTCATAAATTACGTCTGAATTGTGAACAGAATAAAGGTACATTTCTGTCGTAGCTAATTTGAAATTAATGGTGGCACAATGTTTTAAATTACCTTCTCTTCTTCTCATCCGAGCGATGTTCCCGTTTGTATCCCACTCGGGAGCCCGGGGTCTGCCCTCGTTTTTTTTCAATGTGAGGTCGCTTTTGATTGGTCGGAGTCAAAATCGTGTAGGTAATGGAATTCAAAATGGTTGCCCTGTCTGTCAAATATACTAGTTTGCCTTCACTTACCAAAGAGTTTCTTATAAGTTTCAAATTTTCTGTGTGCCAAAGTTTTTTTTTATTTGGGGTCGGCGCAGTAGGTAAGTCGTCATTGACCATACCTTCTGCAAATAGTAATATTTCAAATAACCATCTGAGCAAATCTCAACAGATGGTAATTGACAATGCTACCATGTTTACCACCATGGTGCGTGTTACTTACCACAATAGTGCGTGCTACCACGTGTATGCGTTTTAAGCTTTCTGTCTTACTTTTGATGTAATACTAATTGTAATTGTTTGTTGGGCAAACAAACCATAATCTATCTATGGTAGGTATATAGTAATAAGCTCGACTCGAAGATTCCCCTTGACCTAATCCCTTTTGAATGCTGGTCACGGATAAAGGTAAGAAGTTGGCAGAAAAAACGAGTTCCAATCTGTCCTTCTTATTGGCTACACCGATCTACGTATCGGAGAAATGAAGGAGAGCGCCTGGCGATACGACTCGAATTAAGAAATCCTGCTGGCGAAATGATATGAGCGGAAATTACTATAGTTTCGAGCGTAACGTTTGGCATGCAGCTTTTCTTAATATTTTATTAGTGAAGCACTTGCCGTCTGGGATTTACCTGTAAGTAAAATTGTTGAAATATGTTATTTTAAACGAATCGAATGAAGAAAAGCCGCTGGCGAAGCGACATATACTTTCGGGTAAGTTTCTTCGCCAATTGCATTTTTTTCAAAATCGTGTTTCGGAACGTGCATCAGCACTTAACGCCTGGGATTTACCTGTATAAGTAAAATTGTTGAAATATGTTATTTTAAACGAATCGAATGAAGAAAAGCCGCTGGCGAAGCGACATATACTTTCGGGTAAGTTTCTTCGCCAATTGCATTTTTTTCAAAATCGTGTTTCGGAACGTGCATCAGCACTTAACGCCTGGGATTTACCTGTATAAGTAAAATTGTTGAAATATGTTATTTGCTTCTGCGTGCACTATACGGAATACGAGTATAATAATCGCGGCGCGGCGTAACGAAATATAATAACAGATGTTTTTTTTTTCTATGTGATGAAGAATGTATATTTTTATCAAAGTAAGTTACAGGAGCGATTAATCAATCTACGATTGATTACTAACACCCGCAAACTGACGGCCCTCGCAGTTGAGTGATCGATCTGAGGAATTATCGCCCTTGTAGTTTTTAATTTATCCACATCTACTTGCGTGCTCTAAGGAAATATTACTCTGTATTTATGTTAAAAAGTAGTAGGTGGGTAGGTAAAATTCGCTTTTTAGTCGTATTGATTACTGAGTTACACACAAAACCGGTTAATGCACTAAATGTTTCTTGATTCCGCCAAGCAAGAGTAAGCAATGAATAACAATTCTCTGCATAAATCGTATTTTTTTCGATTGAACAGCTCGAGAGTCTCGAACAAAACACGATTTATGCGCAGAACTGCTAATTCCAGTTTGGTCGAATCTAGCCTAAAAAAATTAGCTTGTGGTTAACTTGCCACGGATAACAAAATATCCTTTGAAAATTTGTATAACGACGAGTATACTCGCATAACTAAGTAATTATAAATTGTTTATGGAAAGCCTTGCTTAGTTCATGTACGCCAGTAAACTACGAACAAACTATCATTCCACATAACTTCAAAGCGAGTTCGTTTCGCAGCTATTTGCATATTTGGAATAATTTTGATAATCTTTCCGCTACCCGTATGGGTAAGAAAAGATAGTTGGCACGCGTGGTCGGAAAGTTCTTGGCGCGAAGGTTTCGGCTCGAGAGATCGCCGGCGATGCCCCTCGCTGTCTCGATGAGACGTCTTGGAAATTTGCCCGGTAGGCTTTAGATAAACGTTACCGTATTGCGGCTTTCGAAATCGAAAGAGAAATAAATGTGTCTCATTCTAAATGTTAAAATATTCATGTTGTAATGAAGATGTCCCACGCCGTTTTAAATCTCGACGACGCTGCCGTATTAAAGTTTGTTTTTCGTTTCCTTTTTTGAATCGGCGAAGTGGTGTAGTATATTTGAAATGTTGAGAGGATAGTGGAATATTTGAGGATGTCGAGCGTGGCCTGGTGCTGGCTTCGTTACCGTGAGTAATTGCGGTCGACACTGTAAAGAGCTTGGAGCCAGCTAGCCTAGGTTATCTAGACTTGTATCTAGCGCACCCTATGTCCGTCGTTTGTGCGCTAGTTCGCAACACAGTTGCCAGGGACACGGACAATTTACTGATTTGGACGGTTAGCTCCCGACAAGAACTCGTAGTTTGTTGTAACATTTGATTTACTTACATCTCATCTAGGATGGGTGACTGATAATTTCGGTGGCAAAAATCATTTTCTCTAGCTCTTCCGTGCTTCGGAAGGCACGTTAAACAGTTGGTCCTAGCAGTCGTTAGGTAAGTTAGAGGCCTTAGTGCGACCTGACAACTCTAACACCAAGTTACGAAAAGAAGAAAGAACGTTCAAGACTATATAAATGATTAGAAATGGTCATATTCGCTAAAAGGTTTATTACTTGTTATCGTGACGATTATTGAAAACGTCAACATTTACTTTTATAAGTAAGTGCTCAATAAATTGAAAGCCTCTATTCAGGATGTTTGCTGGAAAGAAAGTTAATTCGTAACTCGAATTGGAGCAATCGAGGTCTCATTCTTTGAGAAAAGTTTCAAAGATCAAGTCTTCATCGAACTGCGAAGCGAAGTTAAAAACAAGCTACGGTATAAGGGTACCGTAACGTAATGGAAATGTGAATCGAGAACTGTTAGCTGTTATTTTTAGTTAATTTCCATTGTGGAGATTAGCATCCTGATGATAATGTGGGGCGAGGGAGAGTTCGCCGGAAACTCCGACCGGAGGTAGTGGAGTTGTACGTAGAATCGAGGCGTCTCGCTCGTCCCGCCTAATGGTCCGCCTTCATTGTCAATTCTATCATGAACTTCTCTTATTACGTATTTCGCAATGGACTGCTTATTTATAACACTAATGTTCACTTCTCTCCGAACACAATAACGATCTGTTTGCCAACAACTTTTCCTTTGTGCTAACAAAAAATGCGGTGTTGAAAATTTATAATTTATTAATGTGCATAATATTTTCAAAGGAACATTCAACTTTGGATAGTTGTTTGTGTTCGTGACTTAGTTAGGAAGTTTTAATCAACCGGCTTACGTATTCAGGTCATGAACTTCGGTTATACTTTTCTGAGGCAGGTAGATAACAGTGGCTTTTGTTTATCATGCCACTTACATGAATATTATTTGTCAGAACAGCTTGGATTTTGATTCTATTAGTATCTATTTTATGCTAAATAGTTGCGTCCCGCGGTTTCACCCGCGTAAGTCCCGATCCTGTGAGAATATCGGGATCAAAAGTAGCCTACGTTACTCCTCGATAACGTAGCTTTCTATCGGTGAAATATTTTTTGAAATCAATCCAGTAGTTTTCGAGTTTATTCATAACTAACACACACACACACTCACGCGCGCGCGCACACACACGCATACACACACAAATACAAATCTTTCCTCTTTATAATATTAGTGTAGACTAGCTGGAAGGTTCCACCCACGTAAGTCCCGACCCAGTTAGAATTTTCAAAAACCCTTCATCGGATGCCTACATTAACTCTCTGCTACCAGCAGTTTAGGATGTGAGTTTATAGTAATAATCAGTCAGTCAGTCACTCGGGACAAATCATTTTATAGATATAGATAAATTTCATGTTCCTAGACTGTGCAATGTCCGATAGTCAGCTCTTATTAATTTTCCCCACAAGCTTTACTTTCCGAACATTTTCATAGTCAAACAAGCGGTAAAGCCCAGGCTATTGCGGCTGGCTATCTCCGAACGGTAAGCTCGCAACAGACCAGTGTACTCGTACATCAACGTCAGTCCTCCTCAAACACGCCTCGAAACTTAACCGACGCTTTTTAATATTCATTAACATTTCTCTCTTGCCTCGAGAGAAATTGAAATATTTCTGCACGAAACGATACGCCACTGTAAACTGTTTACATGACCTACAGAGTGAATTACATTTAAAAATCATGAACACGATACCGCTGTGAGAACCGAAAAGTATAAAGTACAAAGCCGTTTCTAGGTAACTTTGGTTTTAAAAAGGCAAAGGAAGGATCGTTTAAGATAATTTATGGACGGGTTCCGCTATGGATAACAATAAAAAAGTTGGATGTTGCTTCGAACCTACCAAATATACTTAAAAGGACAGTCTACCTCGTCCTTATCCATACAAATGTAGTCGACTGTTTCTTCCCTGGATAAAGACGTTAGAGCAAATATGTTTATGCCATCTGCTATGACCATGCCCCTAAGTTTAGAATAAAAATGAAATTCAGAAAAATTAAAAAATGCTATAAATCAAAACGTATGGGTGTGGTCATGGCTGGCTGATATAGAACTTATGAAATAAACATATTTTTTCTAATATCTTTATCCGGGGAGGAAACAGTCGACTACGTTTGTAAAGTTTGTATGGGGAAAAGAGTAGGTAGACTGTCCCCTTTAATACATAACACAACACAATGTTTTGTTTACTCACCAGTATCCTCGCACGTACCTACGAAATCGTATTTTATCAGTCAATCAAATAAGTCGGAATTAAATGTTTTCCCAGAATTTCCGATGTGGTTTTAAATTGAATACTACGTACGACGGATTAAAGGATTTATGTATCGGTATTTCAACCAATCGCTTGTAGGTACAGTCAGATTACACATTAAGTGTACAGCACGCAAAATTATTATTCGTGCTGTATGTATACTTAGTTGTTAAACTTATTTAGCCTTATTAATTAACGTGGAGCAGGGTCGGAGAAGGAATAACTGCTTTGTCTTTTTCTGTGACAAGAGCTTTCAAAGTTGACAGACAGAGACAAAACGTAGTAAACCTCCTCCAACGTTATTCCACTTTTATTAATAAGGCTAATTAAGCTTAGCCATCGTTTATGTAAGGGGGTAAATGTAGATTACATAAATTATTAAGTTATGCACAGTTATAACACCAATTAAGTATTACAGCACGCAAAATTATTACGCGTGCTGTATACTTAATTGGTAATCTGACTGTACTTACAGCTTAGTGAACACGTAAAAGAGAACACTGATATGTTAAAGGGAATAGTAAAAAAACGGTACAATGAAAATATATCTGTAGGGATTAACAAGTCACAAGGGAAGATCTGGGATAACGAACGGGATTATTAATACTCAGATCATGCCCTGCTCCGGATCGCTCTGTTTCCTGTAAACGCGAACATACTTGTAACTTTTGTTTTATCTAGAAACGTTATCGAAGCATTGTAATGTATTGCTATGGGTACCCGCACTCGTATCTCTGATCTCAAAGAAACTCTCGGAAATGTATCTGGAGTGTCAATTTACCACTTTAATGGTGAACCGACACGAAGGCGTTAGATAGAAGTTGTTTCAAATTTGCATATCAACACGATATCGATAAAGTTTGTCGATTTACCTTGTCATTAGCGTTGTTTCTTATGATAATAGTATTGACTTGCTTGCTGACCGATACCGCAGTAATCTTGTTTGTCCATCTCTTGAGCACCTATTCAGTGTTTGTTACTCGTTTTATGATCATATATAACGTAACTTACTTATAAACGTATGAGTAACTTTGTGTAACATTTGTCTTTTACTGTCTCTCATCCTAGCGATGTTCCCGGTTGCATCCCTCTCGGGAGCCCGGTGTCTGCAAAACCCCAAATATTTAGGGTTGGCGCAGTAGGTAAGTCATCATTGACCATACCTTCTGCTAATAGATTTGGCAATATTTTTACGGCCGGCCGCCGCCTGCCTGACACCAACCCTTCTAGAGACCGAGCAGTTTATGTTTATTTATCTTTTAAAAAGTGAGGGGGTTAGGGTTACCTTCTAAATTTGAAATTTGACTACCTCTGCTAAATTTATTGTAGGTACCTATATTTACATTTTACCTTTATATTCCAAAAGAATTACGCTTTGAGTTTTCGCTTGTATATGTACGATTTACAGTTATTCATTGTATGTGTAATATGTTTACATCCTCCCCGGTCGCTGCTGGCCAAATAAATATACAGAGCGTACAAAACAGGTATATATTATGTTTGTACATTCTTGGTAGAGCATGGCGCAGGATGTGGAGCGATTTATCAATGTCTCCCTTCCGCGTACCGTCCTTCGGAGTGGTCATTCGCACCAGCTCGGTCATCTGCAAATGTCTTTTATCGCCCTTTAAATATTTCTCATTTCGAATATTTCCTACGATATTGGACCCTTGCTTTTTTGCCCTCCCTCCATTGGAATTTCGATTAAAATATAGTCTGCGTGTTCAAACGAGTTATTGACCAAAGAAACTTCAAGTTCAGCTTGAATGTTTCCTAATGCGGTCTACATTAGGGTATTTCGTATTCGACGTTTTATTCCGGTCACGAGTGCGACGGTTTTCCATATCTGGAGTACTTGCATATGCAAATAATGACGGACGACTACAGTCGACCGGTTCTTCTCAATAAACTAGTGTCGATGATCCATCAATGTCATCTTACCTCTCTTCTTTACAAATGGAACATATACATAACAATGTACAACTAAGACTACATAGATCAAACATATTTAGAATTTTGTTATTGTGGAATTTACATACTAGCTGCGTCCCGCGGTTTCACCCGCGTAAGTCCCGATACCCGATACTATGTTACTCAAGGTGAATGTAGCTGACTAATGGTTGAAGAATTTTTGAAACCGATTCAGTAGTGTTTAAGTTTATTCATTGTTTTGATTTGTTTGTATTTTTGTATGTATGTTTATAAATAAAAACATACACACAAAAATACAAATCTTTCCTCTTTATAATATTAGTGTAGATAGTGTAGATCAGCTAAGTTGGTACATTAGTTTTAGTGTTTTAGTAGCTTAGCGTGCAGCTAAATTATTTGAGAATATTTCGTACACAAAATCATTTTAGCAATATTCCCGGTAACGATTAGCAACAAAAACCCGGGCCATTTCAGCTGAGTGGTTACTGTGACCGTCGTAAATTAGTATTACAGCGCAGTGTGTATTTGATTTATGTCCAAGTCTCCTTAATTTCTAAGACTTGCTACGCAATAAGTCTTAGAGATTTTTCATGTTTTAAACGAGTATTACGCTATCTTTGTTAGCGTGACAGTCTAGTGCAGTGACGAAGTGGTTATTGTTCGGAAGCGGACAATGGACTACCAGTCGTACCCGCTAATGTGCGTTAAACTTGCTCATTTTAACGGTTGCGCTAATACCATTCTACTTAGAAGGAAAACCTTTAAAGGCACGCTTGCACAACAATGCTTATACCCTTTATTAACAACGGAAATACTACTAGAAACATAGTGTGACCTGACTACAAAAATAGTTGAATGTATAGATGGGAAATATCACCATGTCATGGCATGTCTCGATAGGTGAAAAATACAAGTGGTAGAGTAGAATCAGTATATTTCAGAGAGGGTATGTTCTTTTATATATGTACTAGCTGACCCGGCAAACGTTGTTTTGCCTTTTAAATTATAGATAGTAGCCGATTCTCAGACCTACTGAATGCGTATGTGAAGTTTGGTGAAGATCGGTGTAGCCGTTTCGGAGGAGTACGGTAACTAACACTGTGACATGGAAATTTTATATATAAGATATTGAATTGTTAACAAGCACAACGATAGTGCGATCTTAATGTATAGTGTGTGTACTGCGAGCGTCGTCGTAAATAAATCCTGTCCACTTAATACTGGATTTTTCTGTTGACGCAAAATCGTGCGTGACATATGATTTATCGATAGCAAAGCACGACTGATAAAGTACATTTAGTTTAATAAATAATGATATGTGCACTGTGCAGGTGATTGTACTATGGAAAACCGGAATTGCAACATGATGTTTTTTGTTTGAGTGTGTTCTGCGACAGGACGACTTGAATGTTCGGGAGTTGGGGTGCACAGCTGCCGAACATCCGGCCTCTGTCCCTCATGTCTACCTACTCGTTCGTTCGTAATATATTTGGTTGTGTGACTTGTATATCTGTTGTATTGTGTACTCAAGTGTCTTGCGTTTTGTGGTTCGAAAATTTCGAGAGGCACTAGAAAAATGGACGAATTGTATCTGAGTTTACTTTGTATTTCTTTGGAGGATTCTTATTTGTGAATTATTTAATTTAATATCACTCGTATTCATTATTACTGATAGTTACATCTTTTAAAACATATCTATAGAATTTGTTGAACAATTCAAACCCTAATGGAGACAGATCTTTTCAAATTTTCGTGTTGATAAAATCGGAAAGCGTTGTTTGGGCTTGGGGTCCGGCCAACAGCCAAAATCCATAAGGGTAGCGGAGCCCGGAGCCCCTCGTAAATAATTACCGCGTCGGGAACAGGGGCGCAGCCCCATCGACGCCTCCACCGTTATACTCACAAAATATCAGGGTTAAACTTTACATTTCGCTTCTGTGCAAGCAACGCTTGAAATAAAATTAATGAAGCAAAGTTTCTTAGAAACAGATCGTAAATGTAGATGTTATAATGAAACAGATACGTATTCTGTTTCTTGTTATGAGAGAGGTTCTTAAGATGTACCTATGTAATGTTTGAGGTACTTGTTTTTTTTAAGTGTTTCCTACAGTTGGATGACTGATTTTATTTGAAGAAATGCTTTTCAAAAATTTGCACCCGACAGGTCAAATTGTATCCCCACTATATCTCTCTTATAATTTCTTTATTTATACTACGTTTATTTAATTTCAGACTACGATCTGACGTTTTTGGTTCTTTCTATAACTACTAATATTATAATTATGCGAAAGTCCATTTCGTTGTCGGTGCGTGTGAAGTCCGTCTGTTACGTTTTCATACCTAAGTCGTTGATGAATTTTATCCTAATCCAGAAATAACAAGTAAAACCGCATGAAAATATACAATGTAGTAACATCCTGAACAAGAGACTTGTAAAGGTCTCGAAACGTTGAGCATTGAAACAATCCTAAAAGTAATAAACACCACGCAATTTAAACCAAAAATGGATTTAATTTCTATCCAACATCGCGAAAACAAAAGAAAAATGTATAGGAACATTTTATTAGAATTAAAAATAAACTCCAAAAGTGTTGTCAAAATGAAATGTTTTTTGTGAGAAAAACCGAGAAATAACTTGGAAAGTAAAGATCAAAATAAATGAAATATCAAAGTAATAAATAATCGTTTCGTAGAAATGATTTATTTCATCGTTGTAAATATGATTTTAACATATTTAGTAGAAGGACACTCGCAGATAGCAAAGCTTTTGTGTCCTGCGTAAATTCGAATAACATATTGTCTAGTCGAGAATATTTCGCTTATTTACACTTTTCTATAGAGGTTTTTCCAAAAAAAAGTATATTACGTAGTAGGTATATCCGTTGTCTAGTACCCATAGTACAGTCAGATTACCAATTAAGTATACAGGACGCAAAAATATTATTCGTGCTGTATAGTTAATTGTTAAACTTATTAAACTTAGCCATCGTAAATTATTAAGTTATGTACAGTCAGAACAAAAATTAAGTATACAGCACGCTTGATAATTTTGCGTGCTGTATACTTAATTGGTAATCTGACTGTACAAAGGTAGTATTTTGTTTGGGGCTAGATTGCGCAGTGTGAAATGTCGTGCAATATTTATATTTTTTATTTTATTCCTTGTATTCTAAAGGGTGCGTTCATTTTTAATTTAAATTCTTTGAGCTTTCTATTCTTGTTAAATGTACCTGAAGGACTTTTTTATCTTTTAAAATATGCTAATACGATTATAATGTTGCTTCTCGTTATTGCTAATTGTATTCTTTGGAAGAACGTGCGAGGGTAGGAAATAATTGGACTAGCACTTCGCATAAATATTATTTTAGCATTGTTTGGTGCAATAAATTTTAATTAAGGACGAACGAGTCAACGAATTTTCCATACAAAAAGCGAAAGTGTCTCACTCCTCAAAGTAATGAGTTTAAAAGCAAATAAAACCGGCCAAGAGCGAGTCGGACTCGCGCGCGGAGGGTTCCGTACCGTTATCACAAAAGAATCTAGTTGTTATGTTAGCTAGTTGTTACATATGATGTGAAAACACGATTCCTGAAATTTTTTTCGATTCAAAAAACACACACTTTCAGATTAAGGTTTTGTTATCTTGTAATTAGCAAGTGTTTAATTTTTAAATTTGGATAGTCGCATCTTACGTCCACCCATTTGAAATGCGCTAGCGCTATCCCTGTCACGCCATTGGTGTTATATGGGCCCTTAAGCCTGTCCGAGCTGTGAGTTTTACGCATCATCGCCGCACCGTAACCTTTTGGACTTGTTTACTCCATACTGTAACATGTACAAAAAGAGGAATTGCACCTCTGCCAGATGAATTTACAACTGACAGTTTATCTTGACAGTCTCAAGGGTGACCGAATTAGAAAACTTGACTCATTTAGGTGGAACAAAGCGAAATTACTCAGATGTCTTTGTCATATTTTTAGGGCACCAGGAATTCCTGTGAGTCTTTACGGATATTAGTTTTATTCTTCACCATTATATGATGGCCTGTGTGGCACGTCTGTGCAATGCAGAAGGTTGCGGGTTCGAATCCCGCCGGGTGCAAGTATTTATACTTAGAAATTACATATTTGTTTTTGGTCTAGGTGTTTTCAATGTATGCGTTTTCTCTGTGTACGTAGTTATAAAAAAGTGTAAAATGTAGTAAATCCGTTGCCTAGTACAAGCCTAGTGCTTAGTTTGGGGCTAGATTGCACTGTGTATAACGTCGTCGTGCTATATATTTTTTTATTATCGGGCCCCGTAACGGAGGGATTTTTGATTAAGTATGCAGTTTCCTTGATAATATTTCTAAAGAGATATGTGCGTTTATGTAGGTATATATTATTTACACAAATTAATTGACTGACACCTATATCATATCCGTTGTCTAGTCACCGTAACACAAGCTTAGTAGCTTACCACGGGGCTAGATGGCGCTGTGTATGTTGTTCAGAGAATTATATTAAAAGCCTAGTTGCTTAATTATTCTGCAATATTTTTAGATCAATACGAGCCGTTTTTGTTTTTTATTTGGAACCCAACCTTAGTCGGTAAACAAAACAGGAAGAGATCATAAACATTAATTCACCATGTCACGTGGGTTCCCGTGTGGCGCCGTGATAGCGCACTCGCCCGGCAAGCGAGGGGCACAGGTTTGAATCCTGTCATGGGAGAATTTTTAATGATGCATTTCTCCTTGTTAAACATTACTAGTATTTTCAAATCTTCAAGATTTCTTTAAATAAAGAAGAATAAAGGGAATTCGGTACCTCTCAGCGCTCTTTGAAATTACGATAAATTAATACAAATTAATTTATTTTATACGTATTTCTTAATAATTAACCGTTTACCTGACCTCCCAAAAAGTACAATCGCTTACAAAATTACCATATAAGTGAGTATAATATTCATAAGCATTTGTTTTAAGATGAGATTACAAAGAACAATGTGGTTATCCATTATTCCTCAGCATGAAACAAGTAAACGAACTTATGAAATATCTTTATTACTTTTACAGCGGTCTGGCCTTGTGTTCTATGACCGAGTTGCTTATAGTCAACGCAAGTAATATTAGCTTCTCTTACTTGGTGGCACTGAAATGAAACTATACAAGTACGCTGGAATTGGTATAGGTACAGTCAGATTACCAATTAAGTATCCAGCACGCAAAAATATTATTCGTACTGTATAGTTAATTGTTAAACTTATTAAACTTAGCCATCATTTTTGAAGGGGATAAATGTTGATTATTTAAATTATTAAGTTATGTAGGTACAGTCAGATCACCAATTAAGTATACAGCACGCATGATCATTTTGCGTGCTGTATACTTTATTGGTAATCTGACTGTCCCATACAAAATGACATTAGATCTGTGTCCCGATTTGATTTGCGCCATGTTGCGCTGTTGTCGCGCGTTTTCTATTGAAAGGGGTGGTAACCGTCCATGGAACTAATAGTTACGGAGACGGTCACCATCACTTTTAATAGAAAACGCGAGACAACAGCGCAACATGGCGCAGATAAATAGGCACAACATCCAGTGCGCTATGTCCTGTCCAGCGACTTGTACCATGGAGGTCAGTGTTTGGTGGTCTTTACAGAAAGGTCAAAGTAAAATATAACCGAAATACCTACTACTTTAATTATCCTGGCAATTTTTATTAATATAAGGCGTGGGTTGATGTAAATTTATCGATCCTTGTCCAGTTACTTATACAAAAATGAGCGAGATGGCATTGTATGAAAAAAAACAACGCTGATTATGTACCTACTCGTAAAATGTACATATTTTTTTCTGCTGTTTTCACGATGCTGATGATATGAAATTAAGGAGAAAGGATAGATACCTACTCTTTTATCCATACAAACTTGACAAACGTAATCGACTGTTTCATCCCAGGATAAAGATATTTACAGAAAATATGCTTATGCTATAAAACCTATATCAGCCAAAACCATACCAGTGTGCATTTAGGGTTCCGTACCCAATTGTGAGTAGTACGGAAACATTCGTGCGCGAGTCCGACTCGCACTTGGCCGTTTTTTTCTTTAACGGAGTTCGACCTCGTTTTAAAATAAAATTTGTAGTGAAAACCATCACATTAGTTGAACAGTAAACATTTAAATATATTACTAAAGTTAATTACTAAGAACTAATCTACAAAACGCTAATCGTTTATAATAATTACGTCACGTTTTCATTTTATTGTGAGTTCCCAACACTGAGGAATCACTTCCAGACCGCAGTTCCGAAGGCATCAGCTACCTACAGTCGATTGGATCAGATTAAACAACTGACCACAGACAGCGGCGGCGGAGTACGTGACTCTATCCTCTCTGGTTATTGCCATATTGCCTCGGGAACCTACGCTTTGATCATTATCGTCATTATTTTGATGACAACAAGAAATCATCACCTCTGAATGTTCCTTTATGTCTGACGAAATAGTCTTTTCTTGTTACGAACTAGATATATGATAGGTGCCGTGCATATTATAGCTGAGAAAATGGCTAAATAGATTAAAGATAAATAAACAAATCTTTTCCATTCCTGAAATCATCAAATTTTAATTTAGATCGTTAGTATATCATGTAAGCATATTTTTGAAATAAAGACATTTTAAAGTAAAAAGTAAGTTTAGTATAGTATGGAGATGCATCCAGGGCTCTAGTACAGTATTAAAGACCCAACGATTCCATAATTGATTGATTTATCCACCGATGTGCACTAAATCCGTAGGTACACTATACCTGTCCGTAAATTTTATGGTAACCCATATATGTGTCACCCGTGGTGAACTAGTCTTATTCGCACTTGACCGATTTTTACGAGTGAAGCTAGTGGTTGCTTTCTTCCACAGGATTCGCGTTACCAATTTACGATGAGAAATGACACCTTTAGGCACTAAAAAGGATTTTTGAAATTACGACATCGAAATATGTCCTTACAGTAAACTGCATTATTGAAATTAAACAAATTTTTCGGTTTGAATCACGTGGTGTTTATTACTTTTAATTTAACATTATTTCAAAGCTCAACGTTGAACGTTGAACACATGTATAAAAATGAATTTAATTTCAACCCAACATCACTAAAATAGAAGAAAAATCTAAATTATTGTTATTCTATTTTTATTTTGAGGTCGCATTAGGAAGACAAGGATAGCGCTAGCGAATTTCAGATGTGTAATAGAAGGACCTCCGATGCGACTATGCGAAATTTTTGAGCAAAAAATCAAATATTTGCTAATTGCAAGTTACTTACCGCCGCACTGAGAGACATTTAATGGTCACTTAAACTATACTAAGTAACGATTTCTCAAAGAAAATCTCTACTTAGTATAGTTTAAGTAACCATTAAATGTTTCTGAGTGCATAATCTAGAACTAAAAATAGTTATAACCCAAATATATAAATAATAATTAGAACTATTAAAAACTAGAAGGTTCTAAAGATATTCAGTAAAACCTCTCAAAAACACCACTTTTTCATGAGTTGTGTACGATGAATAGCGAGGTATTAATCGCAAATTTATCCCAGCAAAATTGACTATGGTGGACTGTTAAGTGCTTAAGCCTGCACTGAGCGTTCATTGAAATATTTTATAGGAAAAATACAAAAAATCCCGCCCAGCGTCAACCATACGTTCTGTTTTTGTAGATTTTTCCTTTAAAATATTTGTATTATTTATATTTGTATTGTTACATTTTCCCGGGTCTTTATCGCGTATTATTTATTTTCTTACCTCAACTATGTAACTATGACTATGGTTGACTCTGTAACTATGTTTACAAATCGTGTGAATTTAAAAAGTTTATTGTATTATTGTTGTTTCTATTAACCAGTAGATTTCGACAAATAAAAAGTATTTTCTAGGAAAACCCGAACCGTTAGGCTAGTAGATAAAGCCGATTCATTATAGATTCATATCCTACAGGCAGGAGTATCAACAATGTAATTTATACTGAAATAAATTCCATAAAATCTCACATCTCTCTCGATTTAAATTGCATTTAATTCAGCGGCAATTGCAAAGATTGTATCAATTTATTGAACACTATCTTAGGGTATGGAATTTGACATTACTTTCTGTAACTTACAACAGTGTAACGCTAGATTCTAGCTTTTGATTTACGTTATAGAGTCACTAATAAAGTAATAGGGGAAGTGTTCTAATGGCTACTAATTGAAATCTATACTAATTTAAAAACTGGAAAGATTTGTTTGTATGTTTGTAACAAATATACCCGATACTACTAGACAGATTTTAAAACTTCTTCCACCAGTGGAAAGCAACATTATCGAGGAGTAACATAGGCTACTTTTGACCCCCATACTCCCACGGCAAGTTTGTTTTACGCTGACTATTATTATGATTTAACTGTGGGAAAAACGTTAACTTGAAAGGCTTAATTTTCTCTAAGATGTTTATAGATAAAAATGGCTCGCATCTTTAGGATTTACCCCTAGTTATCTCTCTCGTGTCGCTTGAACGTACACGGTAACGTTAACAGTTTCATCTTCTAGTACCGTTGACGACTTGTCGGCCGCTTGAGCCAATATCTTCCGTTGCGGACATGTTGAAACTGTTAACGTTACAGTGCACGTATTAACGGATTACCAGCATGTCGTCAGAAACGTAGTCCGATATGCATTTCGTAATCTCAGAAAAGATTCGCAACTTGTCGGAAACGGAACTTGACAGACACGCAGCTCGGCAGACACGCAACTCGACAGATGCGCATGTTGTTGATATTTTTACATGCGTATGGCAAGGGCAAGGGTACTGGTTAGTGTACTCACTTTATGGGAGACAAAATCCAGCTCCTATTACAACAAACTGAACCTTGGAAAGCTTTGTTCATAATCTATTCAAAATTTTACTAAATTGCACTCGTAATCTTGATAGATCAGAAATAGTGACTCAGAATGATTCCCCCTTGAATTGAGATTCAACCCGCGCGACATAGGAGACGCCTATAAATGTACTAACCGCAACAAGTGCGAGCCCACGGTCGTGTCCAGTAATTTTGATAATGGCCGGAGGGTAGGCGTGCCTGCGCGTGCTGCAGATAACCAAGATAACTACGAAGACGAGACGAGCTTAACTATACCGTACATCACAGTAAACGCTTTGTGTTCTCGATTGTACTTGGCGTATGTGTCACACCCTTTGGGTACTAGGGAGTTTTAATCAAAGTTGTTTGCGATTGTGCGTTACGTTTAAGAACGTGGCGACTGTTACCATTTCCATACAAACTTAATACCAAAATAAATTATGAAAAATTTAGTTTTCTACTTTAATATCGATATTATTCGGATTAAGATTTTACTTTTAAAGGGTCCCCACCGGAAGGTTTTCCAAAATATGAAAAATAAATAAAACGGAGAAACATTTTTCATTGAAAAATGTTATGTGAATATTTTGGAACGTAAGCGGTTTCCGAATAGCTGAAAACTGAAAACTGAAAAAAAAGCTTATGCGTGGGCTTGTATAGAAAGCTATGTGTTGTATTTTTTTGCGGTTTCATACCTACGAAAAAATGCAGGCGTTTAATCGCAGTGCACGCTCTAAGGGCGTGAATTGTTAGCTTCATTCTGATTGTGTTAACATAGAACTTGACTCGTCTCTGACGGACGAGCTTCACCAGGTCAAGTCGAAACTGTTCGGGAAATTAGTCACACCTTAAAAAAAGGTGGATCAAAATTCAAACGTCTCGGTCGTTGTTAGGAGCCCACCATGTAGGAAATGAGTGTTAGACCACCTGTGTGTTAGATTACTAGGTAACTCATAAATAGAAATTCAGTGAGTAGTTGGTTTTTGTTGATATTTAATTACTTAAATCGCTCTGTTCTACATTTTTAACCCCCGACGGAAAAAGAGGGGTGTTATTAGTGTAGCTCTAGTTGTGACTAGTACGGATAACTAACTTTATATCCAATTATACATTTCATTAAAGGTTTTTACTTAGCGTAATTGAGCAAAAACGTCGCTATCTATCTGAAGTTGGTATTATCTTGGGCCTCCAGTTTCGGGGTGGCTGCGTAACCGGAGCCCTCCCTAGTGTAGGCGGCCAAATTACGGTCTGCCTGTCACGGCCCCTAGACCGCCATGCTTGCCGAGCTTTTATTTTATCTCAGTACCTACGTAACTTGTATAACATGTCCCATTGTGTGCAACACGCTCTCTCGAAACAAAGTCTATTTAAAGAGCCTATCTTGCGTCATTCTGTCTGAAAATTATAATACGGTTCTAACGACTTTTGAATCACTTTTTATATAGAAATTATACTCATTTTTTGGTTTGAATCGCGTGGTGTTTTTTTAGTTTTAGGGTTGTTTCAATGCTCAACGTTTCGAGACTTTTACAGGTCTCATCCTCAAGATAGAATTCTTCCTCAATGTTTCGAGATCTTTACCGGGTTTTTCTCATCCTGAAAAAGGTACCTGTGAAGGTCTCGAAACGTTGAGCATTAAAACAATGGTAAAGGCAATAAACACCACGCGATTAAAACTGAAAAATGAGTTTAATTTCAATCCAACATCGCGAAAACAGAAGAAAAATCTAACTTTACCTACCTAACTTCTATTAACATGTCTTATTGTTAACAACACGTCGAAACAAAATCCATTTAAGTAGCCCATTTTACGTTCTTCTTGAATATATAGATAATACAGTCCCATTTATTCATTACTTTTCTAAATTGAACTTTTTATTAAGAATTTTAAGTGCTCCGTTGTGAAATGCAGCCAGTGCTGCGCTGCTATCAATTTCCTTAACTACAGATATAAAACAGTTACGTGATAACCGAGCTTCTGCAGAGCGATCTCCACAAGATTATAGTGTCACCGCAGCATCTCTCCGCGGACCACATCAAAGTCTTCCTTTACCAGATACTGAGAGGTGAGTCTAGTTGTACCTACCTTTATACCTTAAGCTTCAAATAGACGACGGACACTTAAGAGAGACACAAGGATCTATAGAGCAAACTGTCTTCGTGTGTACACTGCTGCAATCTAGTTGCAGATGTATCAGCTTTGTCGCTCAACATCAAGTGTCGTTGTATTGTAGTCAATGTTTGCACGGTGAACAAACACTGTCTGTAAGGCTGCAAAAGTTGAGGGCCACTGTAGAATTAAAACAGAACTTTAAAGTCGAATAAGTTGATGTATGTTGATCTTAAAACATTCTTTGAAGCTATATTCACACTAATGAAATTAAATTCCGCTACGTCCCCACTTTTGCAGGGTAATGCACCTATAAAAATGAAAATGTAGCATGATGCGTACAGAAAACCTAATCTAACAGAAAAATACGAAATGACTGTACTTGTAAGTTTTATTGTAAATTGCTAGTCCATCCGCATTTAGGTTACAATAGAAGAACGCGCTTCATTTTATACAGCATCGTAAACTGTCAGATATCGTACTCATAAACTGCTAGATACTATAGCTCGCTAAACAACGAAACATTTCAATTTATCTGTGTAACATCAATGGTATAGAGCCTTCTAATCCAACAGAAGGGCTCCATGGTTATCGAGGCCGCGTGAACAGAATTCGAGAGCAACAAACTGGCTTGTATTATTGTTGGAACGCAACAATAACATTTGGCAACGTTCGGAGGACTGATTCATAACATAACTGAGGGTCTCTCTCTCAGCAGAACCTACGGCTTCCTACGAATTCCTTTGAGGATCGTTTCGCAAGGAATGGTCTTGCTAAAATATTTGTTCCCTTCCGAGTTCCTGATGGAAATTGCTTTGGCTTTTTACGTTTGTTTTTTCCGTTTCTGTAAAAACGACAACAACTAAAACTTTAAAAAGACATGGCAAACCAAAAACTGTTTATTTTAAAGATCCGAAACAAAAACACATGTTTTTCAAAATGGCTAGAGGTTTGGTAATTGTTACAAATCACAAAAGTTAGAAATCTAGTCTTGTCTAGAATTGTTGTTCGAGCTTTATGGACAAAGCTCGAACTCGAGTTGAAAACTCTTCGACTTGGGTGCTCCTTTGAGACATGCCCATTTCGAGTTTAGACAACACAACACGCTTGCATACCACACATCATTGGCACTCCCTACCTCTCCGTCTTATATAATATACCCCGCTCAGCCACCCACAACCACCTGCCGTAAATCAATTAAAAACTCGAAGTGCTCTAACTTGCTTCCAACTCAACGTGCCAGAAAAACCTGGTGCATTACTTCTCGGGCAACCGGCTTAAAAAGGCTTTATGACAACCCAACGACCGTCGCTCCTCGCTGAACATTACTTTTTGTCTTCTTACTTAGCTAATGTAATTCACTCTTTTTGAGAAAATCCGTTGGCGAGGCGTCCGCTGTCCTGCCGATTTCGCATTATTAATTTGTGCAATTATTCGTGCAATGCCAAGAGATTTCCCGAGAGTGAAACTCGCAAAGGGAATGTAGAAAAATGCGGTCGTTAAGGTTCTACCGCTTCGCGTCTCTCGTTTAATTAAAAACTTTACTGTTGCACCGCCTTGATGGCTTTAGGATTTGCTTCAAATCACGCAGACGATTAACTCAAATACTGCAAGTAAGCAAGTTATTTGCGTTTCATAATTTATTTTTAAATGTTTACCTTGGCATTAATGAAATAAAATTGCTAATTATCTTGTCATGTCGGTTAATGCAGTCGTTAGTCGCCGCGATTATAAGCACACGGCTCTGGAATATTTTTAATATTCTGTTCGCATTCGTGTTTATATAAAGCTGAACCCTCGCCTGTTTATTCCATGCTGCTGCCTCTAAATCAGGGGTAACTGTTTAATGGAACTGCATCTTGCAACTAATGCATTCGTAAATTAAAATAATAAGTTATTCTGTCCTTTTGGGGTGTTAGTCAATTACTCACGCAGTTTCTTTCCCCATATAGGGATAAAACGTTGCATTGCAAGTGCCTCCATTACCGATAAGCGTTGGTCGTGAAACTCAGAAAACGTATTTCGAACAGATGCGGACTAATACGAACAAAAAGGCGAATGGATCGTAGGGAATGCGAGTATGCGAGCCATAGTATTCTACCAGTCGGTGTGCATGGTTCGCGCGCCATTGACATGACCGGTGGCTGCACGAGGCGGCCAGGCGCGCCTGTCCAACGCTCGATGCCTCGCAATGCTAATGCGCTGGCTGACGTCCGTGTATCTGCTCGATTAATAATGTATGGATTGCGATGCGACAGAGCACGACTTTACTACGTACACCATCGCACCTGCTCTATACTTCCTTGCTACGCGTTACTACATGCCTGAATTCACTCTGATATCATACCTACTCTAACACCTAGACGCATATGAAACGAAATATGAAGCAATACTAAATTTTTCATACAATCAATACTTCAGTACCATCTTTGTCGAGCAACGGAGACTATTTTCCCTCCATACTTACTTTTCCTTGGATATTTTTGGGGATGCCACCTGCCTCGTTGCTAGAAGTGATTGATCGTTGTTTGATTTACTCTTTCGAAGTCTCCCTCCAGTCCTGTTAATTTCAGCACCTACAGTTTTGATATAATAATAAAAACTTCAGTTTTAAACTAGGTATCGAAACTAGTAGTAGTAACTAGTAGTAGTATTCCAGAAATAGAAATCCCTACCTATTGCAGTTAAAATAATATTTTAAACATTCGAATGGTGTTTTAATTAATTTTATTTATTTTGTGAATGGAGTTAGTAGATAGGATCTCACGCCGGCATAAGTTGCGAGCGCGGATTCTCAGTGCGGCGCGTAGTCGGTAACGAGCAGAATTATGGAAATGCGGCGCGCTCCGGTTTGTACCGACTGCCTCCACCGACTATAATATTATTTATGCGCGGGCTTTTTCGTTCAGGAAATCACCTCGACGCACACTCGTAACGTAAGCTACTCGGGATTTGCTCTGATAAATGGTATCTCGTTCAGTTACCGCGTGATTTCTTTTGACTAATACAGGCTTAAAAATTCAATTATCGAACTTGAAAATCTCAGCTTTTGAGGTGTTCGTTTAAGTCTTTGAAAATAATTGCTAACGGAGGAAATGGGGGAATGTATTGACACAGGGCAGAGGTGGGGCCTCGACGTCGTTCGGCGGAAAACCACTAAGTGGGATGGTCTGCCAGTGTCTCAGCTACATTCACACTAATGGAATTTACTCCGAAACGTCTTGTCTTCTTCCGCTAAATATCTGCTTCATCGATTTTCTCTTTTTTGTACATCTCCGCATACACCTCCACCACCGCATCCTTTAGGCGGTTGTCTTGACTTTGAAATAATTTAATATACTCGTGGTTACTTCTCCGGAGGCCTCGGGTTGTTTGATGACAGGTGAAATTGAGTTTGTCATGACTAGTTTTAGTATATTATATCCAAATAACATTATCCGTGTAAAATCTTTCCCTATCGTATAGGTTTGTATGCCATTGAACGTACAAATCACAATGTCAGTGCCTATCCTGTGCCTTGTTTATTGGTGTGTTGCAAACACTTAAGTTTCTTGGTGCTCTCGGTGAGCTTGACTTGCACGACTACGGCAAACTACGGCTATCTAAACGATGCAACGAGCTATTTGTTTATCTAGCACTGGATGCGTCTTTACGTAATTTATTCGATCACGCTCACACTGTTCCGCTTCTAAGGAATCCATTTTATCTGAATGGGAAGATAACCTACGTCGTTCCTCTTTGGGATGTTTTAATTTATACGATTAAGATATTACTGTGGAACTTTAAGGTTTTTTAGATGTTGGAATACTCGTGTTCTTTGTAAGAAACTAATATGTCTTATTTGTCCGTTCCACCTCAATTCTACTCATTAGCTGGTTTAGATAACCACAGGTCGTAGGTAGGAATATTTCATAACATTGGTGTTAAGACTTCAACGTTTCGGACGGTTATTTATTACTTTTAACGGTAAACTACTCCCTAGTTTCCACACTACTACACAGATAGAATGTATTGTGAACTTCTCTAACATTTGAAATTTTCCACGGATAGCTCAAAGAGACGTTATAATATAACTATAAATGAAAGATTCGAAGCTCCGGAATGCGAGCAACATTGCTATTACTTACTTTTATGATGGATGGATGGCATCTTATGAGCTGAGGTACCTTCTGACACGACAATCGTTCAAGAATCGCAATTAAGTTGTAAGTTTGATCGAGTTGGTGGTTTTTATAAAGGATCATTGTCCTCGGAACTGCTAGGAGCAAGGACTGTAGCGGGCGTCGCGGTCGGCTGCGCTTGCGACGTACGACGACCCAACCATACGCTCGGTTCTTTTATTTTTGAGCTAAAGAATCAAGCTTGCTCGCTTATCTTTATATTTGTTAAAAAAAAGTATAGTGAAGCTAGAAGACTTGCCACAAACAAACGATCCTATATTATGTACTCGTAATTTACGAAAACTTAGGCATAATTAGGCACTTGAATAAAGACATTACTTAGATGAAATGGACCGAGATCACTGTGACTTTTTGACCTTTCTAATTGTTATGAATGAATAATAACATTAGTTCTAAAGTCTCCAAATACCATCTAAAAGTTTGTTTCTAACAATCATCTAAATACGTCGTCAAAAGCACATGCTCTTCGGTATTCCAGAAATTTCCAATTCATTCCTTTATAATTGAAACGACGTTTGTGAACTTTGATGGTTCATTTAACCTTTCACCTTTAGGTGTTAGGTATTCGGGGCTTTATCATAAAACACAGGGCGCTTTGCGTGTACGTGAAAACTGCGGTACCTACGCCCTTTGGGAAATTAAACTCGCGGCTTTGAACTGAGGTGTCGTTAATGTGTTTTGGCTTAGCAGACAGCGCTAGGAGGTAAAGCTAGCTGTACTTTGTGAAACTCAAGTGTCAGACGCGCTTCAAATTCCCAACGAAATTGCCAGCGTATAATGTGGCTTTGCCAACTCTCGCCTACACATGAGTTCTGTCTGGCTGTGCCCAGGCACGCGTACTGTTATTACAGTGGCTTAGACTTGTTTTGGGGTCATTAAGCAGATTTTGCAGACTGAATCGATGTGGTTAATCTGTTTAGGATGATTCGAATGTCCGGTTTAATCAACCGAATTATGATCAAACCAGAATATTGCAGGCACCAATTAACTCCTGCTGATTGGGTGAAATAATTCGCGTTTTTAGCTTCTTGTTTTGTTAGAACTACATTTTCGAGTTTGCATAAAGGAAGAACGGTCGTACCATGTGTGGAGTCTAATGAGGCGATAGTTATACATACACATCTATTATTTATAGCGATGAAAATCTCCACAGGACTGAGAGGGCGAACCGAATTGTGCTTTCACTAGTTTTTTATGATTAAATGGACTTTATAGTTGCCTCGCCGAGTGCTTTGGCTTTACTACACTTTTTATTTTTAATCTCGTCTTCGGAATGAGGGCACGTTTTATCGTTAATCTTTAGCGTTAACACCTTCACATGACATGCGGTGCTACGTGTTTAGGTTTAGAAACATAAAAGTGTGTCTTACAATTCGAAAGATTTAAGAAATGGAACTACCGAAACATAGTCTGTTATTAAGATCTTTATCCAAATTACAGTGGTTGAGCTTATTTCTAAGATATTGTGGGTAATAAATTAATGAAAGAGGCATTACGGATTAGCACTGTAATGCTTTAAATAACCATTTTATAACCGTAGGCTATTTAGCAAGATACATCACTGCACTGGTGTAATCTGATTTGAGAGTGACAAAAGTTGTTGTATCCAGATCCAGACTAGTTCTCAATACGATCTTTTATTTATTTATAGCTTCAAGCCTACTGCGTAGGAAACCAGTGATATTGAAACCAAATACCAGTTGTATTGGATCCCAATTTCGATTGACATCAAACCAATTTTGGTTGATAAAAGTTTGTTAGGTGTTCTGTGATGTAGACCGTAGATGGAGTGCCGATCTCTTCGATATTCCGACAGTAATTCATTGATCATTAACAGCGTATCTATTATCAACGATCTATATATGATTAATGTTGATGTTTAAATTACATACTTGATTCGTAATACGATGCAGACGATAATGGTTTACTAATAAGATATACAATCTTGTCGAACGCACTTATATGGTTGTTTTACTGAGCCCCCTCAGCTAAATGTCATAGGTTTTATGTTAGCTGGCGTAGTTCAACTGTCTAATTAAATACATTGTGAATAATGTATGTAAGGCTTAAGTAGTAATAAAGGCTCAGTGAGTAATAAAAAAATGTTATGGCTCTGCTTTCTTTCTGAGGTTTTTTATTAAACGTTAGGGTAATATCGTTTTATACAATTTTATTAGAGTTTACTGTACACATCATAAAAACTTAGATCTCTCTTGTCTCTTCTCTAGAGAGAGGACGTATTTCAATGTTGTAAACTGCTCTAATATATGAATTGGAATGGCCGAGTATTGCCTAATAGTTTCTCCCACCAAGTTAGTTAGTTAGATAGTTTGTCCTATTCCACTACATTATTCAGGTGTGAAGATAGGTTCTTTATGTAATATAATAAGTGGTCTTTTCATCTCATTTTAGATGATTTATATACAGCGCAAGCAATTTGTAATCCATGCTATTTATAGCGCTGTAGTGCCCGTGGAAAGAAAGTGTCCATACGTCGGTTTTCTTTCGATGAGAAATGCAATATTACCTATATTTATCTTAAAACAGTAAGATCAGAAACATTTTCACAAAAATCCACAATAAAATATATTTTTTTCTCAGGCCTGAAATATCTGCATTCTGCTCGCATCCTCCATCGCGACATCAAGCCTGGCAATCTACTCGTGAACAGCAACTGTGTCCTCAAGATCTGCGACTTTGGCCTCGCGAGGGTCGAAGAGCCGGACGCTAGCAAGAACATGACTCAAGAAGTCGTCACACAGTATTACAGGTATGGTAAAATAATAAGATGTACCCTCTTTTACCCGTCGTAAGATGGTCCCAAAACGGGTGTTTTGGTGCGAGGCTTCGGCTGTGGCTTGGTACCACCCACCGGCCTAAGTCGTAGCACAGGTTCCGATACGTAAACCGCACCGGTCTACTGAAGCTACTGAAGAAGACGGGTTGGATCTTGTTCCAGTGCCGTCTTCAGCATCATATTATCAGCATCATTGGGTGAGATATTGGTCCAACGCTTTTCTATCGTTTATTAAAAAAGGTACAAAAGTAAACCTTTCTCCGTGGGAGCTGCTTTCGATTAAGTGGAACTTAATGCCTCTTACCTGTTTTCTCAAGACTTATAACCTTTGAGTCTAGATCACTAGACAACCATGCTACATGATAGACTTCATTGTCGTCAGGTGTCTTGCCATCAGGTGGGATGCGCTATATCGTTAAAGAAAGGTGTTTTGTTCGTCTAGACTAGATCCTTTTATAAAGTTTACTAATCGAAATCTGTAATTAGTATAATTAAACGCGACGCTTTGGGAACTAGAGCTTCGGATTGGCAAGGACTCATTTATTTTTAATGTCATCTAAGTAGGTAGGTGGATTCCGTTTCGAAGATCAAATTTAGAAAGCTCCTTTATTTGTTGGAACGAAATCTTTCCTAAGAGGGAATCAACGTTTTTGATTAAATAACAATTTAACATTATAAATAACACTTTGAAATCATTGTAAAACTTCATTGTTCCTGTAAATTTAAACAACAGTAAACAGAAATTTACACAAATTGTCGAAGATGTTTTACGATCTATAAAATAATATTTTAGATATTTTAGTTGTTTTCTTTATTAGTATTCTTGGCGTTTACGGGTCCTCAGGCTTAATGTAGTTGGAGGCTATTGAAGACTTCATTAAATCTTGCGTGTGGGTGTTTCTGATTAAAAGCTATTTCTTGAAACGGGATTGGTTATGGACTTCATTAACTTATCTAGTAGACCGTGTACGCGCTGCGATTAAACGCCTGCGTTTTTCCGCAGGTCTGAAACCGCAAAGCATATAGCTTTCTATACAAGACCACGCATTAGCGTTTTTTCAATGATTGATTTTGCATGTTGATACGCGGTTCTGCGTTTTCAGCTATTCTTAAACCGCTTGCGTTTAATCGCAGTGCGTTATAAGCCTTAGCGTTTTTTTAAATGACTGATTGCGCTTGTTGATACGCGGTTCTCCGTTTTAAGCTATTCGGAAACCGCTTGCGTTTATTCGCAGTGCGTTCTAAGCCTTACCCCTTACCTACTTATAAACTATGACTATAAGTAAGGATAAACTATAACTTTATGGAACTTTTGTCTCTGTCTGTCAATTTTGAAACTTCGTTTCACAGTAAAAGACATAAAGTTAGTCATCGTTTATAAGTAAGGAACTGTCTAAGATTACTAATGCTCGTTTCGACCAAACTAGAATAAGCAACAAATGACAATTTTCTGCGAAAGCCGTATTTTTTTTCATTAGACTGCTCTAGTCTCGAAAAAAATCACGATTTATGCGTAGAATTGATATTCGTTGCTTATTCCAGCTTGGTCGAATCAACCCTAAGTCAGCTAACAAGTCATTCCAGACACATTTTATAGAATAGATAGATTTCAACTAATCTAACTACTATACTACTACTAACAACTAATCAGCTAATATTAAGTGGTGATTAAAGGTGTAGCATGCTCATCTAGAAGATCGTCGTGTAGCCCCGGCATAGAATAGGGTTACCCCATCTCATCCCGTGGGTGTCGTAAAAGGCGACTAAGGGATCTGAGGCAGATTAGCAAACTTTTCCCCGCGCGGTGGCGGATAAACTGCTTGATCCCTAAGAGGGTTGGTGTCAGCAGGCGGCCGGCCGTAAAAACATTGCCAAATCTAATTACAGAAGGTATGGTCAATGATGACTTACCGACTGCGTCAACCCCAAATAAAAAAATCTATTTGAGGTTTAGCGGACCCCGGGCTCCCGAGAGGGATGCAACCGGGAACATCGCTCGAATGAGAAGATGCTCATCTAGAAGATAATAAAACCGAAGTGAAACATGATCCGACCCGCTTTCTTAGTGGCTACACACCGGTCCGAATAAAGATTCTTTGTAACGAGTGGTAAAACAGTCCAAGAATACTTTTTTCTATGAAATACATTAGCTCAATCTTAAATGACCATGGACTATTCGGTGAAGCGAGGACACTGCATGTCCTAACTAACTACTAATGATTTTCCACCTTCGAATTCAAGGGAAACGTCAATTCTTAAAAAAAAAACCAGTTAAAATGTATTTAAAAAAATATTTGTTCGAAAAGAAATACGACATAACTGCTTCAAATGGCTGCCAATTCAGTTTTATATCGGGTCGTAACTTTAATGCTTGTAATTAGTCGTGCAACTATCAATTGCAATCAGTAAACAACTCAGGCGAATTGGTAGTGCCGTAATATTTGCATGTTGAGTATAAATATGTGAAATTTATTTTACGCGATGTTGTCTTTAGATAAGTAACAAATGTATGAATGGGCGAGCTTTGCGCAGGTGACCGCAGTTCTGAAACTGGGCCACAGGCGCACAATGGGGGACTTCCTATGGAGATGCGGAAAAAATGAATAATTTCAAAGATATTCGTAATTTTATTACTTTAGTAGCTGTGATTGTAAATGTGCTTTATTTATTGTCGTAAAAAAGGTAAAATAACAGTCTTTTTTGGATTTAGCATAATTAAATATCTTAGACTTAATAGTTCTTTACTCAGTCAGTTACAACAAACAATGATACTTTTGAAATACCTGTGGAAAAAAACTAATCTTTGGATTACAGTATTTTTTTTAATACATTGTAGGAATTATTCAGGAACTGTAAAATACGAATAGATGCTGCACTGGTGGTTTCCGCGGAATCCCCAATGTGAGGCGTCGAAAAACAGACTAGAATCCAACAGAAACGCACACCTTGTAAATGTATTTTTTGAGACACTGTGTTTATTCACAGACGTAGCTCATTTTTCATTTACATCGCGAGCCGTTCGCTTTTGTGAATTTCCTCCGTTTCCTTCTTCTTCGTTTTTAGGGTTCCGTACCTAAAGGTAAAAACGGGACCCTGTTACTGAGACTTCGCTGTCTGTCTGTCTGTCTGTCTGTCTGTCTGTCTGTCTGTCTGTCTGTCTGTCTGTCCGTCTGTCTGTCTGTCCGTCTGTCCGTCTGTCCGTCTGTCCGTCTGTCCGTCTGTCCGTCCGTCCGTCCGTCCGTCTGTCTGTCACCAGGCTGTATCTCATGAACCGTAATAGTTAGAAGGTTGAAATTTTCACAGAAGATGTATTTCGGTTGCCGCTACAACAACAAATACTAAAAACAAAATAAAACAAATATTTAAGAGGGGCTCCCATACAACAAACGTGTTTAAAAATAACAAGGAGTTTAGTACAATGTGAGGTCGCTTCTGATTGGTCAGGACAAATCGAGTTGGTCATGGAATTCAAAATGGCTGCCCTATCTGTCAAATATACCAGTCTGCCTTACTTACCAAAGAGTATCTTAAGTTTCAGATTATCTTTGTGCCAAAGTTTTTTTCTTCTTAGCCCCCATTTTTTTTCCAGTTACAAGATTCCGCTTGCTAATATTTTGTTTTAAATTGAAATATCGCTTAAGCGCATTGAGCTGATCATCGCGCATCATTATGCATGTAAACGAGCCCATGACCTTTCCAAAGATATTTTGCAGTATTTTTATTAATCATATATGTAAATTGTAGTAGGTAGGTACGAGTTTGAAATTAAATTTAAAATTTATGTTTGTCGTAGAGCTAGGCATCGTATTGAAAACACATAAATCTTAAACCTATAAAACGGGATGGCTTTCTTTAGTTGTTTCCTTTTCGGAATAACGTCATAACCAGTTTCATGTTCATCCAGTCTGCGTTTCCATCGTCTCGTTGCTTTTAGAATAGATTTCCCGTTTGTCGTTTACGTAAACAGATCAGTTGACTTTGTTGGATTTTTCAATTCCCTGTAAGGTTCCGATCGGATGCCATATTTTTATAACAAATACGAATGTAGATTTTTCTTCTGTTTTCGCGATGTTGTATTGAAATTACAAGACATTTTTCGGTTTTAATCGCGTGGTGTTTATTACTTTTAGTAGTATTGTTACAACGTTTCGAGACCTTTCCAGGTCCCTTCTTCAGGATTGACTGGATTGATTACAACGTTCAGCGTTGTAACAATACTAAAAGTAATAAACACCACACGATTCAAACCGAAAAATGTCTTTAATTTCAAATACGAATGTATTTTTATGTTTTCAAACGTTGTTTTTAATTAGTTTGACGACCTCTGTGGCGCGTCGTGCGAATGCCCGACTGCAATGCAGATGGTTGCGGGTTCGATTCCCGCCAGGTGCAAGTATTTATGCTTAAAAATAAATATTTGTGTCTGGTCTGGGTGTCATTCTATGTATAATATGTATGTATTTACAAAAGAAAAATAAATATAAGTATTATATCCGTTGTTTAGTTACCGTAACACAAGCTTATTCGCTTACAACGGTGCTAGATGGCGCTGTGTGTTGTTTACAGAATTTATTTATTTATAGTTTCCTGTTAGAAATAAGTTTATACTATTTCGTAGGTATTTAAAATAAATAAACGCACTGTTCAATCGTCGTCACCATCATACGGAAATCCATATTTGGGTGGTAGCAGTGGTATGTCATTGAATTTCTGTTGTCTTGTAAACAACATTCCATAAATGTGTATAACAACAAGTTTGTTATGCGATGACGGCACTGAAATGGAACTATACAAGTAGGTACGCTGGAATTGCTATACCATACACAATAACATTAGATCTTTGTGCCGATTTGATATGCGCCATTTGATGGTGACCGTCCACGGAACTATTAGTTCCACGGACGGCCAACATCACTTTCAATAGAAAACGCGCGACAACAGCGCAACATGGCGCATATCAAATCGGCACAAAATTCAGTGCGCTATGTCCTGTCGAGCGACTTGTACCATGGAGGTCAGTGGATGACGGCAACAGTTATTGCTTTATACTCTGAAACGTTGATTATAATGGCTTGTTCTCTTTGCAAATGGAACGCGGGTATTTGCTTGGAAATTCTTCATAAATAAAAAATATTTTACTTCCGTAGATTGTTGTTTCTTTTCTACTTAGCTTATTGGAATACTTATTACATTAATTTTAAGTATCTACTTACGCCTGACCTTAATTGTAAAAAACTGGTGAAATGCATAAATGGTTAAATGTTAATTTGCTTATTACACAATTTTTAAATTAAAAAAAAAGTTTGTTAAATGTAAATTGAACAGCTTTACTAGAAATATTTTACAAGGAGAAATACGTCATTAAAAATTCTCCCCTGACAGGATTCGAACCTGTGCCCCTCGCTTGCCGGGCGAGTGCGCTTTGAGTGTGGGCGGCAAGCGAGGGGCACAGGTTCGAATTCTGTCATGGGTGAATTTTTGACTATGTATTTCTCCTTGTAAAAAAATCCTAGTAAAATGCCTTGAGCAATAAAAACATAAGAAATATTGAACAGGTTTGTCAGTATTTTTAATAATATGGCCCAGAGATTCAGTGTGACCATTCAAACCAGAACAGTTACCAGGTTCTCACCCTTAGTTCCCTCATCACATTGGTGAGAATCGAGACCACCTGGTATGCAATCTGCAAAGCGTTCTACTTCAGTAATCTCTATCCATTTCCAGAATGCATTATGCAGAATTGTGCTGTGAGGTATATTATATCCCTAGTTGTTCGGATATTTAAACCACTGTAGTTGAAGATCAGCTTTCGTTATAGACTCTAGAACCATTAACAATTTCATACTTCTTCTAATTTTCCGTGAACATAATTTTATTCTAATTGATCAATGACTATTCCTTCCAATCCAAAGTTTCTATAAGATAACATAGGTCTCCATCACGTTTCAAATGAATAATAAAACGGGCTTACTCTAATATTTTAATATATAATCAATGAGGAACGGAATTAGAAGACGAGGCGTCACGGCGTCGTCTGCTTTTAGATAAGTAATACCTACCTGTCAGCTGGCACGAAACATGACAAATTAATGGTACTAATCTCTTGATATAATGTTTAGTTTTAACGGAGATGTTCATTTTAGGCCCGCAATGCGTAAATACTTCATATTTTGATTAAAAATGAGAAGTCCTGAGCAGAGCATCACTGACCGTCTAATGATACAGTAGTCAGAGGACTACTTACGTACTACTATTAGACGGTCATTAGTCGTTATTAGTCGGTCATTAGATGCTGATGATGCGGTCTCAGATGTAGCGCACTATTCACTCGTGACTTATTAGAAGGTAAGAAGACAGCAGTACAATGAGTTCCGAACTGTTTTCAGCAGTGTCCGCTTGACGATGTGAATTAATTAGCCCGATGA
The DNA here is from genome assembly GCA_958496205.1 of Idaea biselata. NCBI lineage: Eukaryota > Metazoa > Arthropoda > Insecta > Lepidoptera > Geometridae > Idaea > Idaea biselata. The sequence goes on along the minus strand of OY292398.1, from coordinate 3,199,573 downwards.
GCGGCTACAAGCCGGAGCCAGTGTCCCCAACCAAAAGTCGTCATTTGTTTCAATATAAGTTGCAGAATTCAAGTTTCTCTGTCCAAATATTCCAGGGCTCCAGAGATCCTGATGGGTGCGAACCATTACACTGCTGCAGTGGATGTTTGGTCCGTCGGCTGCATATTCGGGGAGCTGTTGGGAAGGAGAATCCTCTTCCAGGCACAGAGTCCCGTGCAACAGGTATTTGGAAAATCTATCTAACTTTATGTTTAGGTAAGGTCAAAAATAGGCTGATGACAATATAGTATCTTAAGAAATTTACTTCTATGCATCAAGACACTCATGAAGACGGGTCTGCTCACAGATGGCTTCCGGGTGTATGCTCGGCCATGGTAAAAAAAAGTTAGCATACCTGTTTTCTGAAAAAGGGTTTGGGACAATTTTTCTGAACGTCACATATATTCCGGGAAACAAATGTTTATAACAGCTGAGCATCTGCAAGAAGTGCAGAGGCGCCATCTACTAGATAAACTGTGGTTCGGGGATCAAGTTCTCTTGTTGTAATTTAGCGTTAAAACCATTTTAAGAGGTAAAGAGTGGCTATTTTTGTCTAGTTGGAGTTAATAACGGAGCTACTAGGCACACCGTCGCTTGAGGACATGCGTCACGCTTGCGCCGGCGCGCGCGCTCACATGCTACGTCGCGCACCGCGCCCGCCTGCGCTCGCGGCGCTTTATACGCTCTCCGTGCAAGCTACGCACGAGGCCGTGCATCTACTCGCTCAGGTAAGATGGTCCAAATAGTCCAGTTTCTATGGGAAACCGTTTCTAGAAAACTTCTACTGCTCACATCTAGGTGTGCAGTAAAATACCAGCGAAGGCAGTTTTTGGTCATGACTCTGGATTTTCTTGGAATAACATCTGGGAAGACCTGGGATTCATTCAGGAAGAAGAAGGGTAGTTTCAGGATATTCCCGAGAAGAAAGCGAAGTAGTTTAGGGATATTAACTATTTTGGATTCGCTCAGGAAGATGGCAGAGAGTAGTTTTGGGATACTTTCGGGATTTGAATGAAGAAACCGGAGGTAGTTTTAGGACTGTATTTGAAACACTTTTAGTTTGTTATGAGAGGTTTTTGCAATTGCTAAGTAAGCGTTAGCCTACTGTCAACACCACATAGTAAATAATGACATGTTCAAAAAATTTAGCCCGTTCAGCTCTAGAACATACCTGACGAAGTGCCTTCTTCAATAACTGCCCATACCTTAGGCTGATGTGAGGTGAAGATCCTACATTTTTGATATTCTGCGACAAAAACCCTGGACCTTTATTTCTAAAACACAACTAAAACCTTTCCAGATGCTAGTATTCGACCCTGCCAAGCGTATATCCGTGGTGGACGCTCTCGCCCACCCGTACCTAGAGGAGGGGAGACTCCGGTACCACTCGTGCATGTGCAAGTGTTGCTACAGCTCGCCCCCCGCGGCGCGGCACTACTCGCCCGATCTCGAGCCGGTGGCACCACATGCCTTCCACGACGGATGGGAGAGGAAGCTCACTTCTGTACATCAGGTTAAAGGTACGGGCTCGTGAGTCAATGAATGCTTTATTTGCTCAATAAGCAATTACAATCGCTGGAAGCGATTATTTCTTCCTGGTAACCTTTGGATAGAAAGGGTCAGTAAACTTTGTGTGGTAGGCAGAGAGAAGTTAATTAAGTTTAGGAAAGTACATTATATGTAAGCGTTTTATGACTATCTCAGGTGAGAGGTCTTAAATGTAGCACCTGTTTTTAAAACATACCCTGATTTGACCTTTCTTCCCTATTGGCTGAGTGCAGTCATTAAGAAAGGGAGTTAGTGAGTTCGGCTAGTGAGCCGAATATCTCTTCTTTAGCACTGTGTAAAAACCTACAGACGGTTGCCAAATGAACCTCTAAAAATCCCTTAAACACCTTATCTCCAAAGAAGCCTACTAAATCAAGCTGTGAAATGTCAACAGAGGAGATCCACAAGTTCATAGCGGAGCAACTGCAGACGTCGCGCGTACCGCTCTGCATCAACCCGCAGTCGGCGGCGTTCAAGAGCTTCGCAAGGTAAGGCGAGCCACACCACCCGCAACCGACCGCAACCGACCGCAACCGACCGACACTAGGTGATTTCTTTGCGATACGTTACCTAACACGCTTACGACCTCCCGCACCCACAGCCACACAGGCAGCCACGATCCTCCGGCCTCTCCGCTCTAATGACAACACTGACGACACTCTTTACTGACATCAAGATTGGTTATCGACACTTTGGGGTGAAAATTTGCTTCTTTGAAATTTTTTGGTCAGGTTTCGAACCGTTTGTGCTCTTATAGCAGGACTTAAGCTGATATGCTTAAGGTTGCGTTCCCATTGAACGAGCTGAATTGGCCAATCACAGTGCTGGAAATCTTCACTCTCCATCAGTGGAAACAGTGTCATTGGCCAATTTACGGACCGCTCCGCTTCAGTGGAAACGTTCCCTAATAACTGCTCTGTTTAGTTGCACCATGACCAGGTATTTAAAAGTGCAATTCAGTTTAAGACCTGCTTACAAACTGCGCGGAACTAGAATGGTTTTAAAAGTTGATAGCAAGTTTTGGATTTGACCAAAATCTGGTCAGTTCCCGGTCAGGAGCTGTCTTGAGTTCGAATCCAATCGAGGGCATTAAATTTTGAAAAAAGCTTATTTTCAATGACCATTATCTTACACTCATTCAACCTAACTTACAGTTTTGTTCGAGTTTGCGAATCGAATCATTGGCAATGGAATACGTCCTTTATGATGATGCGAATTCAATCAAAATAACAATCGTTAGCTCAGTGTTGTCTCTTTAAAGATAATAAATCAGAAAAGCAAACGGTCATCACAACTAGGTGTGGCAAGGTGCACTGCAGGTGTCAATATAGGTGGACCATGTAACTGAAAACTCTCGGAGGGTGTTGGATGCCCGAAAACAAAACCCCTGTTTCTTGTGCCTTCTTCTCATTGGAGGTCGCGATCCGAGGAGACACTAAATTGTTGACGATTTACAACGATCATGTGAAATCTTATTAAATAAATATGTTTTGAATTTTGAAACACGTAGTTTATTAATCCAAGATAATATTCTGGGATCATGTTTAGTGGAAGCAGTTTAAAACAATGCATCTTACCTCGCTGAATAGGATTCGTAATATCAAATCCTAAATAATCAAACAGATTCTGTTTAAAATATTCAAACTGTACATCATGGTAGAAATATTTTACGTAAAAAGTTTTTTACTAACGTTAGTATTTTATTTTTTATTTAATCATATATTACTTTTCGCGATGCCGCTACGAAATTGAACTAATTTTCCGTGCATTCTAGTCAAACCGCTACATTCAGTGGCGTTTATTTTTTATTTATTTTTAAATTTGAAAACATTTATCTTCGGTATCATTGTAACACGTTACACTCCTATGGCTTTTGTTCCCAGAGTCCGGAACGAATAATAGAACTAATCGCGATTAAACTATCAATAGAGAAGACAGTTCCTCGACCTCATTCTAACGATACCCTGTACCAATCTTACATATCCTACGAAACCTACGAGCCTCTTCCAAATAAACCTCTTACCCTGCGGGAGATCATTCCTACGAACCTCTTCCAACAAAACCTCTTATCCCGCAGGAGACCATTCCTACGATCCTCTTCCAAATAAACCTCTTACCCCGCAGGAGACCATTCCTACGATCCTCATCGAACAAAACCCTTACCCAGGAGGAGACCATTCCTACGATCCTCTTCCAAATAAACCTCTTACCCCGCAGGAGACCATTCCTACGATCCTCATCGAACAAAACCCTTACCCAGGAGGAGAATTTCCAGTTACTTGGTCCGACTATATTTATCACTAGGGGTATTATTCTGGTGATTACATGCAGTTCAATCGTTTTTGGAAAATTCTAGCGATTTTCAACAGTTGTACAATTGTTGGTAATTTTGCAAGAAAACACTAACACTTCAGCATTAAAAAGCCAAATTTTGGCAAAAACCCAACAATCGTAAAACCGATCGTACTTCGTTTTCCAATTGTAGACTACGATTTGACACATTTATCCAAAGAAAAATATGACAAATACAAAGAACCAAAACGTCAGATTATAGTCTGAAATTAAAAGACATACTTATACGTAAAAAACAACTTTTCTGAGACGATTGAACTGGAGGTAATCAAGAGAATAAAGCCATAGGTCGGTGCTCGGTGTAGAGTCAGGTATCGCGGCGCGGGCGGCCTCTCCCGTACAGTAGTCGGCCTCGCGAGTGACAGACATTGTCAGACATATCTGCATGGGTTTTACTTGACGTTATTCTCAGAAGCTTCCAATCGACATAGCCACGCCTCAACCCTCTTGAAATGTGGTGAATGTCCGACCACGCTTCACATTAGCCTCTCACCAACTCACGTAGCGCAGTTGATACGTTACCCTTTGTAGCAGTTAGCGTTAGCTGTTATAATAACGTTCTGCTTTTTTCTGTGTTTTGCAACAGCTCTAGAACGGGTACGAAATCAAAAGTTTGTTCCCCTTTCAAGACGGCGGCAAAAATACTTCTGCTATCGCCCGTGATATTTCTGTGCGCCGCCTAACGCGTCCACTCAGTAAGCGGTCTTGGCACGCTCTCTCATTGTGTTCTCCGTACGTCTTGTGTCCACCGTTACTTGGGAACGTCGCTTGCGAGGAACATTCGGAGTTGTGCTCTAGAACGATCGTACGATGAGGGATAACGTCTTTCTTGAGGGGATTTCGTACCGTGTGCCCGCCAAATTCGAAAACGGATAGGTTTATGTAACAATGAGCCAGTTGGAAGTTGAAATTTTCCTCGTCTTTGAAAACTTTTAGTCATATACTATTTTGTTTTTGTTAATATCATTTAACATATACATATAAAAACTTCCAAATAGACGTAGTCAGTAATTGTAGGAACACTTAAACTCTATTGATAATTTGGCTGAAACACATAAGTAATTAGTTCATTTTAGACAAGTTTACAAAACATAGCTAAGCAATAAAAAGTAATGATCCTTTAGTGCCAGACTTATTTTTTAATGTTAACTAGAAACTCCTAAAACAGTGTAAGCAAGACAACAAAATTCCGATGGATGACAAAAAGCCACAGGCTAAGCCTTTAGCTTGAGCTGACTGACAGAAATCAGGTTTTATACAACTAGGTCAAATCCTATACACGATAGCGATGTTTAATCTGTGACCTAAGCTTCACATCTTGTTAAAAACACTCTTTATCAAGTCGGTACTATAAAAATTAAGGTACATGTCTATTTCTGTACGAGTCATTATTACATTAATCTTATAGGTTTTTCGAATTTGGCTGGCACCCGGATCGACATACCCTTAATGCATGCTGTCGGGGCACAATCGAGTGGTCGGTGGAACCAAGCCTAATATAAAAGTTAACTATTTAGTACGCGGAATACGTTCGTTAAGACAACATTTTAATTAACCCCTTTTTATTAAACTATTGCGTGTCTGTTCAAAAGTAAATAAAAATCTATAAAAAATTGTAAAAAAAATATTTTGTAATAGTAAATGAGCGGCGAATTTTAAAACATCTATTTTTTTAAGATGTATTTTTCCATTAGAATATTACTAGTAAATTGTATAATACTTAATTTAAAATGTAAATGTTGTCTTTCCGTATGTAAATCGGTATGTTATTTCAAAAGGGTTGATCGTTGTCGTTCCATCCCCAGTAATATCGGTTCGGTTGCAGTGCATGCCTGCGAATGTTTGCCGCTCATCTGGGGGACCATTCAACTATTACGTAAGCAATGGGGAGGAGGTTATATGGGTTAGCCATTTATACTTATTCAGTTTTATTTCTGGAAATTGTAGTAGTTTCTTATTTAACTACCCTAATTATCTATGTACATAACAGAAAATAATATTTCATCGTATACATAGATTAAAGTGAAATATACCTACCAATCAATCATCAATATGCATACTATTCATAAAATTATAATTTTACTGCATTTATGTAAGCTCGTCCAATTTTACTTCATTTGCTCCCAAGGAATGTTAAAATTGAATAGATTCAAAATAAATGTAGTCGTAAATGTTCACGTAAGCAACGCAAAACTATGCGTACTTTTGAAGCAAGGGGGAGGAGTATAAATGACATAAATTCTGCTTACGTAATAATTAAATGGTCCGTCTGCTTGATTTTGAGTTTGCCATCGAAATAAAAAAACTAAATTAAGTTTTAGCTTCAATTATTCCTTTAAGTTTGAAGTTAGCTGCTAATGGCCAACTTAAAATCAAACGATCAGTAAAGCATTGTGTCCAAAAACCAATTCAGCTTCTGAGGGTAAGAAGTGATTTCCATTTGAACACAATGGGCGAAATTCAATACTTTTTGTTACGTAGGAACGTAGGTCGGCTCTTTGTCCCGGAGCGTTGTGAATAGAGCTCAGTGTTGCAAGGAATAAGGTTTATTTTTGCTCGTTCCGGGGCTTAGTAGTGCATGTGTAGTTTCGATAGCACAGTGCCATGCTCGCGGTTGTGGTGATAGGGCCGTAGAGATTGAAGTAGTTTGTGATGCAGTTTTGCTATTTGAATTTTCTCTTTTATTATCCATAATATTGGTTGATTTGATACCCATTTTTTGAAGAAATTTAAACTTTTTAAAGATCTTTGCATGAATCTCTTTTTGTTTTATGGAATTTGTTGGACCTTAGTACTATTTTGGTGGTGTAGAAAAAGTTATACTTTTTCAAGCTGTCTTTTAAGTCACAATTCAAGTCTAAAATACGACATTTTGAAATAGTACAATCAAAATATGAAATAAGTAATCCGGCAGATTTTTAAGTCAGGTGTTTTTTTCTAAAACGTTTTATAATATTGTTGGTAATTTTGCAATAATACGTTAAAGCTTACTTTGCGTTAGTGATTTTGAACAAAATAACCAATAACTAAAAAAAAAATCTTAAAAAAAACATTAAAAATCTGCCCATATACTGTAGGCTCACTTGCGAAGCTATTGTCATCCGACTAACTACCTAGCCCGGATTAGCAAGTCGAAACCAACCATTAAGTACGACATTTAAAAAAAAGAATAAAGAACTTTATGTGGATTCGTCAAATAATAACATCCATATAAAGTTGTTTTTTTTTTTTAAATACAGCACTACTCATAAATGTCTTACTTCATGGATGGGTTAGACTAGCTAATCCGGGCTTTAGTTAGTCCAACGACAATAGCTCTGCAATTCAGCTTTAGTTACCTATCTAATATTTTGACTGTATGTACAGTCAACATAAAAAGTGGATGACCACATTCCGATTTTCAAAATCGCTATACAATATAATTTATGGGCTGTCAAATCAGGACAGACATTCAGAAAATAAATGAGAACATAACGAGCTATTTTAAGAATGCCAGTTCTGTTTTGACACGCAACAATTACGATACTGCGATTATGAAAATCTAAATATGAACACTGACTTAAGAAACTGACTGTACATCCGATTTCATACCACCAAAATACATGAGTTTTATAGATACCTACTCAACAAAATCCATAGAACGTCATAGTGGCGTGGGTGTGGGGCTACAAACTAGTGGTTGTTAACTGACTGTTGGGACACGTGGTTATTGCAGCTCAACAGTGGCGCATCCATCGGAACTGCCCCCCTCGCCGCACCAGTGGGAATGACGCGGGTATTCGCGCGGCTCGGACAAGCGACGCGCTCTTTATTCAGACACCAGATAAACTAACGGCAAGATAAACTAACGGGCTGCTAAAACAACATGGAGTAAACGACCGCGCTCTTTATTCAGACACCAGATAAACTAATGGCAAGAAAAACTAACAGGCTGCTAAAACAACATAAAGTAAACGACCGCGCTCTTTATTCAGACACCAGATAAACTAAAGATCTGCTTAAAACAACATGGAGTTAATTACCGCGCTCATTATTCAGACTCCAGAAAAACTAAAGGCAAGATAAACTAACGAGCTGCTAAAACAACCTGGAGTATGTAACTATCTTTCTGCAAATATATTATTGGCAAAGTCTATGTAAACTAACGGCAAGATAAACTAATGAGCTGCTAAGACAACCTAGAGTATCCTTTTGCAATTTTTTTAGTAGAGTCTATGTTAAGCTAACGGCAAGATAAAACATACTAACGAGCTCTTAAAAACCTAGATTATTTTCAAGAAATATGTTTTGGCAAACTCCATGTAAAATATTTAAAGAAAGCCAACTAACGAGCAGCTAAATGATGCTTTATTATTATCTGCTGAAGCTTTTCCAGATTTGTTTTTGTTCAATGATATGATTTAAGCAGGTTGGTCGTGTCCGGTATATCATTTTACTAACTAGTTAAACCAATCTGGTGAACTAAATTTGAATTGATTACTATCTCCTTTGCCGAACTATACCTACTTGTATTAAGGTACTTATAAAAACACGCTCTAAAAACTGGTTTACCTATTTCTATTGTAATTTTTGTCAAGACTTCTTATTTAAAAAACAAAACTAAAAACAATAAAAAAGGAGTTCGTCATTGCTTCAAAATTGGCAATAATAATTTAAATTGAGCGAAACTTAACAATAAAATATATTAACTTTGTAAATAAACAAAACAAAAAAAAACATTTTGGCTTAATAGAGAACTAACTTAAAACCTTAGGCGGTAAAAAGGGCTACAGGACCCTGTTCTCTAAACTATTTATATATGTTATAGCGTACCCAATTGTGACCAGCAAGGGTATAAAGAAAGGGGTCTGCTGTACCGTCAGGCCACCCCGAAGGGCAACCGTCAGGGATCTGTTTTAGACAGACCGTGTCCCCAAACGCTAGTTCGCTTCTCTTAAAGGAGAGCTGCCTCGTGCCAAGTGGTACTACCAGATAAAAAAGGGCTAGAGTATTTCTATGTATAACTTTTGCCAACATAACATTGGAAATTCGGTTATTACAGCTACTCTAACAATTTTGGCTTTTTTACGGCCGCAAAAGCTCTTTCTCATGAAATAGTTTTAATCCTCATTGATAGATGGCGTTGAAAATATTAAGGATTTCGCAGTGCCATCTATTGATAAAAGTTGAAACTATTTCATAAGCAAATGCTTAGCGACACATCAAAAGATCCAACCGAGCATTCAACTCCAATTTTAAGGTTCCAATTAACGCCAAAATGTTTTTCTTTCGGAATTAGCTCGAAAATTCGGGGCTTTTATACGCACACAAAATGTAATTGATTAATAAAAGAAAACTTAATTTACCTCGAAAACTTATACAATCGAACAACATGAATTCATTTAATTATTATTTTACAATGAGGCTGTAAATAAATTTAAAAAATGGCTTGAAAAATTAAACGTATTGAGCCTTCAAGTGTCTGTTAAGTTGAGACACGCAAATGTAACCAAAAATATACTCTATGGATCTTTGCTTATGTAACAAAGTAGCGTGTACGTAGCTTTCTTGTGTAGTCGTCGTCGGTTCCTGTAAATACTAATTTTAAATACAACGAAACTTTAACAAGAAGCTCTCATGATGATGAGTCATCGATTTGAATCGATAGAATCGAGATATGAGTGTTAAATTGGCACCATAAAATAGTTTAAGCGTCAATTGTAGCTTATTTAGAACCTGAAGCGGCTAAAAGATCGCTATAGTAGATGCTATAGTCGCTAATTCAGCTGTAGTATCCACATAACAGCGATGTCGCCAAAAGGATTACCTGCTACCACTTTATCGTCTTTTAATCGCCTTTGATTCTAAATAAGCTCTAATTGAAGCCAAGATTTTGTTGGGTATTATCGTGTAATCGATTAAACCTCGGGACAGCGTATACTTTATGTATTTTGTATTTTCAATGTTTGTTTAGGTAATTAGTAATGTATGTATTAGAAATAATTTCACGTAAGGAGTCTGTTCGGATAAAGATATGCAGAGGCCGAAAAGGTAACATGTTTCATGAATTTTTAGACTTATTTTTTTTGGAATATATTATGAGTTTTCATCTGGAAACAAAGAAACTTAGTTAAAGTGAAGATAGTGGGGAGGCCATCTTGTCTCGGCCGCCATCTTCTTTTTCAAACAGACTCTGTACTTAATAATTGGATTGTGTGATTGAAATTGTGTGTGTGATTATCTGTTTAGACAAGGCAACAAATACATTCGTGATTGTTTAAAACATTTTAAACATTTAAATTTCATCTCTCGATGTTGCCACTTAATATTTTTCTAACATTTTTATTAAACGAATCCGCGAAGGAAGATTCATTATGATTTGCCTCTAGAATAGTAACTAGGTACGAGTAATTGTGTGCCTGATATTTAGCACGTGAGTTGTAAGCAATATAATATGTTGCAATATTATAAGAGCGTGTTGATTATAATATGTCATTTTGAATATCCTCTAAAATGAATTATTTTACTAAATACATACATATTGTTAATGTTTCATAATATACTTAATCTCTTAAGGTGCCCCTTTACGTTTGATACAAGATTTGTCAAGAATGTGAATCCTTTGTGTCAAACGAGGTGGGGAAAGCACGTTTAAGGCCGCGTCTAGGGGTTTTGCTTCACGTGAATCTCGAACATCGTCTGTACGCGCCCTTATAGCTGTAAATTTTGTAAAAATAAGCCTCCCTGAACACCATTTGTATGTAACATCGACTGACATTTTTACGTAGCTATTTTAGACTAGCACTTTAGAAATAAGACGGAAATGATTTATAAACTTCTTAAAAATTAAAAAAAAAAAACTATAATTTTATCAATTTAATACTATCCATCATTGCAGTGTAGTGAGATATTGTATAGGTACGTGTTCTGTGTAATGTGTTATTCAAGCATTTATAGTGTAGAGATGTAATATTGTGTTAGTGTGCGTGAATTACTATTTTACTAAATAAAAAAAACTAAATAGGAACCGTTACGGCCCCTCTAACTAAAATGAAAGAAAAAAAAGTCAAACTCATCAACAAAGATTGTGTTTTAGTTAAAGCGCCGTGAAGGACCATCTTAATCGTAAAATGTTGTTTAAAATTCGATGTTCGATTGTATCACGCTGCTAACATGTTAGATATATGTTTATGTGTGTATTAAGCGACGTCGTAGCCTTAAAATTAGTTCAAAACTACTATATAGTTACTTTTAAGTGAAAAAAAACATTGTAAATAGATAAAGTTTAGTATTAATGTTAGTTTCTAGTGTTGGTATGGGATGTAACCGATGTAGTAGCCCGCTCTAGATTGAACTGCTTGGTCGTTGTTGCGTTATTTGTATATGAAAATCTTCTAATGGACTTCATTCACGTTTTTCAAATATTTCTACAGTTGACTAGGGGTTGTGAGGGGTACCGCTTTCCAGCGAGGTACCCAAATATTTTAACCGAGGGTTCGTCTAAAATCATCAAAATGAACCCCAAACGTGAACTAAATAAAACTTTTTAAAAATAATTTATTTTTGATATTAATTGTACAGTGATTTTGGCATTGCTTAATTAGACGACACATTTTGATTGAGACGTTGTTGCAATGTCAAAAATAATAAATTTACATTGCTTCAATGAATGTCAACATTTCAATTTGAAATTAAAATGAAATATGCACAAACGATATACCTAAAGTCTTTGCAATGGATCTCATTGTCCAATAAGTTTATTAATAAACAACAAGGAGAAAATAATAATTAAATTATTATCATTTTTACTACTTAATCCGCCATTTTGTCAAACGGTCTCTCTCAAATGGCGTCAGATACGAAACACGCAACAACACAAGTCACTTGCGATGGTACAAAGGAGGCGAGCGAGCTAACGAACGTTCTCACTTCGCCTTTCTCTCTCACTAATTTTGCTCAATTTACTTTCATAATTCTGAACCTTATTTCAACCTAAATACTGAAATTGGTAGTTCCCACGCGAAGTGCGATCGCGCAAGCCGCTCGCGACAATCCCCACCTTGCCTTATCTCAGAATACTGTCACTGTGATCCGTTAGGCATAATGAAAATGATCTTTTTAAACGCAACCTGTACACGCAGACGATAAAATGTGTGACAATGTACATAATAGACGAGTGTTTAAACTTTATATAATACATAACTCGCTTGATAAACGTATGTAATTACGTTTATTATATGTACGCAACTAATTTGTGTAAATAGAGTTGTTAAGTAGCCAATTTAGATTGAGTAGTGTTGCAGTGAGTAGCAATGTACTGTCGTACTAGACAGTCAATATGGCATAACGCTGTTAAAAGGTCCCATGCCTTAACAGTTCGCCAGTATATATAGGCCTTTACGAGGCATACATAATGTATAGGACTTGCAGGCCAATATCTGCTGGCAAACTGTTTGTCGTGTGGGCCTTTTACTTTCGATGTGCGTCAGTGGTGCCATTCGAGTATTAAGTAAGCTGATTTCCAGTAACTTTAGACCCCCCTTTGTCAGTAAATGTAAACGATAGTTCCTCCCCTCTTCCTATTTTCTTCAAAATTGTTTTTATTGTATTCATCACCAACAATAATCAAGACTGCAAATAGGAAATGTATAGGTACTCGTCTCAAAGGATATGTCAACTAAAATAGGTTTCATAATCGTTTATTAGCTCCGGGATTAGACTTTTAACGTCTCCCTTGTAAATACTCCACCATTAAAGGAAATACCCCCAAAAAAGCCTACGTAATACTCGAATGGCACCCCAGCTGCGCGTGCGCACGTTAACACGCTTCTTCGTTGTAATTGTACGTATTGAGTTTCCAGACTTTCAGAGATCTCGTATAATTATTTTAAGTTTTAAGTACACACGACTGTTCATTTTACGCACTAGTGACCTATAGTATTAAGTTGATATGGCTTAGACCCTCAATGCTAAAGTTCACCTATGCAAATCGCTCAAGAACCGATGAAAAATTGACTCAATTTCTTTATGATCTAGCAAAAAAGTATTTTTTATTGGTAAATATTGCTGTAATAATTTTTTGGTATTATATTTCACAAGTATTTTGTAATGTGTTTTTTTCTTTAGATAGTAGGTTAGTGGTCTGTAGCATAGAGGATGTTTGAGCCATTTACATCACGTCTTTTGATTTTTTTGTATGGCCAGTCTGCCAATGCTTTTCTTTTAGTTTTAAGTCGTCGCTCACTCGACGGAGGCGGTGTTTAGCGAGTTTGTTTATTTCGTTTTGTAAATATCGGACGTGTCATGGACATAAGCCCTTGCTTTCTTTATAAAAATGATTTCAATTGGAGCTCCGTTCAAAGACTTTGAGAATCCTTTTCGGCTTTATATCGCGCGAATTTGAAAATAAAATAGAATTAGTTGTAGTTGTGTAATCTAGAATTAGCACTAAAGGCCACGATTTTGTCATAATTTTGACTAAAAACATTGCACTAAACATGTTAACACAACCTTGGATTTCACAAATAAATCTGCAGGTTCTAACTTGGAATATTAAGTTTTAGGGTCCGTTCACACAGACCGGCTCGGAGAGGAGAGCATATTTTTATCACGTTTAAAACCGAGTTTTGTATTATGGTAATAAGGTTTATTTTTACATGTCACTTCTTTTAGGTTTGCTCTCCAGCGATCTCAATAATAAAATAAGTGACATGTAAAAATAAACGTTATTACAATACTACAAGATTCGGTTTTAAACGTGATAAAAAATCAGCTCTCCTCTCCGAGCCGGTCTGTGTGAACGGACCCTTAGATCGCAGCCCACAAAATAACAATAAACTACTTAGATTTTTTATATTGAGACTTTTATACGAAAACTTAAATTTCATGTCACAAAATGCGCTCGATTGAATTTCTTGAAAGTACAAAAGGGAGCTTCATTGGCTGTAATACTTTTTTTTATAAACATAATGTAGGTTTAGCTTACACTAGTCCATGTAACGCGTCGCCTCTGATTTTATTACTATGTGTTCATTAATTCGCACTTTAATTTTTGCACGTACGAAAACACGTACTAAAAAAAGAAGTAAGTAATTTGTATTCTTCGTAATGTCTAATAAATATAATAATAATAAAATTGATACATTTAATTTTAGTCTTAAAAAGTCGTTGTGTATATAGTAGATATTTGTGCACTGATAGTCGGGTTTAAGTTACTTTTTTAAACTTAAGTTTTTTGATAAAAATGGCTGTAGTTTTTTTTCTTTATCACCTGTGACGTAATGATTACTATACACTTGTCTAATCGTCAAGACATTTGAACGACGAATCGCCAATGTGTAGTTTCTATTAAGGCGCATTGTTACGTCAACTAGGTACTTTGTGTAGTTGGCGCAAACAACTGAGTTGTTAATTTGTAAAATGAATGGTACCTTTTTGTCCTGTGCATACAGTTTGTGTGTTGTGTATTCTTCTTTGTGATCTAGTTTTAGGATGACCATTCTTTGTTCGTTTCGAATCAATAACAAAGGTTCACTCAGAAAATTACTAATTTTTACTGACAATTTTATATTACCTCAAAACTACGAAGAATTATCGTCTAAATTGTATCACAATGGAAGAAATGACCTTAGATTCATAATCTGTATGTCACACATAAAATAGAAACAATTTGTAAGTATACAAACTAGCCGTTTAGGCTGAACGTTGTCCATCAGTGAGTCAGTGAGTTACACTTGCGTTTTATAAAGTGCTAACTGCGCCCCGCGGTTTCACCCGCGTCAGTTGTGAGTTCTGATCCCGCGGGATTTACGGATCAAAAGTAAGGTCTAAGCTACCTCCCTACCAATTTTCAACCAAATCGGTTCAGTCGTTCTTGATTTATAAATGGTGTAAATGACAACAACTCAACTGTTTACGACAAATGACACAGACTCGATGGCGTAACAATGCGCCTTAATACATAAAAAGAAATGTTGACTTCGCAAGAAATAACGACCTCACTCATCGTTTCCTATAACAGAAACGTGTCTAGTTCTTATATCACACTCGGTAGTCTATTATTGTGATTTAGTTCTCGTATCGGTGTACAACCGTGCACCATCAGAAACGTAAATGTAAATAAATGTATTGTTAATAAAAAAAACTACGTGTTTCTGTCGTGTACCGAGTTACATAGATGCATTTGAAAAAATATTGTTGCGACCTGCCAAAACTATTGTAATAAATATTATTGTAGCGAACGCACACACTTGCATTGAGAAGCTGAATTGGCCCTAACTATTGGCATTCCAAGCTTTAAATATCAAATACCAAATAGATTTTTTTTAGTTTTTTTTTCGTGTACTGTGTAAATATTTTGTGGTGGGCGTGGCTTGTTTGTGCGAATGTGTGCGTGCGTAGCGCGAGAAGTAGATAGAGGGTGTTCCGGCTCGCGACAATGTAACAATAAACTACTGCATATTACAATGATACGTTTGTTTCTTTTCTCTCCCTTATAGTGCAGGAATTAAGAAGGTAGGTACTGTTACCATTTCCATACAAACATAATACCAAAATAGAATTGCGGTTTAAAACCCTTTAAAAGTAAAATCTTAATCCGAATAATATCGATATTAAGGTAGAAAACTAAATTTTTCATATTTTATTTTGGTATTAAGTTTGTATGGAAATGGTAACAGTCGCCACGTTCTTAAGTCAGTCAGTTAGGATTTTGAATTTTATGTGTAAGTATAGATGCGGTACTTCTAACCTAACCTAACTCGCAAACGGGTTAGGATTTCGGGTTAGACCCTAACTGTGTAATAAGTAGTAGGATATGAACCTGTAATGGACCATTCATAAGGGGGTCCACTACACGTTAATTATGTAGGCACCCTTCGATCAGCGCTCGCCCTTTGGTTCGCTGGAAAACCAAACAATCGTCTTCGGCTCGTTGCTGGCCGCAACGCGTATCGCTCACGGCAGGTTCAGATTATGAAACATGATCTTCAGGAGGAGAAGCAGTCAGGAGGAGTTTCAGGAGGAGTTCGGCAGGTGAAACTAGGTCAATACCTAGCTTAACCTTCCGAACTTGAATTGTAGTGCGGGTTAAGCAACGCTTGGCGCGGTCGTGACTGGGATGGGTTACCGATAATTTGTGTGGCAAAAGTTCACATTCTCGAGCTCTTCCGTGCTTCGGAAGGCAGTTAAGCAGTTGGTCCCGGTTGTTATCTCTAAGAGCAGTTAGTCGTTAGATCATGCTAGAGGTTTTAGGGCGACCTGGAAACTCTAGCACTAGGTGAACTTTGGGAAACACGGGTACACGCTATTTTTCTTGGTTACATTTCATGCAACGGTTACGTTTACAGCTCGGAAGTAAGGACCCGACTTACGTAAGCTAATGCACATAGAACTGGACTGGTCTCTATTAGGGACTAGTAGGAAAAAGGTTGCTTGATAGTGAACTCGTCTCTTACTGACGAGCTTCATCAGTTCCAAAGTCAAACTCTTCTGGAAAAATAATACTCACACACCTCGTATCCCGCGCACTAGGCAGCCTGGCTACGGCAGCCAGAATTTAGCTGGGATTTCGTGGCTGCCTAGTGCGCCGGCTCTAATATACAACGTCATATGTTTTACTGGCTGCCGCAGCCAGGCTACCTAGTAGTGCGCGGGGTACCTAAGATGAATCAAAATTCGAACGTCGTTATTAGAATACCCACCATCTAGCTAGATTCTAGGTAATCTAAGCTAATGCAGATCTTACAGGTCAGTCGGTAAGTACCTGTCTAAAAACCCTCTCGCAGTCTCGTATAAAAAGAGATCGTCCTACACGATGTTAGTGTAGCTTAGTGAAACGACTTGGTAATTAGCACCGTATGAACGACCCGTTACCCGATTGACTTCAATATTATCTTTGAAAATCGGAAATAACGGTTTATTATATACGGGATACCTACATAAGTATAACTAGGTACCGTGGGTAAATATAAGTAAAGTTATCAGTGGTCAGTGTCCGCAGTTGCGATTTACTAGTCGTCTTGATTTGTTTACTAAGTATTTAATATTATTTGTGTGAAAACTGAGTGAAGATGAAAAAAATCATACTCTTGCTAGTTGCCACTCTGAGTGAGTATTTTTCTTCTTCCTGCCCTTGTCGACCGGCACATTCATCCACTCTACACTCCCATTTCAGTTTATGGCATAGCGTCCTAACCGTCAGGGTCGCTGGGTCGTAAGTAGGTAAGTCTTCATTGACCATACCTACCTACTGAAAACTACGTAAATAGCTGACACCAATCTTCTTTGGAACCAAGTAGTTTACACGCCAGCGGGAAGTATTCCAGGTTCTCTAGTCTGCTCCGAGATTCCTTAGTCACCATTCACGACAACCATGGAAATGCCATATATGGGGTTGCCATATTATATGCTGAGGTTATATTAATAATTACGGCACGGTGTTGCTTGCTACCATGAAAAATAAGGTAGGTACCTAGGTACAAAATAATACCGCCCTTTGCTCTACCTAGATTTAAGATGTTCATGTTGTTTGTTTAGGTATGTAATTTTAAGTTACCGAGTGTGTACGATGATAAAGAATGAATCAAATTAAATCCACAGCCGTAGCCTCGCTCAAGGACTACCGGACCGACTACACTTACAACCGTAAAACAGATGCATTCTACAAGCTTCACATATCACCTCGCAGGGGATCGCTTGTCAAGTCTATTTGCGAGGAGGAGGGGGCCAAGTTGATGGTCCCGCTTCTCCCAGAGGATATAGCGCAAGTTCATGGGATGATGAAACGGTATCCTGAGATGGGAGAGTTTGCGTTTGTTGAGAATGATGGACAGGAGCATACTTCGGCTGAAGTCGTGCCTATTATTGATTGTAAGTCGTATATTATAATTAGCGCGTAAGTCTCGATATCGATTCTGGGTCTAAGATAGCAAGCCCACTTAAGGGCCTTCCAAGCAGTCCAAAGCCAGGAGCTCCAGGAAGGAGCAAATTTCCATATCAATTTCCGTGCAGCGTTTATATGTTTTTTATTACGTATCTCTATTTGTTAGTTTTAACATTTATTATTAATTGCAGTGAGACCCCAAAGGGAAGAGCCCCCTATTGGGTCCGATTGCTTGGTATTGACTCGCGGCGGTAGCCTTGAAAGTATAAGCTGTTACAAAGAAATGCCTTTCGTTTGTAAAGTGTACGCAAAGGACGCGCTTTACGACTCCCATTGTGGAACTTACAGTAAAAGTGAGTAGAACCACACACAGTAATAAAAAGAAGGTAATAAATTGTATAGAAACTTGCTTGTTTTCTGAAAACCGGCGGGAATCAAACCACAACGGTAAATGGCGAATGACATTTACCGTTGTGGTTCTATTCCCGCCGAGGACAAGTACCTGTTTATGCTGATTAATAAATGTTTGTTTCTAGGTCTGGGTGTTTCATTCTATGTGTAATGTAATGTATTTACAAAAATAGTAGGTAGGTATTATAATTATGTTGTATATCCATTGTCTAGTAACCATAGTACAAGCCTAGTTGCCGAGCTTTGAGCTCAACGTCCAGCAATATTTATATTAATAACTCACAGGTACAGGTTACAAAAACTTCCTCAAGGAGTTTTAACTCCGATAAGGCCTCAGTGTCGGAGAGTTAACTTCAAGATAACCCCTCAAGACGCACGTTATTTTGCAGTTAGGTATAATATCGAAGTATTTGCTATTTCAGGCTACCACTATGAACCAACTGGAGACAGTTGACACTTTGCAGTTATATTAGCGTAATGTTTGCTATTTCAGACTACCACTACGAATCGTCTGTAGGCAGTTGTTACCGTGTGTCCAAGATCCCGTATTCATGGGACGAGGCCTACGCCGAATGTCGCGCGGAAAATGCACATCTTGTCGTCATCAATTCAGAGGCTGAGCGAGAAGTAGTCCATAGGTGTGTATACCTATATATCTTCTTATATATAAAACTAGCTGCACCCCGCGGTTTCACCCATGTAAGTCCCGATCCCGCGGGATTTACGGGATCAAAGTATCCTTTTCTTGGTTCTAAGCTCCCTCGCCACAAATTTTCAGCCAAATAGGTTCAGCCGTTCTCGAGTTATAAATAGTTACACGACTTTTTCTTTTATATATTCGCATGTCACAATGCCAGTTGCCATAATACTCGAAACGGCTGGACCGATTTTTATGAACATTTATATGCATATTTAGTAGGTTTAACAATAGGCTACTATCGTTAAATAAATGTTACATTGTTGCGGGATTGGGACTTAACTTAGGCGGGTGAAACCGCAGGGCGCAGCTAGTAATTTTATATTATTTTTTAGTGTGAACTGGTATAAAACTTGCATATTAGTTAATTAATGGATATTATATAGGTTCCAAACTACGCAACTAGGCTTGTACTATGGGTACTACAAAACGGTTATTTGTACTACTTGCCATATTGCTTTTCCATGTTACAGATTGCTTCAAGCAGCACCGAGAATAAATGAAGT
Organism: Idaea biselata; assembly: GCA_958496205.1. Classification (NCBI taxonomy): domain Eukaryota; kingdom Metazoa; phylum Arthropoda; class Insecta; order Lepidoptera; family Geometridae; genus Idaea; species Idaea biselata. The sequence continues at coordinate 3,180,159 of OY292398.1, read as the reverse complement.
CAAGGCCTGGTATTTCTACTACGCTGGTTTCAGAGCCGAAGCAACTGTAGGAGACGCTGTTCCTTTGTTCAAGACTGTATTTAGTGAGTTCATTGTATTATCTAGTCTAGTTATAAACTAAAAACTAACAAGAATTCACCCAAACGTGAACTAAATTTGGTGGCAAAACACTCGTTGTGTGAGTTGTGTTCTACTCGTCAAAGCGAATCACTTATTTTTCAAATTGGAGATTTTTTTTAAAAAATATTGAGATTATCTTTGAAAAAAACAGCGGTTTTTCAAAATAAAGGCAATTAATATTTAGATTGTTGTAAGAACAAACTTAATCAAGATCAATTTTCAGAAACAGCTGATTTTCAAGTAAACTTTAAACTCAAAATTTTCAAATAGGTACAAGTTATATTAAATTTAAAAGAACAAATAAAGTAAAAAGTTGATCGCCCTTATATTTATGACCATCTTCTATTGAAATTACATACAAAACACACATCGTAAAACATACTACGGACCTTAAAACGAGCATGCAAATATGTGGCCAACCGTTAGGTACCTATTTACAGAACCGTTAACCAATATATAGGTATTATTATAATTTCAGACGAAACCCTAGAACAAGCCGGTTGCGTCGCCTGGTCTCCGAATGAGCCCAACAACTCACAGCATGTAGAATACTGCGGAACCATCTTTGCCAACGATGGCAAATTCAATGACGTTAACTGTGCACATAGATTCGGGTTTATTTGCGAGAAGAATAAGGATTAATACAGTACAGTAAAGACCCCGATGACGCGTACCAGCTTAAGAGGAATAAAAGGATACCTTCTCGTTCTCTATACAAACATAGTTAACTATTTGATCTCTGGATAAGCCTATATCTGCCATGACTATTCCCCTATTGTTGTGTGTGATAAACACGGTGAATCTCGGTTCCCAAGATTTAATCTCTATCCGCAACACTATCAATGGATACATATAGGCTGTTTATTTTTTTGCAAAAAAAACAACGTTCGATTTCTGTCTAGTTTGTTTTAAAGTTGTTTTAAAGTTGAGTTTTAAAAACACACGACACATAAGGAGACAGAAATACAATAAGACAGGATAAAAAAATGCATAAAAAACAAGAAATCCGCAATCCAAGGAGCCGTGTGTTGCTAATAAGGAAACCGCCGCCGCCGCCGGTTGCCGTGTGTTGTATATGTGTTGGTTGCGTTTCCTAAGTTTCGGCATCGCGATTTACGCTTGTAAAACCTCGGGGCGCTGTTAAAATGGGGTCCCACGGCCCGTTACATCACAGGCCAAGCCAGGCCGCGCCGCGCCTGTCGAGGCCTGTGCGACTGATTGCGTCTCGCGCGACGACAGGCGTCATCGGACGCTACGACTCTCACGGCGTGTCCGTCTGGTCTGGCGATCTGGCTTGATAAATCAGACTCCAGGTTTTCTATTTTTATGAAGTCGGTTTTTAATTATTTTTGTTTATCATTTATAAACGAAAAATATCCATTAGTGTTGGTTGTTTTGTTTATGCTATCTAAAACAATATTTTTCTTGTTGTTTTGGGTAATCCCCGTTATTAAAAAAATATTTCGATGCGTCATTCAGACCTTGTGGGTAATTCCTAAAAATAACAATAAGCCACAGTATTTCTTATAAAAATCTGGTATTTTGTCAATTCCTTCTTGACAATGCGAATAAAAACTGGGAAATCTCCCCTCCCTATCAAACGATTCGTCAATCTAATAGCTCCTTTACACGATGCAGGCCGATATTATGATAGCTTGGTAATGACTGAAATGAAACTCAAACTATACAAGCACGCTGGAATTGCTATACCATACAAAATGACATTGGATCATTGTTCCGATTTGATTTGCGCCATGTTGCGCTGTTGTCGCGCGTTTTCTATTGAAAGGGGTGGTAACCGTCCATGAAACTAATACTTAGTTCCGGAGACGGGCGCGCGACCATAGCGCTACATGGCGTAGATCAAATAGGCACAACATTTAGTGCGAGACCTCCTGTCCATATAATTCAGGTTGGTAATTAAACCTTAGCTTGGTAATTAGCATCGTATGAACGATCCGTCGCCCGATAGATTTCAATGTTTACATTATCTTTGACTAAGTAAGTTAGGTATAAATATAAGTAACTTATCAGTGGTCAGTGTCCGCAGTTGCGATTGATTAGTAGTCTTGTTTTGTTTGTTAAGTATTTAATATTATTCATGTGAGAAGTTACTCAAGATGGAAAAATTCATACTTTTGCTGGTTGCTACTCTGAGTAAGTAAGTCTTCTTCTAATATTTATTTTGTTTTTATTGTCCTAAACATTGGGGTCGGCACAGTAGGTTTCCATTGACCATACCTACTGCAAATGAATGTAAATAGCTGACACTAGAAGTTGAAGGGTGGTTCCTTTAGAATCAAGTAGTTAACCCGCCACCGCGCGGGAAGAATACTAGGTTTGCTCGTCGTCCTCCAGATTCATTAGTCGCCATTTACGACAACCATTGAAATATATGAGGTAGCCCAATTCTATACCGGAACTACAGTGTAGAATTATGGCCCGAGTAAGTATTTCAATAAATAAGTACTGTAATAGTTTTTTTAATAATATTCAAAAAGAGACACCTTATAATGTGTAGAAAAAAAAACATCTTTCGTTCGGGAACACCACACTTCGCATAAACTTTTTTGTCATAATTTCATAAGGCATAATATTTAGTAGTCATAATTTAAAATGGCATAATATTTTTTTGCATAATGGTTATATGGCATAATTTCATTAAGCATAATAGTCAATTGGCATAATTCAATATGGCATAATATTGTTTAGCATAATGATCTTTTGGCATAATTACATTAGGCATAATAGTCAATTGACATAATTTAATATGGCATAATATAGTTTAGCATAATGATCTTTTGGCATAATTACATTAGGCATAAGAGTCAATTGACATCATTTAATATAGCATTATATTTTTTAACATAATGGACTAATGGCAAAACTACATTTAATTGAAGTTCATGGCCTTATCGTGATACAATTTTCTTACCTATACCTAAACGTTGGTATACCAAAGAGGAAAATAAAAGGTGTAGGTTAGGTTAGGTTAGATATTGTGATTAAGCACACGCGAGCGAATCGAGCGATTTTCTTTCGGTCTCATCATTTTCCATATCAGAAAAGTATATTGTAATAAGGTATGTTTTAATAATATATTTATGGTAAAAACTTTATGCCAAAAGAAGATTATGCGAAAAATGTTTAATCGAAAAGCAGAAGACCCACCAGGAATTGTGTACCTATCTGAATAATAACTAACCCAGTAGGATAGGTTTAGGTTAGGTTAGATGTTTTGATAATCGATCTAAAGCACAAACTGGTATTTCTGTAATTATTTGTGAATTGTGAAGAAGTTACCCTCATTTAGTTTATAATAATGTTTTTGAATGCGCCTGAGTCTTTAATTCAAGCAAAGCTTTAGTTTGATAATTGTATTAGTTGTTGTGCCCTTTATGGGTTTTATGAACATTTAAATGATTTTTGAATATTAGTATGTTATACTTACTTTTCGTATGTTATGCGTTTTGTAGGTTATGGTATTTGATGTTAGGCTTTTAGAATATTATGCGTTCTAATGTTATGCGTTTTGTAGGTTATGGTATTTGATGTTAGGCTTTTAGAATATTATGCGTTCTAATGTTATGCTTTGTGAGTATTAGGAATTATTTGTTTATGCCTTCTGTATGTTATGCCAATAGAAATTATGCCAAAAGAGTTTATGCTTTTTTAGTTTATGCGTTATAAATATTATGCGTTTTGTAATTATGCCTTATATTTTCGGCCTTTTGTGTTTAGGACAAAAAAAGTTATGCGTTAAGGACGGTACCCCTTTCGTTCATGTTCTCCCGATGTGAGCCCAGTTGACCACTAATAAATTAAAGAAGGCCCCTGGCCCCGTATTGGCCCTGGTGCCAGTTTCGAATGGGCCCGTCTGCTCACGTTAAGGTCAAGTTTCCCTATATTTTATCTGAATAAAGTTAGATCAGTAGTAAGACTTTATTATTTTGTATCGTATGGCTGTAAAAGATTAATAAATGAGAAGAAAAATCTTAAATTTACCTGTCGCAATTTTTATGTACATAGGGTAAAGTCCAATCCCACTTGAACTTAGATAAACATAGACATATAGCTTTATACAACGTCATGTCTTGTCCATCCAAAGGTTGCCTTACAGAGATCGCTTTAAGCGAAAAGAACGCCCTTTGTTCTACCTAGATTTAAGATGTTCAATGTTCATGTTGCTTGTTTTTTGTTATTTTTTGTGGTGTGTACAATATATAGGATGGATCAATAAATCAGCTTAAATCCACAGCCGTAGCCTCACCCAAGAACTACCGTACAGACTACACTTACAACCGTAAAACAGATGCATTCTACAAGCTTCACATATCACCTCGCAGCGGATCGTTTGTCAAGTCTATTTGCGAGGAGGAGGGGGCCAAGTTGATGGTCCCGCTTCTTCCAGAGGATATGGCACAAGTGCATGGAATGATGAAACGGTATCCTGAGATGGGAGAGTTTGCGTTTGTTGAGAATGATGGACAGGAGCATACTTCGGCTGAAGTCGTCCCTATTATTGATTGTAAGTCGTATATTATTCCTACCCTAAGTGAGAGCCTCTCAAGTAGTCGAAAGCCTGCTAGGTGCAGAGGCTATCAATTGCTGTGCAGCGTAGTTTTAGTTTTCCACCGGGAACGCCGACTGACGGCTTTATTAGATTCAATATGTTTATACCTCTCTATTTGTTAGTTTTAACATTATAAATTTCTTTTAATTTTTGTATGTAGCTCAAGGCATCTATCTAACGCTGCAGGAACAACTTTCCAGTTGTTTACACCTGCGTCGTTAGGTAGATGGCGCTTTAACGAGCCTTAATCGTATAAACAATCAAAGGAGAATATAGTATTGGAAGTTTTCACGGCACGAAGCAGGGACTTGCGTAGTCTAGCTGGTACAGACGTTGGGGTACTGACCTAAAGACACGAGCTCAAGCCTCGCCGCAGTGAAAATTTTTGATTGCTATTTTTCCTTGAAATTTTTTTTCTAAGTTTTAACATTGTTAAATAATTGCAGTGACACCCCAAAAAGAAGAGCCCCCTCCTGGGTCGAATTTTGTGCCAGATTGCTTGGTGTTAACTCGCGGAGGAAGCCTTGAGGGTATGAGCTGTTACAAAGAAATGCCTTTCGTTTGCAAAGTGTACGCAAAGGACGCCCCTTACGACTCCCATTGTGGAACTTACAGTAAAAGTAAGTAGAAAGGAGGTAGTATACAAATTTGCGCAATCTGTAGTGCGTAAATACCTATAGCGTGCTTGACCTAAGTATAATAAATCTATTACCTATCTCTGGACTTAAAAACTACTACGTTGTCTGGTAACCAAAGTACATCTCGGTCACTGAGAACTTACAATTTAGAGCTTTTTGAAAAAATGCTTTCAAAAACTTTAGTACCCACGAAGAGGTGCTTTCTTAAATTCGACCTGGCTGGAGGGCTACCCGTGGCGAAGCGGTTAACGCGTTGGTTCGGATTACCAAGAGTCGCGGGTTCGAATCCCGCCGGGTACTTAAGTTTTTGAAAGCATTTTTTTAAAAAGCAGTATTCCCAAGTGTGGATTAACACTAAGAAATAATGTTTACTTACAATTTACAGTTATAATATCGAAGTATTTGCTATTTCAGACTACCACTATGAATCGTCTGTAGGCAGTTGTTACCGTGTGTCCAAGATCCCATATTCATGGGACGAGGCCTACGCCGAATGTCGCGCGGAAAATGCACATCTTGTCGTCATCAATTCAGAAGCTGAACGAGAACTAGTCCATAGGTGTGTACCTATAGCATCTCCATCTACACTTCTACACTATTATCTTTACATCCCGATCCCGTGGGAATATCGGGATCAAAAGTAGCCTATAGCCTTCCTCAATAAATGGTCTATCCAACCCCGAAAGAATTTTTCAAATCGGACCAGTGGTTCCAGATTAGCGCAAACAAAAAACAAACAAACTCTTCCGCTTTATAATAGTAATAGATATAAAATTCAATGTCCTGACTGACTGAACTATATATCAACGAACAGCCAAAACCGCTGGCCCTGAGACTTAAAACTCAGAGAGTGTATTCTTTAGCGCTAAGTAGTTAATAAATATTATAGGATGCTGCACACAGCGTCACCAAGTCCAAAAATTACGCAACTAGGCTTGTACTATGGGTACTAGAAAACGGTTATTTTATTTGTACCTCTTGCTATATTGCTTTTACATGTTACAGATTAATTCAAGCAGCGCCGAGAATAAATGAAGCCAAGGCCTGGTTCTTTTACTACGCTGGTTTCAGAGCCGAGCCAGTAATGAGAGACGCTGTTCCTGTGTTCAAGACTGTGTTTAGTAAGTTCATTGTATTATCTATTTGTTGTATAAGTCATCTAGTCACGATTATAGGTTATATTTCTCCTATTATGATTGGTGATTTTATCTATATGACAATAAAATTGTAAGTCCGGTAAATTAATGTTCGCCGGACTTTCCCCATAAGCCGCACTTTCCCCTAGTGACCTTATTAAAACTCGGTATAAGGTGATGTGTCGTAAACTAAAACTAATAAGAATCCACTTAAACTCCAAAATCTGAAAAAGCAAATCGATCGTGCAATGTAAACTATCAAAATTAACGAAAGATATACATCATTATAGTACCTATATATCGTTAAGTAACAACCTTTAAAATAACTTAATAGATCCATATAAAAGTTATAACTCAGTATATGTAATAAATAGGTCTCTTCATTTCCAGTTGTTACTAACATATTCTTTAGGGTAGGTCAGGTGATTAGTAAGTCAAACATTACCCTAACATAAGTAGGTACGGTTAGATAGGTATGTAGGTCAAGTAAGATAACTAAATTAAGTTAGTATTTAGTATTCGTGGATAAGTTAACTACATAAACTATAGTTGAATAAACTTTTACACCACGCTATCTATTCAAATTGGGAGCCTTGGCAAGTTATAAAAAAAACTATTTGTTTTTAGACGTCTTTATTCGTCGATGGCGAGATTAAATCTAATTTAACAATAAATCTTAGAGCTAAAGAAAACTTAACTAGACTAAACATCCTATGTTCTGAGAAAGCCTCGATCATCACAACACTTCCAATTATGTTGCAGACAACGTCAGCGTTCTTGGAGGACGTGGGGATGTAACCATCTATTCCCACAATGTACTATTTTGCAGTAGCGAAAAAGTATTATTATCAAGCAAATATGGAGGGTCCATATTTGTTTGATAATAATACTTTTTTTTCAATCATCAGTGCCCAAGCACTGATGATTAGTGAAGCGTATATCTCCATTCAAGATGGGTAAAAACTCCTTTTTCACCCCTTTACACTATCCGACACCGACTTTTTTTAATTACCTCTTTACTATACCCAATTTCAGAAAGTTAGATCAAAAATGTAAACAAAAATCCCATGCATTTATTTGAAAGTGACAGCAGTTCTTTGGTTACGTTTTTGATCTAAGTTTCTGAAATAAGGTATAAGCTTTTTTCAGTTTTTTTTTTTGAAAAATGTACCTACAAAACTTATTATATTTTATAAACGTTAGACGTAGTTTTTTTTGTGAGATTTAGACACCAAAAAATCAACGGTATCGGATATTAAGGGGTGGAAAAAATCATTTTCTCATGCACGAATCACGACCGCCTTGTAGACAATAGTTCTCTGAAAAACTCTACGTGTAATTGACTTTGAACCGTTCTGTATACTGTAACTAATTTGTAAATAAGTCAAGGGAGTAACCGGTTCTCTAAGTTACTTCTTTATTATTTTAATTTCAGACGAGACCCTAGAACAAGCCGGTTGTGTCGCCTGGTCCCCAAACGAGCCCAACAACTCACATGAAGTAGAATACTGCGGAACCATCTTTGCCAACGATGGCAAATTCAATGACGTTAACTGTGCACATAGATTTGGGTTTATTTGCGAGAAGAATAAGGATTAATACAGTATAAATACTACTGATCCGTACCATGACAGCTTAAGAGGAAAGAACATCAACTCGTTCTCCATACAAACGTAGTCTATGTTTCATCACTGGATAAACTCATATCTGCCATGCCTAATCCCCCATTTTTGTGATATAATACCACCTACTACATAGGTATTTGTTTTCTCTGTAATAGAATGTGTACAAACAAATGTTAACAGTTGTTGCTCCGACACTAATCTTTTAACACCTATGTATTATTTTATTTTACTGCGTAACCATATTTGCCAACGATGGCAAATTTAATGACGTTAACGTAGTTTCGGGTTTTTTGTGAGAATAATAAATTACTTAAAAAAAACAAATTGGCGTTGATTTTCATTTACCTGAAGAAATAACAATGTGAAGAAATAAAAATTTGAAATCTCTATCAGAGCCTGAGAGCTTATTTTGTTTTGACGAACAATGTTTTTCCGTTTGTTGGGTTGTATATTTTCTACTATGGTTCTACCTACTTCTTACTGCAATTGCGGACGAACGAAAATTGTATGGCGTATAAAGCTAGGGTCCCACGGCCCGTTATGTCACAGGCCAGGCCGGGGCGCGTCACGCCTGTCGAGGCCTGTGCAACTTATTTTTGTCCCCCGCGATGACAGACGTCATCGGACGCTACGGTTCCCACGGGCCTGTCCGTCTGATCTGGCGCGGTCTGATCTGATAAAACACGGACCGTGGGACCCTACCTTAAGTCTTCAAAGTCGAATTGTCAGACGCAATTGGATTCGATCCGAAAAATAATAATATCTAATTATAGGGTCAAAGGTCGGTCGGCTAAAATTTTCGTTCGTTCGTATTACCAAAATACACCCAGGTATTTAATTTTGAATATTTTCTGTGGGTACAATGGTCCTTCGCGCGAACCTGTGGTTTTATAATTTTATATTTTCCCGGGTCTTAATCGTGTGATTTTTACTTACATTCTCTTACCTCGACGTTTCGACCATGTTGCAACGGTCTTGGTCGCGAGGGGACTGGAGCTGCGGCGGGTGTCGTCCTCTATTTATAGCCGTCGTGTACCTGCTATTGTTGAAACTTGTGGGTAGGTGGACTACCCACATTTTGTTGGTGAAGTACCCACATTTTTAAAGTTCGCTATAGTCTAAGGGCGGCGACACACTACACTCACAACATCCGAAGTTTTTTGCTGAGATTTTTGCCGAAGTTTTTTGCTGCGACACATACACATCTTAATTACCGGATTCCACGTAGACGAGAGCCTGAAACCACTTTCCCGGTTGAAATTGTTATGTTTTATGATCTCGACCGCTTCACGAACTATCCTTGGATAGTAATGACATGTAATGACGTTCAGTGGAAAGGATTCGAGGCGCGTGCCGATTAGGAGTTCCAATCGTGTTAGTTTAAAAAGGCTGTGGTTTTATGTTGTTCGATAACTCAATTTACGTAGGTATTCAAGTTTTTTTGGTTTTAGCATTAAGCGTAATAAAACTCAGAAGTTTTTAAGTATTAAACTGGTTTACGTTCTATTCAATATTAAATAATTTAATTCAAATAAGATGTTGCGCTTAATGCTTAACTTATAAATATATATTAGTAGATAATATTGTAAAAAAAAATAATATAAAAGAGTAGCCTTAGTCCTTGAGTCCTCACTTGGGTTACAAATTTCACTCAAGGGTATAAAAAGTCATATAAAGATTTGCCGTGTCCAGACGGAACTGGACAGATGCAATATCTAGAAATTTTTAAGATATCCTGAAATCTGTTTTTTTTCCCTTAAACTTATCCGGAAATCAAATTGTGTTGTTGCGTTGTTTTCCTTAATTGATTTTAAATTAGAAATATTACTATTTATTATATTCATATCACTTTATTTCCGGATAACCGGAGTTGATATCCGGATAAAAAGTAGCATATATCTTAATCGGGATTCAAAGCTATCTGCACATCGAATTTAGTTTGAAATCGGATGAGCCGTACTAAGATTAGCTACACATAAACAGACAACCAGAAAAACATAAAAATAGGTTCTATTGCGATAATACCCATTTTTTTTAGTTATCTATCTTCCAAGATCAGACATCTAATTACAATTTAATAATAGTAATAGATAGATATAGATAAAAATATCAAAAAGATAAAACTATTGCATAAAAAGGCAGTATAAAGGCAGTCGATTTATACCATTTTTTTTTAAATTTTGTCTTTATTTTAAATTAAAAACATTGGCAAAACATCGTCAAATCATCAGTCGCTACTCGGCACTCGAACCCTTCGCTCCTGTTTAACTTTCCCAGCGTCGTCGAGGATGGCTTTCATTTCTTCACTATTTACTCTTTCCGTGTCAACCATGTTCCGAGTTTGCCGTCTCTGTAATAAGTAATTATTAATATACATTATACGATTTGTAACTTATATAATTGTTTTCACTACAAATATTATTAAATAACGAGGGATTTGACTTGTTTAAATTTTAAGAGACAAGCCGTCTCGGGTTTCGTGAACAAGCCAGTTGAAATTACTGGCGAATTATCGAGCTTCCTTAAAAACAAATTTAAACATGTTAAATAGGTATCTCTATCCCGTTATTTCATAATATTTGTAGGTAATAATATTATCTATTTTTTGTCTGTCATACTCGCAAAAACGTATAAAAAGACTCTAAGGCTGCTTTTCCATCAAAAATGTGCAAGGGTCGGTAGATACTGATGTGTTTGTTAGAGCCAATAGAATCGCTTCGTTTACCTAGCTTCGCTTAGTGGACCGCGATTCTAACAGAAGCTTTAAGTCTAAGTTTAAACTAGTCAAGTACGAGTCGAAGTCGCGCACGAAGGGTTCCGTCTGTACCATTATCACAAAAAATGTTTGTTGTATGGGAACCCTACTTAAATATGTATTATGTTCTGTTTTAGTACTTATGTGTTCTTATAGCGTCAACAGAAATACATCATTTGTGAAAATTCCAAATGTCATTGATACTTGACATTTACGTCATACGTACATAATATGTAATAATAATAATAAAATAATAATAATTTGTCTGCCTGTCACGATGATATTATCATCGTGACAGGCAGACAAACAGTGAAGTGTTAAGCCGCGTACAGACATCGTGACATCGCGCGAGGCGCGTTCACCTCACATGCCTCGGGCTGAGTGGACGTGTGTGCTCACAGTGAGCATCTGTCATACGATCGTTGCGAACGCCGCCTCAGTGCGAACCGTACGCTCCGTGTGGACGGACACGTGTTTTTCTATTGTTCTACTGACGAACCCTGTGCGTGGTTGTTTGCGTGCTCAGCTTGAGCATGTGTCGTGTGGGACGAATGCATAAATGTAATCACACATGCCTCAGGTTGAGGCATGCGAGGTGAACCATTCGTGGCACAGGCCTCGCGATGTCTGTACGCGGCTTAAGAAAAGAGTCCCGTTATAACCCTTTGGGTACGGAACCCTAAAAAAAGGGAACTTCTTACCAATACAGTTTGTCGGCAAACGCTTTTTCTTACAAGCTTCAATTTATCCTTGTTCTTTCTTCTCAAACAACCCAACTGTAAAATTGTTAAACATTATTAAAAAAAATACATTTTCTAATGGCCCAGCTAGGTCCCGCGGTTTCACTCGCGTAATTCCCGATCCTGTAAGAATGAAAAAAAAAACCTTTCTTATCGATTGCCTACATCATATAAAGAACACACTCTTCAAATTTCAGCTCTCTACTAACAGCGGTTTAGGTTGTGCGTTGGCCCATCAGTCAGTCAGGACAACCTTAGATAATAATTTCGGGTCTACCTGGCACAGGTGTTTTATATACCTAAAAGGTAGTCCTTACCTTAAACATTGTGAACGACTATATTTTAGATGAAATAAACTATTATATTATTTATTTATTTAATATGTATATTTTTTTCTTTTTAAACTGGATTTTAATAAAATATTTACCTCTCTTAAAATAAAGCCAATAATAGCCAATATGAGCAACCCCAAAAACGCAGTGCATATTATTATCCACAGCGGCACAAGTGCTTCACTTTTGACCAGTATGCTTGTTACGCTGAAAGCAATAGGTAGGTAGTTAAAAAAACTGACCAAGTGCGGCTTCGACTCGCGTATGAAGGGTTCCGTACCACTATCACACTTGGGTACGGAACCCTAAAATAAACATTAGCTCCTAAAATTAACATCGCTCTTACGGTGAAGGAAAAACATCGTGAGGAAACCAACATGTCCTACGACTCACCACGGTCCGAAGACATGGGATATTCAGTGTTTTCTATGGATCATATGTATGGATTTACAAAAAAAAAATGTAAAATATGTAGTATATCCGTTGTCTAGTACCCATAGTACAAGCCTAGTGCTTAGTTTGGGGCTAGATTGCGCTGTGTGTAACGTCGTGCAATATTTTTCATTTTTATTTTATTAGGCCAACCTAGGCTAAAGTTAAAATTTATTTACCACTGTCGCTAGTCTATCACTCCATCAGTAGATGGCGCCAGTGGTAAAATACATCATTGCATTTTATGTCAAAAACCACGTTTTTTGTTGTTTAATATTTGTTTTATTTTGTTTTTAGTGCTACAGAAATACATCATCTGTGAAAATTTCAACCGTCTAGCTATCACGGTTCATGAGATACAGCCTAGTGACAGACGGACAGACAAAGAAGTCTCAATAATAGGGTCTCGTTTTTACTCTTTGGGTACAGAACCCTTAAAAGTAGATTTGGAAAATGTCTCATCATCATCCTAGCGATGTTCCCGGTTTTTTTTCATAATACATTTAGGTTACCTTGCAGATTTCTCGTAGTGAAGCACAAATCTTAGTTTTGAATACACTGTCACTTGCTTTTTTTTGTCAAGCAAATCTGTAAACAGAACATATTAGAGTAAGTTCCAATAAAATATAAATAAGAATAAAGTTTAGGCTGAAGTTCAGCTGTTTCTTAAATTTTGAGGTCCTTGTGGTCCTTTTGAGGTCCTAGATGTAAAAAGCTTCAAATAGCAGCTCAACGCGATTAAAATGTATGCCTTACCATGGTCCGAAAGCATGGTACATTAGCCAATCCGGGTTAAATAGGCTCCGGTGGCGTCTTACTTCCTAATGTATTTAAGAAGAAGGCCTTCTCTAAAGCTGGGGTCCCACGGCCTGTGTTGTACCAAACCAGATCGCGCCAGACCAGACGGACAGGCCGTGGAAACCGTAGCGTTCGATGAAGTCTGTTGTCGAGCCTGTTGCGCGAGACGAAAATCAGTCGCACAGGCCTCGACAGGCGCGGCGCGGCCTGGCCTGGCCTGTGATATAACGGGCCGTGGGAACCCAGCTTTAGAAAGACCTACCGCACCGTACATTTAGCTGGTTAATATTATTATTATTAAAGTCCACACTAACCTACTACACCTGGCTTCAGTCGCATCGGCAGCACCACTGCAATCGGGTGTTTACTCAACTTTTTTATTCTACAATAGAATATCAAGTGGTTGATCCCATTTCGTTTTACCTCTGTATTTGAACACTTAGATTGGGCATTGTCAATTTGAAGCTGAAACATAAATAATATGTAATTACTAACTGACCCGGCGCACTTTGTATCGCCATTGGTCATATAGAGAAATAGAACTTGACAATGGCAATTTACTGACGACGACGGGCCAAGCCTTTCGAATCCATACTTAGAAGAAAACAAAAAACTTTTAACCGACTTTAAAAAAGGAGGAGGTTATCAATTCTTCGGGATATTTTTTGGTATGTGTTTTATTTGAGAAAAATAATCTTATCTTATTTATTTATTTTTCCGTTACTTAGATGGAATTAATCCTATTCTAGACGGATACTAATTTAACAAATCATAAGTAAATCTGCGAGGCAAGTGAAAATTCTAAATAAAATAGCCTTGAGCTACATACAAAAATTAAAAGATTTTATAAATCATAAATCATTAAAATCGGTCCAGCCGTTTTAGCATGAGTTACCGAGACACCCGCTATAGACTAACTGGATTTCAATTCGTTTCTCCGCGATTTAGAAAAGATACGTGGTTCGAATCCCGCCTATGCAGTGTCAGTCATGCGTTGTGTTTTTGTTTTATTTTTCCTGTAAAATATTTTAATACAAAAGTATTTCGAAAAGTTTACCGTATCTTTGTTAATTATAATGAATGGTAACTGTTGCACTTCAACTTTGAAATCAATATTCACCCATGTAGTCGGTCCGTAGTTAGAAATCTGAAAATAATAAAAAAAACTCTTTATTGTCATGCTAATTAAATGAGTAAGTATAATAAATAAAAATCCGCGACTGCGAGTTAGACTAGCGCACGAAGGGTTCCGTACCACTAACACAATTGGTACAACCCTAAAATGAACACTGGACCAATCAATGCATGAACGCAACGTAAACGTTAAACTTTTTGACGCAAGTCTATCACTCATCACTAGATGGCGTTAGTTGCAAAAATGCATCGCGGTATCGTTGCGTTTTTCTGTCCTTAAATTACGTTTGTTGTATGGGAGGCCCCTATTAAATAATTGTTTTATTTTGTTTTGTTATTGCGGTTACAGATATACATTTTCTATGAAAATGTCAACCCTCTTGCTAACACGGTTTATGAGATACAGTCAGACGGACAGACAGACAGCGAAGTCTCAGTAATAGGGTATACCGTTTTTACCCTTTGGGTACGGAACCCTGAAAAGATTATCTAAATGTAGCAACAGGAACGTTTAGGTATAATATTTAAGAAGCTCCTTGTTTAAGTTCACAAGAAGCTTCTTAAATATTCCCATTTTCGTAATTATACACCTTACCTCGTAAACGTGTTCAAACACCTTTCCTAAAGCTATATCTGATTTCGTTATATTTACGTAGTTTCCTTCATCAAAATCTTTTACACTGAAAAAATAAATAAAAATTCTAGTTCGTTAAGACATTGGGGTACTGACCCGAAGACGCGCCTTCAAACCTCGCGGCTAGTGAATTCTAATGATTTTTATAAAAATATTAAATTTATATTTTAGTGCTTGGAAAAAATAGTTTAAAAAAAACTGGCCTATCCTTATCTCAAGGCGTGAGGCGACCCGCCGAACATGGGTGGGCGAACGTTAAGTCGCTTGGTCATGAGGGTCATGAGAAGTGAGAACTGAAGCTCAAAATGACTGCATATCATGCTTATGCCGCTTCATCTATAAAATATCTTCTTATCATCATCGGCATCTTATGCTGGGGAAATTCAGTAAATGTAAAAGACGCACTTATAGCCCAGAAAAAATGCATACGAGCAATATGTAAAATAAAGAAAAGAGATACATGCAAAGACTCATTTAGGGAGCTAAAGGTCCTTACTCTCCCCTCGGTGTATATTTATGAAGCTTCGGTTTGGGTAAGGACGAACCTGTCTAACTTTAAAACATTAAGTAAACGACAAAAACATAAGTTGAAAATTCCTAAATGTAGACTGGTACTAGCGCAAAAAAGTATTTTTTAAATGGGACCCATAATTTATAATAAACTACCGATTTCACTTAAAGAGCTACCATTTAATGAGTTTACAAATCAGTTAAAAGATTTTCTTATAGGCAAAGCCTATAAGAAAATCGATATACTTACTATTCGATTGACGCGTTTTTAAACGAAAGATAAATTTGTACGCCAAATGGCAGATTACAGCGGACATCTTTTATTTTTTAATTGTATTTGACATCTTTCTTTGTATTACCTGTATATCATGAATGAATAAATGAATTGAATTGAATTGAATGAATTGAATACACGGGCGACACTGACACTGCAACTTTACTTATACTAGAGCTCACACCTACAGCACACATTTTTTGTGCATGTGTGCTGTAGGTGTGGGCTCTATAGGTAAATATAGGTACAGGTGCCGGTTCGGGGTTGGAAAGTCATTGCAGACGTAGAAACGTTGTCGGACCACCGATACATTTGCTTTGACATTACGGCCCAATGCTCGAACTCGGTAGCTCCTACATCATCGTCCCACAATATTGGCCCCAGATGGGCTCTCACTCGCCTCGACCGTAGCGCGGCGGAGGAGGCATCTCTAGTGGAGGCTTGGAATCCCGTCCCGGATGGGCCAGTGGACGTGGATAGAGAAGCCATATGGTTCCAACAGTCTCTGATGCGTGTATGTGACGTGTCAATGCCTCGCATTGGACTCCGACCACTGAGACGCCAAGTGTACTGGTGGGATGTTAACATAGCCGAGCTACGCTTCGAATGTGTGGTGGTAAGGCGTCGTTACACAAGGCATCGGAGACGACGTCGCCGACCTCTTTATGATGCTGAGCAAGAGACTGTACTCTACGAAGCCTATAGAAATGCAAGAAAGGCACTGAAGTTGGCTATTAAAGAGGCTAAAGCGCGAGCTAGAGAGGAGATGCTCAATTCTTTGAACAACGACCCCTGGGGGAGGCCCTTTCGCATGGCGCGGGGCAAACTTCGTAAGTACGCCCCTCCGTTGACAGAGAGTATGCAACCCGAATTTGCCGAAACAGCTGTGGAAGCTTTGTTTCCTGACAGCCAGAGTTTTGAGCCACCAGTGATGTCAGGACAGCCAGAATATGCTGGAGACACTGACACTGTGGTAACTGAGGTGGAGCTAAGACTGGCGGTGGCTAGGATGCTGGCAAAAAAGACGGCCCCAGGGCCTGATGGGATCCCGGGTAAAACCTTGGCGCTCGCGCTTAAAGCCTTAGGCATTCGCTTCCTTCGGCTCCTCAGTGCGTGTATGGAAAACGGCCAATTTCCCAGCGTTTGGAAAACGGGGAAGCTTGTCCTTCTAAGGAAAGAGGGTCGTCCAGCTGACTCGCCATCAGGCTATCGCCCAATTGTGTTGCTTAGTGAAATGTGCAAGATTTTTGAGCGTATCGTAGCTGCTCGCCTTGTCATACACCTAGAGAGGGAAGGTCCAGACCTGTCCAAAAATCAGTTTGGCTTTCGTAGAGATCGCTCCACGGTTCACGCCATCTTGAAGGTTAGGACGCTGGTGGAAGAGGCAGTTGAATGCGGTGACGTGGTCTTGGCGGTGTCCTTGGACATCGCTAATGCATTTAACTCCATTCCATGGAGTATCATTAGCGAGGCACTCAATCACCATCGACTACCTATTTATCTCCGCCGCATCATCGAAGCATACCTGAGTGATCGCTGCGTTGTGTATCCGAACCGTGGTGAGACTAAACGCCGAAGTATGTCATGCGGTGTTCCGCAAGGGTCAGTCCTTGGCCCACTGCTATGGAACGTTGGTTATGATTGGGCATTGAGGGGGTCAAACGCTCCAGGTGTGCGTGTCATTTGTTATGCAGACGACACCTTAGTCACTGCCCGTGGAAGATCCTTTCAGGAAGCTTCAACTCTTGCCTCAACCGGAGTAGCAGATATGGTGGCTCGCATCAGGAGACTCGGACTGCGTGTAGCTTTAAATAAGTTGGAGGCCCTGCTTTTTCGAGGCCCTCGTAAAACACTGCCACGTGAAGCTCATATCGTGGTGGATGGTGAGCGCATCAACATTGGAACAACCATGAAATATCTCGGACTTGTTCTTGATGGTCGATTAAAATTCGAAGCTCACTTTGAGAAACTGCTCCCAAAGCTGAAGCGCACTGCCTCAGCTCTAAGCGGTTTACTACCGAACGTGGGTGGTCCTTCGGCCTCATGTAGAAAACTCTACTTAGGGATCGTAAGATCTTTGGCTCTTTATGGAGCACCTGTGTGGGCTGCATGCGTTCTGGCAGGCAGTGTGCCATGGGACCTGGAGGCAAGAACCCTTGCGTCAATGTTTAGTTGGCGCGAGGAGGCGCTTCAAGGCGGGAATCGACCGGCGCTGCGGGAGATAGAAATGCGTCGGTTGGAGTTCAACCAAGTCTCAAGGGCAAGATGGGCTCAAAGGCTTCAGAGCCCTGAATACGGGCGCAATACGGTGGAGGCTGTGCGTTCCGTACTGAAAGAGTGGATGGAGAGGAACCACGGTTCCCTGACGTTCCGCTTGACACAGATACTTACAGGGCATGGGTGTTTCGGTAAGTATCTGTGTCAAATTGCAAGAAGAGAGCCAGACATGCGTTGTCACCATTGTGACTGCAGTGAAGACACAGCCAGTCATACTTTTAAAGAATGCCCTGCCTGGGATGCCCCACGTGAGGTTCTCATGGCAGTTATAGGGAGGGTTACCTTTCGCTGTCACAAGTAGTGAGCAAACTGGTGACAAACCAATGCGCCTGGGAAGCAGTCCTTCGCTTCTGTGAGGTTGTGATAGGTGCAAAAGAGGCAGCTGAGAGGGATCGAGAGGTCACCACCACTCTCCCAATCCGCTCTAGAAGGCCAGGTCGCAGAAGGCCGCGCCGTATAGGTGATGACCTAATGCCTCCGTAATAGGGCCAACAGGCGGCAGATACGGGGGTGTCTGTCGCTGTTTTACGTGCCCGAGCGGGGCGCTCGGTGGTTCCGAGACGTCAGTTCAGGAGGCTTGGAGTTCCCAACTCTACGTGAAGGAGGTCTTGCAGAGACCGGCACTGTTGGGAGGTACAGTAGAATATTCACGTGTACCTGTACCCTCAACAAAAGTGACAGTGAAACTCGAGGGGTTTTAGTGGGTAAACCACTGGCCGCCCACTATCCTAGGCCAGTAGGGAGCCCCACACACACCGCCGCTCCCCCCGGGGCGGCGGTACGGTGCATAAGGGTGCAAAAAGGTACAGGTGCCGGCAAACATCTTGGAAAATTCTGACATGGAAGGGGTAAGTTCGCGCAGTACATTTACGTGCGACTTTACTTTGTAGTTAAGTTTACGAATTTAACTCTGTATGTAGTGAAATTCGCACTACGTCCGCTAGGGGTGCTTTTCGAGTTTCCATACAAAATGCATGTTAACTTAACTATCACGTTTGCGTTTTCTTCACGAAAAAAGTCACACTAGCCCTACTGATCTTACCCTTTCACAGTGACTCCTGTATCATCGCTAACTAACTTTATTACTTCACGGAACTGCTTCGGTTTTGTGTTATTGTCAGCTTTATCAACGTTACAATAGTCCAATAATTCTCCTTCGATTACGATTTCTTTGTCGACATTTGTCAGGGATGTTGTTTCTAAAATGATCTCATTTGTGCTCTGTGAAAGAAAAGTTTTAGGTACTTAGTGGAGCAAAGCGTTAACTTATAATTTATCTATTTTTTAATAGGTACTTACCTATTAAAAAATAGTCATTTTCCTCGATTTACAATATACTATGTTTATTTCCAGAATATGATATTTATCAGCAACACTATCGATCGGTACAAGAATATAGGATGTTTAATTTTTTTGCAAAAAGACAAGGTTTGATTTCTGGCTAGGGTAATTAATTAAAAAAAAAAACAACTAAATATGCCATTTTAGTTTTTGTCAAAATCGGGGACGCGGCTCATTTCAGCATTTTTCCACATCTCTTATAGGAAGGATATCCTTCTGAAGGCCCGTTTAAATGGTTTGACCTGTATGTATACCTCTTAACTGTACTACAACCACCTCCCCCATCCCCTGCCTAAAAATCTTATCCATTTATTGGTTGCCTGGAAGAGATCACCCTTAGGCGAAAATGCCGCCCATTGACCCACACTAGATTTTAAAGTTTTTTTTTCTTTGTTATACTTGTTATTTTGTTTTTTTTTAGTACAATTTCCATATATTTATCTATCAACAATATTCTCACCCAAGTAGTTCCCGTCCGTAGCACCTGTTTAGGCGCACATTGGAGGGCGGCATAGCGATGGCCTGCCTCATCACGCTGACAGCCCGGCGGCGCGACGCGCACGCTCGCTCCGGACACGCGCGCGACCACGCACGCCTGGTATGCCACCTCGCCCTTGTTCTCGACCCAAATTGCAGCAGATATCTTTGGCGTTGAACCGATTGTGTAATTTTTTCTGAGAGAAAAAAACGAAAGGTTATTTATTGCCAACATTAGAGTAGACTTTAGAGTAGATTTATCTAGACTTGTTTTCCAATAAATCACCGAATAGGTAGTTAATAAGCAGATCGGCGCGTTCTCTCGTCGTTTTCTTCAAATATACAATGTTCCAAGTGTAGGAAAAACTTTAAAAATAAAAATCAATTGTAAGTCCAGTTGTAAATTGACGTTCGCCGCACTTTCTCCATAAGCCGCACTTTCACCACAGTACTTCACCTAGTGACCTTACATACTGAAAGCCAAATTTCACCAGACTTGAAGCAGAGACGCTTCGCTCACTACGCTCGCTCGATCAATAACAAACTTACCCTACAGAAAACTGCGTGTCTTTATACACGAGATCCGGCACGCAGGTATGGCCGCCGCATTCGGCCGCCGACACGGATCTATGGGCCTCAAGTTTGCTGTTGTCAGTAAGAACCACACGGGGACTTTCGAATATTTGCTGCTTTATGGGATCGTCTTTGTGTGAAGCGGTGACGTGGATTTCGATAGCCATGTTGTAGTTTCCATTCTAAATAAGTGACAAGAAAAATCCAAAAATAAACAAAGTTGAAAATTAGCATTACATTTTGGTATTTTACAAGACATCGCAAACATCTAAAGGACGTCTTAAATCCATATACCACACATGTTTTGCCTTCAGACTATATCTCTAAACCGTCTGTCAGCCGCCCACTATGCCAAAGACTTAATAGGTCCTTTGCCCATATGTTTTATCTTGTTAACTCAGAACTGAACAGAAATAGAACAAAACAGATTTTTATGCACCCAATACAGACCATAGACTTAGGTCTATGCAACCTAACCTACAAAGTTGACATTTATACCCCCGTTCCTGAGAAATTCGGCGGAGACAGACAGACAGGCAGACGGACAAGCGAGGTTTCGAGGTACGGAACCCGTAAAAAATAAAGTATATAAGCGTCTCTGGATCCTCCTTATCCTTGGTCGGTCCCTCATAATTGAGGATCGTGACTAAGTGTAACGTCTTGTACAAGACGTCTCCATTTCCCTCGGTTCTTGGATACCCAATAGGTATTACCCAGGTACTTTATTCTTAGACTTTATTATCTCAGTATTTCCCATTTCCCATGTCTAAGTTATTATACCTAAGCTACTACAAATAATACCTCGGGAACTATAACTTGAATATTTTCACAATAGTCGTATTGTTCTCTGCGAAGATAAACTTGGTATGTAGCTTGATTCTGATTCTTCAGCTTTGCGTCTGGGTGTATTATTTCGGCTTTTATTTCGATATCTGTAAATAAAATAAAATCTGTGAACATCACACAGCGCCATCTAGCGGTAGCGATACCACGCGGTAAGTTAACTTTTTTGTGGCGACGAGACAACGTATAATACTTATATTCAATAAAATAATGTAAATACATTCACATTATTTACCTAGATCAGAAACTTAATCACACTTCACATCACATCATACTAACATTATAACTCGGAAAATTTGTTTGTTACCTCTTCACGGTCAAACGGCTCAACCGATTTGGATGAAAATTTGCATAGGGATAGTTTAAGAAATGGAGAGTAACATAGGATACTTATCATCCTGATAATCCCGCAGCTAGTATAAAATATATAAATATATTTTCAGCAACCTTCTGCATTGCAGTTGGGCCTTTGCCCGACGCGCCACAGCCTTTCAATCGAGATTTCTTACCAACAGAGTTACCTAATCAGCTTGCAGTTGTGAAGAAACTTACTGGCTATAATGTTTTTCGGTTTTTTGGGATAACGAACTCTTAGACATGACTTGAATTCAAACTCTCGACTTCCATGTTTGCTTGAGCGTAAATTCTGAAAAAAAAAACCATTTTTTGGCGTGAAGAAATAGTGTCACTTACATTTTTATGTCTAACTAGCAGATTTCCGCGGTTTCACCCGCATAAGTCCCGATCCCGTGGGAATATCGGGATCAAAAGAGCCTATGTTACTCAGGGTGAATGTAGCTTTCTAAGGATTAAAGAATTTTTGAAATCGTTCCAGTAGTTTCGGAGATTACCCCCAATATACATACATACATACATGTTACCAACGTTACCTCTTTTTAATAGTATTATAGATCGATAGATGAGCGTTCTACTTCTATCTTACCAGATGATAAGTGAAAAATTGGTCTAAGATGAAGCACGCTCACGGTGAAAATACCTATACCAATGCTTTGGAGGTTTCGTGGTTCCAGGTCAACGGGAAGTACCATTTAGGTTGTGGTCTCAAAAATATAGGATACTTCCTGGTGACCTACATTTATAATTTTTGATGAAAAGCGAGTAAAAGGTAAACGCCTGTAAACACAAGTAAAGGGAAAAGTCTGTTTTTTTTTGCATTTCCACTCGCACTTGGCGGGTTTTTACTTTTTGAGGTAAACATATTTTGTTGTAAAATGACTAAGGAGGCCTAATCCTAGCCTAATCGTCAGTGATTTTTTTTTTGTATTTCTATAATTACTGACTATATCTGTTCTGTAAGTTTTGTATTTATGTTAAATTTATATTAACATATATTAAAAGATATATTGAAATGCAAATAAGCTTCTGACGTACGGAACCTTAAAAATCGTAAAAACACTTACTTTTACGATACGAGTTTTAGTAAACTACCTATCTCTGCAGTACAAATTACTGTTAAAATCAACTTACATCCATCTTTATATTATCAGGTATATAGACTTCAACGTGGACGGAAGCCAAACAGCTTAAAAGCATGACTTTCGCACTTTCTGGAGCTCCGATTGCAAGTTCTAAAATATAAAATAATTCATAATAATTAGTATATTACATATATAACCCAAACAAATAAAAAATAAAAAAACCCCAATAAATTACCCGTCCTTGATCGTACCCGGCGCAAAGGAGCCGAGGATGTCTGTATGGCAATGGCCAACCTTTGCGATTATTATTATTCATAATAATCGTAGGTTAGTAACAATACTAAGAAAAAATACCCCCGTACTTTATTAACGACTAGCTGCGTCCCACGGTTTCACCCGCGTAAGTCCCGATCCCGTGGGAATATCGGAATCAAAGTAACTACTTAGTTACTCAGGGTGAATGTAGCCTTCTAATGGTGATTTTTTTTTTAAATCGACACAGTAGTTTTTGAGTTTATTCATTACAAACATACAAACGCAAACACACACTAAATACAAATCTTTTATTTTTGTAATAATAGTGTATAGACGATAAACAGATGACTAAAGTTACGTAATGGTTGTTCCTGTCTGTCAACTTTGAATCTTCACGTCACGGTAAAAGACAAACTATACATAGTATATGCAACTGTTAATCATCGTTTATAAGTAAGGGCATTAATATATAAACTTAAATATTTTTAAAAAGATTGGTAACCTTAAAAATATGGTTTTGTACAGAGTTCTCTAACAGGCTCATACTAAAAGTAAAGATCAGGTTCCGTAAACAACTTCAAAGCCTTCGTAGCCTTTCGTAGATGGACCTCTACGAGAGTCTACGAACTTTCGTAGAGGTCTACAAAGAGCTCGTAGTTCCCACATTCTAGAAGACGCCAGTGATAAAAATATATCGCGGTATCGTTGCGTTTATGTGCAAAAAATCTCTTTTGTTGTATGTGAGCCATCTTAAATATTTGTTTTATTTGGTTTTTAGTTTTTTTTGTTATAGCGGATACAGAAATATTATGAACTGTAAAATTTTCAAATATCACTGCTCATGAGATACGACCTGGTGATAGACGGACGGACAGACAGCGGAGTCTCAGTAATATGGTCCAGTTTTCACTTTTTGGGTACGGAACCCTAAAAACGAAGTAAGGTCGGAATAATTTTATCACTTTTTGTTTCTGTCTTAAGCTCCTTCCGACCGTAAGCTGATCGTACATTTATCAGCACCGTACGCGCCGCATTTTAGAATTCACTTTACGAAATGCGGCGCGTACAGTGCGGGTGAAACGTGCGAGGTTTGACATCATTACAAACAATGAATTCTTATTCTAAAATGCGACGAGTACGGCGCATGCGGCGCGTACGGTGCAGTTAAATGTGCGATCTCCTTTACTCCACGTTTATTAATAAGGCTACAAGCGATTAAAACCCAAAAATTAGTTGAAATCCAATTATCTACCATTGCACCCATTATCGTCGTAGTCTTGTAACGTGCTAAGGCTGAGCCCGAAAGTCCTCCAGTTCTCTTGTGCCAGGATCTTCTGCAGCGGACTTAATGGAGTCACGATATCAAGGACATCAGCGCCGGAGTAAAGATACACAGCTCCACGACCGCCGGACTCGTATGGTGCTGCTATTGCGATTTCTGAAATTAAAAACTTTTAGGTAAATTCTATTGAGTTGTTGGCATAGATGGGAGCATCCATCTTGAGGTTTGACATACGCGCCGCACGCGCGTTAAATGCGGCGAGTACGGCGCGTACGGTGCTGATAAATGTGCGATCACCTCAATTGGATTTAAGATGTCCTTTAGGTCTGAGAACCGAGGCACATTTAGATTAGATTACTTCGGTTTTTTTTTTCATATTTATATGAATAATTATTAAACTCTACAATTCGTTATAATTAAAATAAAAAACAAACATAGATTAGATAAAATGTAATGAGAATATAGGTTTGTGTTTCTTATAAAACCCAGTCATGACCATGCCCCTACGTTTTGATTTTTTTTCATAGGTATTCAAATTTAAAAAAAAACAAAAGTGGATATCCATCCAGTTAGCCGAAAGATTCGTTTGAACCAAGCGAGCGTGGAATAAGCATATTATACACACATTGATAAAGGTATATCTATAAATATTAAATATCAAATGTGTGACAATTATTGTGTATCTAAATTCCAATTCCAAACGTAAGTGTCTGGCTAGCACAGCGGCCTTATTGCATTGATTTGAATATAAAAAACCAATCGGTTTTAATTTACCTTGCAAGCGAAATTAGACCTTACGGTGTATAGTATACCCCACTTTTGTTGTTGATAGTAGGTACCGCTAAGAAAATAAGTTCCAATAATTTACTTACCATCTATGCCATCGTTGTTAAGATCTCCGATACTAACTATTGCGCTGCCAAAATACGCATTGTCACATGACAATTCGTCTTTTGTATGTTGTGTACATGCACCAATTATCGTCCGTCGGTGCACCGGCTTATTCTAAAATTACATTTTTTTAAACCATTTAGTAACTTTTTTTTGTACCTAAATTAAAGAGGAAAGTTTACCTACTCTTTCTCCATACAAACGTAGTTGACTGTTCCGTCCCTGGATGAAGACATTAGAGCAAATATGTTTATGTCATAAAACCTATATCTTCCATGAGATACCCCTACGGTTTTTTCCTTATTAGTATTATGTTAAAAAATCGTACTAATATGGTCATGGCCGATATAGATTTGATAGTATAAACATATTTTCTCTAATGTCTTTATCCAGGGAGGAAACAGTCGACTACGTTTGTAAAGTTTGTATGAAGAAAATAGTATACGTAGACTTTCCCCTTAATTAAATTTAGTAACTACATAAATAAAATTGTTAATGACAAAATCTTTTTATTAATTCGTAATCGGGAGGATTCGAACCTGCGACTACAGGTATTTCGAACCAGCGCGTTAGACCGCTTTACCACTAGTACCTACCTACCTACTAATAACCGCTTAATCGAAATCAAGAGCATTTCGAGGACATTTTTTCGGAAATATCGAGATAAAAAGCCAAGGTTTCTTGTTATCCACATACCGGCCGTTTTATTGGAATCAGTACAGCGGTTAATGCGTGAAGGAGAAACAAACACACATACACTCACAAAATCTCACCACTGAATGAACGAATAAATTCTTTTTTGTACACACCATATCTATCTATACTAATATTAAATATAAAGAGGTAACGTTGGCTTGTATGTATGTATGTATATTGGAGGTAATCTCTGAGACCACTGGACCGATTTCAAAAAATCTTTTAAAAAAATATCAATAGAAAACTACAATATCAGGGAGTATCATAGGCTAATTTTGATTCCGATATTCCCACGGGATCAGGACTCACGTGGGTGAATATAAAATACATTACAAAAAAAGCTAGGTGGCATTATGCTCAAAGTGATCTCTTCCAGGCAACCTTACAAAGGTTATATTAGTAGCATTAGAATAATCAACGACTCACATTTTCCCCTCGAATATAGACATGTACTGCCCCTCTGTTCTGCCCGTGTTCCGTGGCATACGTCGGCGCTCCAACCAACAGATCCGTCATGCGACCAGTCAACGAAGCGGTGCATAAGACAGACCCGTACATAGCACCGACTTGATACATATTATCTTTCTTCAAATGCTCGACTTCCAGAGCCCCTTGGTAATTCAGTTGGGATGAAAGAAAAACCACCTGTAAGTAATCATGGGTAAATTTCTAAAGCCTCCTGACTAGGGCATGAATCCCGGGATCCCGGGATATCGTAATCCCGGGATCTCGGACGCCAAAGTTCGATATTATAATCCCGGGATTGAGTGATCCGATATCGAGATTTGAGCAATTTACTATTTGGGTATAAATTGAGGTTTTTAGCTATATTTTTCCTCATGGAATGATTGAATAGAACTATTAAAATTAAACCCAAATTAGTCTACCCCTGAGGAAGAGATCTGTAATGATTTAGAAGCGTAGGGAATTGGTAAAATGTTTAAAACAATAAAAGTAACGTGATTCATTGCAATTTTTAAGACAATTATTTTTTATACAAGCTCGCATGCAATTTTTTTCTGCTAAAAACATTTTAGTGGTGCGCCTAGAATTTGGCGCGAAAGTTTAGACACTTTCGGGTTTAGGCTATTTGTCCGCCATATTTCCAAAATGATGGGGTGGACGGCCCTCGGGGTAACTTATTTACGTAATGAAACCACTAGAGTCTTAAATATTTTAGATTTAACACATTTTTATTGTATTAAATTCGCTTTTTTTAACGATATCTAAAATCTCAGTATCAATCCCGGGATCCCGGGATTGAGCTCTTAATATCGATATCGTCCCGAGATTGAAAACCTTCCGATATTGCATGCCCTACTCCTGACCTAACGACTGCTATCTGAGATAGTAATTTAACTGTGACCAACTGCCTAACGTGCTTTCCGTAACACGGAGGAGCTCGAGACAATGATTTTTTGCCACACAAATTATCGGTGACCCATCCAAGATAAGACCGGCCAAGCGTTGCTTAACCCGCACGACCGTTCAAGATCGGCAGATAGGTACAGCTAGGCTAAGGAGCTCCTCATAATGATCTTCATAATGACTCATCAGTGCGTCATAAGTATCATGATCCTTCTAATTTTCTTGACCTACCTTCCCATATCCATGAGTTCCGTATGGTGACCCGACAGCATACGAAATTTCAGAATGTGTTTTCATGAAATATCCACTTGCAACGCTGTAACCTGGAAGGTATTTCATTTGTTATGATTCTACTCAATAAGTCTTATACTTAGGTTAAAGTTCTCTGAGTGATGTCCGATTTGACTAAAACTGAATCTGGGAGAAAAGCAATCAGAATTAAGAATGAACAGAAACAGTTTATCAATATAACTGGATACGTATCTACTGAAATAATATCTCTGGCACTACCAGTTGAGGAGTTTGGTGATGCTTCCAGGTGCTCATCAATTCTTAAACTAGTGACACAAGGTCTGATTACGAGTATATTGGTAGTAGTCCAAAAGTGATCTGAGGAACTATTCTCCTTATTACTCTGAAGATCCTCTTATCCCCACAAGTTTTTTCAAACCCATTATTCTTTTTAATTGAAAAAAGGATAGGGACAACTAACCCTCTTTTCAAAATTAAAAAAATACCACAACTGAATTGATAACGCCTTAGTTGAAGTCGGTTAAAAAGCGATGCCGGACTATTGATGTCGCGTCGATAGGCGCGGTGCGAAATTCCTTTGTGACTATCGAGTATTCTGTAGTTATGTTAAAGAAATTTCACCGCGCTTCGCCGGCGCCGCTTCTTCATACGTGTCGCGTTGCGTAACTATAATGAAAAAAACCCGGCAAGTGCGAAACTCGCGCTCGAAGGGTTCCGTACCTCTATCACAATTGGGTACCGAACCCTAAAATCGTTTACCAATTTTAAAATTTGATAGGAAAATTTGACATATTTAGCTTCGATTCATACTTCCATCATACCACTAAAAAAAAATGAAAAAAAAAAAACTTTGCACAAAGAGAATCTGAAACTTATAATTAAGAAACTCTTTGGTAAGTGAAGGCAGACTGGTATATTTGACAGATAGGGTAGCCATTTTGAATTTCATGACCTACTCGATTCGATGTTCCACGTTTGTTGTATGGGAGCCCCTCTTAAATATTTGTTTTATTTTGTTTTTAGTATTTGTTGTTGTAGCGGCAACCGAAATACATCTTCTGTGAAAATTTCAACCGTCTAGCTATTACGGTTCATGAGATACAGCCTGGTGACAGACGGACAGACGGACGGACGGACGGACAGACAGACAGCGAAGTCTCAGTAATAGGGTCGCGTTTTTACCTTTAGGTACGGAACCCTAAAAACGATAAAATTACCAACCGAAATTAAAATTGATGCCTATGCCTCTCCAGTCATCTCCACCAATGATAGTAGTTGGCGTGTTGTCAAATTTCAAATATGTCTCCAAGCGACCTGTGAAAACGTTGTAATAAAATACATACATACATACATACCCATCTCTAATCAGCAGTGAATAACGCTTGTTTATCTTAATGAATATTTTGTATGAATGGTGTATTAAGTTTATGGTCCTTTAACTAATATAATAAACAAGCAAGCAGGACAACCTTGGATGTGTGCACATATTTTTGATGAATGTTGGATGTAATCTCCGAAACTAATGAACCGATTTTGATGAACCTAATAACAATCATGGTGATTGTTGCGGCAGGCGCCATAATCACCATCGTTCTCCCAATCCACTATCATCATATCACTTTAGCCCATGTTGTTTTCATCTGTAGATTTCTCAATAGTTCTATCCGATCTGGTGGTTGTCCTTGGCTGCATTTTACAGTGCAGACAGATAATCGCTGACTTGGTATATCCACTTCATAGTTTGCAAGTAAAATTGTTATCGAAAAGGGCCTCCACGTGTGGCTCCACGCACGCCTTCGAAAGGGCGTCGGGATCGGGACTTATTAAAAATACGTGTAGGTAATTGAACATTAATTTAAGTGTTTACGCACCTGCAGCCATTGCTGGTCCACCAATTGCTATATTTTTTTTTTCAAAAACATCTAAACTCCATCCGTATGAATCCATTATAGTAGTTTCTGAAATATTAATAACATTTTCATAAAGGCAGTGGGACGCCCCGGGAGTGAAATTCGGATTGACGATGTCCCATGTTTTCGAACCGTGGTGACTTCTAGCCTAGGCCATATCGGATTTCTCACGATAATGACCGTCTCTCTTCCTCTTAGTTCTTTTATTTTTGACCATAAATACTTGATCTTGGCGGGAATCGAACCCGCAAGCATCTGTATTGCAGTCTGTAACCCCCGACGCGCTAAAGAGGTCTTCAATTCTAAGGTGCCATCTCTCCACCTATACACTCTATGGATGTGTCTACACACGGCAATGTTATAGTGGCGATGGAGTCTAAAGAAATACATGACACGACGATACTCCGGCGCCTACGGTTGATATAGAGCAGGGGTTCCCAAAGTTAGAGACCCCGAAAAAAATGGGGGTGGTTGGAGAACCCGAAAAAAATGGGGGCGTTGTGTAGAGGCTTAGCTTGGAGGACTCTTAGACACCGACTGAGCTCTCGACTACAACATGAACTAATATTAATTAAGAAATTGCTCAAACTAACTCGGTTCGATATTTCTCTTCATGTAGTTCTCATATCTGTCCTGTCTTATTGAATAAATAAAAAAAATCATGTCAATAGGTCGCTCCGTTTCGAAATGAAAGTATTTTAATCTCTGCTAATATACCTAGCGTACAATAATTAATTTCATTTAAAGTTATAGTGGTTGTTAAGTAGGTGTAGTAGGTGAAAAAAGGGGGGCGCTATAAAATAATTGATTCTCAAAGTAGGCGATTTGGGAACCCCTAGAGTATAGACCAACCAACCTATAACCTATAGAGTGTGGGCGTAATGCCACCCTATCAGCTTACTTACCATATTTTCCATAACAAATATTTTTATATTCTACCGGTTTCAAGTGATCCATGGACATCATCTTGTTACTATTTCCAATGAAACACTGTCCCTGTGTCGTTGTTTTAGTTTTATTACAATCTGTGAAAAACAGTATTGAGCGTTTACTTGATTGATACTTGACGTAGGTAGCGAAGATGTGGCCAAGCACTTCGTCATAGATCGAACAAGAAGTTTTATCCCGACAACGTAATACCACAGTACGTAATACGACTCTCGCGATTCAATGTAGCCATAGCATAACAACTAGGAATAAGACAGCTAACCTTAGATTAAACCAAAAAACTAAAGATACGGTACGTAGTCACGGAAAATGAGACAGTAAAACTGCGTCTAGCTGACGCACTAGCCTCAGTAGTATGTCGAACCGTTGCCGCGTGAGCACGTGCTGTCACTCTGCGATTATCATTTTGACAGCCATAAGAATGCCATTTTGCTTATTTACAAAGCCTGAATCATTCTTAAAGACAAATGTTTATAAATTACAATAATTTTATGAAAATGCATGTAGGTGTTTCTAGCTCATGTTTCGAATACGCAATGTTAGAACATACCGTATTTACCTTTGTTTGGTTTTATCTAAGCAGCTAGCCTTATTATTAACCGTGGAGTAAGGTCGGAATAATTTTATCACGTTTTGTTTTTGTCTGTCAACTTTGAAAATTCTTGTCACGGAAAAAGGCTAAGCATGTTTTCACTACTCCAACCTCACCCTACCCTTTTTCCATGACAAAAACTTTCTAAGTTGACAGACAGAAACAAAAAGTGATAAAATTACCCCGACCTTATTCCACGTTTATTAATAAGGCTATCCAGGTTTATTAAAAAGGCTAAGCAGGTATAGATAAGCATGCGTGCTGTTTCATAAACCCCTCGTCGTTAAGGTAGTGGCGAAACACTCGATCTATTTATTACCAACTAGCTACGCCCCGCGGTTTAACCGCGTAAGTCCCGATTCCGGCGGAATATCGGTAGCAAAACTAGCCTATGTTACTCCTCTATAATATAGCTTTCTTTTGGTGAAAGATTTTTTGAAATCAGTCCAGTAGTTTTTTAGTTTATTCATCACAAACATACACACACACACACACAAATACAAATCTTTAATTTTTATTATATTACAGTGTAGACAAGCTGCGCCCCGCTGCGCTGTTTAACCCGAGTAAGTTCCGATCCCGCGGGAATATCGAGATAAATAGTAGCTATATGTTAATCAAGTTGCACCTTGCATGCATCTTGATATGCAGATAGCTAAAGTGGAGATCTGCTATCTGCATCTTGAAATTTCATCGCAATCGGTTCAGTAGTTTTTGCGTAATTGCAACACAAACATCCAAACAAACAATGAAACTTTCGCATTTACTATATTATTTTATTAGTGGAATTAAAAAGACTTCATTATTATTCTGTAATTTACTTACGCAAACCTGGTCTTATACACCGAGGCGCGCATGTCTGTGTGAACAATAAACATTATTTTTATTCGAAATATTTACAAGGAGAAATGCATTATCAAAAACTCTCCCATGACAGGATTTGAACTTGTGCCCCTCGCTTGCCGGGCGAGTGCGCTACCACTGCGCCCCACGGGAACCCACGTGACATGGTGAATTAACGATTATGCTTTCTCCCTGTTTTGTTTACCGACTAAGGGTCGGTTTGAACGCCATCTACCGGAACAGTTACAGTTAACACCTCTGACATTAGACGTCTTCGTTCTTTATTCTCCTATTATTTTTGTTGTTATTTATTGCTCAAGGCATTTTTACTAGAAATATTTTACAAGGAGAAATGCATCATTACTCTTAATAAACTATTGGAACCAATTATAACAGGTCACATAGAGAGACTATTTGTTTAAAAAACAATTATTCAATTGGTAATATTAAAGAGAATAGGTAGATATTTTAAGAAAGTGCAAAAGTAGGAAAATGTATTAAACATAATTTACTTAAGAGTGTCTCACCACATAGTATGAAGGTGCAGACTTCACTACAGCTCCCAGCCACATATTTTGTTCTCCTGATATCTTGTTTCCTTAAAAAGTTTTGTTTGTAACTTCACATTTTTTAAACCAAACTTATAATAAAACGTGAGCCAGCACGTGACGCCTGGCAGATGTGAAACATCAAAACAGAACTTGTCGATGTCTTCGACAAAATCTTTAAGCCAACAAAAAGATTTTATCATCCCGAGATTCGAGCGCCGTCCTCTTCGGAACAGAAGTCAGAGCCGGTACAGGCTAACGAGTCTTTAGAAACTGACTCGAAATTAACTAACACTTCTAGCACTATGTGTAAAAAATAGAAACTAAAATGATCACTTATAAATTAGAAACAAATTAAAACAAATGAAATACTATTAGGTATATCTAAGTAAAGGTAAAAATACTTGTATTTACTTAAACCTTAATTCACTCTCTTTTATTTAAACAGACACAAGTACATGATAAAAATTTGGTAAATAAGGTAAAAATTGGTAAATTTAATATTATAGCAAATAAAACTTGTCAACAATTACTACTATTACAAAAACTGATCATTATAGCTGCAGAAAAGGATGACAAAAATATGATAGGTATGTAGTAAATCCGTTGTCTAGTACCCATAGTACAAGCTTTGTTGCTTAGTTTCGGGCTAAATTGCGCTGCTTGCAACGTAGTACAATGTTTTTATATAAATTTATTTATTTTATCTCACCTGGACATTTTGAACGAACATCTGCTTGGACAGGATTACATGAAACGGTTCCGATGTTGCACAAGAAAACCTCACCGACTATGTTTGAGAGAGGAGCGCTGACGATCAGACTGAAAAATAAGACTCTAATCAATAACCAACCAAATTATCAGTGATGTGTTATATAAAATGAGTACCTAGTTGTTGATATGGCTTCTTTCAAATATGAATATAGTTGCTAAAAAAACCCAAGGTAATTTACCAATAACGTTTGGTTAAATAAAATTGAGTATTAAAAGCACGAGTGCGAAATTTTGAAGCCCTACTCAAAATTTAAGGGCTACTTAATCAATGACAGACGAATACAGTAACACCACTTACCATTCAAGGGCTTAAAATAATAATAAAAAATAAAAAAATAATAAAATGAAAAACAATAAAAAGGTAGATGCATAGTCACATGACAGATATAAGTTTTATGGCATAAACATATTTGCTCTAATGTCTTTATCCAGGGAGGAAAATTCAAACTACGTTTGTATGGAGAAAGATAATGGAGACTATCCTCTTAAATAAATTAGGCGGCTTCTAAATTCAAAATTAGTAAAGATTTTCTAAGTTTGAGAATTTGCAGCTTAATTTGTAGAGCCTAAGCAGCCGCTTAACTCAAATATTTTGAATTTATAAGCAGCTCAATTTATTAAGTAACTCTTACGGCCAAAAGTTACGCAGCGTACTACGTAGACGATTGGATGCGAACGCGATTGCGAAGCGATCCGATCCGGTGCGGTGCGGAAACAAGGAACAGTCGATAGCTATTGAAGTGTCCTACGTGACCAAATGCACGTAAAGTGCGATGCGGCGCGATTCTCGACTGTTCCTTGTTTCCGCGCCGCACCGCGCCGCATCGCGTTCTATCGTCTACGTAAGACGCTGCGTAAGGGTTACTTAAATAATTGAGTTACGAAAGTTGATTGTTTGAGTCAAACATAAGTAACTAAATGACTTTAGGAAATAAAAGAAATGTAATTACGTTTTGCTTTGCGATTCATAAGCAATGCTGTAGCCGAAGTAGGAATTGTCTCCACTCATATTGAAAATCTTCTTGGAAAAGTCGGGGTAGTATTCTGAATTTGCAGAAATTAGTGGCGTGACCATAGCTATATACAAAAACCCTGAAATAAAATATTCATTATTTAAATGGGTCATCAAGTCATTATCAGTCATCACAAAAAAAAATCCGATAAGAGTTGGAACTTTTGAACTCCAACACAAGGAAAATAAAACAAAACTATTTAATTAATTATAATTAGGTAGCTATTTAAAATAATATTTAAAATGTCGATGAGCACTGGATAAACACACCTAATGTACATTTACTAGACAAATCTATGCAATGTCCTCTTAAGATAATTTAAATAATTAAGGGAATTTGGAAAGTTTTAATCTACGTCCGTGGATTATTAATTAAGTATATATTTTTAATATGTAAATCACTTACGAATCATGACTGAGGAAGCACGACACTGAATAAGTAGATACAAGCCTGAAATCAGTAATTATACTCAATATAGGTACATTTAATTGCGTTTACACTTTTCCTTCTCCTGTTCCAACTTTGTAAGCAGGAAAATGGGTCATGTTTGTATCTAAAATTAATAATTTGATGATTTAAATTAGAAACAATGTAGTACTTAAAATAAATGGTCTTATACTACTTACCTATCTGAAGTTGAGGGTAAAAGACCACGAGGGCGAAGCCCTAAACGATTGTCGGGCTAAGTATGGAGAACCACTGGAGATGCCTTTTAGCACGGCTCTTCATCTGGAGGAAGATGCTTGCCAGATTGCATACCAGAGGTCACGATCCCCACCAATGAGGGAACGATGAGACGGAGGAGGAGGACTATTTACCAATCTAATAATTGGCCTTTACATCTATTTTTTAGATGATTTATACAGTGCAAGCAACTTTTAACCCTTGCTATTTGTGGCGCTGTAGTGCCCGGGTCATACGGGTTATCTATCTATACAAATAAAATTCAAATTCCTGACTGATTGATTGACTGAGTGAACTTTTAATCAACGCAGAGCCCAAGCCGCTGGTCTTCCTCGACTGGGACATGAGAGAGTGTTCTTTGTGATGTGGAGGTATCCACTAAGAATGGATTTATCGAAATTCCCATCTAATCGGGCGGGACTAAGGCAGGCGAAACTGTGAGACATTGTACAAGGCGTGAAGAACGAACTGTTTTGGTGTAGCTGGTGATTGATAACTCAATTTCAATTCCAAAAATCGTTGGGTTCGATCTCTTTACGAATTTAAGTGGGTTAAGCCGGCCATCCGAATTAAAAGAGAATAACTAACTTAATATTCTATTTTACTTAAAGTATTTCAAGCATGCATTAAGCGTTTATAGAAATATTATCCCGTGGAAATTTCCTTTCTTATCGGATGCCTACATCGTATAAATAGCACAATATGTAGAAGACAAATTTCAGCCCTCTTATATCAGCGGGGCTGTGATCATTCAGTTAAAACTTTACTGTGGTCAAAATCATATCCCTCCTTTTGCCGTGTTCGGGTAATAAAACATTAACAGTAGATCCTTTGCGTTCGAAGAGGAAAAAACATATTTAACGTATGTTATGTACCTATAATATTATTTACTCATATTTATCATCTACCGAAGTTACTTTATCCCTGTCATTGTGTCATAACCGCAAAATGTAACTATCAAGCAAACTGGACGGGTTTTTTTTAAATTTTTCAGTAGTAACATAAAATAACTATATGGTGATGGTCGTTTGAGTGAAAATAAATAAACATAGTTATGTCTTGTGAGTATTTTATACCTTTTTACTCTTTACTCGTTGCACAACGGTCATAAATCATTTCATTAGGGAATCTTCTATTAAAAAGTCTATTTTTTCTCATAAACGTAACCTATAGGTTAGGCTATTTTCGCGCTGATAAATCGAAGCCAGCTTGCTACAGCGATCCACTTGGGACCATCGCCTATTCTGTATGTTTGTCAAGGAATTTACAACGCTATGTCGCCGCGCCTTCTCCGCGACTTATCAGTGCGCGAATAGCCTTAAATTCCTTTTAAATTCTAGATAAAATTCTGAAGACATATCTCGTGGTGTGGACGGTGAATATGGTATCCTGTGTGTTCTTCCATGAACCTTCGGCAATATCTTTGGAAGCTACAGATCTTTTGAAAGATGCAATCGACTTTGGATTCTCTATGGGGTTCCAAAAACGAACTAACACGCTCGGTAACTAATTATTTAAGTAACACTTTTACGTAGTTTTTATGGTAGTATAGTACGGTAGTACTGAAAGGGCAATACTAAGACTCCATCCGTCCGTCGGTCGGTCCGTCCGTCTGTCACAGGTTGTGTATCTCATGAACCGTGATAGCTGAGTAGTTGAAATTTTCACAGATGATGTATTTCTGTTGCCGAACAAACATTATCCTCGTCCAGCATTTCTAGAATACTGGTTAATAAAAAAAAGTTTTTTTTTAAATTGAAACGTTTTTTTTAAATGCTAATTAAAATTTTCAAATATTTTTTACTGTACCTATAACAGCTGTTTATGAAAATAAAGGCAAATAATGTTTAGATTGTGAAAGTCCAAACTAAATGAAATTACAATTTAAGGCCAATGACCTCTAACTCTCAGAAACAGCTGATTTTCAAGTAAACTTTCCCTAAACTCAAAATTTTCGGAAACGACTTCGATTTATCAAAAGTCGTAGAAGATAAGATTGTTCGCCTAGACGTGTAGAACAACGTATCTAAACAGCTGCTCCAGAAACTCCAAAACCTCCAATACTCCAGAACCATGGCCCAAACCCTGGTCTGTGTCTGAAATTTGGTGAGTGTGTTGTTTGTGGCCTGTAGGTATCCACTATCCACTAAGAAAGGATTTTTAGAAAATCCCGCGGGATCGGGACTTACGCGGGTGAAACCGCGGCACTCTGATGGTTGTTTATAATTTGTATTTTAAATTTAATTATTTGAAATAAATCTCATAATTCGGTTTTAATCGCGTGGTGTTTATTACTTTTAGCATTGTTTCAACGCTCAACGTTTCGAGACTTTTACAGGTCTCTTCATCGGGATTACTATCAATCGATCAATCCTGATGAAGATACTTCATACTTTACAGATGTAAAGGGTTTTGACTGCAGCTAAAGCTGTAAAGGGTTTTGACTACAGGTACAGCTGTAAAGGGTTTTGACTACAGCTACAGCTGTAAAGGGTTTTGACTACAGCTACAGCTGTAAAGGGTTTTGTCCATCATTTGGTCAATCCTCGAAAAATCAAACGAAAAATGAGTTTAATCATATTAGAAAACAGAAGAAATATCTTTGAATTATTTGTTTCAGTTGTCAGTGCTCCAATAGAAAGTAATACGATGTATTCTCCAAATCACACCAACGGAAAGGTGTACACTTGTTCGAATATCACGCTCTCGAACAAGGTCAAATGTGATCCAGCCAACATTAACGTTAAGAATCTTACAGATTATAACATAGATAAAAGTAGGTATCTACCCAAAACCGTGCAAAATTTTGCCATGTTTTATTATAGAAAAAAAAAATACATCTACAAAAACACAACGATTGGCCACTGGGCGGGATTCGAACGCACGCCTCTTCCCAATCCGAAACCAATTAAGTCAGATTTAAATTATGGAACTTAGTGTGCATTGGTGGCAAGCATTATAGAGCCAGTTTCACAAAAGCAGTCCCGCAGCAGTTACTGGAAACAACTTTATCAAATAAGTAGGTAGTACTGCTATGTCTGCTAGAGCTGGTGTGGCCAGAAAAAATCACTCACAAGTTTTATGTTTGGAATTTTGTTTGTTATACATTATTAGCCTTATTAATAAACGTGGAGTGAGGTTGGGAGTAATTTTACCACTTTTTGTTCCTGTCTGTCAACTTTGAAAGTTCTTGTCACGGAAAAAGACAAGGCATGTTCTCACTATTTCGACCTTACTTCACGTTTATTAATAAGGCTATATGTTTTTACTTTAAATATATTAATTTCTATTTACCCACTAAACCTTACCATTGCTTTGTTTACAGTAAATCCAAATCAGATTTTTTTATTGGGTGCCTCTATAGGCACAACCTCGGATTACATTTTTGTGAGTTAGAATTTATTTATAGTATATTATGATTCAGATTTTGTCTGAAAAATGTATTTCGGTACAGATCTCAAGTTGTAGTTGTAGGCCCCGTCTACCACCTATTATAAACAAGGGTTAAAATGTAGTTTAGTGTTTTACGTAATATACACACCTCCAAGTCACGAGCATTGATATCAGCGTAATGATGACGGTGTGATACACATTTGGTGGCGGACTGGAAAAAATTTATCGAAAATTGGTTCAGACGCATGAAAGTTTGCATAAAGGCTGGTGAATAGTTCTTCGAAAAAATTTGATTAAAACATTTTATCCGTAGCAGTTAGTAGGTTCCCACGAACCTATGTAGATGAACCAGCCGAAACTCAGGTTCTTTTTTAGGGTTTCGTACCCAAAGGGTAAAAACGGCACCCTATTACTGAAACTTCGCTGTCTGTCATCAGGCTGTATCTCATGAACCGTAATAGCTAGACGGTTGAAATTTGCACAGAAGATGCATTTCGGTAGCCGCTACAACAACAAATACTAAAAACAAAACAAAACAAATATTTAAGAGGGGCTCCCATACAACAAACGTGTTTGAAAAACAACAAGGAAATTTGTTTACAATGTGAGATCTGACCAATCAGAAGATTGGTCAGATCAAATCGAGTACGTCATGGAATTCAAAATGGCTGCCGTGTCTGTCAAATTTACCAGTCTGCCTCATGTCTGCCTTCACAAACTTACCAAAGAGTTTCTTATATGTTTCAGATTTTCTTTGTCCCAAAGGTTTTTTTTTTCTTTTTTTTTTTAGAGAAGCGGTCGTATGATGGGATTAAGAATCGAGGCTAATTATTTCACTTTTTCCTATCAAATTTAAAAATTGGTTGTTGTAAACTATTTTATGGTTCCGTATCCAATTGTTTAATTTTTAATTTCAGACATGTGCACCCCTTTGGACAAGTACCCTTAAAAATCCCTTATTTTCTGAAGCCGCACAAACTTTTTCATATGGTACTTGTTTCACCTATAACGGCACAGCACATAGATATGAAGGTTATCCGGAATTGTTTAGTAAAAGGAAACTGAGGGGGGGCAACAACCATGATATGCCTATCAAACGTACGTATAAATGTAAAAAAAATATTTACATGTAAACATTATTTCTTAGTGTTGTACACTTAGGAAATACTGCTTTTTATTGAACAAATGCTTTCAAAAACTTGTGTTTGGAATGTGTTATTTTATATTGTTTTCATTTCCATGTAATATGGGAAGTTACAAGCCGAATTGAACTGCAAAGTTCGCCGATAGACGTCACTACGAGGCCTTACTCGCAAGAACACACGAGGAGGTGTTTTCTTAATTTCGACCTGGCGGGAGGGCTACCCGTGGCGAAGCAGTCAAACGATTACCAATAGTCGCGGGTTCTAATCCCGCCGGGTACTAAAGTTTTTGAATGCATTTTTTCAAAAAAAGCAAAAATACTTATCTACATCACACACCACCTTATGGTGCTATTGAACTGAGATTATCTTGACATGACAACGGACAATGTATGTCAGTAAGTTAGTAGATTGCCTGGAGCCGTCCGGGGAGGATATTGTTCGGTAATGCTTTAAACGATAAGGCCGCTCTTTGCGCCATCTAGGCTGCGTTCTCCATTCCATTCAGCGTAGCGCCAGCGTAGCACCAATGTAGCGCCAGCGGTCGGGTCGACAGGTCGGTAATGTCAGCCAGATTCACAGTCATTTCGACAACGGCTTACTGACGTGCCTTAGAGAAATGAGTAGGAAATCAGCACCTACCCTAAGTACCTACCCACCTTATCAAGGCTTCAAATTTGTATGGAGTCGTGGTCCATATGTGATACACGCACATACTAGAACGACCTCAAAATGACGCACATGTGGCGCATTCACTGTTACGTGTTAATTCGCAGCAGAGCTGCTGGGCTTCAAAACAGTTTTTTTTAATTTATTTATTTATTTCAGAATTCAGAGGCGGTATAGGATTCAACACATTAGTAGACGAAGACAACGAGTTTATTCTTATCGCGAAGCCTTACTCATCCGAGAATCATCCACACATTTTCTATTTGAACACTAAGGATCCTTTAGATACAGTTTCAGTTTTGAACTTAGCTTTTGTCAATGGACAAAATCTTGGTGAGTTACTGCTCAAAATGCACGGTGACACTTACACTTTACCTAAAATGGACCTCACTTACAGCACACATGCACTTACCTATATGTGTGCTGTAGTGTGGGCTGTTTAAGGTAGTGTCAGTGTAAGTATTTTTGTCCGATATTTTTTTCTAATTAATATTTTTTCTATTTATTATCTAAATACTTAGGATTTGGCATAGCAGCAGGAAAATTCTTCGGTAATGAAACTTCTTATGCCGTAAGCGGTCAGGATTTTTCCCAGACTGGTAAAGTAAGTATCCAACTAGAACATTTTAATATTCCAATATCAAAGACATTTACTTTTTAGGGTTCCGTAGCCAAATGGCAAAAAACGGAACCCTTATAGATTCGTCATGTCTGTCGGTCTGTCTGTCTGTCTGTCTGTCTGTCTGTCTGTCTGTCTGTCCGTCCGTCTGTCTGTCCGTCC
This sequence comes from Idaea biselata, assembly GCA_958496205.1. Classification (NCBI taxonomy): domain Eukaryota; kingdom Metazoa; phylum Arthropoda; class Insecta; order Lepidoptera; family Geometridae; genus Idaea; species Idaea biselata. Next base: position 3,139,467 of record OY292398.1, on the reverse strand, counting down.
GTATGTCACAGCCACTTTTCTCCGAAACTATAAGAGCTATACTGTTGAAACTTAGTAAGTAGATGTATTCTGTGAACAGCATTAAGATTTTCACACAAAAATAGAAAAAAATAATGAATTTTTGGGGTTCCCCATACTAAGAACTGAAACTCAAAAAATTTTTTTTCATCAAACCTATACATGTGGGGTATCTATGGATAGGTCTTTAAAAATGATATTAAGGTTTCTAAAATCATTTTTTTCTAAACTGAATAGTTTGCGCGAGAGACACTTCCAAAGTGGTAAAATGTTGCCCCCCCCCCCCCCCCCTGTAACTTCTAAAATAATGGAATGATAAAACTAAAAAAAGTATATGATGTACATTACTATGCAAACTTCCAAAGAAAATTGGTTTGAATGAGATCTAGTTAGTAGTTTTTATTTAAAACGTCATAAATCGTAAACCGTAATTTACCTTTCAAAACAAAATCTGTTGTATCAGTTGGACTTTGCAGTTGGAGTTTAAAAGAAAGCTACATCGAGGAGTAACATAGGTTACATTTGATCCCGATATTCTCACGTGATCGGTACTTAAGCGGGCGAATCCGCGGGACGCAGCTGGTAAATTATATTACAAATGACTTAACGACTCGTTAAAAAAATCTAGCCACGTTAACTTTTGTAATGTAATATCTCTAATTAATGTCTATTTGTGCAAATTTATGCTTATTTTCTTCATCTTAAATTTTTGTTCTAATCAAATACGTTATCTTTTATTACAGATATTGTTTTTAGAAAGGGATTCAACAGATAAAACTAAATTAAAAACCATGTCTGATGTCAACATTTACGACAGCGATGTCGGATCAATGTTCGGGTATACGATGGCGGCGGCAGACATCGATGGAGACGGGTTTACTGAGCTTATTGTGGGTGCGCCTGCGCAACGAGATGAGACACCCGAATATGGCGCCGTTCACATTTATGTGGGTGGCAGATTGGTGAGTACAATCAAAGGTCAAAATACTTAATAAATAATCAAATTGGTATAGTTTGGTATAAGTCTTCTCATCTAAGCGATGTTCCTGGTTGCATCCTTGATGGGAGACCGGGGGTTCGCTAAAACCCCAAATAGTTTGGGGTTGGCTCTGTAGGAACTAAGTCATCATTAACTTACTGCAAATAGATTTGGCAATATTTTTACGGTGGGCCGCCTGCCTGACACCGACCCTCCTAGGGACCAAGCAGTTTACCAGCCACCGCGCGGGGAGAACTTAAGGTTTGCTAGTCTCTCTCAGATCCCTTAGTCGCCTTTTACGACACCCACGGGAAGAGATTGTGTAACCCTTTTCTATACCGGGGATACACGGACAGAAGTTATAGTTAGTTTGGTATAAGTACCTCTAGGATTAAGTATACGTCAAATCTAGGTACTTGTCGATTCTGTCTAAAACTGTCTGGATTCCGCTGTGAGTTTTTAAATTAACATTATGTAACGCTACCGAGGTCTACCGCTACGAGCTGGCGTTTTATGTGTAAAACTTTCGAACGATTTCTTCTTCTAGCTAAAAGTGTAAAATTTTCAGAATTTGCTCAACCAAACCCAGTTTACCCTATTTTTGAAATCTATGCAAAGAGATAAGAAAACTATACTTGGGGATGAAGACGGTGGACGGTTTGGCATGACTACTGCAGCAAGTGATATTGATGGTGACAATATCCCTGGTAAGGTCCTTTGATAAGTTGCATATAACCGAAGGATATAGGCAGGTTTACTTAACCTTACCTAAGCAAAGAACAGGCAATATTCACAAAGGACTATCTGCATACCCAAAGTGGTCATAGTTGGGGACGCTAAAACATATATAAATAGGATTTAATAATAATAATACACCATTTCCCCCACACTACACCCCATTACACCAAAAATCTGGGCGTCACCATGGATAGTAATTTCACATGGGACCCGCAGCTGTCAGCGGTGAGTCAGAGGATGTTCGCATCCAATGCTTCGCTTAGACGGTTGCGGAATTTCTTACCAACAGCCACCAAGGTTATGTTATCTCAGACTTTAATGCTTTCCGTTCTTGACTACGCTGATGAGTGCTTCCTCGATCTCACTGAGGAACAACTGGACAAACTTGAGAGGCTCCAGAATCTTGCCATTCGGTTCGTTTTTGGTCTTCGAAAGTATGATCACGTGTCCAGTTTTCGCGGTGAGCTCAAATGGTTGCCTATTCGTCTGCGTAGAAACTATCACATTTTATCACTTCTCTATAGAATTATATTTCTGCCTACCTCTCCTTTGTATCTTCAGTCTCGGTTTCAATTTCAGCGTCCCCCTTCTCAAGTTGTCCGGTCTTCAAAAGCCTTACTCCTTAAACTCCCGTCTCGTTCTACCACCTTTTTATTATGCAGAGAGAGTTCAGATGCGCAGTTTATGATGGCAGTGCAGAAATAACACAAATAGGTTTCGGTAAATTTAACCACTTTATTCTTCACAATATAGTGGTACAAATCTATCATTAGATTAAGTGGATAACTATTAATTAATACGGAGGAGTACACAGAGAAAGACAAAAAAACATGGTGTCACGCAAATCTAACAGGAAGGAAGTGAAAGTGGCAACGAACGTCATTGACATAGACAAAATGACCACAGACAAAATGTGATGCTTAATAGTGAGGGGCAATCAAAAGTAATGTATACATACAGCCTTTCCAACACTTCCCCTTATACATTACTGAATATTATAACATCGGGTACTTATATAGTAACATTTCACAACTTGGAACAAAACACAACAGTACAAGCAAAACATTACAAAAACTCTACATAAATACACTCATTCAATATGTATAACATTTAACATGCCAGTAAAATACTTATGTTTAATGGAACTCAAGGGCTTTGTCAGTACATCAGCGATCATTTCCTGTGTTGACAAATATTCTACTTTAAGGATATTATTATTGACCATATCTTTCACATAATGATACCTTATATCTATATGTTTAGTTCTTTTATGATTAAATTCTCTCGACTCTAACAATTTCTGTGCGCTCTGGTTATCGTTATAAATTATTATACGAGGCATTCTCTTTAGAATTTCATTCAAAAAGTTTCTCACAAATGACAAGTCTTTACAAACATCGCCTATTGCCAAGTATTCTGCCTCTGTACTAGATAGAGCCACACATCTTTGCTTTCTAGCTTCCCAATTAATAGTACTATTGCCTAGTTTAATCACAAAACCTGTGTATGATTTACGATCTATAATATCATTGGCCCAATCAGCATCAGTAAATGCAGTAATATTTAAATCATTAGTCCTATAAAAACATAGTCCATAATTTAAAGTCCCTGCTAAATATCTTAAGACACGCTTAGCCGCTTGCCAATGAGACATATCAAAACCATGACTAAACTGGCTCAGCTGACTGCATACAAAAGCAATGTCAGGTCGAGTACAAACTGCTAAGTACATCAGACAACCTAGTAGCTCTCTATACCTATACTTAGTATCATCTAAGCAATCACCACTAGGTGTGTTTAATTTACAGTTCAATATCATAGGAGTAGATACAGGTTTACATTTAACCATATTGAATCGTGATAATACTGCCTCAATATACATATGTTGACTTAAGATCAATGTTCCTTTAGCTTTATCACGAATTACATTCATACCTAGACAGGTCTTAAGATTACCTAAATCCTTGACAGTAAATTCTTTCTGTAAAATAGTTAACAAATTTGTTTTAGTTGAAGAACAGTTATAAATTACATAAAAATCATCAACATACAGTGCAATTATTGTTAACTCATTGTTACTTTTACAAATATAAACACAAGGTTCTAATTTACTTTGTACGAACTCATTATCTGTTAACAGTTTATGTACCTTCAAGTTCCACATACGACTAGCTTGTTTAAGTCCGTATATACTTTTTAACAATTTACAAACTTTATTTTTATCATTATTAAAACCTTCAGGTTGTTCCATGAAGATGTGCTCATTCAGGTCACTATTTAAAAATGCAGTTTCTACATCAAAATGATCAATATATAAATTAAATTCATTAGCTATAGCAAATAGGGTTCGTATTGTACTGTGACGAACCACAGGAGAAAAAGTGTCACTGTAATCAATTCCCTGCTTCTGTGAGAAACCACGAGCAACTAAACGAGCTCTGTACTTCACGTTATTTTCTAAGTCGTTTTTAATCTTAAAAACCCACTTACATTTAATTATGTTTGTGCTTGGTGGACGATCGATTAGTTCCCAAACACCAATATTAATTAAGGCCTCATATTCTTTCTGCATAGCAAGACGCCATTCGTCGCTATCATTAGAAGACATAGCTTCAGCATAAGAAAGAGGTTCCAATTTATTTTGAACTAATAAAGAAAGATCATAATCTGCAAACCTGCCTGGTAGGACATTACGTGTACTACGTACGGGTCGCGCAGAGTCCACATTAGACTGTGGTACCAAGAAGTCTGCCGTAGGCTCCGATGCTTCCCCTCGAAGTGACATTACGTTACCGTGAGAAGGGCTACAGCTCAAGGTGCTGTTATGCTCCGAGCTGGTTGCACTCTCATCATCATCATCTCCAGTACAGTACTCCGAATCCGCACCTGAAAGCATAGTAGCATCATTGATTAGATTACTTTCATTCAATTCATTTAATGTTGTACTTTCAGAGTCATAGTTTAAAATTTCATTATTATTATTATTCATATTTTCTAATAAATTATAATTGTCATTTTTATTTAATATATTAATAGTTGAAATATCAATTTGACTATCTGAAGACATAACACAAGATTTCAAATTATTAAAATCTTTATAAAACTTTCCTTCCAAAAAAGATATATTCCTCGAGTAAATAATCTTACGAGGTTCCTGTGGATCTATTAATCTATAACCCTTAGTAGTTTCCCCATAGCCAACAAATATACACATCTTTGATTTAGAATCTAATTTAGAAGAACGCCTTTGCTCAGGAATTAACATATAGGCAATGCAGCCAAAAATCCTAAGGTGACTAAGGTCAACGGCAGAACCAGTCCACACTTGTTCAGGTAATCTTCCGTCTAGAGCTTTTGTGGGGCTCCTATTTTTTAAGTAGATAGCTGTCATTACAGCCTCTCCCCAATATTCTCGACTGAGACCAGATTCCTGTAGCATGCATCTAACCTTTTCAATCAAAGTTCTGTTAAGCCTTTCTGAAACACCGTTCTGCTGAGGGCAGTAAGGTACAGTAACTTGATGTAAAATACCATGAGATTTGAGGTAGGAACTAAGTTTATTATTACAATACTCTCCACCTCCATCGCTTCTAAAAACTTTAATGTTAGCATTGGTTTGTTTCTCTACAAGGTTTTTAAATAAAAGAAAATAATTAAATACCTGATTTTTGTGTTGAAGTAGGTATGCCCAGCTTTTTCTGCTGAAGTCATCAGTGAATGTTAGTATATATTTAGCGCCGCCCAAACTTTCAACAGCAAATGGACCACAGACATCCGAATGCACCAATTCGAGTACCGCAGCAGCTCGCTTTGCTTCATCAACTGGATACGGTTTAGCAACCTGTTTTCCTTTCAAACAAGCAGTACAGTTTGAAAAATCTTCTTTATTGTTCTGAAACATAAGAGCATGCTGTTTTCGAAGTGTGCACATACCTCCGTAACTCAAGTGTCCAAGCCGCTTGTGCCATACTGAAGCTGACACTAACATTGCACTCTGTGTCCCCTTAACTTCATCCTTAAGAGAGCCTGAAGAGCACCCCAGTGGCTGCGCGATGTGATGGATAACACCAGTATCACCCAATTTATAAATACCATTCACCTCACATGCAAAACCTACCTTGGTACAAGTACCACACATATAATCATAGGTAACCTTATCTTTTTCTTTATAAAAGTGACATCCTTCTCTGTTGAACACAAGTACATAACCCAATCCTACTAATTTACTGACTGAGAGAAGATTGGTAGACAGTCCCGGAACGAGCATAGCTTCAATTTTAATATTAGAATTAGGAATAGTTAAATTACCTGAGCCTTCACTAGATAGTCGCTCATTGTTAGCGATAGTCACAAAACTTTTTCTATTATTAAAGTCTGTAAATAAGTTCTTGTCGTTGATCATGTGACTACTGCAACCAGAGTCCACTACAAAATCACTCTGACACACATTCAAAGCCGTCTCGGTAATAACAAAAGCCTTTTCTTCTAATTTCGTTCTCTTATCTCGCCGTAACTTGAAGCATTTTGTCTTGATGTGTCCTGCTTTTCCACAATAGTTGCAAGTGAAGTTCTTCCGCTTCACAAGATAAGCTTTCTCAACATTATAACCATCTATTGGTTTATTTTGGTTGCGATATTCTTCCTGTAGAAGTCTTGTTCTAACAAATTCACTTGAAACAGTAGATCCAATGTAAGCAGTTTCCAAGCTACTTACAAGTACATCGTATTCCGCTGTCAGTCCACTCAGTAAGATCTCAGCTACTTCTCCATCTTCAATATTCTTTCCAATATCCGAAAGTTGGGAAACTAAAGTCATCACAGTGCCTATGTAGTCATTCATATTTTGGCAATGTTTTAATTGTACTCTGTGAAGTTGACGCAAAAGCAAAACTCGTCTATAAAGACCTTTATCTTCAAATACAGACGAAAGTTTTTCCCAAGCTTCTTTGGCTGTTTTTGCCTCACGAACATATTGGTGAAGATCATTGGATAAACTCAAATTTAGACGGGCTAACGCCCTTTCATCCTTGTTGGGATCCGAGTTTTCAGGGTTTTTAATACATGTCCACAATTTCTCCAGTATTAATGCATTCTTCATACAGAATTTCCAAGATAAATAATTTGCCGAACCTTTCAATTTCTCCACGTGGTATGTAGAATATCCCATACCGGTACCATTTTCCATTTCAGGGTAATTTGACACAGGCGATGGGTTCGTCGTGCCATTTCCAGTATTAGAATCCATTGTTTGCTGCACGTTTCGATCAGTAGATGCCATCTCACAATAACTGGTTAATTATGACCCCTGGGCGCATAACCTATTATGCAGAGAGAGTTCAGATGCGCAGTTTATGATGGCAGTGCAGAAATAACACAAATAGGTTTCGGTAAATTTAACCACTTTATTCTTCACAATATAGTGGTACAAATCTATCATTAGATTAAGTGGATAACTATTAATTAATACGGAGGAGTACACAGAGAAAGACAAAAAAACATGGTGTCACGCAAATCTAACAGGAAGGAAGTGAAAGTGGCAACGAACGTCATTGACATAGACAAAATGACCACAGACAAAATGTGATGCTTAATAGTGAGGGGCAATCAAAAGTAATGTATACATACAGCCTTTCCAACACTTTTATGGTAATTCTTTTACAGCTAGGGCTGTGGAGTTGTGGAATGATTTGCCTACCTCCATTCGACAATCGAAGTCGTTAGCGGTTTTTAAAAGTAGCGTTTTTAAGTACTATATTGGAATTGCTGAAAAACTTTAGGTTTCTTAGGTTCAAACTCGTTATTGATAAGTATGTATTTGTTGTGTTATGTATATGCTTGGGTATATTTATTTTTTATATATAAATGTAAGGTATGAATGTATCATTTATTATACATATGTATTTATATATATATGTATGTATTATTTATTTATATTTATATGTAATATGTATGTATTATTTATTTATTATGTTTATTATTATTTGTATGAATTCCATTACTATTTGTATGTGTTACACCATGACCTACCTTTTATCTTTCTTTACTTCTCGTCCATCCAAAGGTTGCCTGGAAGAGATCGCTTTAAGCGATAAGGCCGCCCATTGTGCCACCTAGATATAAGTTATTTTATGTATTTCTTTGAATTGTTTTTTTTATATTGGTGTTACAATAAAGAATTAATCAATCAATCATTTATTTCAGGCTACTCAGGCCCATAAATGCATACTTTATAGACTAACATACATATTTTATAGTAAAATGAATGTGTTAATAGATAGCTTAAAACTATGTTAGTAGCACTTCCACGACACTACACTTTAGTCTTAGTGTGTTCTTGTGGGACTTGTCCGCGGAAGCGACGGAACACCACGTCCTTCGGCCAGAAGTTTTCATCCATGACGCGATGCAGGTAGCATTTCGGGACTCGCACCACAAACGCCTTAAAGTTGACGTTTCGATGTGACTCCAGTATATGCACCCTCAGAGTATAGGCCAACTTCTGGCGCACGTACTCGACGATGTCTTTCTCCCCGATGGCGTAGTGCAGGCGGGAGATGTACACCGGAGTGTTCGGCCGAGCAGCACGAATTCCCAGACTAGAATCAGTGGGGGCTGTACCGTAGCGATTCTTGATAAGTCTTATTCGGTTCTTCTTATGAACCGTAATAAAACAATCAGCATCCTGGTTTTGATCTTTAGGCTTCATTTTTAGCTGTCGGGGGTCCCGTTACCATTAAGCATTTGTAACTGGGGATATATGATGTAGGGGAAGTACCGGTCCAAGATGATAAGCTTTCACATCGATAAGTACCTACTAATATTTTGGTTGTAGAAATCATTGTTGGCGCACCTTACGAAGATTCAGGGAAGGGAGCTGTGTACGTTATCCCAGGATACGAAGTTAAAAAGTTTATCTTTGCGACAGTTTTCAAACAAGTTCAGGTACTGTAGCATTAACTTGCCATTTATTTTAAGAGAAATATGAAGACTTTTATATCTTCTTTTTTTGTTTTTTTTTGTTACCTACATGTTACTAGTTATTATTATTTTTTAACTCTTTTGTTTTATAGTGTTGTTTTTCTTTTGTGTGCCGTGTTTTTGCTGTCAATCAATGTTATCTCTTCTATTCTATTTGAAAAATAAAATGATTAAAGTTTCTTTTATTTTATTTTAGGTCTCAAAACTGAATCCACAGAAGATCCGGAAGACTGATCTCAAACTATTCGGTTATAGTTTACAGGTGGTTGATGATTTAGATGATAACGGATGCAATGGTAAAATCTAGTTAATAGTTATTTTATTGCTTAGTTTAAGGGAGTAAGTGATATGAAATAATATCCATATTAGATACAATTTTAACACGAGTCATCATCATCATCCGAGCGATGTTCCCGGCTGCATCCCTCTCGAGAGCCCGGGGTCCGCTTTCCTACTTTTACGTCTCGACTTTGCACACACGCTTAGATAAACCACAAATAGAAATTAGATTTTGATACTTATTAACATCACTTTTGAAAGGGTGATAATTCTTAATACCTAACCTAATCATATGGAATTGTGCATTTGTCCTTTAAAAAAATCACAAAGTGAAAATATGAACTGTCCAGCTAGCATGGTTTATTTCATTAAGTCGCAGGGGTACTGACCCAGAGACCCAAGTTCGAGCCTCGCTGCGAGTGAATATTTGAAGCAGTATTTTTCCTTGAAAATAAAAATTTCCAACGATGAGTTTCTCCAGGTTATTATCTTCTTTGATTAACACACACTGGAAGAAACAAAACCGCCATCTTCCATCCATACCCTACGAGAGAAGAGTCTTATTTGGACACGGACATTATTTTGTAGATTCCTTATTTTGGAGTATTAATCTAACGTTTTCGTTTTTTTGTATTTGACATTTTTTCTTCAGGAAAATGTGTCAAGTCATAGTCTACAATTATAAATTAATAGTTTAAGGGGACAGTCTTCCTACTCTTTTCTCCATACAAACTTTACAAATGTAGTCGACCGTTTCCTCCCTGGATAGAGATATTAGAAAAAATATATTTATGCCATAAGTCCTTTTTCAGCCATGACCATTTTTTTTTATTTAAAAAAAATCTTAATTTAATTTCAATTCTAATTTAATAAACCGAAACTTAGGTGCATAGTTATGACAGAGAGAGGACAATCTACCTACTCCTTCTCCATACAAACGTAGTCGACTGTTTCCTCTATGGATAAAACATTAGAGCAAATATGTTTATGCCATTAAATGGCATAAACATATTTACTCTAATTAAAGGTTTAATGGCATAAACATATTTGCCCTAATGTTTTATCCATAGAGGAAACAGTCGACTACGTTTGTATGGAGAAGGAGTAGGTAGACTGTCCTCTTAAATTTATATTTTAGAACTAGCTGTTGGTTCTCCTGGTTCGAGTAGAGTGCTTCTATTCGGAAGTCTGCAAGCAGTCAAAGTGAATATTATTCTGTCAACTAAAAAACCGGTAAAAATGAGTTTTTTTTATATATAATATACGGTTTCGTATATCAACAGGAACCCTTATATGATCACTTTATTGTCCGTCTGTCCGTCCGTCTGTCAAGAGTCAAGACCCTCGGGAACGCGCGAAGATATCGAATTGAAATTAAAACTATATTATACTTGGTGCCTATTAGGTGTGTAATCAAGGTTCTGAGTTAACACAATAAAAAGATATGGGCAAAAAAAATAGATTTTCGCAAAAACTTGGAAGTTGCAAAAGTGTACTTTCATTTTCAACTTTTTATTCTATTAAACTTTTCCCTTTTATACTTATGCTGACACCTTGTTTAGTAAATACATGCTCGCAGGCTTTTTTAGTATAATACATGTCCACAGTACAGGCCTTTTTAGTGTAATACGTATCCACAGATATTTTAAGTGTAATACATGTCCACTGTGTCCACAGGCTTTTTTAGTGTAATACATGTCTACTGGCCTTTTCAGTGTAATGCATATCCACGGGTCTTTTTAGTGTAATACATGCCCACAGGTCTTTTTAGTGTAATACATGCCCACTATGCATTTTCAAAGTTTTTCGGGTAATAAATAATTTTGATTTCAGAAAATAAGCGATAAAGATTCCAACTTTGACGTAGAAGTCTGTGTTTCTATGGAATTCAACAAAAAAGCAACCCATATAGAAGGAAGTAAGTTTTTGGATACGATTTATTCAAAATGGTTTAATTATAAAAACCATTTAGCAAAGCTCTGTAAAGCGGCAGCTCAGAGTTCTAGATTAAATTAATTAATCTTCATAAACCTAGTGGTCATTAACCCTAAATTATCCATTTATTTAGTTTGCAGTTTGGACTGTTACAATCTAAACAATAATTGAACAATATTATTGCCTTTATTTTCAAAAACAGCAGTTTTCCAGTATACCATCAGATAGATTTTAAAGAAGCATTTAAAAAAAACACAATTGAATTAAAACAAAGAAAAATATTATTCGCCTGGACGTGTAGAACAAGATAATAATATAAGCAGCTGTCCCATATAAACACCAACACCCTGTAAAATAATCTTTAAATTATTGTTTTTTTTTCCTATTTCTAGAAATATTGGTAAATAACGTTGCATACGGCAATGGAGTTCAAGTCAAAAATGGAGCTAATTATGACTTCGATTTATCGAACATATTTAAAGAGGGAATAAAGCCGCACTGCCGTAACGTTTCCGCCGAAATTGTAAGTAAAGAGAATCCCAAATATTAAACACTAGGAATTCAGATTCTTAACTAAAAACCCAAAGTTGGACATCAGTGGCCAGTTTGAGGTTTTTTCTATAACAAACGTTACCACCACCTGTGTTTGCGTAAACGGTAAAATTGTATAGATAATAGACAAGCGACCCTAGCGGACGTAAAGTGAAGCTTTGACTTCTTTGCATTGTCCAGCGACGCGAAAAAGATAAATTTCGCGTTGCTGGGCAATCTACCAATCCTCTATGGATCAAGCACCTCTATCCTCCTAGGGTTTTTATTGGCGTTTGGTAGGTATACTGCCAAAACCACCTGGAAAGTTTTCCACCTAGTTACTAGTAGGTAAATCGCGCCGAGTCGCTCCTTATACAGTACAAGGTGCCCAAACTGCCCGCCTCGAAATTTCAGTTTCTCGGGTGCTCTTTTCAGGGCTACCACAAACGCAGCAACGAATGTTGATGTTACAATTTTAAATAGCTTATTATAGAGCATATAGCCACGTCCACCAGCGACTTAGCTCCGCATAGTCGAGCCAGGCAGCTACTCGGCAGCTACTAGGCCAGTAGCTCGGCTTGCCATAGTTGTCAACACATTACACGCGACGCGTCGCGTGCATGCATGCAAGGTCACAACTTCTATGTCAGTATTACTTGCAAATTTATCCGAAGTGTGCTAGTTACTCGTACATGCCAGTAACTTTCATGCCCGCTACTTTCCCGATTTTACGGGCACGTATAAATAGAGAGACGTTGTGATGTAAATCCCCTGACTCCTACGCTAGCTCGCACTGTGTAAACGACGAGCTATCAAGCTTAGTTGGGGGTGAACGGTTGGCTAATCTCTCTGCAATGGTAACCGAAGTTCCACTTATATTCATTCGTTTCTCAAATTTGTTATTATCAACACACCTTTTATTTCAGAAAAAAAGCGGCATCGGTGTTTACACTTTCGATACTAATATCGAAATGTCTGGTCTACAAGACAGTTTGGTAGAAAAGGGTAAGAATTAAGTCTTTTAAATCTTTGGAAAATATTCAAAGGAACACTTACTCAAGAAATAATGTTATCTACAACAATATTATAAAGAGGAAAGATTTCTATTTTTGTGTGTATGTGTGTCTGTATGTTTGTAATTAATAAACACAAAAAGTACTGGACCGATTTCAAAAATTCTTACACCAATAGAAAGCTACATTCACCTTAAGCAACATAGGCTACTTTTGATCCCGATATTCCCACGGGATCGGGACTTACGCGGGTGAAACCGCGGGACGCAGCTAGTTAACTATAATGTAGTTTGAACGTAGATTTTCCTTCAGTTCTTCGGATATGAAATTAAACTCATTTTTCGGTTTTAATCGCGTTGTTTTATATTCTCAGTTTTTTTCAAAGCTCGACGTTTGCTCGGGTCCGACAAAAAATAATTAATCGATTTCATTGTTTGAACGCTTTTAGATTTTAGTAAAACTGTCGCGGTGTTTAGTTCTGACAGTGAGACCAAACAAAGTATAGAAATAGAAAGACGTTGTGACGGTAATGATTGTCAGCCGAAATTGTCTATGAAAGTGATTTGGACGGGAGGGTAAGTTATTTAAATACCTATACTTTTACCTAATACTATTTATGTATTCTGTGCTAATACTAATAAGTAGAAGAAAATACGAACACGACAACGATACGATAATTTCAGCCGATACGATGATTCTACTGTCACACTGTGATAGTACGGTTGACAGTAGAATCATCGTATCGGCTGGAATTATCGTATCGTTGTCGTATCGATAAAACCGCAGTAACCCTCCTGATATCCTGATTGCCATACATTTTCTAATTCCTCCTACGAGTAACTAATCTGATATTAGTACGGTATGTCCTCCAGGATCGGAGGATTATTTTCTTACGCACTGAGATACGATTACGAAAACTTCTTATATTTGACAAAAAGAGAGAGAAAAAAGTAAATAACACTTTCAAATAAATGTAAAGAATATTTGTTTATATTTTAGATTCCTCTTGTTTTCGCAGGTTTTCGTATATATTAGGAACTAGTGAAAAAGAAACCTTAGCAGTGACAGTGTCTAATGCTGGTTTTGACGCAAATAGTGGTTGTGTACACATCTCCGTCAAAGGAGCTAAAGTTCATCAAATTAAGGGTGATTGTTCGGACGTTGGAGAGTTCTATAAATGCCGTCTGCGCACCCCATTGGAAAGAAATGGTTCGGTCAGTATTTCGGGTATAAATTATCTCTCAAAAATGCGTAAAGCTTTTAAAATTGAAAAATAATCTATCCATCCCTTATGTCTCAAATAAGCTTAAACCTGTTAAAATTGATATAAAATCTATCCATCCCCTACAACATTTCTTTTCCGTCCAGGTCAAGGTTGCCTGGAAGAGATGCGCTTTTAGCGATAAGGCCGCTTATTGTACCTATTTGTTAGTTTTTTTAAGTTCAATTTCTTACAAAAATGTGTCAAATCTGTATTTTTCTGTCTTATTTTTGTAATTTTTTTGTTTTATTTTTAAGTTTCATTTGTACTTATCTACATTTTTTTAATTATATTTTTTTTTCTTGTATTATCTGGTACAATAAAGCCTTAATCTATCTATATATTCACTGCTTAGAATTCTATTTAATCATACAAAACAAAGAATGAAGAAAACAAAAAAAATAATGGTGAAATGGTCAAATGCAGTGGACCGAAATATGACAAGTAGCTGGTAAACCATCTTAAAAAAACAATGAGAATAATAAGCATTTGTGGGCACATAAAAACAAACACTTTTAGGTACATATGGCCCTGTTTTCCGGAATAGCGTGAGCTATGAACCTGGATGGAATAGTTTTCCTCTTAATATTACATTTATAAATAGTATATTTGCTTGCGTGTTATATAGGTAGCTATATACAGGGTGTCCGGAGACCAGTGGATATCCCTGCACGGGCGGCTGGCGGGGAAGAGTTGGCTGCCCAGAATCGTTTTTTTTTTCTATCTCAAACGGTTCGAGCTGTACGTCACTTTTTAGTAAAAATTGAAAAATGTCTACTTTTTTGCACATTTCGGGGCATCACGTCCACAGATTAAGCGATAGCATTGTTTTTTTTCGCCATGTGTTCACTAATATTGATGTTTGTAAATCACCTTAATTTTTTTTTAATACTATAGTTAGTAACTTACAGGATGTCCCCAAAGATAGATTTAGTCTTATAAACTTTACTTTCTGCTAAGTTTGAGCATCTGTGATGTAAAAATAATGTATGAAACCTGTCTGGCCGACTATTGAAAAAAATTGCCTATTTCATAAGAATTCTAAAACAGTATTATACTAATAACTTTTTGTCATAAGTTACTAAGCTAGTGCTATGAATGCATCGAAGGTACTATCTTACATGAAAAAGTTGAAACAAGTATTGTACAAAAAAGGACACTTATTAGGATTTAATATGTCATAATGTTACAGCAAATGCTCAAATTGTCCTCCTCTTGCTCTTATACAGGCCTTTAACCTTTTTATAAACGATCTCTTAAGGACACGATTATAATTTCTTCTCCTATTTGTTGTGCCGCTTCGTATATACAGGATGTCCGGAGACCAGTGGATATCCCTGAACGGGTGGCTGGCGGGGAAGGGTTGGCCGCCCAGAATACGTTTTTTTTTCCTATCTCAAACGGCTCGAGCTGTACGTCACTTTTTAGTAAAAATTGAAAAATTGTACTTTTTTGCACATTTCTGGGTATCACGTCCACAGATTAAGCGATAGCATTGTTTTTTTTTCGCCATGTGTTCACTAATATTGATGTTTGAAAATCACCTTAATTTTTTTTAAAATACTGTAGTTAGTAACTTACAGGATGTCCCCAAAGATAGATTTAGTTTTATAAACTTTACTTTCTGCTAAGTTTGAGCATCTGTGGTGTAAAAAAAATGTATGAAACCTGTCTGGCCGACTATTGAAAAAAATTGCCTATTTCATAAGGATTCTAAAACAGTATTATACTAATAACTTTTTGTCATAAGTTACTAAGCTAGTGCTATGAATGCATCGAAGGTACTATCTTACATGAAAAAGTTGAACGCCTTATGCACCATTAGGCCACTCTCGTTGGGCTCCCTACCATAGGTTTATAATCTAAACCCCCATGGTGTCCCTCGCTCCACAAGTGTCGAGTTCCCTCACAACGGCAAGGTGGAGGGTAAAACGTAACGTCGTGTCCGGGACTCGGGACTCGAACGCGCAGCCGTCGGATCGGAAGCCGTCACTCGGCTTAGTAGGCACACCGTTCCTTAAAAAGGGAATGCGCCGGTCTGTGATTCGAACGCGGAACCCTCAACTCGGAATCCATAGCTGCCATTGTGCCATGGAAACTACATGCAATCTGCATCTACCCAGTAAAACTGCCCGATTACAGCTATATTTATTTAATTCTTTTTATTGCATTTTCGACTGCCACTAAACATTATCACAATTGTAACCGTAACTTTAATCACTGAGGAATTTTTGAGAAGGTGGTTTCAGGTGGTCCATCAATTTGTACCTAGTTCTTTATAGCCGATTCTATTGATGGAAGTCCAAAAATTAAACAAAACAGTGGGATGCTATTCTGCTCATCATTCCGAAGGTTCTGATCAGATCTTCACCAACAATTTATGGGACTCGGGACTCTCACTTTCCAAATAAAAAAGAATGATCGAATTTTATAATAAAATTCTAGAGTGTAGGAAAGGAATGCAAGGCTGGCACCACAGAACTCTGGTGGTGGGTCCCGGGGCGGTTTGGGCGGTGTTGGGCGGGTTGTGTGTTTGTGGATGAGATAGTGTTTAAGTAATTTTTTTTTTTTTTATGTTTATTATTTTGTATATTATAACTTATTTGAACAGATAGACAGACAGACAGAGTTACTTTCGCTCTTGTAATGCTAGTAAGGATTATTATAGTATAAGTATAGATTATTGCTCCAGTTCCACTTTTCTTCAATAATATTATATATGCGACAATGTAAATCACATGATTACTGCAAAAAAAAATATATACAAAAAAAAACCCCATGAGTTTCTTGTGTCTTCTTCTCATGTCATGGAGGTCGCGATCCGAAGACATAGTAGAGTAGATTAAATAAAAAAAAAATGACATGTCAAAGAGATATCTTGCTAATATCCGAATGAATAAACGTACTTTGATTTTTTTTTTTTTTGATCGAAATCGGACTTTATATGCCGGAGTACGGCGTGAACATATTTACATACAAACAATATGCGGGTAGGATTGAGCAGCTCCTCTTTTTTTTTAAAGTCGGTTAAAAAAAGCCATTATAAAAAAACCGTATATCCGAAGGATCTGGATGTATGAAGAGACATAGGTATACGGTATTTTAGGAATTTCCTGAAAAAAAAACTGATTATCCGGTTTTTTTATTTTCGACCGGATATCCGGTTAATCATATGTTGATTCCACACAACCTATTTCTTCAATACAACATTCAAACTAATTTAGTAATAGCAGAAAAAACACTTTATCCGGATAACCGGACTAAATATCCGGATAAAAAATAGCCTATATGTTAATCGGGGTCTAAAGCTATCTGCATACCAAATTTGGTCAAAATCGGTTTAGCCGTTTCTGAGATTAGCGGGCACAAAGGCACAGACAAACACACAAACAGACAAACAGACAACCAGAAAAACAGAGAAATGGGTTCTACTGCGTTAGTAGGTACCCCTCCAATTTATATTTTTTTTATATCTTTCAAAAACAGACATCGCTAAGTTACGATTTTATTATATGTATAGATATAGATATGTGTATATATAAAATAACTACTTAGAAGAAAAAACAAAAATAAACCCCAAAAATAAGACTGCAGTCTGCAATGCAGAAGTTTGCGAGTTCGATTCCCGCCGGGTGCAAGTATTTATGCTTAAACATAAATATTTGATTCTGGTTTGGTTGTTTTCTTTGTATCATATTATGTATTTATTATTATTTAAAAAAAAAGTATAAAATGTAGTATATCCGTTGTCTAGCACCCATAGTACAAGCCTAGTGCTTAGTTTGGGGCTGGATTGCGCTGTGTGTAACGTCATAGAATATTTATTTATTATCAATTTCAGGAAATAATAGAGCTGGACTTAGATATGATAACAGGTATGACAAACCTTAACAAACTTCTGGAAATGAAAGTTATCTTGTTGGAAGATTGTAATGAAGCAACTGAATTCAAGGACTATCCGACATATCCGGTAGAATTGAAACCAGACACAAAATTCATTATTCTCACCAAGTAAGTAATCAAAGGTTATATCCGTTGTCTAGTCACCGTAACACAAGCTTAGTCGCTTACCACGGGGCTAGATGGCGCTATGTGTTGTTCACAGAATTTATTTATTATTTTATTATTTATTAAAGATTCTGTTTCGTTAAGCCCGTTACACACGTAGCTTTAATATACATACATATATTTTAACGACCTCTGGGCACGTCGTGCGAATGCTCGTCTACAATGCAGAAGGTTGCGGGTTCGGTTCCCGCCGGGTGCAAGTAGGTATTTATGCTTGAAAATAAATATTTGTATCTGGTCCCTCTATCCTTCTATGTTTAAAATGTACCTATGTATTTACAAAAGACAAACATGTGGCACTCGGGGGCTACCGCGGTAAAGCTATTGCAAAAATGAAAAATGTTGAATCTCAAAATGTTGAATTTCCAAAATGTTAAATTCCTAAATTGTTGAATCTCAAATTGTTGCAAAAACCCGTAGGAAATATCGTGTTAAAAACACTTAGAAATATTCAAGTAAAAAAAATAAGATTTTTTTTTTTTTTAGAATCGATTAGTGAAAAAATAGGCACAAAATATGACAGCCAGACAGCCTGTCAAACTTGAACTGATAATATCTCGGCAACTATTGACCCTAGACCACTACTTCCTTAGCATAAGTGATAGGGCATACCATCAATGAAATGAAGTCAAAAATATACAATATTATAGCATCGTCTCCGTGTGCGATTAGCTTACTATAATATATAGCTAGGTATGTGACGGGCTTTAATCAAAGAACGGAAATATCAATACAAAATGAAATGAAATTGGCAGATTTTCAAAGGATGGCGTTATTTTAATTGGGCTAATGTTTCCTGTGCACTGATTAAAAACGGGCAAAGTGCGAATCGGACTCGCGTGCGAAGGGTTCTGTACCATTATTGTATAGGAGTGTATTGGTCCTCTTTTATTTTGTTTTTACTATTTGTTGCGGTAGCGTCTGCAGAAATACATCATCACCGGGCTTACACGGTCTCATTAAATAACTTGCTTTTCATTATTTTCTAGTGAAAATAATAACTTTGATATAACAGAGAAGATTTTGTCGGACGAAAAAGTAACAAACTTCACCATTGATCAAGTTTATTGGGTAAGTGCTACATCTGAGACGCTGACCTATCCTTCCCACAGATATACATATAGCTAGACCACGCGAATTCATGTCCTTCGCGTGTCGAAAAATGTGAAAAACCCTGACAAAACGACACGGTAGAAGGCGCTTACTGGCAGTCCGCGCGCGTCTATAGTTGCCGGATGTCCGTAAAAACTAATAAAATGCCTCGTTGCGTGATTAGTAACTGAAAAATCCCAAAAAATTCGAGTATCCAAAGGAAGGACCCTGTGGCTGTGACGTCACAGTAGGTATTAAAATGTCGGCACGCTTGGTTTCAATACAAATCGAGGTACATGTGACGTCTAGCTATATGTATGTCTGTGTTCCTTTCTATTCATATCATAAAGGCGGAAGTTTGTATGTAAATGGATATTAATAACTCGAACGTACTTACACAAGTTCCTTCACGCATAAACTAGTGAACCGATTGCGTTGCAACTTGGTATGAAGATAGCTTGGAGATCTAGGTTCACACATGGGCTATATTTTATTCCGATATTTAAGTGGGATTGGAACTAACGCGGGGCGCAGCTAGAGCAAGTAATAAATAATTATTTCTGCTTAAAATACTTTAACTACTTAGTTTTCTTTAAATTTCAGATTCACAACACTGGTAAATTCCCATGGCTAGATTTAGACGCTGTCATAACAGTTAATAAGACAGAGTTCGAATTTACAGTCAAGGTAAGTAAGACCACGCGTTACCTCCACACGTTACCTCCCACTGTGCAAAATTCCACACTTAAGCGCGGGCCCATTTAAGTACTGTTTATATATTCTGTGGTAAGACTAGATTTTTAGCGGACAACCGTTCACCACCAACTAAACTCAGTTAGTTTCGCTTAGCTGAGCAAGTTTTATGGCCAGTACTTTAGCGACATAAGCAGGGGCAGAAGATACTGCTCTGGATGTGTGGAATGACGTCATGACATCAGGAACTCCCGCATCAGAGCCAGCCTTCATGTCCGACATTGCAAGAATGCATTGGTATACCATACAAAATGACATTACATCTTTGTGCCCATTTGATTTGAACAGCGCAACATGGCGCATATCAAATAGGCACAAAATTCAGTACGCTATGACTTGTCCAGCGACTTGTACCATGGAGGTCAGTGATGCCGCTTAAATTGTTTACGCCATCTACTGAAAAGAGTTGAAATCTCTTGAAATTCAAAGTTGGTTCTCTTGTGTGCCTTCATTTTGATTATTATCACTGCCGTAAGATGCCACTAGTTGGTTGTTTTGGAGATTATGGGAATGAGATTTTCATGATGATGAAAAATAATACGCAAAATATCGAAATACAGCGTAAAAATATGTAACACACTTGCTCTTGACGAAAATAATAGTATTAATAGTCTAAGATCCCTCCATAAAACGACCTTCACCGAGCTGGTTAATAGTCCATCTATTAACCAGCTCGGTGAAGGTCGTTTTATAAATAAATATTTAATACATCAATAAATATTTATTGCAAATGGGTTGTCTGCGAAATTTCAATCCAAACACTTTTTTTTAACTTTCCACTCGTTTGGTTAATAGACAAATTCCATACCAATCGAAAGTATGAAGTCCATGGAAAATATGCAATCGTTAGGTTGACTATTTTATTCCCGTCCCATCTCTTGGGTAGGCAGGTACACCTATAACAAATGGTTATAGGTTATGTTATGGGTGATGGTTATAGGTAAATGGTTATGTTAAACATCATACGGACCCTGGCTGTTCCAAATTGGCCATATCGGTCTCAGACCGAAAGAAAAAAAAAATCATCATCTTTTATATAAAATTTCCATGTCACAATGTTAGTTACCGTACTCCTCCGAAACGGCGCGACCGATTTTTACCAAATTTCATAAGCGTATTCAGTAGGTCTGAGAATCGGCCACTATCTATAATTTATAAGGCAAAACAACGTTTGCCGGGTCAGCTAGTCTAATATATAAAATTTCCATGTCACAGTGTTAGTTACCTTACTCCTCCGAAACGGCTTGATCGATTTTTATGAGATTTTGTATATGTATTCAGTAGGTCTGAGAATCGGCTACTATCTATAATTTATAAGGCAAAACAACGTTTGCCGGGTCAGTTAGTGTACTAATATACTTTACTTATTTGTGCTAATTCGCTTAAAATTTCTATTTTTTTAGGAAAACGCCGGAATACGTGACTGCATAAAAAATAATAAGGATGTGTATGAATTGAGATGTAAAGTGGACTTAAAACCAGAATCCACTACAAAAGTCGTTGTGGGGATTGTTAGTCAAAAAGAATCCATTGGTAGGTCTTTTATATTTGCATTTTTCTCTCTTTATTTTGTTACTGCTTCCCGCGGTTTCACCGTAAGTCCCGATCCCGTGGGAATATCGGGATCGAAAGTAGCCCTTGTTACACAGGGTGAATGTAGCTTTCTAATGGTAAACGATTTTTTTAAATCGGTTCTGTAGTTTTTGAGTTTATTCATTACAAACATACAGACACATTCACACACAAAAATAGAAATCTTTCCTCTTTATAATATTACTATAGATTAATGACATTCGACGATTGAATTGTTAACGATTATTATAAGTAAATATTGCACGACTTTGCACACAGCGCAATCTAGCACCAAATTAACTTATTGAACAACTTCTTTTCCTCTTCAAATTATCGGTACACTGTAAAATAGTGATATTTATTTAACCAACTAATACAATTTTTGTGTTTTAGGTCCGTATATATCAAAAGTGGAGGAAATGAAAATTGAATCAGCTATGGCTCTAACTCTAACTAAATTTACGATTAAACCTGTATCGAGGTACAAAATAATATTTCTTGCCTCTCAAAATAAGTAGACTTAAGGAGACAGTCTGCCTACTCATTTTTCCATACAAACTTTACAAACGTAGTCGACTGTTTCCTCTCTGGATAAAGATATTAGAAAAAATATGTTTATGTCATACGTTCTATATTAGGTACCTACATGACCATGCCCCTACGTTTTGATTTATTCATTTTCTAATTTTTCTGAATTTTATTTCTATTCTAATAAGAAAATGAAAAAAAACAAAACGTTGGGGCATAGTCATGGCTGATATTATAGGACTTCTGGCATAAATATATTTGCTCTAATGCTTTTATCCAGGGAGGAAACAGTCGACTACGTTTGTATGGAGAAAGAGTAGGTAGACTGTCCTCTTAAGTGGCAATGGGTATGGGTAGGCCATATAGCTCGAAGGACAGATAACCGCTGGGGAGTAAAAGTCCTCGAGTGGTCCCCTCCTCCTAAAGACTGAGATGCGGTCTTTATCCGTCCGGTCTTTATGCGGTAGGACAAATTAACTGGCTTATTATTTATTTATACTATAGACTGCATTTTGATATCTTCATTTCACAGAACTCAATCCACAGTGACATTTAATAAGGATTCAACAGTTGGGACCAACAAACCTCTATTGATTGCTATTGGGATACTAGTTGCATTGCTTTTACTCGGTGGACTGTGCTTCATTCTTTATAAAGTAAGCCCTTGTACTAAGATACTACTACGGCTTTAGTTATATTTAGCATTTTTTTAACGCCTGAGCAACGTCCTCACAGGTAGGTTAGGTTAGGTTAGCGAGCATTTTCAACGCTCTAAAATTCGAGCGTTGAAAAAAGCTTAATATATTGAAAGCAACGCGAACGCCATGAAAATCTAAAAATGAGTTAAGTTTTACATCAGCATCGTGAAAACCGAAGAAAAATCTAAAATTATATGAGTTAAGCCTAAGAGAAGAAGGTGTCTAATAAACTAATTACGAAAAAAAGGTAGGTACAGAGCAACCCGACTGGATAGGTAAGGTTTATGTTAGAACATGACTAATACGCGGCGCTTCAGCGAGCGAGCGAACCGAGCATGTCGCGCTGCGTATCATCGAAGTAACGTATCACCTAATAACTAACTAAAAAAAAATTGACAATATCTAGTAGTCGCACATTCAACAACTAAATCTAATTTGAATTTGCATGATTTCATTCTTCGCAGTAAGGAAAGGGTTATGTTTTTCGCGCCTTTCTTGTATGTTTGTAATATTCTTTATTCCTTCGTATCTTCCAAACCACTTAAACGGATTTGTATTATTTTAGAAATGCGAATGTAACTCTGTTTGTCTGTCTATCTATTACGTTTTCAAGCCTAAACTGTTGAATCAATTATGATCAATTTTGGTACAGAGATAGGTGAGATTTTGGAGAAGGATATTGCTACTTTTGAACCCGATATTCCCGCGAGATCGGGACTTACGCGGGTGGAACCGAGGGATAGAGTGTGTTTCTTATAACCCTTTCTACTCATAATTACTGGTGAACGAAAAGCAATGTTTGAGTTTTTGAAATTAGAAAAAGTTTATTTATTGCTTACTTTTTTTCCAGAACGGTTTCTTCCAAGGGCGAAATAAGAAAAAGTTGGACAAAGCTCGAGCTACAGTTAGACGAAAAAGCATGGTAAGTGTACCTACTATACACATAATTTGATTTTTTGCGAGCGAGCGAAGCTTCTCTGTTTTAACTTTGGCATTTTTTATTTTAGTTTAAGTACCTATAATATGTAGATATGTATTACTAAGCTGTGATTTGTGTTCACATGATGTTCGCGGGGTCTACTGTTCGACTAGACTACTAGACTAGTATAAAGATGAAAGATTTATTTGTTTGTTTGTTAGCAAAATAACTAGAATGATTTTTAAAATTCTTTCATCAATGGAAGGCCACATTATCGAGGAGTAACATAGGCTACTTTTGATCTCGATATTCCCACGGAATTACGCGGATGAAACCGTGGGACTCTTCTATGTTATTATAAAATCGTACAACTTTAATTTCATACTATTTTTTTTACAGAAAAAATCTACAGGTACGAGTCAAGGGTCTCAAGAAAGGCTCCACGAGGACGATGCTACCCCAGTAAGTATATTGAGTCTTAGATTACCTAGATGGTGGGTATTCTAACAACGACGATCGAATTTGATTCATCTTTTTAAAGGTGTTGAGTAATTTTGTGAGTGTGAGTCTTTGGAACTGGTGAAGCTCGTTCAGCAGAGACAGACGTGTGTTTATACGGTATAAAAAGCCTATCTGCATACCAAGTTTCATCGCAATCGGTTAAGAAGTTGTTGCGTGAAGGAGTAACAAACATACTCGTTTACTTACTCACAAAATGTAATATTGGTAATATTAGTAGGATTACCTATTGGGTAATATAGTAATGATTGCCAAGAATGCTTGGTGTGGAGCGGATCGATCACGTAAGGAACACCACTCTGCGCTCAAAGGCCAGGATAGCTGATGTAGGTAAAAAACTGCCAATACTAAGTGGGATTGGACGGCACACGTCAGTCGGATGCATCCCGACCGATGGGCTAGGATCGTCACGCCTGAAGACGGACGCCGGAATCGAGGCAGATCCTGAAAACGGTGGCGTGACGATCTTGATGCATTTGACGGAGATTGGCTAAACCTGGCCCAGGACCGGACTGCTTGGAAGGATGTTAGGGAGACCTTTGCCCAGCAGTGGGACAATATAATTTTAAGTTAATAATTTCTTTATTAATAATTAGTCTATAGTATGTATTATGTACTTTATTGACTTTCAGTGTTATATGGAAATTGTTGACGACGCTTTCGAAGAACCATCGACTGATGCATCTGCTAAAGATAGTCACAAACTTGTCGAGGAAAAAGCTCAAGTACATCATGTAAAGAAACTTTAAAACTTTCCTACATTTGTCTTAAAATGTTTAAGTTAATATGTTTATGTTGAAATTTAATTGGATATTTTTTTTTACTTTACACAAAATGTTTTTCTATTTTGTTTTGTATTTTTCTATCATACATTATCATAATTTAAAATGTTAATTTACTTACCTATCAATAAAATTGTTGTTTTCGGAACATAAATCTACTCCTCTTGGGTAGAGCGTTATTAAAAGACAGCGACACAGTTTATAACTAAGGCGTATTTTTAACGATTATAATAGGTATTTCTACACTAAAAAATATATAATAAGAAAAGTAATAATCACAATTTGATGTACAACATTAAAATAAAGAAAAAAAAATCTATTGACTAAGTCCATTACGGCCAAAAGTACACACACGTTTCTACACTTGTATTTAAATTTACGTTTTGAATAAATATTTTTGTAAAATGAAACTCTCTAGATAACACGACTGCCTCGAAAAATAGAAAAAAAAAAATATATTTTACTTTTTTTTTTCAATGTTGATGGCCAGTCACTATGCTTTATTTTTTTTCGGTGTAGTGGTGTAATAGTACATTATGATATAAGTGCGGTAAGTTGAAAATTACAGCCGAGGCGATATTGCTAGCCCGAGCCGTAGGCGAGGGCTACAAGAAAGCAGAGGCTGTAATTATCAAAGCGCACGTATGTCATACGACGTTTTATAACACATTTGCGAGGAAATAAATAAAACTCGGACGTTCATAAAAACAATACAGCGAAAAGAAAAAGCGCGCGGAATAATTTTTATTTGTTCACAAATTAGCGATGCGCGGGCATCAGTGCTTTTTTTTTTAAGGCAACGGTACAAAAACAGCCAGTATTACTAATAAAGTAAATTAATATTTTTTTGTTTCTGTTACAGATGTAATTTACTGTCAAAATGAATTAAATTAAAGAATTAAATGTTTATTTTTTATATTTTATCTCCCAAAGTTAATTTTATTCATAAAATATTGACCACTTTTCTGACATAAAAACTTTTTGATTTGCTTTCTTTGCTTTTTTTTCTTAAGATTTAAAAAAGTACCGTTGGTTTTAGACGGAGCATGATAAACCGTACGTGTTACCTTATTAGAAAAAAACTCGTGCGTTTTACTTTACGATTACGCACAAGTACGTAATGACATATATTACGATATTGAAATTGGTGAAATAAGAGGCCCTTTACGAGCAAATGTGTTATAAAAACTTTTTACTAACATTTTTGAGTTTGATTGAATATTTAAAATTATAATAACAACATAAAACCTCTTTTCAGAAATAATTTCAGAGAAAATGTCTCATCTTCGCAGTTGGTTTAACAAAAATACTGGCATGTTCTGAAAAAAATATAAGAAAAAATAAGATTGAGTTTTTAATGTATGATATCTAGAGAGATTATAACTACGTTTAAAATACAATTAAAATACTGCAAAGTGACTGGCGATGAAAGCTTGAATAATCAATATTAGTAGCAGGGCTTTGAAAACCGTTAAACATCCGGTATCGGTGATTAATTTTATTAAATATTAAAAAAAATAACTAATAATAGTGGTCTAAAATGTTGTAGAATGTTATCTATATGTATTGTGTTGTACAATATTAAATTGTAATACAAAATTCACATAGTTTTAGTAATTTACCTTTTAGTATGTCTAATAAATCGATCATATTATCTCGGCACCTCGCTGGAACCTACCCATCAATCTATGTGCATCAGTTTGGTCACAGCTTACGTAATAGTTGGTACCCTCTACGTTTTCTACTATGATGGTTTGGTTGACATACCGACCGACCATACTCTTAACTTTGTGTTTATGAGCCTTAGGTGCTTGAAATAAAGTTATTTTATTTTATTTATTTTTTATTATTATATTGCATAGCAGATTCCCGCGGTTTCACCCGCGTAAGTCTCGATCCCGTGGGACTATTTTTGAAATCGGCCCAGTAGTTTCGGAGATTACCCCCAATATACATA
Source organism: Idaea biselata (assembly GCA_958496205.1). NCBI lineage: Eukaryota > Metazoa > Arthropoda > Insecta > Lepidoptera > Geometridae > Idaea > Idaea biselata. The sequence continues at coordinate 3,112,847 of OY292398.1, read as the reverse complement.
CATACATACTTACATGTTACCAACGTTACCTCTTTATAATCTAATATATAAAATTTCCATGTCACAGTGTTAGTTACCGTACTCCTCCGAAACGGCTTGACCGATTTTTATGAAATTTTGTATACGTAATCAGTAGGTCTGAGAATCGGCTACTATCTATAATTTATAAGGCAAAACAACGTTTGCCGGGTCAGCTAGTCTTATATATAAAATTTCCATGTCACAATGTTAGTTACCGTACTCCTCCGAAACGGCTTCAGCGATCTCCACCAAACTCCACAAGCGCATTGAGTAGGTCTGAGAATCGGCTACTATCTATAATTTATAAGGCAAAACAACGTTTGGCGGGTCAGCTAGTATTATTTAAAAGTCAATAAATGTTTGATAATTATTTTGGTTTGATCCTAATGATGTGACCTTATCGATGCGGGTGTACCTGCACATAATAAGACAGATTATAGTAATTTCATTTCATTTGTGACATGATATTGATTTTTTTTCATTTTAATCTGAAATAAATTATTTTTTTATTTTTATTACAATAGTCCAATTCTAGAAAAAAAATTAAGGAAAAATACGCTATTAACATTTTTCACTTACGGCGAAAAATTGTGTTTATTTTCCTTAAAAAATTCTAGATACTTGTGATGTCTTGAGCAATAAAAACAAATTAACAAATATTTAGGTAGTGTCCAATTCTCCAAAATCATCATTGAAATCAGCATTACGCGGATGAAACTGCGGGACGCAGCTGGTTAGGTATAATCCAAAGCACCTACTGTCTTAGTTTTGATTAAATTCAATTTGTGTTAACTATCATACTTAGACTATCATATCTACTACGAACGTTGCCTGGAAGAGTTCGCTTTTAGCGATAAGGCCGCCCATTGTACTTACCTATTCTAAAATTAGCTGCAAGTTTTTGTTTTTGTAATGTGTTTTGTAATTTTTTGGTGCAATAAAGTTTTTATCTATCTATCTATCTACTAAGACTAGGTACCTACATTTATAAAAATAGAGATACCTAATTTATTTTAGATGTATTTTTTACCTCTAGGGTCTAAAATGATAAGCACAGCTTCAAGTAAATACAGTTTCGTTCGGCACAAGATGTGGTGAATCAATAGTTGTGCTTAGTAAATATTTGACTGGAATTCCAGTTCCTGGAAACGGAGATTCACAGAATTACGAATAACTGATGGAAACTTTAGATTAGTAGTTCACAAAATACCTAGTCGGAGTTTGTGATCGTGAAAATTAGGCGAAAGGAGTATTAAAATATTATATACTAGCTGGGTCCCGTGGTTTCATCCGCGTTAGTCACCATGCTTTCACCATTAGAAAACTACATTCAGCCTGATTAACATAGGTTAGGTAGGTACTTTTGATTTCGATATTTTCACGGGATCGAAACTTACGTGGATGAAACCGCTTGGCGCAGCTAGTCACAAATAAATGGGGATGAACATACTGACAAATAAAATTTGCCCGGCTTGAAATTTGAAACTTCGATCGCTTCGTTCGCTCGGCCAATTAGATACCTAACCTATTTATCAACTAGAAACTGGACCTGCTTAAAAGGTTCATAGTCACTGTATAATAATTTAATTACAGGCTTGTTTATAATACCTACGTAATTATATTAAAAAAAAGAAAATAAACATAAAAAAAACTGTGAAAACAGTTGAAAGTTGACAGCTGTCAAAAGCCCAAATCCATCGCCAAATCATAACTTATTTATAATGTTTTATGACTTTCATAGAAAGTGTCAAAGTCGTGTCATTGAATACACTTTTAACCTCGTAATGTTGTGAATAGAAAAATAACGGTTTAAATGCATTAAAACTCGACCCGTACCGTATCCTACTAATAAATAATAATTATAATGTAAAAAGTGTATAATTTATTCTTAAACACATTTACATTATAGTCATTGAATAACCTAAAAAACTAAACAGAAATGTCAAATACTAAATAAATTAAAAATATAAATATTCAAAATTAGAAGGCAAAAAGTATGCAAAAAACCAATTAAATTCACAATTTACACATTAATAATTATTAAAACAATGATTACTAACAGTTTGTTTTAAATGTTTATTTGTAACGAATATTGCAATATTTATGAACTTCCAGACTCCCTCGTCTCCTTCAGAACCCTTAGTAACCTTTTACCACAACTACGGGAAAAGATGGGACAGCCGATAACCTATTCTATGTCCAGTGTCGATGTCCAGACAATCGTCGAAATATCCAAGATTTATTATTCCAAATAAACATAAAAATCAATCACTTGAAACCTTTTAAGGGGCCTATTTGTTAATATGAATGGCCTCCATACAAGGATAAAAAACTCACTTTCAACCAATGCTTTCAACCCCTTGGATTCTAGTGTTTTTTTTGCGTAATTATCGTAAAAAAAGAAGGCCTCGCAACTTCTTGAATGCGAAAGTTTACTTTATATTTGATTAAATACTGAATAAAAACAGAGCCCTAATTCTTTATGAGGTAAATACACAAAAGATAAAAAACAGCTTGTTTAAAAAAACTTAAATAGTAGATTGTATGACAAGGTAGCAAAATAGTATTTTACGGCGAGGGCGCTACTTTGAATCCCGAGCAAAGCGAAGGATTCTAACGTAGAATCCTGAGCGCAGAAAGGGATTTAAAGTATATATCGCCCAAGGCAAAAATAATTTGCTCTCGAGTCATATACTCTACCTTCATCCCCTTTATATTTCTATTATACTTTTCAGATTTAATTTATTCTGAAAAGTAAATAAAACAAGTCCAGTCACAAAACATTTTTTATATCAACTATATCTAAGAACCATCATTTGACTGATGAGGCAAATCTAACGGTACCAATAAATTAAACATACCTTGAATGGTTTGGAGGATATGAGGGAATAAAGAAAATAAAAAACATACAAGATAGAAGCGAAAACATACATTTCTTTGAAGCCGGGTAATAACACCGGAATCGGATAATGTAGAGATGGAAAATAGGTTTTTCTTTAAACCCTCGTGTCGAAAAGTACGTTTCGACTCGGCCGTCAAATAGTCGCACTTAACTCTCGGCAATAAAAATATTTAGTCTAGACGTATAAATATCATTCGAACACCGATAAGGTCGTATTAGAGATTTGGAAAAGATCTTGAGCTTTTGCTTTCTTCGGCGGTAAAATAATCCCCTTGGGACATAAATACAGGTGAACGTTTTTTTTATATTCGAGATGACGACAAAGGATTGTTTTTCCAATACCAAATAATGTAAAAGTTTAAAAATAACTTACTATTTCTGAACGAACGGTTTTCGTTTCAAATGGGAATTCAGACGAAGACTTTGAACTAATATTACAAGAGGATTAGCAATCTTGCTTGAAATATGACGAACTTTTACTCGGACAAAGTCTTGGTCGCAACTACGAACTAAACAAAACTAAAGTGGTCGTGGTCGCCTGAATTGAAAATGATACCATTCATATCTGCGAAACTATAGGCAAATGCCACAATTTCATAAGTTAGGACACCATGAATTTAGAGCGGTGTTGGTCTAGTGGTAGATACCCCGGCTTGCATTCCGAGAGTCGTGGGTTCGAATCCGACCGCGCACCAATGTCTTTTTCTTTAAGAAAAAGGTATGTGCGCTAATAACATCGCTCTTACGGTGAAGGAAAACATCGTGAGGAAACCAACATGTCCTAGGACTCACCACGGTCCGAAGACATGGGATATTCAGTGTTTTCTATGTATCATATGTATGTATTTACAAAAAAAAAAAAAAGTATAATATGTAGTATATCCGTTGTCTAGTACCCATAGTACAAGCCTAGTGCTTAGTTTGGGGCTAGATTGCGTTGTGTGTAACGTCGTGCATTATTTATTATTATTATGTTGTTTTGAAAAGATTTTTCGCTCAGGTTTCTTGTACCTGGTAAAATTAAACTGACACGGGCATGTGCCAAGTGTCAGCTTAGATTTGGGTTGTACTATTGTCTGACTCAAGTTGAAGAAATTTTCGAACTATACGGCAAGTATTTAGAATTGCTGCTTTCTGTAACGTTAAAAAGGTGTTTTTGGGCAAATCAAGTAAATTAAGACTATTGAATAAATATTTTGGGATTATTCCGGTTGTAGAAAGAACTATAGGAACAATTGTGACTCTATCCATTTTCCATACTCTTTTGATTTCCTCTTGTAGTTCCGTATATTTCCTAATCTTTTCTGTTATAGTAATCTGTAAGTTATTTGTATTTGGGACTGCTATATCGATAATATATGTATGCTTGTTGATTTTGTCTACTAGTGTGATGTCTGGACGGTTGTTATAGATAGTATGGTCTGTAAGTATGGTACGGTCATAATAAAGTTTGTAGGAGGGATTTTCAAGTACATTTTGAGCGGTATATTTGTAGTAAGGTATGGGAGGTTCTTTGATGAGTGAATGTTTGTACGCGAGTTTTTGATGAACGATGTTAGCAAGCTGATTGTGACGATGAGTGTAATCATTTTGTGTAAGTGTGACGCATGCGCCAGTTATATGTTGTATTGTTTCTGGTTTATTGTGACTTTTCTGCATAAATCGTTTGGTAAGTTTCTATCTTTAATTATGTATTTCCTATAATTCTTTGTGTTAATGACTTGATCCTGTATTGCTAATATAAAGCCTTCTGTTTCTGGGAAAAGTCCAGCACAGTCAAGCCATTTATTAGATGCTTCTTTATCAATATGAGTCTGTTCTAAATCATATATATGTCTTCCGTGCAGTTCTTTCCTTTTCCAGGTATTATATTTATCTTGATAGTGTTTCTTAATATCTATGGCTTCCAGATTATTATCGCTTAAATTTAAGAATTGCAATTGTGACATTTACCGCAGCGCCCCGCGGTGTCACCCGCGTAAGTCCTGGCATGAAAAGAAGCATCTTCAGCTATCTGTATACCAAGTTTCATCCCAATCGGTTCAGTAGTCTTTGCGCGATTGAGTAACAAAAAAAAAGTCTGATTGATTAAGTAAATAAAGTCTGTCCGCGGCTTAACTCAGGGACAGGGATAATATGCAAAGCTTATTTCTGCTTCTTTTTGACTACAAAATCTTACAAATTATTGATATACACTTTTAAAACTTACACGATTTCCGTCCATCATTGATTTTCTTGCGACCCGTTTGCCGAAACGTTTAGTTAATTAATAACAATGATTATCACCAACGCGATCTCGACCCGTAGTTCTAAAATGATGATTTTACTGACGTATCTCTACCTATTTCATAGCTTCAGTAACAAAGGAGGTAACAGCAGTCATTACAGAATTACAAAGAGCAGCTTTTACAGATTTCCATCAATTGTCGGGCGGAAATGAACGTGACTCTGAATACAAATGTCTTGCGGCTAAGCAGAGTTGCTACTATTTTAGCATTGGACTAGCTTACGTCTGCGGTTTTGATCGCGCTCAGAACGTTGAATATTTATAGAGCATTGTTCGTTATAACAATGTAAAAACCGGTCAAGTGCGAGTCGGACTCGCGCACGAAGGGTACCGCACTTTCACAATTGGGTACGGAACCCTAAAATGAACGCTGGACCAATCTTTCCGTGAACGCAACTATCACTACAACACTAGATGGCGCCAGTGGTAAAAACACATCGCGGTATCGTTGCGTGTTTATGTCAAAAATCACATTTGTTGTGTGGGAGCCCCTCTTAAATATTTGTTTTAGTGTAGCGCTATTTGTTGTAATAGCGGCTACAGAAATACATCATCTGTGAAAATTTGAACCGTCTAGCTATTACGGATCATGAGATAAAGCCTGGTGACACAGGGTCTCAATAATAGCGTCCCGTTTTTACCCTTTGGATACGGAACCCTAAAATACATAAATATTAAAGGCGCTCTGCTCTGTCTGGGTTACTAATTGTATTTTTTAACAAGGGTTGATCTTAATTATAATATTGAAAAATATAATAAAAAATCTTAAATGTTCGCGATTTAAATCGTAATGAAATTAATTCACAAGAGCAGGACAGCTATTCTTCATAATTTTGAGTAAAATTACGCAAATATGCTTCAGCTATGTTAGACGTTTTGTTTTCGAAAATGGTTTAACAATTGATAGTAATTTTGAAAAAAACGTGTGGCACTCGGGGACTGCCGCGGTAAAGCTATTGCATAGCATTTTTTTTTCTTAGGCTACATGGAAGGCGGAGTTAGGTTTTATTTTCGTTACGGAATTTCTTGATTCGGTCGCCGCGCTCAAAGCCCGCGATAAAAGCTATGCAATAGCTTAAAATTGCTAAAGCTTTTGCAGGAGATCTTTTAGCACAGTTTACTCAATAGTTGATGTACCTTGCGGCGCTTTTTCCCTACTACACTTTGGTATTAGTGATTTCTGTAGCAAAATCACTAAAACATCATCTCCATCTCCATACAATCGTAGTCAACTGTTTTCTCCCTGGATAAATACATTAGAGAAAACTATATCTACCCCTACGTTTTGTTTTTATTTTGATTTTCTAAATTAGAATAAAAATCAAATTAAAAAAAATTAAAATACTCGTATGAAGATAGTACACAACGTAGGGCGTTGTCAAATCTGATATGGTCTTCATCTACCATGAAACTTGGTATGTAGATAGCTGGAGACTTGAAATAACATATAGGCTACTTTTGATCCCGATATTCTTATGGGATCGGGACTTACGCGGGTGAAACCGCGGGGCAGAGGAAAGAGTAGATTACGTTTGTAAAGTTTGTATGGAAAAAAGAATAGACTTAACTGCAAAATAGCTTAAGAGGGCAGTCTCCATTCTCTTTCTCCATACAAACGTAGTTTAAATTTTCCTCCCTGGATAAAAATAAATAATAAATAAATAAATAAATTCTGTGAACAACACACAGCGCCATCTAGCCCCGTGGTAAGCGACTAAGCTTGTGTTACGGTGACTAGACAACGGATATAATACTTATATTTATTTTTCTTTTGTAAATACATACATATTATACATAGAAGGACACCCAGACCAGACACAAATATTTATTTTTAAGCATAAATACTTGCACCCGGCGGGAATCGAACCCGCAACCTCCTGCATTGCAGTCGCGCTCTCGCACGACGCGCCACAGAGGTCGTCAAAGACATTAGAGCAAATATGTTTATGCCATAAAACCTATATCTGTCATGACAATGCATCTACCTTTTTTTTTCTAATTAAAATAATAATAAAATAAAAAGGCAGATGCATAGTCATGACAGATATAAGTTTTATGGCATAAACATATTTGCTCTAATGTCTTTATCCAGGGAGAAAAATTTAAACTACGTTTGTATGGAGAAAGAGAATGGAGACTATCCTCTTAAGGCAAGCTATTTTGCTGTTAAGTCTTTTTTAGGGTTCCGTACCTAAAGGTAAAAACGGGACCCTATTACTGAGACTTCGCTGTCTGTCTGTCTGTCTGTCCGTCCGTCCGTCCGTCCGTCCGTCCGTCCGTCCGTCCGTCTGTCCGTCTGTCACCAGGCTGTATCTCATGAACCGTAATAGCTAGAAGGTTGAAATTTTCACAGAAGATGTATTTCGGTTGCTGCTACAACAACAAATACTAAAAACAAAATAAAACAATTATTTAAAAGGGGCGCCCATACAACAATCGTGTTTCAAAAACTACAAGGCAATGTGAGGTCGCTTCTGATTGGTCGCGTCAAATCGAGTTGGTCATGGAATTCAAAATGGCTGCCCTATCTGTCAAATATACTAGTCTGCCTTCACTGACCAAAGAGTTTCTTATAAGTTTCAGATTTTCTTTGAATCAAAGTTGTTGTAAACCATTTTAGGGTTCCGTACCCAATTGTGATAGTGGTACGGAACCCTTCGTGCGCGAGTTTCGCACTTGGCCGGGTTTTTTTTTATTACAATTTCTTATTAAGATTGATAAGTCGCTCCTCCGCCGACCGCGACTCATAAATGCGAGTTGCGCTTTAGATAGAGAAGTTAACAGGAACATGTCGTAGAAAGTCTTATACCTACTTCCCATATAAAATTATCATTTATTTTGTATTAGGTAGGTATACCTAAAGTGCGGCATTTTAGTGTCAAATAAAGTCCTTTGTTAATATTTGTTTATCTACAGGCTCCGCAGTACGCACAAACATCTTAACGCTAACGACATCCATTTCATAAACTCCACGACGAAATCTGAAATTAAATTCAAATATACAGTTTCATTAACATTCAAAAGCAAATTAAAAGACTTAAACGAAATACTGTCGCGATGAAACTTTTCGAACTTGAAAAAGCCGTGTTTCAACTTCGTCTTTGATTGTAAGGTGAGGAGCACATGGGAGGTGAATGTGATTTTTTGTTATTTAAAATAACAATGCATAAAAAATAATAAGGTCACAATTTATGTTTTCTCGGGGTCGCTACTCCCCAACATCTCGCCTCAAGGTATTCTGTGTACTTTTATTAATATACGTAATACACTATATAATATACGTCCAGTATCACGGGACTATGGAGCCCCGGACATATAAAAGGCGTGCGTGGAGCCGAATCCAACACGTAGAGACTCGCGTCAATGACAATTTTACTCGCAAACCATCAAGTGAACACCAAGCTGGCGATTATCCCTGTCTGCACTATAAAATGCAGCCAAGGACAACCACTGGATAGGATCGGCTTTTTGGGAGAACTATAGTGATTATGCCGCTTGCCGTAACAATGTCCAACAAAGACGTAAAAACGGCAGACAGAGACTCGCCAAATCACGAACTGGGCTACCCTAATTAGCGGAGCAAATTACAGGAAGGGAGCAACAGGCACGTGAGAGGCTGAAGGATGGAGAGACCTCCCAGGATTTTAAGTCATCACTGGTATGCCAGTGAGCAGGGTAACCCATCACTGACGCGAGATGTCCATCCCTCGAGCTGAGAGCCCGATAAAGGTAAGCCAGATCCCGCCTCATCAATGTTCACTCCGACCAGCTAAGACAAGCCAGACGTGAGAAAAGGTGACATCTCCTGGAGCACTCGGGCGAACCGGTTCACTACGTACAATTTTTTTTACATCCAAAGTCCGTTTCATGCTTTTCCCAATTCATCCAATTGTCAATACGTGGAGTCGCGGGGTCGCTACTCCCCTTGGATCTTGTGGACCTTTATTAATAATCATTTATGACTATTACGGAGCTCGATATTTCGCCTTTAATTATAATTGGTTTTACACGAGTTACTGTCAGATTTGCACTTTACATCGTGAGGATGTTCTTCAAAAGGTCTGAAACATATTGGTTATTCGCGACGATGAATATGTTGAAGAAATTTGGAATTCATTGGTAGTAATTCACTGCCGCTATCGCCAGCTATTATAGTACCACGTCTACAATTTTCAAAGGCCGGGTTCAAAGTACCTAATGTATAAAATAATTGGTTTCAGAAATAACCGTTACCAGGAAAGCAAGAAGTCACTCGTGTGTGCTTAGCTTTAACAGAGTAGTGGATCTGAGTAATACGTGTCGAAACTCGTGTCCTAAATAAAGTTTTGAACTGTGTGAATCAGTAGAACAGAGAATCTTAATATAAAAGTAGAGATGCTCAGAATATATCCGCATTAGGAGTCGAAAGATGTGTGTCATATTGTTTTTGTCAGCTTCTAAAAAATAGTTCTTGGCGGGATTCGAAGTCGCTACTGCCACTAGTCGTGAGTTGGTTCGGTTAATCCCAAATCTGAACATGCGTTTTACACCGCTTCGCTACGAGAACTTTAAATCTTTTAATCGTGTATGAACAGGACCTTTTTGGTCAGCGTGCTTCATCTTAAGCTGCATATACACTTACCATGAGGTTTGATAGTGGTGAAACGCTAGGCTTACCTATATGAAAATTTAAAAATAAACATATATATACTTACCACCCAAGCCGAAAAAAGAACGCATTTATTTTCGTATTTTGTAGAGTAAGGCCTTGTAAAATGTTGAAAAAAATGGCTTGGCCGATATTATAGTTCTCGTAGCGGAGCGGTCTACCGCGGTGGTTTCATAAACTCGTTTAGAGTTTTGGCTGTAATTTTTTATTTGTGTAGTTAGTTCGTTACCTAGTTAAAAGGAGTGCAAATTATTCAATTTTGGCCAACATTAACTTTTTCTATGCTTCCAAAACGCATAAAAGATAAATTGTCATAAGTTTTTAATTTTCGTCTAGGTCGCGACCCCTATTAGGTACTTATAATTATGTATTATGTGGTTGCAATTGTATTTTTTTAAATTATATTGCATTTTTAAAATAAATTTAAAAAATAGTAAGCGATTTCTCTTTTAAACTAAACGTCATATAAGATATAAATCATAAGATCTAATCAATCGGGAAACAGACATCCCTAAACAAACGGCAGAGTCTCTACTAGGGAATGGAATCCCGATCTCGCGGGATCCCGTGTTATTTTTTGAGATCAATCCCGAAGCATAATATGACGGGATCCCTTTCGGGATTGACGGGATTGGGCGGCAATGGTCAGCGATACTACACACGTCGGAAAGGGCATTCTTAGCAGCTGGGTACTTTGCAACGGACATTAGATGCCGGTTGGCAGTTAACACTTTGTTTTCTAACAAGTTACTTTCAAAATCACCCGTAACTACTTTAAATTTCATTGAGCTATACCTACTTTTGTTTTGATTATGTTGATGTTAATAAATTGTTAATTATTTAGTTAGTAATATAGGCTTTTGTTTCAGATATTCTATCAATAGCTACTAACTTCTACAAGAACCTGTACTCCAGCAAGAAACAAATCGAAATAACTGAATTAAGCAACGATGATGATGTGCCACCCATACTAGAAGATGAAATACATAAAGCAATCAAATCACAGAAGAACGATAAAGCCCCTGGCCCTGATCAGATCAACAATGAATTGCTTTTAAGCTGCAGAAACTACATCGCACCACTACTAACACGTATTTTCAACGACATATTGAATACCGAAAATATTCCAACACAGTGGACTGTATCAACCATCATCCTGCTTCACAAAAAGGGTAACAAGAACGAAATAAATAACTATAGACCCATTAGTCTAATGTCCAATATCTACAAAATCTTTGCCAAAATAATTTTAGCCCGAATAACAAGAACCCTAGACGAAAATCAACCTAGGGAACAAGCTGGCTTTAGGGCAGGCTATTCGACATTAGACCACATACATACTATGAGACAAATTATTGAGAAGAATAAGGAGTTCAATGTGTCCTTCTACTGCTGTTTTATTGATTACAATAAGGCCTTTGACTCAATTGAGCACGAAAATATATGGTACTGTCTAAAGAAACAAGGAGTCCAACAAAAATACATTAGAATAATAAAAAACGTATATATTAATAGTTCAGCTAAAGTCAAGTTAGAAAAAGAAGGTAAGGAAATAAAGATAAACAGAGGTGTTAGGCAGGGGGACCCATTATCGCCTAAATTATTCACAGCTGTCTTAGAAGAAATCTTCCGGAAACTAAATTGGGATCATTATGGGCTTAACATAAACGGGGAAAGACTATCTCATTTACGGTTCGCTGACGACATTATACTACTCGCTCAAACAAAGGATCACCTACAAAACATGCTCATAGACCTTGAAAGAGGAAGCCGCGAGGTAGGCCTAACGATGAACGCCGCTAAAACTAAAGCACTAACAAATGCGTCCGAAGACCCTATCATCATAAACGGCGTACCGATTGAGTATGTAAAAGAATACACTTACTTAGGTCAACAAATCTCAACGGTTGACATAATGTCAAAGGAAATAGATACTAGAATCAGGAATGCATGGAAGTGCTACTGGCGTCTAAAAGAAATTATGAAAAACAGAGAAGTTAAGATGTCTGTCAAATCAAAACTGTATAATACTAGCGTGTTACCAGTTTTAACCTACGGCTGCCAAACATGGGCTCTCACCAAAGCGCAAAACAAAAAATTAGAAACTTGCCAGACAGCAATGGAGAGAAGCATGCTTAATTTAAGGAAAACAGACAGAGTACGAAACATAACGATCAGAAACCGCACTAAAATACAAAATGTTACAACCAAAATACGTAAGCTTAAATGGCAATGGACAGGACATATAATAAGAGGCACCGAAAAGTGGAACAGAAGCATACTGTTTTGGTATCCCAGAAATAGAAAACGGAAACGAGGCAGACAGATTCGAAGGTGGGAAGATGAGATCAAGGCATTAGCAGGAAAACTGTGGACCAGGAAAGCCCTAAACCGAATTGAGTGGAAAGATATGGAGGAGGCCTTTGCCAACGTTGGGCAAACAGACGAAGTTGTCGATGTCATCGGCTCAACAGAGCCGTTAGAGTTAAGCAATATTCTGTAAATATTCTATGTCTGAATAAAGGCTATTATTATTATAGGCTTTTGTTTGCTTCTAATAATATTTTGTCTTAATTAATCTCACTATCACAATAATTTTTGTTCAAAGTATTCTGTCATGTAATTTTTTAGGTTTCCGTACCTAAAGGGTAAAAACGGGACCCTATTACTGAGACTTCGTTGTCTGCCCGTCTAGCCGCGTCTGTCCGTCCGTCTGTCACCAGGCTGTATCTCATGAACCGTAATAGCTAGCTAGACGGTTGAAATTTTCACAGACGATGTATTTTGGTAGCCGCTAAAACAACAAATACTAAAAACAAAATAAAACAATTATTTAAGAGGGGCTCCCATACAACTAACGTGTGTCAAAAACAACAAGGGATTTTATTACAATGTGAGGTCGCTTCTGATTGGCCGGAGTCAAATCGAGTATTGCATGGATTTCAAAATGGCTGCCCTGTCTTTCAAATATACCAGTCTGCCTACACTTACCAAAGAGTTTCTTATAATTTTCATATTTTTTTTATGCCAAGTTTTTTTTATTATTTTTTTGAGAAATGTGGTCGTATGATGGGAGTAAGAATCGAAGCTAAATATTTCAATTATCCTATAAATTTTTAATTTAATAGGATAATTGAAATATTGGTTGTTAACTATTTTAGGATTAAGTACCCAATTGTGATAGTGGTACGGGAACCCTTTGTGCGCGAGTGTCGCACTTGGGTGGGTTTTTTTAAACTACTCGAGATCCCGAAAATTTCGGGATCCCGCGGGATTGAGATTTCTTATCCCGCGGGATCCCGAATTTACGATCCCGAGTCGGGATTGCATTCCCTAGTCTCTATTCTCTGCTAACTGAGGGGAAGATGATTTAAAGATTATTGGAGGTAACTCCAAAGTATAGATCTTCGTTTATTAAAATGTTTACGATGTCGAGACGGACCAAGTTTTGGAAAGTAAAATTTAGAGTGAGAGGTTGTTCGTTTGTGTGTTTGTAAATTCATATAATTTAAAATGTTTCAATATTTTTAATCATGTACTTACTTGTAACAAGATTTTTAGTGCAAATAACTTACCGCTATTGTTCATTGATTTTTGTGATTGTTTTTTAACGTTCAGACACAGTTTACCTAATCGGCGATCTCCAGGTACTATGGTTCAGCCGACGACGACAATCCGTTAAGCAAAGATTATTTACACGCATTTATGTAGAAGTACTCGATTATGAGTGCACTTAAATGATAATGAACTAGTAAGTACCCGCACTAGCGATAAAATCGATAAAAAATTATAATATAACTAGCTGTGCCCGCGACTTCGTCAGCGTTTTTCGAACACTTACCTATCGCTGTGTAAAAGTCTACATTTAAACGGACGACCATGGAAGTCTGTTGCTGAGCAGAAGAGAATCATGGCAGAGTCTGTTTAAGTGTGGATTTTGCACAGCGGTAGGTAACTTGTTGTTATTCACATTATTATAAAATGTAGCCATTGTCGAAAATATTACAAAAAAACAAAACCCGACTTCGAAAAAAGGACAAAACAATAAAAATAAGCTCTCCTACATACGCAGTACAACCGACTTATCTATCTATTCTATTACTATTATAATCTATCTTCTATTATCTTCTTCTTCTTCTATTATTGTAAAGCGAAAGAGTTTGTTTGATTGTTTCTTTGAACGCGCCAATCTCAGGTACCGCTGGTCCGAATTAAAAAATTCTTTCAGTGTTGGATAGTCCATTTATTGAGAAGGGCTATATGCTACTTTTAATTCCGATATTCCCACGAACTTACGCGGGTAACCGCGAGACGCAGCTAGTCTGTTATATATGCCTTATGCACCGTCAGGCCACTCTCGTTGGGCTCCCTACCATAGGTTTTTCAACTAAACTCCCTCGGTGTCCCACAAGTGTCGAGGCCAGTGGGAATTCATGGACTACATCCATCAACCTAGACAACGGCGGCCTTTCCAAGCCTCATCTCTGCCCAAAAGACAATCCCTCTCCGTCTCCCCTCCCTCGGCACGATCCCACCATCGGTTCGAGGCCCCCAAAGGCGGTAATAAACCCCCCCGAGTTCATCACCAGAGGCTAAGGTAATTTTTTATAGTGGTTAGCTTCCACGCGGCCCCTATCTTGCGGAAAGCACCCCCGAGCCCCCTTACGCGGTTACGGTTACGGGTTAGCTTGCAGCTACTGAGCCCCTACCACGGCAAGGTAGACGCACTCTGGACTCGAACGCGCTGCCGTCAAATCGGAAGCCTTCACTCGGCTCGCTAGGCCACCGTTCGTTCTTTAAAATGGGAATGCGCCGGTCCGTGATTCGAACGCGGTACCCTCGACTTGGAATCCACACTCTGCTGCAGCTGACATCGTACTTCGTAAACTACATGCCATCTGTACCTACCCATTAAAACTGCCCGATTTGAGCTATATTTTCTTTTCCTTTTTACTTAGTGCATTTTAAATAAATAAATAAATAATATTGCACGACGTTACACACAGCGCAATCTAGCCCCAAACTAAGCACTAGGCTTGTACTATGGTTACTAGACAACGGATATACTACATATTATACTTTTTTTTGTAAATACATACATATGATACATAGAAAACACTGAATATCCCATGTCTTCGGACCGTGGTGAGTCCTAGGACATGTTGGTTTCCTCACGATGTTTTTCCTTCACCATAAGAGCGATGTTATTAGCGCACATACCTTTTTCTTAAAGAAAAAGACATTGGTGCGCGGTCGGTCTGGATTCGAACCCACGACTCTCGGAATGAAAGCCGGGGTATCTACCACTAGACCAACACCGCTCTCGACTGCCACTAAAAATTATCAACATTGTAACCGTAAGTTTAATCATTGAGGAGTTTTCTGATGAGAAGGTGTTTCCAGGTGGTCCATCAATTTGTACCTAGTTCTTTATAAGCCGACTCTATTGATGGAAGTCCAAAAATTCGTAATTTTTCTGCATTGTGGAATGATATTCTTCTCATCATTCCAAAGGTTCTCATCAGCTCTTCACCAACAATGTGTGGGACCAACTCGGGACTCTCACTTTCCAAATCTAAAAAGAATGATCGTAATCGGACTTCATATGCCGGAGTACGGCGTGAACATATCCCCATACAAACAATATGCGGGTCGAATTGAGAAGCTCCTCTTTTTTTTGAAGTCGGTTAAAAACAACCATTATAAAGAATTTCCGTATTTCCGAAGGATCCGGATATATAAAAAGACATAGGTATACGGTATTTTAAGAATTTCTAAATACTTATCCGGTTTTTTTAATACCTGCCGGATATCCGGTTTTTTAATTACCTACCGGATATTCGGTTAATCATGTATTGATTCCACTCAACCACTCGACATACTTCTTCAATACAACATTCATACTAATTAAGTAAAAGCAGAAAAAACACTGTATCCGGATAACTAAAAATATGCATAAAAATAATATAAATAAAAAATAGCCTATATGTTAATCGGGGTACAAAGCTATGCATACCAAATTTGGTCAAAATCGGATAAGCCGTTTCTGAGATTAGCGGGCACAAAGGCACACACAAACAGACAAACAGATAAACAGACAACCAGAAAAACAGAGAAATAGGTTCTACTGGGTTAATAGGTACCCCTCCAATTTATATTTTTTTTATATCTTCCAAAAACAGACACCGCTGAGTTACTATTTTATTATATGTATTGATAGAAGAAGATAGATAGATAGGGCATAATAGCTCCGAGGAACTTAGGGCCCATCAGTGTGTGGAGGTCCCTAAGCTTTGGTTTCTTGCTCTCAAACTTGGTTGCAGGCATGGCAATCTCCGAACTTAGGTACTCTTCTTGATAGGGAAACATTGTGCATTTATGTTTTTGTGGCTCGGTGGTTGAAATATATATATATAATTTATAATTTTGTAGTTATTTCTTTTTTTGTTTATTGCTCAAGGCATTTCTCCTTGTAAAATACTTCTTATAATTTTATTTTGTTTTAGGCTTATTTTTATTTTGGCGTTTTAAGAAGTGATTTCGTTTCGTATTTATTTTCTATATTTTTTATTATCTTTGTGGAAAATTCTCATGTCCCAATTTTAGGGTTTCGTAGTAAACAAGAAACCCTTTTGTAAACATTCGCCAAACACAAATACTTCGAGATAAAATAATTTAAACACTTTAAACATCCATTCTCTATAATTGTTTACCTCGTATCATTCAGCATAAATAGAGGTGCGGGTCTAATCAGTTATTAGAAATTATTTCATTGTCACACCACCACTACAACTGTGACTACGATGACTGGTTTTTGCATCTCCGTTGTAGTTCTCTGTATTCTTCATGTGTCCTATACATATGATTCTAAAGATAATGTTGTTTGTTATAAAGGTTACAGTATTTTTGAATTAGAAGGAGATAGAAATGATTTGGAGGGCTTTGTTGAGCAAGTGGCCGAGGAATATGTAAGTACTTAGGGAACTATTTATTTATTTGGCAACTTAACAGTTAATAATCCTCTTTCGGGTCGAGTCGAGTCTGGTAAAAACATAAACATAAAAACAGTGTTAGAAGGGTAAGCCAATTACTAGGTTTCACGACCAAATTAAAGTAACTTAAAAAAACATAACGAAAGTAGGTAATTCGATACATAGCATTTTTAAATTACCATGGAAACCCAAGATATGATACAGAAAAGATGTTTTCCGAAATTCCACGACCTATATGAGGAATTGCATTTCTGGATGCAATTAAAATTTTGTTATGGAAATAGTTTTCGTACGCTTTCAGATGCCACATTTATATGAAATAAATGGAAACAAAGCAGCAATCATGATATCACCCAGTTTGGTTAAATCTTTCAAAGAAAAGGCGTACAAAAACAATGTACGCTTTACTCTTACAGTTGAAGACGTCTCAAAGTAAGTCTATTAAATTAAGATATTGTTAGACAATGCACACATCACCATCTAGCTCCAAACTAAGTAATCAAATAGATTTGTTATATGGGTTCTTGTATTTAGATTATGAAGGATCAATGTTGCCTCGATGCCACCTTGTTACTTACGGCCTAATGTGGAAGTAGCCTAATTGTCACAGGTAGCGGCATTTCATTGAACGCAATTACATCTTAAGTCATACATACCGAAAAACTGAAATATTACTAGAAGATAAATTAACTGTCTAGACTAGACACACCACTAAAATGTTATTTCTTCTTTGGCAACTGGTTGCAATTTGCGAATCTCGATTGCCAATGTGGCCAGAGCGGAAATAATTATGTTCTTAATATAATTTTACAGGCTCCAAACAGATGAGAAGAAGTCGTTAACTCGTAGCACCAACACCTTCTCTTGGACAGCATACTACGATATTGATAACGTAAGTGTCTATCGGCTAAGAGGCGCGTTAATAGGATGTAAAAGTTGTAACACAAAAAATTTGAGGGCTACCTCAAATTTTAAAATTTGGCCGTTATAGGTTATAGTCAAACTTGTCACTTTGACTTTTACTTTTTTTGTGCATAAGGAGACAGCTACATAGATGGCACTGGGCACGTAGTAGTTTATTTAAGAACATTATTTAATTATCATTGCTTTTACTGTTACATTCAAGTAAGAAACCAGTTTCTTCATACATAACACGCTAAAATTAATATCAATTTACCTACGATACAGTAGCCATATCCTAATACCGTAAAATGAAACCCTCTACAGATATACTGGTATCTGAGTAACGCAAGTTCCACTAACTCTGAGTGGACAGAGGTCATAGTGGGTGGACAGTCGTACGAAGGAAGGCAAATCCAAGGTATAAGGATCAACACTCCGAGCCAGAACGACAAACCTGTCGTATTTATTGAATCGGGTAAGAAAAACACAAAGAATAATATTAAATAGAAAAAAAAACATGTCTTAATTGTATAATATGGTTAATACCGATGATTTAACCATCTTCTCGATACGACTGTAACAATATTTGAGCTTCCTCATCAGAGCGACATTTTTGGTTGCATCCCTCAGATAGCCCAGGGTTCGCTAAAAATCCTAATTATTAGGGGTCAGCACAGTGGGTACGTCGTAAAATACCTACCTACACATAAATTTGGCAATATTTTTACAGCCGACAAAAAGCAGTTTGCCCGCCACCGTGCGAAGAGAACTCCAGGGTCGCTATTAGGTATCTCTAAGATCACTAAGTGGCCTTTTACGACACACACGGGAAGAGATGGGGTAGCCCCCTATTCTATGCTACAGGGCTAAATAGGTGGGCCCACAGACATCTGTACAAACTGTACATGCTCTGTGGGTGAGCCACACCACTATTCCTATAATTCTTATTTCATAAAAGGCGCCCAATAGGGATTTCTTGGGAGGCTTGGGCCACAGTTTGTTACCATGCACCGGCCTACATTGTAACGCAAAACGGACTCTGATACGTAGACCCGTGCAGCAACTAACGAAGACGGGTTGGATTTTGTTCCATTGCCGTCTTCCTATCCTATCTTGATGTCAGTGTATATCTACTATCTTATTTGAGAAGGTGAGGTAGTCAGACACTCAAAGGACACTAACCTTTTTAAGGCATCCATGCTCGCGAATGGATCACTCCAGCGACAACGACGTACTTCATAAACGAACTGTTGACCAGCTCAGACCCTGAGGTTGTAGCACTTCGAGATCAATTCGACTGGCGCATCTTCCCGGTTGTCAATCCTGATGGTTATCACTATAGCTTCACGAAGGTATAAAGGATTTAATTTTTAGGAATCTTGCTCACACAACATTGCTTTACTGGTATATTCCGTAAAAGTTACAAAAGTATTCTTACCATCGAGTCTTCACCACGAGACCCATCTTTCAGCAAGGTGCCTTAGTTCTTGATTTTTAATTCTTTAAGCAACTTAATTCAGAAGACATGATGTGAGGATAGTTGGCACTACTAAACTGACTGCGATGGAACTTGAAATGTAGATAGCTGGAGCTTTGGAATAACACAAAAGCCACTTTTAATCCAAATATTCCCACGGGGTCGAGTCTTACGCGGATGGCTGTTAAAAAAATCGAGGTACTTAGGATATTGCTTTGTTTCTTCTAGGATAGAATGTGGAGGAAAACTCGTTCGAAATCTTCTCGTCTGTGCTATGGAGCAGATGCCAATAGGAACTGGGACTACAATTGGCTGAGTAAGACTTAAACGATTTGCGATAAGTTTCATCTGAGGTGCGTCGTCGGGGCATCGCGATGTGGTTTGATATGAGGACCTAACCACAGAATAGGCTATGAATTCAAAGGGGGTTTGGAATGCAACGGCGACGCGCTTCCGTCGCAACCTTTTAGTGCGCATTGAGCTTAAGATATACCTATCGAATATCTTACTTGACGGTGAGGATTTATACACGGATGATTATGCAGATGCTAAAACGGGTAAAACCGCAAAACATTAGCTAGTCTATTCTTTATAACCCTCCCCACTCACTCAATATGAAGTCGTAGATACAACTTCATAACAATGAGTTTATGTTAGGGTTAACACTCCCCTTCGAAAACACAGTGGCTTATTTTTTTAAGAACAAAACCCATATTATGATCGGTCTTTGATGTCGCTTATTTCTAATGAACGATCATTTTACTTCAAAGGATGTCTCACATAATTAAATGAGATGAAGGAATATTCATGAGTATAAAACAATTTATCATAATTTGGACGACCGGAGAATAAATCACTTTCGACTTTCATTATTTCATTACTTTAATTAGTTTTAACTTTGTTTAAATTTAAATTAATGATGTACGTACCAACATTATTCCTACGTAACCATTAGCTTGTTAGGAATAGATGCTATGTCAAGTGAATGGTTTTAAATACAACCACGAATATTTTTAAATAACAGGGTATTTACCATGTTTGTAGTAAAAACAACCATGTAAGTTTAAAACCACTAGATATTCTGTAGTTTAAAGACACTTTTGAAAACCTGCAAAGTCCTCACCAGGATCTACAGCCCCTGCAGCTACAAGTCGCAGATCCGAATTCCTTGGGGAGCACAACTAAACTAGGTGACTCATTTTTTATCTAAATTATTACTATTTCGTGAAACCCTACTATTTAATGCACCACTATGGTAGATTATCATGCCTATAAGGGGCCTTACGCACTGGCGGTTAACCGCGTGGATAGCTAACCACTCGGCTTAGCTGCTTATTTCCATTTTGTTTAATTTTATTCAGAACATGGTGCTTCAAGCAGACCTTGTGACTACCAAACTTTCGGTGGATCCAAACCATTCTCTGAAGTGGAAACCCGAACTCTATCCCAATACATATCTGGCATAGAGAATTTGCTTGGATATATCGCGTTCCATTCTTACGCGCAGATTTTGCTGCTACCTTACTCCGATTCTACGGAACATGTAGATAATTATGATGACTTGGTAAGTTATATAGTTGAAAGCTAAATCATAGCAGGAGGGTTACTGCGGTTCGTTTCGATACGACATCGATACAGTCATACGATGATTCTACTGTCACATTCTGATAGTAGGGTGACAGTAGAACCATCGTTATGACAGTATCGTTGTCGTATCGAAACGAACCGAAGTAACCAGTAGTCCCCGTCTCAGGCAGATATTGTTTGTCAAAAAAGGTTGATTAAAAATTTATTGTTGATAATTTTGAAAATGTTTAAGCTTTAGAAATGTTAGTAATTTCTCGCAAAGATCAACCAGTTTTGATAAATAAAACACGCACCTCAGACGAATCTGCAAATTTAACTAATCTATCTTTCTAATATATAAAATTTCCATGTCACAATGTTAGTTACCGTACTCCTCCGAAACGGCAAGACCGATTTTTACCAAATTTTATATGCGTATTCAGTAGGTCTGAGAATCGGCTACTATCTATAATTTATAAGGCAAAACAACGTTTGCCGGGTCAGCTAGTAATGTTCTAAAATTTGTTTTAATCTAAGATCCCAACGATATTTTCAACATTATAATTACACTTTCAAATATCTTATCTACCTATCTCCTGTTTAACAGAAATTTGACAGATTGTTCTGTCTCTAGTATTTTGATTTTTAACCCATAATTATTGATTAAAATATTAATCTTAAATAAGATTGATTAAGATTAAACATTCAGGTACAAATGGGTAACGTTTCCTTGGAATACGGACGAGCAGTCAATGGGGAGCAATACGGTGGACCAGATACTGCTGCCAACATCCTGTGTGAGTCTTCCAATTTGTCTTCTGTAAATAAGAATCATTAAAAACGAATCTCGTAGTGCGTAGATATCAAGTAGCCCCTTTTGTGGGAGAACTATCGCACCAATCAAAAATCCCCCAAGACAATTAAAAGTAGGCTCAGAGAACCTGCGTAGTGTGTACTAAGTTACTAAGCGTGTTACATCTTGGACCATATCATCGCTTACCATCAAGTGGTCAAACGCTCATCTATCGTGTGTAAAAAAAGTATTAAAATCGGTTGTAAATACGACCTGGACCGGTATTACACTAAATGACACAAGATGACAATACTATTACGATTATATCGACACACTATTGCCATTATAATTTTTAAAAAAATATCTAACTTACAAAACGGAATATAACTTTATTTTATATTGCCATTATATCGAGACTGTGACAAATTTGGTAGACTTCAATAGTATCGTAATGGTGCAATAGTATCCATGGTAACCAACCTTCTCTGTCTGTCTGTCTGTCAAGTCTGTTAAAAATCCATCCTGTCATTAGACAACTATCGAGACTCCATCAGTGGCATCTCAGTGGTGTCTCAGTGGTGTCGCAGTGGTGTGTCAATAGAATAGTTAACATAGGAAACTGCCAAAAGTGTCAAATACACGTCAAATATGACGATTCATATTCTATCGACACACTATTGAAACACGATTGCGGAGCGTAATACCGACCCTGTAGCAGAGAACATACATACTGACAGACAAAAGCAGAGACTTAAAGCAGAGACGCGTCACTCGCGTCATGTGATTCGGCACTGGAGGGAGAGTTTAGACTTGAAATATTAATTTAACTTTACTCTTCAGATAAAGCATCTGGTGGCAGTATGGATTGGGTGCGGAACGCTCTCGGCACACGTCTAGCTTTCACGTATGAGCTTCGTGGGAACTACTTTCACTGGCCGTCTTCAAGGATTCACGAGCAAGGGGACGAAGTGACTCAAATGATGATTGGCCTATTTAAAGAGGCGAATAATTTGGGTTATTTCTGAGAAAAAGAAGTGAAAAATATCTATAGTCTGTTATTTACAGCTCAAACCACTTAAATATTAAAAATAATATATTAAACTGTAACTTTTATTTCTACACCCAATCCACCATACATGTACGAGTGTGGGTTATGAATGGATATTCGGAAATTTAAATACTAAAGCCGAGTTAATAATGCGAGCGGTCGAAGCCGAAGACTAACGCAGCGTATTGGATGCGAACGCGATGAGAACGCGAAGCGGCGCGGTGCGGCGCGGAAACAAGGAACATTTGATAGCTATTGAAGTGTCCTACGTGACCAAATGCACGTAAAGTGCGATGCGGCGCGACTCTCGACTGTTCCTTGTGTGTTTCCGCGCCGCACCGCGCCGCTTCGCGTTCGCATCCGATTGCCCACGTAGTACGCTGCGTAAATGTATTAGTTTAACATCCATTAATCGTTTTCATAGCGCAAAAGAGTCTGAACAAGTCGGATGACTATAAAAGCGATCGTTGTATATGAAACTGACACTTTAATGACTCCGCCCTGCTCGTAGTGGCAAAACGTCTTACCCACGAGGAGGCACCGAGTATCTAATCCTAACAAAATCCTACAGAGAAACAACTTCATACAAACCTGCGACGACGAATACTCCACTACATGTACAGCTATGTGTGCGTGACCTCTCTCACCGATAGTGTACCGACGGGTTCACGTACGTAAGTCGAGTGAATCTTCGGGCGGACTCGGCAAACCCGAGAGGATAAGCGGTGAGGAGTCACGCACACATAGCTGTACATGTAGTGGAGTATTCGTCGTCGCAGGTTTGTATGAAGTTGTTTCTCTGTAGGATTTTGTTAGGATTAGATACTCGGTGCCTCCTCGTGGGTAAGACGTTTTGCCACTCCGCGCCGCGGGCTTGTATGAAGCTGAAGGATTAGATACTGGGTGGTATACGCATACACTAATACATTATTCATAAAAGTTTGTAACGGTTGTTATCTATCACGCAACTAAATTAAGATACCTAATAGGATTATTCTTATAAAGACAGACTCTCAAAAAGATAGATTATCAAAAGAACAGATGCTCAAAAGTACAGAAATGGTAGAGTTCCATATATCTACAACATACTATTTATGTCTTTCTTTCTAACTCAATGTCAAAATCAAAGACAATCGAAAAAAAATCATAAGAAATGTTGTTGCAACTACTTGTAATATTTATGTATTCTGTGTTGCAACCCAATAAACTGCATTGCTCAACGAAATCATAGGTACATTGCTTCACCGTTTGACAACCAGAAAACCAGAGTAAAGTGTGACTTTAAAAGTTCTACCAATTCAACACTCGATACTACTAATACTAATCGAAAAAAATATAGGTCAGAGCTATCCGTTGTCAGTGCGTGTTCAAAACCAACTATTTGAACCCCATTCATCCTAAAACTTTCCAAATAACTTTAAAACGAACGTAGTTATATCGGAAACTAGTTGAAAATCATAACCGCAACTTGGGTTTTGTTAACTTTTTGCATAATTTGTTTACGTATTCAAATGTTCCTCGCGAGAATTCAAGTTTTCTTGTTTTACCGTAACCCCAAATAAATGTTTATATCTGTTAAACTTATTCGAATTACACTCCCTCGGCACCTTGGCCTGCACCCGTATTATCTTTCCAGTTGACAACTCCGTTTTCATAGGCACTATGCAGTGCAAAGCAGCAGTGTACTGCAAAGTGCCTGACAAATAGATATTTAACTAAATCGATAATATAGGTTCTGTTTCTTATTTTCACGGCTATTACGTGTGGCGGCGACAATACTGGTTTCTATGTGTTTCTATGAAACTCTCTACGTAGTCAGCGACACGAAGCTAGCGACGCGTCGTCGCGCGAGCGAGCGTAGGGAATTTCATAGAAATACATAGAAACCAGTAGTGCGTCGTCCGCTGCCGCCTCCTGTCGCCCGTTGCCAACTCGTACCTTTAGTGTCCTGAGGGAGTGAATTCCTTCTTCTCATCTGAGCGATGTTCCCGGTTGCATCCCTTTCGGGAGCCTAGGTCCGCTAAAATCATGGTAAATGACCGTAGGTACGTTCCGTATTTTTATAACTGAAAGTTTTAAAACTCAGAACTTACAACTTATTCCTAGTATAATAAAGTAAGAAGAAATTAATTGGAAGTTCATAAGAAAATAAACTTGATATCTGAATAGACTATTCAAAGTTATTATTTAACTTTAGCTTGGAGATGGTCTAAAACTCCAGGAAAATAATGTTGATCGGACAGACTAAATACTTTTTTACTTCTATAGGTGTCTTTGTTTGTACTCATGCCGGTTGAGGTTCAGTTAAGCTTTTTTATCTTCTTCCATTATGGTTTGCGGTTTGCCAATGTCAAGTTTTCACGTCTGTATCTTCTTGGTCTTAGACTGGACCATGGCTCCATCTATCAGGAATTAGCCATTACCTACTTATCAAGTAAATTTTCGACCATCATGAGATCCCTACCGACCTACAAATTAAACGCCGTAAATGGAGCTGAATCTGCCATACCCTGCGTAAAGATCCTAACCACATTCCTAGACAAGCTCAAGGCTGGAACTCTCAAGGCTAAAGGAAACGGGGCCGACCCAAATAAACCTGGCGGTGAACAGTGGTAGCGGAAGCGAAAAGCAAATGCCCCTTCAAAACTGGGACCGGGGCCCAGCCGCAAATTTTTGGTGAGATCGACTGGGCCCACATCCTCAGCAAACGTGGGCCCAGTCGACGCCGCCAAAAATTTGCGGCTGGGCCCCGGTCCTAGTTTTAAAGGTACCCATTCGCCACCTAACTCAAAAGAAAACCCGATGATGGAGCACAGTGGATGCAGAGGGTTACTTGACTTAATAGAAAATTAAGTCAAGTAACTCATACGTACAGAAAATATTTTATACCTATCTATCCCTTCTTACTTTCTTACCTATATTTCGTCAATAATACCTCCCTACTTCATACCAATCTTTATCAGGGTTTCGAGACTTATCCCATATTTCATCCCTTTACATTATATATCTCGCATTGGAATTTGTTCAAAAGGCAAAGTTTACTTCGTTGGTATTTTTAAGAGCTTTTCAACATTGTAAAGTTTTGTTATAAATTACTAAAGTTTATGGTTTAAATTGTAAAAGGATTATAATGACGTTACTCAACTTTAAAAGTAGGTAAAGGCGGGTTTTATATAAAGTGATTCAATGAGTTTTTTTTGTCTTATTTATTTAGAACTTTTGAATTATACTTATTCGCTTTCTTATCGAAGTGAATGAA
This sequence comes from Idaea biselata, assembly GCA_958496205.1. Lineage (NCBI taxonomy): Eukaryota > Metazoa > Arthropoda > Insecta > Lepidoptera > Geometridae > Idaea > Idaea biselata. The sequence goes on along the minus strand of OY292398.1, from coordinate 3,086,951 downwards.
TTATTCAAGTCAAGTCAATTATTTATTCACAATATAGGTTTTAGTGTACCGGTGATTGATTACACAAACACCGGTCTACAATAAATACTCATAAGTTCCTTTATATTGGGTAGTTCGACATATAAAAATCATAAAGGTATGACAAGAATTAAACATGCCTATAAAGTAATCAAATTTACTTTCCTAAATCCAGCTCCTAGTTACTTTTTTAGATTTCCGTACCCAACGGGTTAAAACGGTATCCTTTTACTAAGACTCCACTGTCCATGTTTCTGTCACCAGGTTGTATGTATATCTCATGACATGAACCATGATAGCTGCACCCCTGTAGCGTATTATTTATAACCCGTAAAATAATAGAGCGGTGTTGGTCTAGTGGTAGATACCCCGGCTTTCATTCTGAGAGTCGTGGGTTCGAATCCAGACCGACCGCGCACCAATGTCTTTTTCTTTAAGAAAAAGGTATGTGCGCTAATAACACCGCTCTTACGGTGAAGGAAAAACATCGTGAGGAAACCAACATGTCCTAGGACTCACCACGGTCCGAAGACATGGGATATTCAGTGTTTTCTATGTATCATATGTATGTATTTACAAAAAAAAAAGAAGTATAATATGTAGTATATCCGTTGTCTAGTACCCATAGTACAAGCCTGGTGCTTAGTTTGGGGTTAGATTGCGCTGTGTGTAACGTCGTGCAATATTTATTTATTTCTTATTTATTTATTTATAATAGGTTAGTAGAAATAACCATTGAAATATTATATCCTAAACAAATTGTTCAACATTAGGATACGTGCTCGTAGCCAGCTAGAGCTACCTCACATCCGCACGGGAGCACTAATTCTTGTAGCCCTGTTTTCTATTAGTTAACTATTACTTCCGTGGACGGTCACAATGACTATCGATAGAAAACAGCGCAACATGGCGCAAATCAAATCGGCACAAAGATCTAATCTTATTTTGTATATGGTACTTATAGCAATTCCAGCGTACCGACTTGTACCTATAGTTTCAGTTCAGCGACCTCACCCATGTAGATACGCATATCGTATTAACGCTAAATAACACGCAAAATAGTTTGGTAGAAATAACCATTGAAGTATTATATCCTAAACAAATTGTTCAACATTAAGATACGTACTCGTAGCCAGCTAGAGCTACCTCACATCCGCACGGGAGCTATTCCGCCTCACTTTAACAATAGGCAAACTAATTTAGTTCGAGAAGGAAACAAATACCAAGTAATCGAGTTAAATGAGACACGCAAATATTTAATTAAACCTTCAGGTTTTCGTTAGCCATGTTCAGTTTAGATGCGGCCTTCAACTTCAAATATTATCGTCTAACTAAAGATAAATGGATTCTTCTTCTGTTTTCGCGATGTTGTATTGAAATTAAAGACATCCTTCCATCCATCCTTTCCAGGTCTATCCTGAAGAAGAGACCTAGAAAGGTCTCGAAACGTTGAGCGTTGTAACAATGCTAAAAGTAATAAAAACCACGCGATTCAAACCGAAAAATGTCTTTAATTTTAAAGATAAATTGTTATTATTAGATTTTTTTCTTCTTTTGTTGCTGTGTTGGATTGAAATTTCTCATTTTCAGTCAAAACTGAAGAAGAGACCCGTAAAGGTACAAGTTGGCAACGGGCGACATGAGACGCGGCGTCGAGCGAGCGTAGGAAATTTCATAGAAATACATAGAAACCAGTAGTGTCGCCGCGACACATCGTCTGCTGCAGCCTCATGTCGCCCGTTGCCAACTCGTACCTTAACTTTTAAAAATACTTTATTTAAAATACACAATGAAAAATTCGTACATAACATCACCTATGTATAAACTATAGCTAAAAATATATTATTGACGTTGAGCATTAAGAACGTGGCGACTGTTACTATTTCCATACAAACTTAGGTAATACCAAAATAAATTATGAAAAATTTATTTTTCTACCTTAATAGCGATATTATTCGGATTAAGATTTTACTTTTATAGGGTCCCCACCACAAGGTTTTCCAAAATATTCATTCGAAATGAAATAAAACGGAGAAACATTTTTTTCATTTTCCAGCGTAAATTACTAGTTTACATCTCATTTACATTGCATTTGTTTTATAATATTCCCAATAAAAAGTAATTTACGCTGTAAAATGAAAAAAGAAATGTTCAGAGTCCAGAGACATAGACAGAAGTGAGAGACTCTAGAAAGCTGTAATTTGGAATGAATTATAATTATACTATTCTGCATCTAGTTACACTTTGCGTAGGCTGTTTGTCTCCTTGAACCTGTAGGTGTAGAGTTAGAGGCAATATTCGTTATCGTTAGGAGCCGGAACTTGGGACAAATACAAATAGACGAATTATGTTTGTTTTTCGACCTTCCACGGCCCGTGTTATAGAACGTGACTCAGATACAGATCTTGACTTAAAACTAGACCTAGGCTCGGTTTAAAATTTAAAATATCGGGATAAAAGGTTTGGAACGTTCAGAACCATTGTGAAGATTAAAAAAAAACTCAAAAGAAAGAAAAAAAAAACCAAGTGCGAGGTGATTCACCCACAAAGGGTTCCGTACTACTATCACAATTGAGTACCGAACCCTAAAATAAACACCGGACCATCCGTGAACGCAACGCCAACGTCAAATTTTTTTTTATATCTGGCGCCAGTCCATCTCGTTATCACTAGATGGCGCATGGCGCTAGTGGTAAAAACACGTGACGTTTTATGACAAAAATCACGTTTGTTGTTTTCATACAACCCTCCATTCAATATTTGTTTTATTTTGTTTTCAGTGCCTATTTGATGTTAAAGCGACTATAGAAATACATTATCTATGGAAATTTCAACCGTCTACCTATTACGGTTCATGAAATAGGTACAGCCTGGTGACAGACGGACAGACAGACAGCGCAGCCTCAGGGATAGTTTTTACTATTTAGGTACCGAACCCTAAAAACAAAGTATATGTAGGTAGCGCATTCGAATTATGTGCTTGCTGTATCCGTAGTAGGTACCATACATACATACATATTTTAAGTTTATATTAATAGCTAAACTTAATACACACTGATATTGATAGGTAGGCACAACGATTGAAAGGGTAAAACACTTCAAGTCCTTACGAAAAAACCTAGACACGATACCAAAAAAACTTCTCTCAAAATGAATTTTCAAAGCACTAACCAAAGACCTCGTCAATTCCGTACAAAGCACTCGAATACCAGCCTTGAAAGCGAGTAATTAAGGTCCAATATCGAGCTATTGAGTACTCAATTATACCTACGTCAACAGTAGGCAATGAGGGCCACTCTAAGTGCCAAAGACAGGCGTGTGCGAACTCATTAAAGGAACAATATCACGCCTATACCAATTGGTTTAACTATATAACTAGGTAGGTATACCGGTAATTGAATAGTCCGTTTTTTTTTTTAAAAGGAGGCACCAATTTGATTGGACCTTTTCGGTAAGAGCGCCGCGAGGCGTCAGCTACTTAGGTAAACTGTGGTTTTTCGTTAAACTTTATTTAAATAAAGTTTTCATGTGCACTTTTGTAAATGACAAACGTTCGTGCACACAAGGAATATTCCAAAAAACATGGCGTATTCTTCTTCATGGTTTTCATTCATGTGTCTCCATTGCAAACTGTACCAGCTAACTATATTTTGTATAAAAAACTTACGAGCTAAGCTAAACTTAGATTAGATATAGGACAGAAAAAAAAAGAAATGTAAAAAAAATGTGTAAATACTTATTCCTTATAAAATAAACCGACGAAGTGCGAATCGAACTCGCACACGAAGGGTTCCGTTCCGTACCATTATAATAATAAAAACACGTTTGTTGTATAGGAACCCAAAAAACTTTAAAAATTGGATTCATTAATTACCCTTCCGGTACGGAACCCTAAAAAGGGTACCAAAAATTCAAACTAGGTATTTTCCAGTCAATTCCCCTAGCTACTAATCTGCTATTCCAGATATAACCACAAGTTACAACAACTTTGACTAAATCACCTAACTTTTAGCGCACTTTTCATATTATTCAGTTTGAAACTCGAATAAAACTTTCGATGTTGTTAGGGAATTGACATTGTAGCACGAAATAAGTGTACACTTGTCTACACTTCTACACTAATATTATAAAGAAGAAAAATTTGTATGTTTGTGTGTGTGTCGTACTATGTTTGTAATGAATAAACTCAAAAACTACTGGACCGATTTCAAAAATTCTTTTACCAAAAGAGAGCTACATTATGCTACGTCTGTCGTCTATGTATATAAAAGAAAGTCGTGTTAGTTACACCATTTATAAATCAAAAACGCCTTAACCGATAAAGAGGAAAGATTTGTATTTTTGTGTGTATGTGTGTAGTTGTGTATATGTGTGAGTGTGTCTGTATGTTTGTCTATATTAATATTACAAAGAGGTAACGTTGGGAACATGTATGTATGTAGGTATGTATGTATATTGAGGGTAATCTCCGAAACTACTGAACCGATTTCAAAAATTCTTTCACCATTAGAAAGCTACATTCACCCTGAGTAACATAGGCATAGGCATAGACAGAGGCTACTTTTGATCCCGATATTCCCACGGGATCGGGACTTACGCGGGTGAAATATAAGATAAAACAAATATTTAAGGGGGGCTCAAAAACTACTGGACCGATTTCAAAAATTCTTATTCACCATTGAAAAGCTACATTCATCCTGAGTAACATAGGTTACTTTTGATCCCGATATTCCCATGGGATCGGGACTTACTCGCGGCTGAATATATAATGAATAAACTCAAAAACTACTGTGTCGATTTAAAAAAATATTTTACCATTAGAAAGCTACATTCACCTTGAGTACTTAGACATAGGCATAGACATAGGCTACTTCTGATCCCGATATTCTCACGGGGCGGGGTCGGGATTTACGAGGGTGAAACCGCGGGACGCAGCTAGTTTAAAATAAAGCACAGTCGAGGTGTTAAGTGTTAAACAGTTTCACAATTATTCGGTTGAGTGTCCGTTTCGTTTCGTTGCCTCGGATTTCAACCTTTTTGTAAGCTTGATCCGTGAGACATTTTTGGAGAAACTGCTGTATTTTAGTATTGTATTTGATGAGCTCTCATCTGTGAAATCTCTTGTAAAGTAACGTTACCTAGCTTTTGTTCTAGGAATTAGTGTTAAATTGCGTATGCTTTTGACAGTTTTTAGTGTTGTATTTAAAGGGATTTCAAGCTCTCATCTGTGAAATTTTCTGTAAAGTAACGTTAACTAGCTGTTCTAGTAATTAATGTTAAATTTCGTTTGCTTTTGACAGTTTTTAGTGCTATATTTTAAGGGATTTCAAGTACTCATCTGTGAAATCTTCTGTAAAGTAACGTTACCTAGCTTTTGTTTTATTATTTAATGTGAAATTGCGTATGCTTTTGACAGTTTTTAGTGTTATATTTAAAGGGATTTCAAACTCTCATCTGTAAAGTAACGTTACCTAGCTTTTATTCTAGTAATTAATGTTAAATTGCGCATGATTTTTAATGTTTTTTTTACACTCGACTATGGGGAAGCCATACATAAGGAAGGGTAAGGAGGGAAAGGATTTTTTGCAGTTTGAGCAATGTTATTATTGTATGGTCCACCTTGCGCCTAAATTACTGAGCCAATTTTAATGAATGAGGTGTCAATAGATTTGTAATCATGGCGCGTGACATAGGTTATATACATAGCTGGGCATTAATCCGTTAATCATTTTGATTAACAGATTAAATTTTAAGTTAACTTTTAAAAATGTTAACGGACTCGTTAACTTCCGTTAATATGTAAAAGTCAGTTAATCGTTAATCCAATACCTACTATTTACCGCACGGCACCGCGGCGCGGCGCGAAAAACAGGTTCAGACAAGTATGAAACAACAAGTGCCGGGCGGCGCGTGGCAGCAAGTGAAACAAAAACTAATATAAAATATAAAGTAAAATATAAAATATATATTTTACCGGCGCGTGCGAGAAAGAAAACTGCGAAGAGATTTGTTTCGTTTAATCAATTCACTACTTTTACACATGTATATTCACGGATTGCCGATTAACGTTAACTTGCGTTAATTCTTTTGAAATGTAGTTAACTATTTGATTAACGGTGCCCAGCTGTGGTTATTATAGTTATAAATTTTATTTATTAAAATAAATGTGAACTTCAAAGATTCAAATATATTTATTAATTTTTAACAATGTATAAATTACACACGTACGTTTTGAAATGTCGAGATTTCACTGTGGTTTCGGAACGCGCCCTCCGATGAGAAGAAACCACACGAAACTCAGATTCTAAAGTCGAAAAAATAATGAAACTAAGTAATTTGGTGTATGATGAGATGAATGTGCTGGCCAAAACTTTTTTTTTTAATTTATTTTTTATATCAATTTAAAAAAAGGGACCTTTGTCCATACCTGAACATGTCGGTCTAAACCTTTGTCTTTGCTAGCACATTTTTTACGTAGGTACCTAATTCATCATATTTTAATCAAACACATCACTAGGCTATAATAATATTCGAAATAATATTCGAATGCTTAAATCACTATAGTGATTAAAGTGATTATAATCATTGTAGTCTACAGTAGAATATTTCTATGAGCTTAATTTAAAAAGACATACCTACGTTATGTTTTGTATAGGAAAGTAATAGGTACCTATTTAATATATTTTTTACTACGAACTTATTAATCAGAATATATTTATTTGTACAATCTAACAGCAAATAAATATATTTTGAATAATATTTTTTCAGAAACAAATATAATACAGTGTCAATAAGAAATAAATCGTTACATTTATAATATTTTGTGTTGTCAATAGAATAAACTTCAAAGAAAAGTATTTTTAGATATTAATAAACAGAGATGGGCCGACTGCAAATTGTACACTTGTTAGTTGACGATTATACTTGCCAATTAGCAAGTGTACAATTAAACCAAAATTTATTGAATTATTACGACCGGCCTATGACCGGCACAATAAAAAGACAGAAGCTACTAAGGAGTTAGAAAATGCGGGAAAAACGTAAACGAAACTTGTCACAATCTGACGGCGCGCGGGTGCGAACATGCCGAATAACCTGAATTTCTCCGAATATGATTCGCATTGCCGAATAGTCGGTAAAAGTCATAGTCGGCCCCATCTCTATTACATTAGGTACCTACTCTATTTCAGTGGAATGGTTTTTGTAATAAAAATATAATTTGATTAATAAGTTAAACTTATTTTGTAAGACGAATATAAAGACCAACTAAACTAAGTTAGTTTAGCTTAGCTCCACATAGTCGTACCAGCTTTTCATAGGTACATAACATGTGCGTCCACCGCAGACTATGCCACCTTTTCTCTCTTGTTTTAAAACTAAGATGAACTAACTTAGTTTAGTGGACGACATAATTTCCAAAATGAGTAAATATATTTATTTCAATTCAATACGATGGATTTACCCTGTTTTTAGTTAGTTAATAGACAATCAATTATTTGCGAGTAGTGGCTACTTACCTATATAAAGATAAAGATCTCTATTCTACACATGCAACATGTACCTACATAAAAACAATAAAAATAGTTTTCTGTAGATTATTTTTGTGTTTTTTAAATAATGTTCCCGGGATCAGGACTTTTGAGGTAAAACTCTGGAGATTAAATAATTAAATACCTAACCTTAATAATGAAAACATAGCCGAATTATTAAACTAGTTAAGGTTAAACTGTATTTACTGGAACAGCCCAGATGAAATACTTGTTTTTAGAAGTTTAAACAACTAGATTCGGTTTATCGTCGCCGGTGGACAATCGTACATAATTAATACCGCTTTAACGGTTCTCATTATGTATACTGATTATAATTGAGAATTTAACTTCGTTGTTACATTCTATAGGGCTTGTGTATTATTATTTTAGCAGTATAAACATAACAAATTATAGAAAAAGGTGTACATACTTATTTTAGGTATACCTATACATTTTCCATATAGAAGTTTTCAATAGTTGTGGCATCCATAGGCATGCCCGCTTTCATTTAAGCAGGCCATGAAAATCACTAAACAAGTATATGCATGCTATGCTAAATGCTAATAATCACGTAACATCGATAGCGCGTTTAAGCGACCGGTTCGGAGCGGCGCAGCATGAATGCATAAAGTCACAGTAGCGCCATCTAGTATAATTTTCCAAATAATGCATGCAGAAAACCAAGTAAGTAATGTAGGTATCCTCAGCAGGTAATTCTAAATTAAAGCCGACCGTCCACCGCCAGCTAAACCATTACTTCAGCTTAGCTAGCCAACTTTTCAAACAAACTGAGCACAGTTGGCATAGTTTGCGGCACGGGTCCCCAAAACTCGCTCGACTAAGCAAAACTAACTCAGTTTAGTCGGCGGCTGTAGTTCAGCTTAGAGGTACGAGTTGGCAACGGGCGACATGAGGCGGCAGCGGACGACGAGTCGCGGCGACACTACTTGTTTCTATGTATATCTATGAAACTCCCTACGTAGTCAGCGACACATCCTACTAATATTATAAACGCGAAAGTTTGTATGTATGTGACTTTGTTACTCTTTCACGCAAGAACTACTAAAACGATTGCGATGAAACTTGGAATATACATAGCTGGAGACCTAGAATAACACACAGGCCTTTTATCTCGATATTCCCGCGGGATCAGGACTTACGCGGGTAAAACCACAGGGCCCAGCTAGTAGAATATAAACCAGTAGTGTCGCCGCGACACGTCGTCCACTTAACTGCCACCTCATGTCGCCTGTTGCCAACTCGTACCTTTAGCCTTATTCTGTATACTAAAGTAAACAAATGAGTGAACCCACCGTGAAACACGTCGTAATAGAATTCTCTTTAGAAAACACCAGGATCGCTTCACGAAGTCAGCAAAGCCAGCTTTGCAAACAGAAGTTAGATTAGTTCCTCGTTTAAAGCTGATCTAGGATACCTATATCAAGACTTTTTAATGGGAACTTACGACGTGAAATGCCTCAATGTTTACTAAGCGAACGAGCATTTGAAACATAGCATCTGATAGAGTACGTAATTCTTTTTTCATCTTTCTTGTTCGGAAAGTTTAATTTTCATGGGTAGATAACCGGATGGAAAATTGCTTATTTCATTCCTAGGGTGGAAAGTAAACTTTTTTTAAAATTATTACTTTTGGCATGGATGATAATCGAGCTACTCTTCTATTCTGCCGACCCCTCTAATGCCATATTTAATGTAGATATCACACTACTTTTTTTTCTCGTGTCACATTAGCCGCCTTTTTAGGGTTCCGTACCCAAAGGGTAAAAACGGGACCCTATTACTGAGACTTCGCTGTCTGTCTGTCTGTCTGTCTGTCCGTCCGTCTGTCTGTCCGTCCGTCTGTCTGTCCGTCCGTCTGTCTGTCCGTCCGTCCGTCTGTCCGTCCGTCCGTCCGTCCGTCCGTCCGTCCGTCCGTCCGTCCGTCCGTCCGTCTGTCACCAGGCTGTATCTCATGAACCGTAATAGCTAGACGGTTGAAATTTTCACAGAAGATGTATTTCGGTTGCCGCTACAACAACAAATACTAAAAACAAAATAAAACAAATGTTTAAGAGAAGCTCCCATACAACACACGTGTTTCAAAAACTACAAGGGAATCGAGTAGGTCGTGGAATTCAAAATGGCCGCCCTGTCTGTCAAATATACCAGTCTGCCTACACTTACCAAAGAGTTTCTTATAAGTTTCAGATTTTCTTTGTGCCAAAGTTTTTTTTTTCTTTTTTTTTTGAGTGGTGTGGTCGTATGAAGGGAGTAAGGATCGAAGCTAAATATTTTACATTTTCCTATCAAATTTAAAAATTGGATGTAAATCATTTTAGGGTTCCGTACCCAAATGTCAAAGTGGTACGGAACCCTTCGTGCGCGAGTGTCGCACTTGCCCGGTTTTTATTTAAATTTAGAACATCATGTTGGCATTGGACATAGTAAAATCAAATTCTCTATTCAAAAATTTAAGCGTCTCGTAACGGTGCCGCGAGTCCAGAGATTTTATCTCATCTAAAAATATGCGTACCGCGCTAAAAGAAGTTTACACTTCAAAAATAAAATAAAAAGGTTCAATCAAATTAATTTATTAAACTGCAGAAGTATAATAATGTATGAAACAATGAGAGATAACATCAAAGGTACTTGTTGCATTCCAGCCGTGGTTTTGGAGAGTATTTTGATCTGTATTGGGTATTTGTTCATGAGGCGATGTAGATCCTTGGCTAGTTTCATCTCTGCGCTCGTCAAATCTGAATCATTTTCAAACTATGAATCTTACATGACTTCGAAGCTACATATCGATTTCTAGGCCCAACTTCCATATGTATTTTTAAATTTTAAGCCTAGCTTAGATCTACATACATTGTTGTGTATGATAGGTACATATAGAAAGCACCCAGAATTTAAAATTATAACTATTTGTCGCTATACTGGCGGGAATAGCACCCGCAAGTTATTGCGTCGAGGCCGAGTGTTCGCCTGACGCGTCCCAGAGGCCGTATAGTTCAAATTACAGATGCCGGCAAACATCTTGACAAAAATATTAATTTTCTATTGACTAAGTCCATTAGGTACATAGGTGTTGTATTTTATACGTAGGTACGTACCATTTGGAACGGATAAGACAACGATCAATCTGGCAACAGCCACGTTCAATTTAGCCGTCTCATTATGTAGTTTCTGCGTAGTAATCAATGCGTATAAAATCGCAGTTGTGTAAAGAACTAAGAAATAAATTGTATATTCGACCACCGTGAAGTTGAAATCTGCCTAAAAAGAAACAGTTTTTTTGTCAGTGATAATTATTATTTTTAACTTTTAACAACTTTGATTGTTGGTAGGTAAACTCCGAGGATGTAAGGGTGTGGAATTAATAGAAAACTTCGTTATTTAATCAAGGATCGTTATTGTTACAGGGCCTCTACTTTATCTCCACGAACGAAAAACGAATATGTAGATATAACATACTAAATTTACTCACCCCCATGATAGTCCACGAAATTAATCCACAACATAATATTATGTAATAAGTGACTGTTATACACATAGAAAATACAATCTGTAACAGTAAAGTTTATTAACACTCAGAAAAATTGGGTTTACCGCTCGCTGTACGTAAATCCAATTTTTCTGAACCTAGCGAAAATTCTGAAGGTCTAAAACTGCGTGAAGCTGAGATAGAAGTACTGAACCCAATCTATAAACTACGTAAAGTTAATTACAACATTATCTTTATTTTTTTACATCCTATCCTACTTCCTACTATCCTACTAATATTAGGTCTTTACCTATGAAATTGCCGTTTTGTATGGAATAAGTGAAAGTACTTATCATTCCAAACTTTTTAATTTTTGTTATTTAAAGTAATTACCCATGCAATCAACGCATCTTTACCAACGCATTGGCAGTTTATTTATGCCTTTCTTGTAAAAATCAGCTGGACTGGGAGGCAACAAATTCATCAAAGGCATTTTGTATCGCTTCTCGGGAATTGAATTTTTAACCCCCTAAAAAGTTGTCTAAATTTTGGAAAAACTATGGCGGATGAGGGAGAGCTCTTGCAGCTTGGAGACAGTCTGATAGCAGTATGGGGTCGCGCGTTATCGTGAAGGAGCAGTGGGGACGACAGATGGACCAAATGTTGGTTGCAGATGTGCAAGCTTCTCCATCATTGTCTCCAGTTCTTCACAGTACACATCTGTAGTAATGCTAATGCCGTTACCAAGCCATTCCCAACTTTTTCTATTGGAAATGAGCAGTACTGAAAGCACTGAAAAGTACAGTACTGAAAAACGGCAACCTCATAGGTAAAGACCTATTACTATAAACGCGAAAGTTGGTATCTATGTATGTCTGTATGTGACTTTGTTACTCCTTCACGCAAAAACTGCTGAACCCATTGCGATGAAACTTAGAATATAGATATAGATAGCTGGAGACCTAGAATAACACATAGGCTAATTTTAATCCCGATATTCCTGCGGGGTCGGCACTTACGCGGGTGAAACCGCGGGACGTAGCTAGTACACGATAAATAAGAAATCACTCAGGTAAGTCCCAATCGCGCGGGAATACGGGTTGCGTAGTTTTTGGGTGAAGGATTGCGATGAAACCTGTAAACGGTTCGGTAGATATAGGTTGCCTATGTCCTGGTATAACACATACGCAACTTTTTATCCTGATATTCCTAGGGACCGGGACCGGTATCACACTAAATGACACAAGATGACAATACTATTACGATTATATCGCAAACTATTGCCATTATATCGAGACTGTGACAAATTTGGTAGACTTCAATAGTATCGTAATGGTGTCTCAGTGGAATTGCAATAGTAACCATGGTAACCAACCTTGTCTGTCTGTCAAGTCTGTTAAAATCCATCCTGTCATTAGAGTTTTGACAACTATCGAGACTCCATCAGTGGCATCTCAGTGGTGTCTCAGTGGTGTCGCAGTGGTGTGTCGATAGAATAGTTAACATAGGAAACTGCCAAATGTGTCAAATACACGTCAAATATGATGATAAATATTCTATCGACACACTATTGAAACACGATTGCGGAGCGTAATACCGACCCGGGACTTACGCGAGTGAAAGTGGGCGGTGCTAGTTTCCACTATTTCGCAACGCACGATTTTACAAGCCTAAATAAGCCTCAACCTTACGTTGAGGCTTATTTAGTACTTTTATTTTCAGTACTGGGTACCTATACGTGGGGTCAGGATTCTATTTTGAGAATATTATTAGACATTTCTTAAATTGCATTAGTAAACTTTCAGTACTTTTATCTAAGCCGTTTATTATACCTACATCCAAAGAAAAATACACTCCGAACAACTTGCTACATTCTGCCAACCTCTTATAACTGAAACTGGCAGTGTCCATACGTGTTAAATTCAAGACATATCGACATTTCGTGCGTTTCTTCTTAGAAAAAGAACATTGTATATCGTAAATTTCGTTCCTTAGTATTTCTAAGTGTTTCATGATAATAGTAGCCAAGATGCAGTAATGGATCTTTCCTATGAGATGTCTTCCTTCATGAAATGCCTGGACGCCGCTTATGATTATCAATAGTATTTGAGATGATGAACCCATTTGGACATTTGGATCGACAACAATTGCTACGCTTGTCAAAATCTTTCCAAGAACAAAAAACGCGAACAAAATAGTTGCAGATATTCCTGTTTTTCTTAACACTTCCTTGTAGCTGTCATTGGCGACTACACGATCTTGAAGTTTCATAAGCACAGTATGTGTCCTTTTAAACTCATCACTGTAGTACAGAGATCTAGTGATTGTTAGAAAATCGTTCAAATAAGATATATTATGGGCTAACAAAATGGGGAAAAAGTACGAATAATCATAGTGCATTGCGACAACTAATAAATTGTTGACAAGCATATATACAGCCAGAACGGCAGAACATTCGAAAAAAAGTCTGGTTATTACAAGATATTTCGTTTTCTTTTCAAAATTTGTGTAATTGTTAAAGACACACAAAGCATTTTCAACTCTCATTAAAGTTTTAAACATTTTTTTTACTTCTTTCATTTCATTAGAGTAAAAAAGCACGAAGCCGACACATGGGGCTACGTAATGTGACTACGAGACTTGACGATAGAATGCTAAATGACTTCGTATCACCACGATCAATAAAGGCAGGTACTCATTGATGCAATTACTTTAATTTAATCGAATGTCCTTCAATGTCAATAAATATGGTAACAGCTCGTAATTACGGAAAAGTGTATTGGACGTGAAACTAATTAAAAGTTTAATTTTGAATGGTGTTATTTTTATCCATTTAATTAACAACAATTTTTGTTAATATATTTCATACTAGCTGCGTTCCGTGGTTTCACCCGCGTAGGCCGATCCCGTAAGAATATCGGGATAAAAAGTAGGCTATGATTACTCAGGGTGAAAGCTTTCTTATGGTGAAAGAATTTTTGAAATCGGCACAGTAGTTTTTGAGTTTATTCATTACAAACATACAAACACACACACACACACACACATAAAAATACAAATATTTCCTCTGTATAATATTAGTGTAGATCAACATTTATGACGCACTAAAAAACTTTTAAGTTTTTGTCCGGATTTAAAATAGCCTTGCTGTTAGTAAGATTAGGTTCAAACCGGACTTGTAACTCCTTTCAATAAAATACCCTGAGAGTCTAAGATTTAAATTAAAAATTCACTTCGGACAATAAAATATAAATATTTATGCCCAAGAAACAATATCGCTGCAAGCGTAGAAATGACAACTATCATACAAAATACGGTTTATCGAAATTTTGTCCGTGGTATACAATATGAGGGTTTACCGGTTTACCCATCGACAGACAATAGAACGCAACTCTAGTCCATTCCTAAGCCCACTCAAATTTCCCTAAACAGTGTATTTGCGGTTGATCTTCTATATTATTATACGTATCTGTGGTTAATACGATCGGTTAGAACCCTTATAAATATGGAAATCCAAGAGATTCCATCTATTATTCCAACGTCATTCTAGTGCAAAATTTCCAAAATGTAGAGCTCGCTAGATTAATGGGGGCTCGTTTTAATTTGAATTTGATTAGATATTGTATTGGTTACCCAGATATTTGTTTCTAAATTGACGATATATGTTTAGATTTATGTAGTGGTACCAAACATGTATTTCTAGAAAATATTTAGGTAGGTAGGGGGAATCCGCCATGAAACGGACGGTTTTTGAAACGGACACTATCGAAAATGTTTTATGTTTTTTGGGTGTCATCAATGGTGCCATTGATGACCTGTGGGCCTGTGACCATGAACCCTTTTCATCAATGGTCCTATGGTCATCAATGGTGCCAACATCCAAAAAACCTAAAGTATTTTCGATCAAAAACTTGAAATATCGATAGTGTCCGTTTCAAAAGACGTAATTTTTGTAAAAATATATAATAAAGCCTTCCTCAATAAATTGACTATCCACCAATGAAATACTTTTTCATATCGGACCAGCGCGAGCGGTTCCTGAGATTAGCGCGTTCTAACAAACAAACTCTTCAGCTTTATGATAATAGGTACTCGTAGAAGAGAAGATAGATAGAGGAAGAAGATTAATAACATTTTTAAATCAAGAAAAAATACAGTATTAACTGTTATAAAATAAATTACAAAACAATTTAATTGTTCAAAATCTTCTGAAAATCTCATATGTCAATAAGTCAATGTTGACATAACAAAGTTGTGATGACCCCATAATGTACGTAAATTAACTGAAATAACCGCGTTGTTGGAAGTCAAATTACCGAATTGTGGCTTTTATTGGATTCTATAAATCGAAGAGGGATACATTTATTGTCGTTTTACAAATTCAAAGTGCTTTTTTGCCCCCGACGCAAAAAAGGGGCTTAAGCTGGGGTCTCACGGCCCATTTTATCACAGGCCAGGCCAAGTCTGTCGAGGCCTGTGCGACTGATTGCTGACCTTTGATAAAAATAAAATAAGTAGATACGGTATATTCTAACATTGCGTATTCGAAAAATGTGCTAGCAACAACTTAATGCATTTTCATAAAATTATTGTATTTAAAAACATTTGTCTTTAAGAATAGTTCAGGCTTTGTAAAAAAGTATAAACATAAATTCTTATGAATGTCAAAAAGACAATCGCAGTATGACAGCACGTGCTCACGCGGCAACGGTTCGACATACGACTGAGGCTAGTGCGTCAGCTAGACGCAGTTTTATCGTCTCATTTTCCGAGACTACGTACCGTATCTTTAGTTTTCTGTTTTAATCTAAGCTGCTGACTGACTGATTGGCCTGATAAACACGGGTTGTGGGACCCCAGCTTTATAAGTTTGACGTGTCTGTCTGTTTACCTGTGTATCTGTCTGTGGCATCGTAGCTCCCGAACGATTGGACCGCTTTCAATGTGTGGTTTTTTTTGTTCATCATAATCAAACTTATGATTATGTTTTCAATCCTAAGCATAAGTTTGATTATGATTGGCAAAAAAATCTATATTATTCACTTTGTCACATAAGTCTTTGTTATTTTATTTTACTGCGTATTGCGATTAAATAACCTATAAATACTCCGTTAAATACTGAAGTACTGTAAATTAAAAAAAAGTATAATTAACACATTCGTTTCCCAGTGGCTGCTTTGGTCTACGTCTCGAAACAAGTCGAGTCAAGTAAACCTTAGTTGGAAATAAGAAAGTATGCTCGTAAATATAAATTAAAATAAATTATAAGGATGTCTCATTTAACAAAGACTTTTATTTCCTCGAAATTCAGTAGAAAAAAAGAACTGTTCGCTAGGTACCAGGCTAACAGAAAAGAAAATAGTCCACAATATGCCCTAATAAACCAATGCTAATTCTAAGGAAGCTTATCCTAAGATCCAAGCAATTCTCTCTTTAAAAATACTGTAGTTGCAACTGTTATAGCGCCCTAGGTTCCAAGGCAGATCTAATTGCCGCTAAAGTATATTAAGTACTAGCAGCGTCCCGCGGTTTCACCAGTGTAAGTCCCGATCCCGGAAAATATGGGGATCAAAAGTAGCCTATGTTGCTCAGGGTGAATGTAGCTTTCTAATGGTGAAAGAATTCTTGAAATCGGCACAGTAGTTTTTGAGTTTATTAATTACAAACATACACACACGGCGTTTCCTCTTTAAAATATTAGTGTAGACGTAGATATAAATAACATTCGTGGGAGAGGATGATTGAAGACGCACAAGAAATATTTTTTGGGTTAACGGCGTTTTAGGAACATTGTCAAAGTCTTCACAAAATACTCCGGATTACGACAATCAAATTACTTAAAATGTATTATCCTATTAAAAACATTCTTGACTTTTATGACTTCCGTTTGAAGGGACCAAAATGTTTTAGGGAAAATGCCTCGGTTATCGTACGGAGGGTCGAAGTTTCTGGACCATGACGCGAGAAGATATAGTAGGCTTTTAGGATGTAATTAGGATTGCGTTAAGACCGACGCTATTTTTAAAAAAGATTTCTTTATTAAAGGAATTAAAAATCAGTATGTACATACATGGCTTCACTTTTTAACAGGTGCATATAACGACACCTCTGGGCTCAAAGGTCGTAAGGGACATTTGGGCGTAAAGGACTTGATGACACTATCTTACTTAGTTTTTAATTCTCTATCGATCTGTATATTCGGAGTAGCGAAATTCGCAAAAAAAAAGGTCTTTACGACCCACCTATTTTGGCACGCTAAACAAACTTTTCCATAAAAATGGGTATGTAAATAACACTTAGTTACAAAAATGTGATTACTGTGGTAGTAAAGCATATCAAAGTAAAGCAAAGTTTTATACGACCTAGAGTGTTTAATATAAGTCACCTCAAAAATAGGTTGTAAAGGACATCGTCTTTGCAAAGTGTCCTTTACACCCTTACATTTCGAAATAAAACATACACGTGTGTCCCTTACAGCCTTACATTTCTAAATAAAACATGACACGTGTGTCCTGTACTACCTAGTTTTATTTTAATTATGTTCATCAACTAAGGCCAAAAATCAATGTAACTGAGCAATTGTCCCATATTTGTTGGAAGGGGATAGTTTCTAACTGTTCAACAAGCCCTGTTTAAAATATGGCAACCGACACCTCTTCTGAAGATGTCGAAACGTACAGGACCACCAAAGTTTCACAAAAAGAGCAGTAGCCAGAGCCAGAAAGAAGTTACAGTCACTGTATGATAAGTTAAATAAATGAATATTGCACGACGTTACACACAGCGCAATTTAGCTCCAAACTAAGCACTAAGCTTGTACTATGGGACTAGACAACGGATATACTACATAATATACTTTTTTTTTGTAAATACATACATATGATACATAGAAAACACCCAAACCAGATACAAATATTTATTTTAAGCATAAATACTTTTACCCGGCGGGGATCGAACCCGCAACCCCCTGCATCGCAGTCGGGCCTTCCCCCGACGCGCCACTAAGGTCGTCGTGAGTTGGAAAGGCAGAAGCTTATTTATTAGATACCTTGTTTGAGGATCAAAGCGACGCAACATAGAATCCAAGACCTGCCGATGAGGCTATGCGAGGACCTCGTTGTGAAGGAAAAATGGAAATCTTATTCTGCCAAGTTGTTTTATCAGCAGAAAAACAGCTACATCCATAAAAACTTCACAGCATAAAGAATCGGAAAGCTGTTGGCATCGATAGAGTTCTTATTAACACAAAAACGGCGATGGGTTCTTGTTGTGTGAGCATCTTAACTAACATTTTAACCCCATCCGCGAGACCGACGACATCCATGCGCAACGGAGACTGAGTGTTATTACACCAGTATCAGGGCAAAAATTAGGTGCATGAGTATGGAAGTTATCGAGGTATAAAGATCTTACTCCACACCATGAAGCTAGAGTGTGTGGATAATTGAGTGGTTAATCGACTCTCGGATCCGACAGAAGTGTACTGTCTCGAAGGGCGAGTATGGTTACCGCCCAGATCATAGTCCATATCCTGTTTTGTTTTTAATCTTTATGGAGAACGCCTTAGATGCCTTCGATACGAACTGATGTTGGTAACACTAATTATCCCTTCCCTTACAGTCAGAGTTTACCTGGGATTCATCCTAAACCCGTTCCTGTTAAGAGCAATATTAGATGAACTGACTTCGGCCCCCATAGCTGCTCGCTCATGTAGGTATGCTGATAATATTGAGCTGTCATTAGATTAGGAAGGGCTACGGAGACGCGTAAATACGTAGAAGGAGTTGGTCGCAAACATCTGTTTGCAACTAAATTTTAGAAGACTGACAGACACTTGGAATATCACGAAATCCACATCTGTCTGCATAGACAGTCATGTTCAGATATGAGCAGATATACCCGTTTAAGTATTTGGGTATGCCGGTTAAAGTGAAAGAACATGTCTATAAAACCATCATTAGATCTGTCCTTTTGTACGATGGGCCAGTGACTTAGTGACATAAACAGCAGTTGCGTATCACGGAGATGAAGATGGTGCGCTGGATGTGTGGAGTGATGTGGACATGGACAGATCGCGTTACGAATTTCCGCAACTGAGGCAGCCTTCATGTTCGAGACATTACCTATTAATTGCTTGATGGCTGGTACGATCAAGTGTAATGCAACTAGTTACTTGGAAAACAAATATTAGGCTATCCGCCCGGCCGTGGCAGATTGGGAAGTCACGAGAAATACTGGATTGACGTCGTAAATGGTGAACGCGTGCAAATGGCTTACCTGCACACGCTTCCGAGAGGGATGCAACAGTGAAAATCACTCAGTTAATGATGATTAAACTTAAATTAATAATTTATCTATACAACGGGTGATCCTTAAGACCCAAAAAAATGTTACACTTGCCGATTCATCCCTTATTTTGTTCAGTTTCGTGCAGTAAGGTGGATTTACGCCCTTAGGTACTGACATAGGGTACAAATTTGTGGGGTGCAAAGGACACTTATTTTGAAATTTATGGTCGTAAAGGAAATTTATTTCGGTAAATACGGCACTAGGGTAATTGTTCAACACTGTCTTAGAAAATACTATAAATTCTAAGCACTTTCTTCCTAGGTTTCATTTAAATAGCTCAAGAAACGAAGATGCTACAGCAAAAATAATTTTATTTTTTTAGTTTTTTGCTTCTCCTGAAAAGTCGCATTTTGTCCTTTACGACCTTTGAGCCCAGAGGTGTCGATAAGGGGACAGTCTACCTACTCTTTCTCCATACAAACGTAGTCGACTGTTTCCTTTCTGGATAAAGATATTAGAAAAAAATGTTTATGTCTTATATCTTATATCAGCTATGACTATGCCATGCCTCTACGATTATGAATTTTATTTCTTTTCTAATTTGAAAATGAAAAAAAAAAACAAAATGTATGGGCATGGTCATGGGAGATCTAGGTTTTATGGTATACATTTTGCTCTAATGTCTTTATCTAGGGAGGAAACAGTCGACTACGTATGGAAAAAGAGTAGGTAGACTGTCCTCTTAAATACCTACTATATCTACGTACGGAGGAGCTCATTGACCTAGCTGTTCCTGCCGATCTTGAACGGTTGTGCGGGTTAAGCAACGCTTGGCGCGCATAACTGCGTAAATTTGGATGGCAAAAATCATTTGCTCGAGCTCCTCCGTGCTTCGGAAGGCACGATAAGCAGTTGGTTCCAGTTGTTATCTATACTAATACTAGCTGACCCGGCAAACGTTGTATTGTCTTATAATAATTTATAGATAGTAGCCGATTCTCAGACCTACTGAATACGTATACAAAATCTCATAAAAATCGGAGGAGTACGGTAACTAACACTGTGACATGGAAATTTTTTATATTAGATTAGATTATAAAGAGGTAACGTTGGTAACATGTATGTATGTATGTATATTGGGGGTAATCTCCGAAACTACTACACCGATTTCAAAAATTCTTTCACCATTAGAAAGCTACATTCACCCTGAGTAACATAGGTTACTTTTGATCCCGATATTCCCACGGAATCGGGACTTACGCTGGTGAAACCGCGGGAATCTGCTAGTCTTAAATAACAGTCGTTGTTCAATTTGGAGGCCTTAGGGAGACCTGAAAACTCAAGCACCTGGTGAGCCACACTACTATACGAAAGAAGAAGAAGACTATACGTACCACATACATACCGACAGTTCCAAAGAAAATTGAACATGAACGCTAGAAGGTAATAAATAAGTTACATCCATAACAAAAATCAAAACTAAAATATAAAAAAAAAACGATGAGTAAATTTTTATGAACAATTTATTATATGGTTAAAAGTTTTATTACAATGATTTGTAAAATGACACTCGCGGCCAATATGGCTGAATTGATTGAGTAAAATGATCCCGTTCCCTGATGCAGCTCGGCTAGACTCTCACCTGTGAGAACAAAATAATAATACCTAATTAATTTAACTGATAAATCAACGCGAAATTTTGCGGAACCCGGGCTCTCGAGAGGGAGGCAACCGGGAACATTACCCGGATGATGATGAATTTGACTGATTTGAATTTAAACATAGTTGTAGCCTTGTTGTAACAAAACGGCGACAAAAATTGGACAGATATTCGACTGCTGTATTTTTAACTCGCTCTTGCTTCAAAATCGCTAACCCAGTGATGAATTGGTGATAAACCGGTGCGGGATTTTCAATGATTCTTTTTTCTAAACGTTATTTCTTAGTGTTTACCACATTAGGTAATAATAATGCTTTTTGAAAAAAAAAAGCTTTTTTTATTTATTTGCGTAAAGTATGGTACAGTAGTTGTTACTGTTAATTTAGTAAGTTTCACATACTTTGCAGTTGTTAAATTAGGATACCAATGACATGCGAGCAATTATCAAATACAGTATTTGTGAAATAAACAATAAAATAAAAATACATTACGATATAAAACGTGGTATAACATTTGATCACGCTAAATTAAATGACTACATTCAATTCAATTACAAACAAAAACACCAAATATTCCTCATCTCATCCTGGGCGACCATCAACGCTCATGTCTACATAAGCGATAATGGTAGGTAAATGATGATGACGACACTTATGTCACCGAGTATTAATCAGAAACACCTTCATACAAGCCCGCGACGACGTAGGTACTTCCCTACATGCGCAGCTATGTGTGCTTGACCTCTCTCACCGACAGGGTGCCGACGGTTTCACGTACGTGAGCCGAGTAGGCGCTTCGGGCGGCCTCGGCAAACCCGAGCGGAAAGCGGTGAGAAGTCACGCACACATAGTATGAATTATGAGTACGGGCTTGTATGAAGCTGTTGCTCTGTAGGATTAATACTCGGTGCTGTAAAAAAATCATTCTCTGCCGGTATAACTAGAAATTTAATAGCCGTATTAATAAACGTGGAATAAGGTGGGAGTATTTTTGGCACTTTTTGTCAACTTTGAAAGTTCTTGTCACGGAAAATACAAATACCTAATGTTCCCACTACTATCACCTTACTTGACGTTTATTAATAAAGCTATTAGTACCTAAGAATTTACCTTTGATAACATGCAGTATGACGTGGGCGGGTGGCGAGCCCGGAGGCGGCGCACGCGCCACCGTGCACGTGTAAAGACCAGCGTCGTCGCCACGGACGCGAGCCACGCGGAGGACCGAGTTGGCACCGTTTGCCCCGAACTCCGTACGAACACTGGTCAAATATATTACATTTTATTACTTATCCTAAAGGTGTAAGTTTGTATGTGAGTACGTAAACGAGTATTTACACGCGCAAAAACTACTGAACCGTTAGCGATCAAACTTGGTATGCCGGTAGCTGAAGATCAGATCAGAATTAGAATCGGAATCACGGTCTTCAGTCTTTCAAAATCGTGTATCAATAGAATAATGTAGGCACCTAAAGCATGATTTATGCTAGACATGGCCCGGTCTGGCATAAATCATGCTTAATAGTCATATTAGTCATATTTGACGACTATTTGACACATTTGGTAGGCAAATGTGGTCAAATGTGTTAAATATGACAATTACCTACTATTCTTCAGGACTTCCAAAGACGGAATAACCTGACGATAAAGGAAACTTCGGCATAATTATATTTGACAAGACAAATGATTTGCGAGTATACCTACCTACTGTCGGGCTACTGAATTTCTCAATTATTAAAAGGTTTTCGGATTTAAAAATCAACAACGCGTTAAAACACTGTGTTGGCCTAAGCAAACCAACCCAAATGCTAATTAACTAAATGTCTCTTTGCCTATCTTTTACATAAAGTAAATAGGGGTTAATAGAGGTTTGATAGGAGGTGGAGACTGCCTAATATTGTTTGTTTTTCGATTTTGTTGAAGATTTTATGGAGTCGCGTCACGGTCGTTTATTTTCTTTTTTTACTGGCAGATTTTTTTCAATACATTATACTAACGTTTACTTAGTATATTAGTACGCTTCAGCTGTATATTTTATTCTTAGATGTTTGACCGTTGTACCTGATTCCTCCCCTTGTAGTGTCGTCATTCAGCAAGTCTTTCTTCCTGTACCACAGTAGGGACGGGCCGCCTTCCATCCTCAAGCCTCTGACTTCACACCGGAGCGCGACAGTGCTGCCGAGCTCACACACTTGCTCCGATACGGACGCGCCTGCACCGTCTATTATGCGGACTGATACTTCTGCGAAATACAATTTTGTAAATATAGTTTATCGCTACAAATATTATAAAATGACAGGGTATTTACCATGTTTAAATTTGTTTTTTAACGGAGCTCGATATTTCGCCAGTAATTTCAACTGTCACGAGACTGGAGATTGCGGGTACGTGATAACTGTTAGGGGCGTGCATATCCACTCTCTTCCTAATTCGCTCGCTGCGTATTGTTCCTCTGGTCCCATATTAAACCAACTTACTTAATATTTTATGTAATAGTTTATGTCATCCGGGTCTTTATTACGAATCCATTGATACCTCATTTATTAAAATCGATTCAGAAGTTTAGGCGCTACGGTTAAATACAAACATACATACAAATACTGCCAAAATCATAATTCTTCCATTTGACTTCGCCTTAGTCAGGTAAGAAGGCAAGATATTTTTATAAAAATAACAAACAGTTTGTAAGCTCCGTTAAATCTATCTAAATAAAAGAAGTTCGTGTTAGTTACACTATTTAAAAAGGTACGATTTAGCAACGGCCGACATGAGGCGGCAGCGGACGACGACGTGTCGCGGCGACTCTACTGGTTTCTATGTATTTTTATGAAGTTCCATAGAAATACATAGAAATCAGTAGTGTCGCCGAGACACGTCGTCCGCTGCCGCCTCATGTCGCCCGTTGCTAACTCGTACCTCAACTCGAGAACGGCTAAACCGATTTGGCTGAAAATTGGTGGAGAAGTAGCTTTAGAACAACAAGGAGGAAGACATGTGATACTTTGTTCCCATAAATCCCGGTGAAACCGAGGGGCGCGGCTAGTTCTACATAAGATTCGGACCTTGTGTCCGAGACAACTTGAAAATGAAGTGTCTTATACATGACGCATGTAATTTCGCAGACATCCGTACCCTTCGGACAGGAACAGAAATTCTCATCATCCTTCAAGACTATTTTGACTATACGGCGACTGGTTATGACAAAAAGAATTCTTTAGGGCTCGAATACTGATTTCGACCCCTAAGGCAGTGGTCCGACCGCCGACAAGAAAACGACTAACTATCGGCGATTTTCTTTCTCAAGAAACGCACAATAATTAATATACATTCCGTGTAGTCGAAAGAGATACATGTATTAATTGTCCACACTGCCGGCGACGACTCACTTTACTACTTTTCAAAAATAAACTCGCTCAGTGATCATTTTTTAATCATTTCTTTTCATGTTCATTTCTGTGTGTGGCGCGAGTAATCGCTCGTAGCACTTGCATACTAGCTTATTTATAGCCCGGTGACATTAATGAAACTACACACTCGCTTCCCGCTCGATCGCCAACTCGTTTAGAAAAAAATGCTTTAAAAACTTTACTACCTGGCGGGATTCGAACCCGCGACTATTGATAACCCGAACCAACACGTTTGACCGCTTCGCCACGGGTAGCCCTTCCGCCAAGCCGATATTAAGAAAGCACCTCTTCGTGTTGTTGCGAGTAAGGCTTTTTTTAAAGCAGTATTTCCTAAGTGGGGTTTAAAACTAAGAAATAATGTTTACATGTTTACATCGTAGTTTCTAGTTCTACTCGTCCCTCGTTCATCGTTGGCGGTCGGACCGGTGCCTAAAGGGCACAGTGCCGGTTTCCGAGCAATTATTTTTATAAGGCCAAACTGCCCCGCTGTTTCACTCTGAATTGCCCCTTTTTTCGGAAATTTTGGGAATTTATACATTTAGAATTTTTGGCTTTGTGGTTCTAACTGGTCTCTATTTAATTACCAGGCACTCGCAGCGTGACACGGGCAGTCCTGGGCGGATGGGTTGGCATCTGGCAGTCGTAGTGCGCCGCGTCTGAAGGTCTCACTTCCCTGATTTCCAGTCGCCAGATGTCTGGCGGGATGAACCTGGATGAGTACCTGATAGAGATAAAAATAATTTTATTTTAATCGCATATTGCGAAAAAGTGAATCGTGTGGTCAATTCAACTTTGCAAAATACTTTTCTTGCTGGCCTAATAAAACTGCTGTGTACCGAAATGAAAAAGATGCCGATGTGTGAAAATATTTCTACATTTCATTTTTATACCTAAATATTTACTGGACCGGTTACTTGTATGAACGTTAGAGGCTTAGAGAACAATATTATTTGTAGGTATTTTCCACTTTGTTATATTTTACCGGGCCTTAATCGTGTATTATTAAGCGATTGGTAACTAGGTACCTGTGTTAACAAATCGTGTGAATTTGAAAAGTTCATTTTCGACTTTATTCGGAATTCTTCTTTTACTCGACTGCGCGATGTCACAGAGAAGGATTATGTGTTTATTAGTCTATGTATGTTTGTTTGTATGTACTTACCTTTGTTTGTTTCTACTAACTTATTTTGTCAGATTTGTTACTGTCTATTACTGACGCATGCGTTTAATTAATTAAGTATCAATAGAAATACCTAATACTTTCGTATGCCTAGTATCCATTTAAATAACAAAGAAAAACAAAATCGATTATTCTTCTGTTTTCGCGATGTTGTATTAAAATTAAAGACATTTTCGGTTTTAATCGCGTAGTGTGGTCAGTCTTTGCAATCTAGAGTCTGCGTATTTTGAGACCTTTTTCTTAATATTTAATCTTTGATAAGACGGTAGTTTCACTGTAACTTTGTATTAGGAATGAATTAGAAATAGAATTAGAATTTCCTACATAAGAATGACAAATCAAATCTCGGTCAATCCTGAAGAAGTGACCTGTAAAGGTCTCGAAACGTTAAGCGTTGAAACAATGCTAAAAGTAATGAACACCACGCGATTAAAACCGAATAATGTCTTTAATTTCAATACAACATCGCGAAAACAGAAAAAAAATCTATTAGGTATTTTTTCCTTGTTATTAAAATAGATAGATTTTTTCCGTTTGGAACTCCTAATATACAATTTATCTTTAAAGTTCCTTAAACTGTTCGCGAACAAATTCTTAAGTGAGCAGTTTTAAAGAAAGAATCTGCAAATTTTATCTAACCGCCGATTGCCAGTTTACAAAGCAAAAGTTCAAACAGTTCCTGTGGGCGCAGAAATTGCTAAGAATTTTGCCTTTGGAAAGTTCTACAAAATATTTAGATAGGTAGGTAGGTATGTTTGAGGTACCTTTAACATCCAATTGATTCATCGACCTAAAGTAGATTGTGTTAAGTTGAAGTTAACTTGACAGATATTCTTAGGAGACTTGCTAAATTTATTTTTTTGAAAAAGTTTAAATTTTTGTGTGAGATAACACACTTTCAAAAATTATTTCCTAAAAATTTTACGGCACGCAAAAAAAAGATAGATTTAGACGCTTTGTTGATGCACCCATATCTATTAGAATCAGGAGAAGGACATAGGATATTTTGTTTTAGGAAGTAGTACCGTAGAGTAGCAGGGTTCTGTTTTTTTTTGTATTTAAAGGGCTGGACAACATCTGGGTCACATTTTTTTAAATAAAATATGTCTTTTATAAAGAAAATATTGAATTGCTATGGTAGTTTTAAGAGGACTTACCGATCATCAGCGGTGTATTGCTGCGTGCCAGTTGTTAAAAGTTCCATGGGATCTTCTTCGCTTTTCCGGCGAACCCACGACACCTGAGGGATAAATAATAAGCGTCAAACAGGGATGGAAAGGTGAACACCACCTTAAGAGCACGACTTGAAGAATTTGTACATGGATGTCAATATATTATCTTATGCAGTATATACCTAATAACAAAACATACCGAAACCATATTTTGTTATTTTATAATTTGTAGAATGGTTGTCCATATTTCTCAATTACAAGGCGTAAATTTTATTTTGGTATTTCATAATTTTTTGAATAAATGTAAATATATCGCAGTATAATTTGAAATTACAAAACATACAGAATCCATATTTTGGTACCTGTTTAATTTAGGTATCCTTCTTTTGCCTTCATTTAGGTAATTTAGTTAAGATAGTTAACTTTTACAAAACAAAAATTAAAAATTAACCTTTTACAACGAAATAGGATTTATGAATTTTGGTTTTTCCTTTATTTACTACAGAAAAGTAGTAATCTGTACTTTATATTGGTATACAGTTTTACCTAAATAGAGTTTAATATTTTAAATAAATATTAAACGAGAAATACTGAACATATATTTCTATCAACAATGATCGACTGAAGGTTTCGGCAGAAAAACAGCGTTCAACCGTGGTCTACCGTGGTTGGGCAAATGCTGAGTCGGGGCCTTTTTGCTGTTGTAACACACATTAACACAACGTACCTGTTATATTACAACTGTCTTTTTATAACCATTTTTTGTAATTTCTCTGTGTATGTGTGTTGTTATAGCAAATAAATGTCTGTCTATGTCTATGTCTATCTGACGTCGTCGCGACGTCGCAACTCTCGGGCTAGCTATCGCGCCGCGCAGCAATGAGTTTTAAGTTTATCAATGCTTCACCTCAAGAGGACAGGCTACCTACTCTTTTCTCCATACAAACTTTACAAACGTAGTCGACTGTTTCCTTCCTGAAGAAAGAAATTAGAAAACATATGTTTATGCCATAAGCCTTATATCTGCTAAGACCATGCCCCTAACGTTTTGATTTTTTTTATTTATGTATACTAATTTTTCATTCAATTTTTTTTTTTCGAAATCAAAATTTAATTTCTATACTAATTAGAAAATGAAAAAAAAAAAACGTATGGGCATGGTCTTAGCAGCTATTGGTTTTATGGCATAAACATTTTTGCTCTACTGTCTTTATTAGTCAACTACGTTTCTATGGAGAAACAGTAAGTAGACTGTCCTCTTAAGTACAAAAAGGATGAAGTAATAAATTTTAAAGCGTGAAACAAGGAAGGTACGTAACGCCCTTAAGTGGGAAAAGGACAGACTAATTTAGGTAGTAAAGGCAAAGTTTTAATGTTCAATCAATCCTTTCAAAGGAAAGGGATAGTCGTTAACCCGTCCCGTGGTAGACTTGTCTTTAGAAAGTGTGGAGCAAGTGTCGCAACTTTCGTCAAAAAAAATTTTTTTCAAGAGGGTTGATAAAGATACCTATTTTGGGGTTGATATCACATTGGGCGATAAATAATTTACACATAATTGGCTTCCTATTGAAATTTCCTATGATCCTTTTCCAATTAGAATGTAAAAATAACTCACATAATAAAATTATGATGAAATCAAAACCATTGTTTTGATTTTTTTTCATTGCTTGGACGATATTCTTTGTTATATTTCACAATCACAAACACTTAACCATAATAAACACATTCACATAACTTCTAAATATACTTAGACACTTATTTACAAACTAATTAGAGCTAAACAAACACTTTTTATGACCTAATCTAAATAAAAACAATAAGCACCTGAGAAACTGACCCGCGCCATTTTACCGGTCCGCGAAACTAACCGCCGACTGGCGCGGATTGATTTCAGTCATCAGTTTAATTTTTTCTATTATTTTAAAATTTTCGTTCCAAAACACAAACAATTTTTATAGGCTTGACGAGAGCTTGATGTGACTGACGGTAATTATAGGGTTTGACAAGTATATTTCTACACGAAACGTATAATATCATCAACCAATTAGAGCACTGTTAAAGCGCACACCCGTCTGTGCGCGAAACACTAGCGGTAACAAAATTTAAGCGCACAGCCGCCTGTGCGGAATACATTGAAGGGGTTAATATTTCAGAATTATCTCGTTTGTTACGGCTTTTTGTTGAGATTAAAGTTTCTTCAAGAAAATTCTCGTATTCTTGAAGAAAATTCGTAGATTATACTAAAATCTCGCAAATAACTTTATTATCTATTTTAATGTAATTTCGTGTTATAATGAGCTAGAGTATTTTTATTACCTATGTTTATTAAACTTTCATAGGCGACTTTAGCCTGACAAAGTAGATTTATAGTTATGTCAGTATTTAAATTATGTACTGTTTTGTTAATATTTATGACAAGTTTAAAAATTTAAAAATAATTGAAGAAGATTCTTACTCCAAAATATTTAAATTATTTAAAGTTTAAACTAGTGATGCGCCGAGTACCAGTTTTACCGAGTAACCGAGTACCGAGTATTACTCGGTTCATAATTTACCGAGTCGAGTACTCTGCCGAGTTACTCGGTTCATTTAAGTAACCGCAAAAACAAGTTGCAACGCGTTCCAGATGACGCGCGACAGGCGAGGCGATTCGAAGCAAGCAGGTTTTCCTGATGGGAACTTCTCATCATCAACACTCTCGGGAGCCCGGATTCCGCTATCCTATCCTATCCGTGAGGCCATTTGCACGCATATCTGCTCTCTCGCCGTAAAGCCAGACTTTCTTGAATCTTCCCAATCTGCTGCGGTCGGGCGGAGGCGCCATAGCAAAACATTTGTTCCCTACGTAACTAGCCGGGAAAACGGGACCGTACCATGCATCGTAAACGCTATTCTTGCATGGTCCTTGGGCATTCTTCTCGGGCATGAAGGCTGCCCCTGATGCCGGAGTTTCTGACGCGGTCTTTTCGCGTCACTCCACACATCCAGCGCAGCATTTTCATCTTCGTGAAACGCAGCTCCTGCTTATGTCGCTCAAGCACTGGCCACTATCACTATCGTACAAAAGGACAAGTCTAGTGATCGTTTTATACACTAGTTCCTATTTTGGGGTCGCAGACGATGTTACCTCTCGACACTTAGCCCAAGCTGCCGAAATACGAGACTTGACGTAGCAACCGATGTCGCCGGACGCAGGAAGCACAAATCCCAAGTACTAACTGGTCTGTCCATTTAACCATATGACCGTCTACACAGGTGTGCTATCTACATGTATAAAGTGGCCATAGCCACTTTGGGCGTGTAGATAGCGGGTCCTTTAAGAAGACCGAACCAGCGTTTGAGGACACGATCTGTCTAAAACAGATCCCTGACGATTGCTCTTGGTAGTAACCTAACGGTACAACGGATCCCTTTTAGGCGTAATCAGTGGCAGAAGTCCTTGATTTGGAAGGAGTTCCGGTGTCTGCACCTCTTTATACTGCTTATTTAGCTTGTGGGAATATGTGCGCCATCTCTCCTTCACCACGAGGTCCTCGTATAGCAGGTTACCATCGGGATCTTTTACCCTGCGGCACATGGATATATCCTGCGCCGCTTTGATCCCAGAACATGCCTACTTATAAATAAGCTTCTGCCCCTCAGACGTTTCCAACTTATCGTACAATGGCTGTCAGTGGTGCTGTCTGTCTCTTTTAGTGGCTACTGCTCTTTTAGTGGCACGTTTGGCGGACCTATACACGTCGCGATCTTCAGGAGAGTTAGACGCTATATATTTATATGTACCCGAGTTACTTGGCTCATGAACCGAGTACCGAGGCCGAGTACGAGTAGTAAAAAACTGCCGAGTACCCGAGTAACGAGTACTCGGCAGAGTACTCGGCGCATCTCTAGTTTAAACTATAAGGTCTCAAATTAAGGCACGTTTGAGACCTAGATAATTATGTTTCTAAAACATAGTTTTCTCAAATGTTCCTATGTTATGTTTATTGTTCTGAAGCACTATTTGACCTAAAACTTTGCAGACGTTTAGAAATTTGAAATATTATTAAGAATGAGAAGCTCTTTAGAATTTAAGGTCCACTATTCATCGAAGAGTGGAATTTTAATTTTAACTCAAGATCAGTTTAATATCACGATTTATGAGATACAGCCTGGTGACAGACGGACAGACAGCGTATCCTCAGTAATAGGGTCCCTTTTTACCCTAAAAACTATTCTTAACAGCATAAGCTGCAGAACTAAGTCTAGCGGACAAAGCTTTCACATGTGGGCCCCATTGAAGCTTAGAGTCTAGAGTTATACCTAGAAAGAAAGCCTTTTCAACCTTTTCCACTTCCTCGTTATTAATTTTCACCACAGTTTTAACATGTTTAACATTAGGAAGTGTGAATTTAATACATTTCGTTTTGGATCCATTCAGTAAGATATTATTGGTATTAAACCAATATGATTTTTTGAAATATTGTGATGTTTACAAAAGTAAAGCGTATTTGCGAAAGTAACATTCCGCGCAATTGACATTCTGCGAAAGTGATATTTAGCGAAAATTACTTTTTGCGAAAATGAAATTATGAAAAGCGACTATGTAAATTTTTTTCGGTGACATTTTTGCGAAAGTGACTTTATCCGTCAACCAAGACCATGACCAGACTAGATCATCTCTACCATTCATAACGTCACAACTAGGGAATGCAACCCGGTTTTTTCGGGTTTTTCGGTTTTTGTATTCTTCATACGGCAACACTGAATATCGGCTTAAATGTTTTGTTTAAAAAAAAAACAAAACCGGGTTTTTCGGGTTTTTTCTCCCAAGTTTGCATTCCCTAGTCACAACCTATCCATACACATATACATTCAGCTTATCAGCTTTAATAATGTAGGTACTCTATGCAATCAGCCTTGCTTTTCGTAGATGTAGGTAGGAACTAGAAACAACCTAAAGAAATTCAATATTCACAAAGCTCGCAAATAAACTATTCTACACTCAGCTCCTCATTGGACGATATAGACCTAGAAATCCCATAAATCAGAATCACACATTAAAAAATAATCTCGTCAATATTTTGCGAAAGTGACATTCCGCGCAAGTTCCATTCTGGAAAAGTGACGTTTTGCGAAAGTAACATTTAACGAACGTGACATTCTCCGTAAGTGACGTTTTGCGAAAGTGACTTAATGCGTCAAGACGATGTCATCTCTAACATTTGAAACGTCACAACCTATCCATAACATATACATTCAGTTTCTTAGCTTAAATAATGAAGGTACTTTTCTTAGATGTAGGTACTAGAAGCCGCGTACTAGGCCGCGGGTTCACGATGGATGCAGGCCACTTATGACCGAAGCATCTGGAAATCTATGAGGGAGGCTTATGTCCAGCAGTGGACTTCTTACAGCTGAAATGATGATGATGATGAGGTACTAGAAACAATCTAAACAAATTCAATATTCACGAATCTCGCAAACAAACCAATAAACCACTCTACACGGCTCCTCATTTTACGTTATGGACCTAGAAATCCCATAAATCAGATTCACACATTAAAAAATAATCTCGTCTCACTAGGAGAAGTGGACATTTTTCAAGTGGAAACTCTGTGATAGTAGTCAGTATGCACGACTGGCGACTCGCACAACTGAAGTTCATAAATCACTTGGACAGCTGGACATAAATTACCCCACTTCCTTCCTCGGACAAGTATATTGTGAAGTATGTAGATAGGTTATATAAAGTGTATAGATATAATACGTTGATATGTAGATCTTGACATTGGACAAGAGTTTTGCTTCTCACATTGGTTGGCCAATTTGTTCCGGTTTTTAATAAGATAAATAAATACTTTATTTGATCAAAATCACATCACATCAATAATGGGTAGGTACCTACATTACAAAATAAAACATAAATAAAATAAATAAATTTTAAAACAAAACAAATGTTGAAATGGCAGCCTTATCGCTCAAAGCAATGTCTTCCAGGCTAATTGACTATTTATATTAGGTAGGTAATACTAGTACTTCGTGCTTTGAAAGGCACGGTTATCTTCGACTGCGGGTCATGTTAGAGGCCTAACGACTGACAACAACAAAATGATATTTGGAAATTTATATCTTCAGTCATATTTTCGTATAATAGTTTTCAGGTCGCCCTAACTTGACCTAACAACTACTATCAGTGACATGTTCCAGTTGATAGGTCCCGGTTGTGACCATCTGATTCCCTAGTGCCAAAGCACGGAGCAGCTCCAGAAAATGATTATTCAGCTAGGCCAATGAGATCCATTTCGCCAAATTAAAGGTTAATCAAAAGAAAACATTAATATCAAACCGAAACAAAACGAGCCTTAGCCGGTAAACAATCACTGAGAGAAGCATGATCGTTAATTAACCGTGTTACGTGGGTCCCGTGTGGCACAGTGGTTAGCGCATTCGCCCCGCAAGCGAGGGGCGCAGGCTCGAATTCTGTCACGGGAGAATTTTTGAAGATGCATTTCTCCCTGTAAAATATTTCTAGGAAACTATACAGTTTCAAATAACTTA
The DNA here is from genome assembly GCA_958496205.1 of Idaea biselata. Taxonomy (NCBI): domain Eukaryota; kingdom Metazoa; phylum Arthropoda; class Insecta; order Lepidoptera; family Geometridae; genus Idaea; species Idaea biselata. The sequence continues at coordinate 3,053,673 of OY292398.1, read as the reverse complement.
TCAACCATTACTTGGCTTTCCCGGAAACTCGATACGTAGTGACAGTAGTTTTATTAACACTGAAATAGGATACGATATGATTTGATCAAATTTCTATCTCACTTGTGCGTCGCTTCGGAATGAAGGAAAAGGAATAAATTATGTTCGTTTCCAGTTCCACGTAATATGTATGTTTGTAGGTACGTACGATTGATATTGTACCGAGTGTTCCGAGGAGGGGGTATCAAGCCGAAAGGGGGTTGTTCTAGAGGTCTACGTGAACAACTTTTGTTCTACAACTTTTGAAATCGGATTTTAGTGAGTAAAGTTATTTGGACTTTGAATTTGCCTAGATTGATGATGATGATTGAAGAGCAAAAGATTAAAACTGCAGGATGGATTTTTTTAACTTCAGTTATGTCTTGGCCACACTGCCAGGAAAAGCCGTTAATTATCGCTATGATGGTCGTTGAACGTTGATGTAGCCACTCCATTAAAACGCTTTAAAACGATTGCAACAATTGTTGCAATTATTATCACGATGGTAGGTCCTATATTGACGTTTCCTGATACTGTGGCCCGAATATGGATAACGTTTGAATTTAAAAAATCTTGAATTAGTAAATATGAAAGATCGTCGTTTTTTTTTTAATATAGATATTTTTGCATCTCCTCTATTCTAATATTATAATGAGGAAATATTTCTATTTTGTGTGCGTGTGTGTGTTGCGTCTGTATGTTTGTTTTGAATAAATTCAAAAACTACTGGATCGATTTCAAAAATTCTTTCACCGTTAGAAAGCTACATTCGCCCTGAGTAACATAGGCAACTGTTGATCCCGATATTCCTACGGGATCGGGACTTACGCGGGTGAAATTTTTTATAGTCTAAACAAAGTAACGTCTCATTGAATCATCCTTTATACCTATAATATGTGTCTCGGATAGAGTAAAATAAAGAAATGTCATAAAAACCAGTACTTAGTCATTTTTCCAAACGTCGAACGAGGCAACCGGGAACAATATTTAACTCTCAATAGACTATTTTCGAAAAATTCAGTCACTATTAAATGTGTCCCATGTGTGTATTTCAGAGCCTCCGTAAGATTTGTGCTTTATCCCTTTCACAAATGAGAATTTATATGTTTTCAGGGAGCTAGGCGAAAAAGTAGTGTTCGGTGTGACTGTCAAATCAACGAAGAATGACGGCCGTTTTTTTAATGAGGGGAGATGCAACCTTTTGCAGCGTTACAACCCTCGGGTGGTGGGATGCGAAAGATACGCTGTATCAAAGTCGTTTTCTTATCTGAGCGATGTTCCCAGTCCCAGATTGTTTGGGGTCGGCACAGTTGGTAAGTCATCCATCATTGACCATATCTACTGCAGATAGATTTGGCAAGGTCATGGCAGATATAGGTTTTATGGCATAAGCATATTTGCTCTAATGTCTTTATCCAGGGAGGAAACAGTCGACTACGTTTGTATGGAGAAAAAGTAGGTAGACTTGTCCTCTTAAAGTAGTAGGTTGGCCAAAGGTGTGATGTACGTACTAAAACCCCTCAGAACCTTTATGTAGTCGGTAACCAAACAACAATAACAAAGCTTACGCCGACATTAAATATAAATACAAATGCAAATAACTCTTTGGCGTGATAAAGCGCTTCAGCAGATTATACTCTTGCCGTAGGTGCTATCAACATTCAACGCTGACAACAGCTTACACACGCACCGATTAGTCTAGCGGACAAGTACTTACCTTGTATTTTATACAGTACTAGCCTTAGATTTTTCTATGTTTTCGCGATGTTGTATTGAAATTAAAGACATTTTTCGGTTTCGCTTGGTGTTTATTACTTTTAGCAAACGCTCAACGTTTCGAGACCTTTATAGGTCCCTTGTGACTGAGATGTGATTTGTATCTCAGTCAATAATAAACACCACGCGATTAAAACCGAAAAATGTCTTTTGTACTAGCCTTATTTAAAACTAGGGTAAGGTCGTAAGTAAAAGTACTCCGATCAGACTCCACGTTTGTTAATTAGGCTATAAGTGCTTAAAGTCTGTTTTTACTTTCCGTGCATTTGTGGCCGATACGAATGACAGACGTTACTATGATCTCTCTGCACGCGGTTAAACACACAAACAAGCACAGATGTCCGCTAGACAAAAATACACTTACTTAATTATTACAGTTCAAAATGTGTAACGCTTTCTAAAAGACTAGTTTAAAAGAATTACCTACAGTACACCATATTAATTATCAAAATAATTAAAATTAAAAATCCAAAAAAGAATCCCTAAAAATAATAATAAATAAAACCGAAAAATGAGTTTAACTTCTATCCAACATCATGAAAACAGAAGAAAAATCCAGACCAGTTCTGCTCTTAGAGCTCGTATTTCTCTTAAGAAAAGTAAAGGAACTATTGATTACCAGCTTATCATGAAGGGCGTCGACCTTACAGTCGAGGTGAGCCGTAGACCCCACTAGTGCTTCCATCTCTGGCGCTGCTGCAGCGTAGATTCCGGTGTTAGGACCGACCCTGGGGATAACGTATGTTGGTAAATATAGGTATACAGTTTCTAAGGAACTTGTCGGCGCGTCTTGTCGAGGCGTCTGATGATCCCAGGGCTGGTATTTTTTTTGTCCCAGCGGGTTAGCCTATCTATCCAGCGTGGGAACGCTGCCAGCGTTTTGGGAACCATGCCGCGGGAGGGCCGTTTTATTTCCATTTTGTGTTTTGTTGTTTTTGTAAATTGTTTTACTTCCCGCGGTATTTTCCAGAAACTCTTTCTTAGTGGATACACCACAAAGAACACACTCTCCAAATTTCATGTCTCTAGGACCGGCGGTTTGGGACATTGAATTTTATATATATTGTCTTTTATATCCACAAATGTCTTTAGATCGGTTTTTAGGTTCGTATTAAAGCCGGTTTACATTTTTCATACGATTCTAGTCCAATACCATTTCACCACAAATTGGCCAAAAAGTTACTCGAGCTCGCTAAGTGAAGCTCTAACGGGTAGGTAGTTACCTACATAAGATAATTAAAACAAATATTTGCCTAAATGTGGGTTGCGTGACCAAATTATCGTCCACGCCAAATTAAAAATAGCATATTTGTGATATTTAAACCATGATGGACATTCGCCATTACTTGTAGCCTCCAGCTCTGTCACGCAGAGTGTCAAGGGAAATTAGCAGTGCCTTGCAGAGAGGTCAAAGCAAAAACTTGAAATAATTATTTTTCATTTTTTTTAAGTAGATAGATAGATAGGTGAACGCTTCATTTGCACAACATTAAGTATAATACAGTCATACATTAAGTATTGAAACACAAAAGCTTAAAAGTAGAAAATTGCCAAATGGGCGGCCTTATCGCTAAAAGCGATTTCTTCCAGGCAACCTTAGCATGGAGATAAACTGTTTGGCTTGAAACGGTAGGTTATGCATGATAAATTATTGAGTCGAAGATCAAATAAACAAATGCATTAACTACGCATACTATTACTATACAAAAGTATAGGCAGACGGGGTGATATTTGTTTTTAAAATACCTTTTTTATATTTCTACATCCCAACCTGAGTTGATACGTGGGGCGTAACGTTAACAGTTTAAACTTGTGAACAGCGCAAGCTCAAACGTCGTCTGTATCCTACCGCACCGCTCGCGATTTTTCGGCCGCGCCAGCTGATATTTTGCGTTGCAGACATGTCCGAACTGTTAACGTTACAGTGCACGTAACGTTTACAGTTCGTATTTACGATTGATTGTAGATATTGATTGACGGATTGGCAGACAGATTTACGCGAAAACGTAGGTCACAATCATAAACAACGAATCTTGGTTATTCTTACGTCATCGCGTTTGTCAGGTAAAAGATGGGATTGCACCATCATTTACCTGGCGAGGTAGTGGTCAAACGTTAAAAAGTCATTCTTAAGGTTCCGTACATCAAAAGGAAAAAAAACCAGCCCTGGGATTAGTATTTAGTGTTATAGCGGCATCATCTGTGAAAATTATCGTCTAGCTATTACGGTTCATAAGATACAAGAGGTGGTGACAGAGAGACGGACAGACAACGAAGTCTCAGTAAAAGGGTCCCGTTTTTACCCTTTGGGTACGGATCCATAAAAACACAAGAAAAAAAAGGACTAGGTACATAAATAAAACTACTCCGTTACATTTACTTAAATAAAAGACAACACGATCGGAAAAACAGCTCCTATATTCTAAAGGTATGTCTCACTTTACAAAGTAGGTATGAGCCCTTATATTGTCACCTAAGCTTCTTTACAAGATTTCGCCGACGCTATTCATTCCGGCTTGGAATATTACCAAATTGTGTTTTTCACCAAACAAAACTCACAAAGGACTTGGGCCCAACGGAATATTGTGTTAGAAATTAGAATGATAAAGGAATAATTTCACTTTATTGATTTAATGCTTGAATTAGTTAAAGGTGAGAGCTGTATCTACGCTTTGTGAAGAGAAGGCTTTTTAGGATTCCGTACCCAAAGGATAAAAACGGGACCCTATTACTAAGGCTCCGCTGTCCGTCTGTCACCAGTTGAAATTTTCACAAAAGATGTATTTCTAATTACAACAACAAATACTTAAAACAATATAAATCAAAAATTTAAGAGGGACTCTCGTACAATAAACGTGATAAAACGATATCGCGATGTATTTTGACTACTAACGCCATCTAGTGATGCGAGTGATAGACTTGCGCTGGTGGTAAAATAATTTTAACGTTTGCGTTGCGTTCACGGATTGGTTGGTCCAGTGTTTAATTAAGGGTTCCGTACCCAATTGATAGCGGTACGGAACCCTTTGTATCCAACTCGCACTTGGGCGGTCTTTTGTAAAAAAAAATTGTGCTAAAATAATTTCTATGAAAAGTTTTAATAAAACTGCAGCTGCACGCTATGAAGCTATAACTTATAGGAGTGATTTAAAGTGTAATTAGCACTGAAGAAAAAATGTCTTTTTCTTTCTTATTTTTCGTTATAAATCTATATCTATAAAACGCTTTGTCCTGAGAGACTGAATGGACTGAACGCACATACTAAGCCTTTAATAGTAAAGAACCGAAATTTGGAGAGTGTGTTCTTAATAATTTAAAGGAGGCATCCGAAAAGAAAGAAAGAAAGGGAAGAAAGGCACTGACTGAACTATCAACCTACAACCTAAACCGCTGGTCCTAGAAACTTCAAATTTTTAGGATGTGTTCTTTGTGATGTATAGGTATCCACTAATAGCCTTATTAATAAACGTGGAGTAAGGTTGGAATAATTTTTCCACTCTTTGTTTCTGTCTGTCAACTTTGAAAGTTCTTGTCACGGAAAAAGACAAAACATGTTCTCACTACTCCAACTTTACTCAACGTTTATTTATAAGGCTATAAGGGTTTTCCGAAATTTCCAAGGGACCAGAAATACGCAGGTGAAACCGCGGGGCACAGCTAGTTTTTATATATACTTGTAACTAATAAAAACGTTCCCCACCGCAAGCGGAGTGAAGTCATTAATGTGTCAGTTTAAGATCCATCTTCTATAAATTATTTTAAATATAGTACCTATATTAGTAAATACTTACTTGCCATTCCTATGCTGATGTGTATTGGTATACGTATCAAATATGTAATTGAGCAGCGGCGCACTGGACCCCGTCTCGCCAGGCCTCCGTCTCCTCTCTATCATTTGAGGAGCAGCACTCGTCTCCCTCCCATCATCACCTCTCACCATCACCACCCGTCTCTGTCTCACCTTCTTACTATCATCCATATTAGCCCCTTCTATATCTACACTCGAGTTACTTCGATCTTCATCACAACATACGCCCTTATCGAGATTAGAAACTCTGAGATTGTCGTAAAAGTTAAAACTATGTATTGGATTAAGGGTAGAGTAATTAAAGTTAGCTTGAACTTCTGTTCGATTAGGGAGGTCTAAGCTAGTGTGTAGCATTTGATAAAGTTTGCTTATTGTTGGCAAGGCTTCGGCGGGACGACTCTCGTTTAATATTCTCGAAGCCTCCGCGTCTCTACCTGGAAAAGAAAGGTTAAATTCAAACTAGTGTTGTGTCGATAGTTCACTATCGATATCCCGTCGAAAGACTATCGATAGTTGTGGCAAATTAAAAGTGTCGATAAAATAAAAAAATAAAAATTAAATTAAATTTTATTTAATAAAAGAATTTACAGGTTACTTATACAACTATTTTACATTTCTGTGACAATAATTAGTACAAGTACAATTTTATCAGCGGTCCCTGCACTAAGCAAAGCTTGTATCGCAGGAGACCAGCGGTGAGTTTATAATTGCGTAAGTTTCGGGAAAGTCACTGAAGTATCGAAGTATCACTGAAGTATATAGTAAACATGAAATTTGTAACCACATTATGAACTTAAATATCAAAAATGAGAAAATTAAAAAACGAAAATGAATTTAAATTTGAAAAACTAAGAAACATAGCACAAGGAATTGGATAGCTACAATAGTATAAATACTATCGACACCCAGCAATACTATCAATAGTTTGCAGTTCAATATCGAATGCACTATAGATACTATTGCTGCTGAATATTGAAAAGCAATCAATACTGTCGATTGTATCGATACTATCGATAGTTTTGCACTTTGGTTGGAGTACTACTGAATAATAGCCTCCTATCGATAGCGTAAAATTATCGATGGTATCGATTGTTGTTCTAATAATCAAATCCGGCACTTGCAATAGTATCGTAATTTCGATATTAAGCTTCAATACTATTGATAGTATTGCAGTTTTACGGTAGGTACTATTGTACTAAATTTAGAAATCGATGGTATTGATACTATCGATATTCCGATGTAAGCTATCGATTGCTGCCCTCGAAAAGTTCGGCAGCACTAATTCAAACATTCCACAAATAAATAAGTAAATTCAGCTATTTCGTTAACTTTTCAAAATGTGCACCGAAAATTCCGCGCGCGAACGAAACTTTTTAAAGCGTTTTACCTCTTCAATTTAATGGCACCTCTCAAAATTTCAAACATAAATTTCACTTATTTCTCAAAAATCCAGTAAAGTTCGAATGACAAGGCTACTTTCAAATACAATTTTGTAATAGAGTTGCGAATTTAATATTGTTGGCTTTAAGAAAATATTTTAAATGGCCGCCTTCTGAGTTCCAACAAGCTCTTAATAGATTTTGAGAATACTGTATAAACAGTTAAATGAAATAAAGGGTTTAGTTCAAATTCTGGAAACATGAAAAGCAATTTATATAGAAGAGGTAGGCACATTGATAACTACGTTGTGGGGAGACACGTACAATTGTTCATTGTGTACTTTACACTAAGGTTATATATTATACCTATATGTTTGTTTGGTTAAATGGAAGTTTTATTTATAATATAATAATTCTAAATAATCTTTGAATACATTAAAGTCTATTATACATTTGCGATACTAATATTATAAAGAGGAAAGATTTGTATTTTTGTGTGTGTGCGTCTGTTTGTTTGTTATGAATAAACTCAAAAACTACTGGACCGATTTCAATTATTTTTTCACCATTAGTAAGCTACATTCACCTTGAGTAACATGGGCTACTTTTGATCCCGATACTCCCACAGGATCGGGACTTACGCGGGTTTAACCGCGGGACGCAACTATTTTTATTTATAAAGAAATATCACCAGCTCTCTACTAAAACATTGAAGATGTTTTAAATATGTGCTGAATGAGTCGTCATAGATCTGTTGTTATTCGATGGAAAGTACATATTTCAAGAAGGCGTTCAAATTATGTAAGAGAGGTGGTAGCCAAGGAATACCTTATCTAATACTTGTGAGGAACAGTAAATGTAACAACCACTCTTTCGAAACGCAGGAGTACGCGTACGGTTGTTAGGTATAGGTTACCTAGTCTACCTACTTAATAAACGTAAATTATAATAACCTAATCTACGAAATTTTGATAACTTGTATGTTTATATTAATGGAACAATACTTCTGCAAAAACACAACGCATGATCGACGGAGAGCGTGCCGCAAACATGCCTAAGTTGTGTTATATAGAACAATATGGATGCTTGGCTTCAACGTATGAGTCACTGACGTAGGTAGACTAATTGGTCAAGTCAGTGCTCCCGGATTGAGTAAAGATGCGTAGTTGGTTCGTACCCCGCTCTCCGTCGATCATGCGTTGTGTTTTTGCAGAAGTATCGTTCCATTAAAATATACATACAAGTTATCTGTTAAGTGCTTAAGCACTACAAAATAAAATATAAAACTTGTATACATATATACCTCGATAAGGTAGGGCTGCCAAAGCAGCCAACAGAAGCGCCGCGGCTGCCGGCGTACACATTTCAGCCTCCTACATTGTCATAACATCTGAAACAATTTAAGAGTATTGGTTAATAAAGATGACTTTTAATTTTGCGGTAAATAGTTTTCAGTTAGTTATTTCTACGACAGGCGCTCTTCCAATTTATTTATTTATATAGCACACAGAACAGATTATGACAGGGATATATAAACAAATCGTGACACCAGTTTTGTTCTAGTACATAATCCTTAAATATGTATGCCTAATTTTGTCTACAACGTTAAAATTGAAAGAGCTCTAAGATTCGGTCTCACTGCTCGGTCGTATACCTGGATCCTCTTTTAACCCGACTATGGCGAAGCCGTAAGAAAAGGTAATGTTTTTGGCAGTCAAAATTCATTACCTTTATCTAGGTGTTAACTAAGTAATTGTTTACGGGTGCGTTTTCCGCTAATAGACCTAATCAAATTGGGTTCTTAAAAAGTAACTTTACAAATCAAATCAAATTTTCAAATCAAACTAATAGATAATCCCCAGAACGACTAAAAATAAACATCTTTACTTTTCCCTTTTACAAAAAAGTCGGTTTTCTGAAAGCAAGTGAGGCTTCTATCTCTATGCCTGGGATTTCATAAAAACGTTTCACCCGTTCCATAGATGATTAAAAATACACAAATATACTCGTAGTATTGAATTCAATTTTTGCGAACGCAAATGTCAATAAGCATTCGTCACCTCGTTTTAATTTCCATTTGGATGAGGATTTTTAATTTTAATAAAATTATTGCGGTTTTTGGCAGTGTAAACTGAATTTCGTGATTGAAATTTCTACAATGTTGACTTGTCAGGTATTTTTAACCGATCGTGTAGCTGAAACTTGAAACCCATCTAAAACCTAACTCGTTGTCATATGTGAACGCCGAAACGCGACATGGTGACGCGACGCTATAACATAATTTGGCAACACTTCTCAAGCTCAAAATACACGAGCGACATTAACAATACATGAACGACACTGCAACTGTGCAGTTGCAGTGTCGCCCATGTATTTTGAGCTTTAGTGAAAAATTTACACACAGATCAAGCGACAACGTATACAATGTTTTTATTTCTAGACTATGACAATGTTTTCGTTCTTTGTATTTGACATTTTTGTGTGTGTCAATTCGTAGCCTACAATTAAGAAAGGAGGTATATGCCACAATCACAGACGACGAATACGACGACGAATATTTGATAGTATCGCATCGCGTCGTCTTGATTTCGGTTACCTAGGACAATGTAAGTCTAGCTTAGTATCATGAAAATTATCCACGTAAGATCCCTTAGGTATAGATATTTTTAGTCGGCAAAGGGAATGTTTGGAAATACCTAAGTAGGTACACTTTTAAAATTCCTACTAGGCCTGGGTCAAGAAAACCGCAAGAACTGAAGCGGGTCACGATACCAGTAGGTATATTATTATAACAAAATTTTAGCATTTACCCGCGACCACACCGCATAAAACTTTGGCGCAATTAAGTACCTACCTATATTTTTAGAAAATGGGAAAGAATCGCAATTTTGATCCCGAAATAGGTAGACATCATATAACACTAACCATTTCTTTGTATATTTTTAGTACAATAGGAATAGATCGATTAAAAAAAACGCTTACAAAATAACGTCAAACCATTTCACGATTCATTTTGACGACCTCTGTGGCGCGTCTACACGCCCGAATGCAGTGCAGAAGCTCCAAACTAAGCACAGGCTTGTACTATGGGTACTAGACAACGGATACACTACTTAATATAGGTACTTTTTTTGTAAATACATACATAAGATAAATATAAAACACCCAGACCAGAAACCAATAATAATTTTTAAGCATATCTAAATACTTGCACTCGGCGGAAATCGAACCCGCAACCTTCTGTATTGCAGTCAATTTTGTACTTATATTCGCGCACTGACAGAGATGTTATTAAAACAACGCTGTCGTCAAATATGTTCTATGTCATACACAAAGAAAAATGAACTATCCAAGACAGAGTTCTTCAGAGCCTTAAAAATAATTATTATTAATAGATTCTTCTTCTGTTTTCGCGATGTTGTATTGAAATTAAAGACATTTTTCGGTTTGAATCGCGTGGTTTTTATTACTTTTAGCATTGTTACAACGCTTAACGCGATTCAAACCGAAAAATGTCTTTAATATCAATATTATTAATGTTTAATATCGTAGGGTGAACCCGCACCGAAACGGACGTGTTTTGAAACGGACACTATTGAAAATGTTTTATGGATTTTGGGTGTTGGTACCATTGATGACCACGACCTGTGGACCTGTGACCATATACCCTTGTCAATGGTCACCAAAAGACATAAAATATTTTCGATATCGATAGTGTCCGTTTCAAAACACGTCCGTTTCATTGCGGATTCCCCCTTAGCTGATTATAAACGTTAAAACAAATCGAGAAATAACCATAATCTGGTTTCACGTTACCACAAGTAGTTACATACAATGTATCGGTATTTTTAAATGCGACGTTAACTTCCGCCGCCGCCACCAAACCGGATGTTTTGTCCGGAAATCATAATTTAAAATCCGATTTTCATTTCCACTGTATTGAAATTACAACAAATAATTTTAACAATATTTTTAAATGCAGTTTTCCGTAGTTAACAATAACTTGGTAGAGTAGTAGATGAATAAGATAAATCGGTTTGCTTAATTCCAGTCCAGTAATTCGTTAAAGAGCTGGATTACAATGGACTGGACTAGTGATGTGAAAATCTGTAGTTTTACCATAGCCATTCAAAAATCTCAGCTGACCAATATTGTGTCACTCTCACTACATTCCTTTATGGTTTGTCGCCTTAAAACGACTGTAAATAGAATACACCCTTTTAAACTCTGAATATCGTCTAAGTACAGAATATCGTACCCATTTCGATAATGTGGGTTCAATACGTTCATTTTCTAGCATATGTTAGGAACAGCCTATTTCCTAAACTATCAAAATCAACAAGCACGTCATAGGAACACGATATTTGTTCACGACATTAATGAGGAAGAAGCCAACGTTGCTAACAAACGTAACCATTAGAAAACCGGATGCAAGCTCCGAAACAACATTACGACGAACGCTAGTATATTTGTCATGTAACTAAACTTGTACACCAGAAGTTCCCAAACTTATTTTGTCTACTACCCACTTTGAGAATAGATTATTTTTCAACGCCCCCCATTTTTCCACCTACTTGAAAACATTCCATTGTGCATTCCGTTTTATCAAACGCAAAAGTTTTATCAGGAATGCACAAATTGGGTTATTTAACAAAAACTTGTTAAAACGTGACATGACCTATCTGGGTAGGTACTAATAACTATTAGAATACGAAAGCGTGTTGCCTTTTCATTTGTTTGATTGTGGCTACTTTCATTTTAAATCGGAGCGACAGCTTGGCATGATTTTTATTCTATTTATTTAATAAAACAATAATAGTTTGAGTAATCTTAGGAGAATTACTCAACCTCAGCCGGTGTCTAAGAGTCCGTCGGTGTCCAAGAGTCCTCCTGAATGAAATAACATAACACCCTCATTTTTTTCTGGGTCTCTTACCGCCCCTCTTTAGGCCTGCAGCGCCCACAAGGGGGCGTTATCCCCCACTTTGGGAACCCCTGGTACACCAACTATACTTCTATCCAATGGTATTGGTGTCAAAGACTAAATTGCATTGAAGTGTTATCTTCTCGATATAACAGTAAGTAGTTAACTTGTATTTTATATCACAATTAAATTTTATAAGCCGTTATTGATACAAGCTCGGAGAGTGGGTAATCTATACCTACTCTTGAGATTGCGATACATAAGATGCCAGTGGCGTAACTAGGGTGAATGAATGCCTTGGGCGCCCTTCCAAAGCGGATACAAAATTGTGTCATCATGTTTTTCACTACTTCCGTATGTAGTTTGGAGGTTGCTTGGTTATTTTACCATCAAAAAATTCACAGGTGTATGTTTGAATGGTATCATATTATGTGAGTCAAAGTCAATATCATGGAATTGGTTATATTCCGGTTTTTTATAGACTGGCGTGGCGTGTATAGGCTGGCCTGGTTTGGGTACGTCATGCAAAGCAAACTTGGAAGTAAATGGTCGTAGTGCGCGAAGAAAATCAAAAAGAGGTGGATGGACTGTGAAAGGGAGAATATGGGGGTAAAGGGAAAAGCGATACATTGATTGGAGTGGAGGGGAAAACATGCAGTGCCGATCCCGCATAGTGGGGTAAGGGCAGGAAAAAATATGTTATTGTATGAGGTTTAAAAAGCATTTAAAACACTGTGGAACGAATGGTGCATTGGCTCAATTCTGGGAAGCTTTTAGTTGCCTGAAAACTGTAATTTTTTTTATTATTTTTGCAATTTTTTTCTTGTACTTCATTTTAAAATAAAAATGAGAGCGAATTTGATGCGTGCCCTGGGCGCACATTTTTGGTAGCTATACGTCTCTGCAAGTAGCAAGGGATTAAGTAAGCAAGTTACTTCTTCTTAGGTGTTGAGATGAAAAACTTTTGTTCCTTGGCTTCCGGGGAATAAAACTTTTTATTGAAAATTTGAGGTTATTAATAAAAATTAACCCTGTTTGAACGAAGCTGGTGATTAACTTTGAGGAAGTAATTAACAGACCCACCTGAGGACCCTAAAATCTTTATTAATAAATGCGGTCTAAAGTGGGATTAGCTGAAAAAATGGTTTGCGATTATACTCATTTTTCGGTTTAAACGGACGTTGAAAAATACTTCATCACTAGGTACATAATATTATAAAACAAAGTCGGTTCCGGCTGTCTGTCAGTCGGTCCCTAGTCTACGTATGCTTAGATCTTTAAAACTACGCAACGGATTCTAATGTTCTTTTTTTAATAGAACGAGTGATTCAAGAGGAAAATTGATATGTACTTATAATACTTACCCGTGCGAAGCCGGGGCAGGTCGCTAATAATATCATACTTTAGAATAGTAAAATAAAAAAAATTAAAGTCAATGTTTTGTTTGTCTACTTACTACTCAAATTAATTATTACTTAAAGACAAAACAAGATCCAGCTAGTGCGACCTTAGTACGTTATTTTTAATAGCCCTGTAATAAAAGCAGCAGTCAGTAAGTAGTCCTTTCTTCAGTAAAAGCTTCTATTACCCTAAGAAGATGGTAGAACAAAAGTTATGCGTGAAAAATACTTGGAAAGTAATTCACCCACACACATAACTTGTACCCTACACTTAAAGGATACCAATTTCACGGACCCTCTGAAAAATACTACACTATTAAAAAAAAATATTTTCAGTTTAGGTATTAGGTTTGAGAGGATAGTATCCATTCTCTTTCTCCATACAAACGTAGTTTACATTTTCCTCCCTGGATAAAGACATTAGAGCAAATATGTTTATGCCATAAAACTTATATCTGTCATGCATGACTATGCATCTACCTTTTTATTTTTTTTATTTTTAATTATTAGTTTAAATAAAAAATAAACAAAAATAAAAAGGTAGATGCATTGTCATGACAGATATAGGTATTATGGCATAAACATATTTGCTCTAATGTCATTATCCTCGGTTCAGTTCCTCGGCTCTCGGTCGTAGCGAGCGGTCGTGTCCTAGCGTCAATCCCATATTATTTAAATATTTAATTCGACTTCAAAGCAAATAGTACTCTAAGAACAAGCCATAAAGTTCATATTTGGGTGGCGTAAAGTCGAGCTGCATTTCACAGTATAACAGTAAAAAAGTATACTGTACAGTTATGTCGTCGACAAGGTCACCTCCAGAAGCTAAACAAACTCCTAAGTCTGGAGCTACTAATTTGCAACAGCTTTGGGATAACAACAAATCGTCAAGGAAAAGAAAAGAAAGAGATGAAGATATTGAAGATTTGAAGACATTGATACAAAAACTCAGAACAGAACAAAGGTCAAGTAATAAAAATTTTGAGGATTCTTTCAACACTCTGAAGGTACAAAATGAAGAACTAAAGAAGCAAAACGAAGAAATACTAAAGAATTACGCAATAATCAACAACAAGCTCGAGAAATCGTTGGAGATGTATAATAACCTCAAAACTGGTGTGGAGAATATGGACAAGCAGTTAAGCGAAGCCATGATTAAAATCTACGAGCTTGAAGACGAAATTCAGCAGATAGAACGTAATCAAAAACTATCAATGATCGAAATTAATAATTGTCGCTTAATAGATGAAAGCAAACTGCCTGACGTGGTTCGTTGTCTACATAATAGCATTGGTTTAAGTTCTGATACACTGCAGGTACGCCAAGCCTACCAGATCAAGACTAGTAAGAGGAGAACGATCTTGGTAGAATACTACAACCCCCGCGAATCTGAAGTGGTGCTGAAAGCGGCCAAGCAATACAATAAGAAGAATAAAAATGAGAAACTAAATGCTAAGCAATTGGGACTCCAGGAAAACGAGACGCCTGTATACATTTCGGAATCGTTGACTCCTTTAGCAAGAAAACACTTCTACTTAGCTCGGGAAATACAAAAGAAATATGGCTATAAATTCTGCTGGACCGCTAAAGGTGTCGTATATATCAGAAAATCAGACGAGGCATCAGTGATACAGATTAAAAGTAAGGAACAAATGGAGAATCTTATGAGGCTGGTTGAGAGCGACAAATGACTATATGAAATAAAACCACGTTTTATATTAAAAACTAAAAACTACAAGCTAACAGGTAAACAATCACGCAAGTGCAAGTATTTAGTTATTATATTCCTTTACCTAAATTATTTATATATACTATATTTTATCATTATCATCTATACTTATTTTATACATTATCTTATTTATTTTTATTTTATATCTATTAATATAAATATATACATTAAAAATACGTATACTATTACAAATCATTACATAATCAGAAACATTAAGAGCATGACCCAACTCCACTACGATCCACGCAACACTGTCAGATTACACATTAATAATTTATCTTTTACAAATTATAAAACCTAAACATGTTTGATCATCAATTTTTAACTAAAGAGATAGATAATTCTATCGAATCTGGCAGTGTTATTGTGGCGAAATCGATGGAGGAATGTAATTCATGCATGACAAATCAAGACGATACATTTAAAGTAATGATTCAAAACATCAGAAGTGTCAATTGTAATTATGATAGTTTGGAAGTTTTGTTAGCTCGATTAAAATTTCGTAATGATTTTATAGTTCTTACTGAGTGTTGGTTATCTAAAGCTCCCAAAATTCCGGAGATGGATGGCTATACATCCTACCGAACTGAACGAATTATTAACCAAAATGATGGTGTTATTCTGTATGCCAGAAATGAATTTAATATAGATGTTGAAGAACCACTTGATACTGAAGAAATGAGCAGTCTAGTGGTTAGTATTCACAAAAATAGTTATTCTTTTATCTTCATTTATCGATCTCCCTCTTTTGGCAAGATTGACAAATTCCTGATGTCTCTAGATAAATTGCTAATAAGGCTTAAAGCTGTAAACAATATCTTTATAATGGGCGATATCAATATAGATATTAGAGAGGGTAATAAGGATAGGAACTCAGAAGATTATTTAAACTTTCTAGCGCACCACGGCCTAATCCCAGCTAGTTATCTACCCACAAGAGAGAGCAGTTGTCTGGATCATTGCTTAGTTAGGTCTAAATGCGAAACTACCACTATTATCTGCGATACTCCACTTACAGATCATGCATTTATTATATTATCTTTGGACAAAATAATAATAAGTAAAGCTGAGTTAAATGCAATTAAAAAAACTAATTATGCCAATATTGTTGAGGATCTAAAGTCAATAGAGTGGAATACTATTTTAAACACAAATAACATTAATCTTCTAACTAATTTGTTCATAAGTACTGTGAGTAATATTTTGGAGAGGAATAGTAAGATTATTAATCAAAGTAATAGAAAGATAATCCTAAAACCCTGGATAACTACAGGACTACTCCGGTGTATGAGAAACAGGGATCGGTTGCATCGGAACATGAAAAAGAACCCAGGCAATGTTATAGCTAAAATAACCTATTTACGATATAGAAATACATGCAATAACCTATTAAAAAAATTAAAACGCGCATACCATAAATCTGAGCTACAAAAACATAATAATAACCCTAAAAAACAATGGTCTATAATAAAAACCATCTGTCATTATACAAGGACAAAGTCCAACAATGACAAGCTTCTAAAAATCAAGAATAACATGCCTGACTCCCTTTATTTTATTAATGACTATTTCACAAATATAGGTAGGAATTTAGCCGATCGAATTAAATTTAGACTAGGCTCATCTAATAAAGATATGAAGAATGGAGTGGGGCACAGTACTCAGTCATTTGTTCTGCTGCCTACAGACGACATGGAGGTTGCGGCGACTATCCGAAGCTTAAAATCGAGCTCAAGTACTGGATGGGATGGAATATCATCAGATTTTATGAAACGCGTTGTTGATATTCTCTCGTCACCCATTGCCTTACTGTGTAATGCATGCTTTGAGAACGGTGTGTTTCCGGATGATCTAAAACGCTCTGTAGTTATTCCTATTTATAAAACCGGTGATAAAGACAATATTGGCAACTACAGACCTATTTCTCTGCTCCCGGTTCTTTCCAAAATAATTGAAAAGCTCTTAAATACCCGCTTAAAAAAATATTTAGAAAAATTTAATTTACTCGCTAGTAATCAATTTGGTTTCCGCAACAACAAATCCACTTCGCATGCTGCTGAACACTTAGTGTCCTACGTAGTTGACTCAATGGATGACAAATACAAATGCATTGGGGTATTTATAGACCTATCAAAAGCATTCGATACCGTTTCTGTCCCATTACTGATAAAAAAATTGGAGAACATTGGAATCCGTGGCAAATCCTTAGATCTGTTCAGTAGTTATTTAGGAAATAGGAAACAATGCGTCAAGGTTGGTGTGAGCGGCAACATAAGTACTGAACTAGATATCTTATACGGGGTACCACAGGGTAGTGTCCTGGGCCCGACGCTCTTTCTAATTTATCTAGATTCCCTGTGTAGACTAGAGATACTGAATGCCCAAATTACAACATTTGCGGATGATACAGCTGTTATCTTTAGAGGTAAAAATTGGGATGAGGTTACTGAACGCGCTGAAAACGGATTAAAAATGATTGCTAACTGGCTGGACAATAACCTTTTAACCCTAAATGAATCTAAGACAAATTACGTAACATTTGCTATGCGTGCTGATTCTCTACCCTCAAACGAAGACATTACTCTAAAATTACACACATGTCCTAACGACTCTGATCACAAAACATGCAATTGTACCCCCATTAGGAGAACAGACCAGACCAAGTATTTAGGAATTATAATCGATTCACTACTGACATGGAAACCACAAATTCAAAACTCCGTGAATCGTATTCGTAAATTGTTTTATATTTTTAAATGCCTGAGACATGTTTGCGATCGTAAATTATTAAATAAAGTATATTATGCCCTAGCACAATCAGTCCTAACCTATTGCATATCAGTATGGGGTGGTGCGCCCAAAACTACATTACACAATCTCGATGTAGCTCAACGTGGTTTATTGAAAGTTATGCTTTTTAAAAATTATTTCTATCCGACGGACCAATTGTTTAGGGAAGCCAAGGTTCTTTCCATTAGACAACACTTTATTAAAACATTAATACTAAAACAACATATTAAAGAAACAGATAGGGACATAGCTTACAAACGTAGACAGGATATAGTGTATCGTGAGCGTTGCTGTAGAACCGCATTTGCACATCGTTTTATGCTTTTTTTGATGCCTTTTTTATACAATAGACTGAATAAGAAACTTGATTTACAAAAACTTACGATGTATCAGCTAAAATCGACGTTGACAGACTATTTTTTGACTTTAGACTATGACGACACAGAATTATTATTACATATAGTTACGTAATCTTATCTTATATATCATTAAAGTACACCAAATAATTTTATTGTTGATTTATGTATTTGTCTACAAATTCTAAAATTTAATTATATTTATTTTTTATTTATTTAATTATATATTTATTTAATTATGTATTTATTCTGTGTATTATTATTCTATAGGTTTGTATTTAATTTAATTACATTATTATTAATTTATGTATTTAGCTATGATTAATTTTATTATAATTATTTTTAGTTCTTGTAACATTATAAATATAAAATTTGAAAAAAGAATGCGTACCTACACAATACACATATTTAAATTATATTAAATTAGAACATTTTTATAAATGTATACTGGTAAAATCCATTATAGAATAGTTTCTTTAAATGATTACCAACAACAGTCTATAAACTCGCGCTATACTGTGCTTGCACATTGCACCGATGCCAAACCTGTTTGTATGATTCACCTACTGAGCGGTAGGCACCGCACTGCGATCTCGAACGAGGAATCATATCCGACCGTCACACAGTGTTAAACTAGTACGGAGGGTAGATACCAAATTCTGACGCTGCTAACGTCTTACTTTAAAACATAGGATTGTTATGTATTCAGGTTCGTTATTTAAGTATAGATTGTTCCTAGTATGATTAAGTTGTTTATTTTTCTTGTTTGTTTTTGTAAAAATAATTGTAGCGTTTCTTGTTAAGGAAATAAACATTATCTTATCTTATCTTATCTTATCCAGGGAGGAAAATTTTAACTACGTTTGTATGGAGAAAGAGAATGGAGACTATCCTCTTCAGTTTTTATTATAGTTTTTATACTGTTCCCTTTTTAAACTACTTCTACAAAAACCAAAAACCTACGTCGTATAATTCGTTGCGTTTATAGATACCTAACTTGTTTTTTTGATGATGTATGTTTACCTATACTGAAATACGGCTGGACCGATTAAAATGTTTTTATTTTAATTTGATAAATGCGTTACTTACTAGCTGTTGATTACTCGTGACTTTGGTTAGGTCTGGTTTAGGAACTCATACGGGGTCAGTGCTTTGGAAAAAAAAAATACAAAAAAACCCCATGAGTTTCTTGTGTCTTCTTCTCATTGGAGGTCACGTTCCGAAGACACAGTAGATTAAATATAAAAACTGACATTTCAAAGAGATATCTTGCTAATATCCGAATGAATGAACGTACTTTGATTTTGAACTTTGGTCCGGTCCTTACCTGGATTTATAGGCTCTCGGTGGGCATATGGAGTTATGCAGGGAAGTGTCGCTGCGGCCACCAGTCGTTGTGGTCGGTGGCCGGCGCCCAGCCAAATTTTATGTGCCAAATAAACTCTAGCATTTTGGTCTCGCGCTGTGACTTATTTCTTCGTTTTTCGCGATGTTGATATCAAAATAAACTTATTTGTCGGCATTAATCGCGTTGCATTTATTATTTATAGCTTTTTTCAACGCCCAACGCGACGTTTCGAAGTCTTTATATCTCAGTCGTCTACTGCGCAAAGTGTAGTACGCTATAGGCGCAAGCTCTTTATAATAAACTCATTGACATTTCCAGAGGTCTTTTATCCAGACAATGTTGGCGATTACGGAAACTTCTACGGATGATTCTCGTTTCCTCCTATAATGACATTTAATTTGTTGAGTTTATTTTATAGGTCAATAGAATTTTACGGTCTTATTATAAAATTTTTGTAAGTAGGAGCAAAGTTTTGTCCTTTATTTTGCTTAGTAGACATTTTTAGTGTAAGACTCGTTAAAGGTACATGTCGCATGCTGTTACATACATGCCCCCTTACTTATAGACGGTGACTAAGTTTATGTAACGTTTGTCCCTGTCTGTTAACTTTGAAACTTCATGTCATGGTAAAAGACAAACGTTACATAAAGTTAGTCATCTTACAATATTATGAAGCTGAAGAGTTTGTTTGTTTGAACGCGTTAATCTCAGGAACTGCTGGATCGATTTGAAAAACCAAAATTAGGCGGACGAAGCCGCGGGTACTGCTAGAAGTTTATAAGTAGGTAAGGTATATAATAGGTAAACGATTAAATTTCATTATGTTCTTTTTTTATTAACCTATATTGTCCCACTGCTGGACAAAGGTCCCCCTAACATCCTTCCAAGCAGTCCGGTCCTGGGCCAGGTTTGATGTTAGTTAATACTCGTATGTAGACAATTATGCAGTGTTCCTAGAATGTTCCATTAATTACTGTTACTTTGACGACAACAGATCCAAACTTCAAAGGCAAACCTAATACCTTACTATTTTCATGTTTTGTCGTGAAAGCTGGAAATTGAGTGAATGAGTGAGTCTTTGCTACACAGTTGAGTGAGACAATTATTTTCAACGTATATACTTCAAATTAAAGACATTTTTCGGTTTTAATCGCGTAGTGTTTATTACTTTTAGCATTGTTTCAACGCTCAACGTTTCGAGACCTTTACAGGTCCCTTCTTCAGGATTGACCCCATTACCTGTAAAGGTCTATGCTTAAAGTAATAAACACCACGCGATTAAAACCGAAAAAAGTCTTTAATTTCAATACAACATCGCGAAAACAAGAAAAATCTACCAAAATATGGTTTCCGTATGTTATGTAATTAAATTTATAACCAACATAGAGTAAATTAACTTTGGAAACAAAATTACTTTACAAGAAATTACCAATACTTAACTAGAATATATATATTTTACAAGGAGAAATCGTCCCATGACGCGAGTGCGCTTGTGCGCTGAGTGGGTTCCCGTGTAGCGCAGTGGTAGCGCACTCGTCCGGCAAGCGAGGGGCACAGGTTCGCATCCTGTCATGGGACGATTTTTGATGATGTATTTCTCCTTGTAAAATATTTCTAGTAAAAATGCCTAGAGCAATAAAGACATAAGAAATATTAGAATATACATACATCTACATTATTATACAAATGTAAGCTGAGCTATATTAACATCCATTCAACAAATTCTTCAACTCATCCTCATTTTCTTCCTGTCACGTAAATGATATGGTATGCAATTTTCCATAAAAACGTTTATCTCATACTTCTTACAAAAAGGGAAATAACCTTGACGATTGTCAGGTATTTCTCGTCAAATACATTTCTGTATTACAGATGTAAGCCTTGTACGGAATAATCGATGAGTTTTATAGGAAACGTGATCAGAATCCAGGATTGTGATTAAGCACAAGTGGTTTACGGCGACTTCGGGCTGATAGCTCTATTAAATTCAGTGAAAGAAGAGAGAACTGCTTTGAAGAGAATAAAGGATTCCATTAAAAAAACTATTTGGAATTGAGACTTGCTTTTTTGTTGGATCTTTTTTTTTATGTCCATTATTGGATGAGGAGGAGCACGTAGCCGTGTCGATTTTTTTAGGGTTCCGTCCTTTTTAGAGTTACCTACGTAAATTACGTAAATACGTTGGATTTTTAATTTTATTTATTTTAAATTACCTAATCTAGTGTTAAAGATGGTGTGTAGTTAATTCTTTTTTACTAGTCCTTTAAATGATAAATATTTCCTTTTTATTTTTACACTCTATAATCTACCACAAGGGTAAAACTACAGTAAGACTCCGCTGTCTGTCCGTTCGTCCGTCCGGCTGAATATCTCATGGATTACGGTCCACGCTCGATGGTTGAAATTCACAGATGATGTATTTCTGTAGTTGCTCTAACAACCAATTTGCAATTTGTTTACTATTTTAATAAAACAAGGCGTTCCTATGGTTACATTTCTTTGCTAAAACATTAATAGTATTTGGTAAGTAAAAGTTCTGGATCATCGATCATTGTGTAGAAGATACCTACATAGATAGAGAGTATCCACCTATACGTAAGTACCTATAATTCAATATATGATTAGTTCCAAGATTTTCAGACACATTCAAGGTCTCTAACTAAGTAATTTACCACAGTTATTTACTACGAAATTATGCAGACTTCTTCTTATCGTACAGTGGTGTGGCTCACCTGGTGTTAGAGTTTTCAGAACGCCGTAAGGCCTCTAACTTGACCTAACGACTGCTATCCGAGATAACAACCGGGACCAACTGCTTAACGTGCCTTCCGAAGCACGGAGGAGCTCGAGATTTTTTGCCACACAAATTATCGGTCACCCATAAAAGTAATGACCGCGCCAAACGTTGCTTAACCCGCACCACCGTTCAAGATCGGCAGGTACAGCTAGGCCAATGAGCTCCTTTACATACAGCTATGAATACAGCTTATCTCAGTTTATGCCTTTATAGCCTTATTAATAAACGCGTATTACAGTTTTGTCAAATGTCCACTGCCGACTAAACTAAATTAGTTTAGCTTAGTTCCTCTATACACCTGTAAAAACCACCTAACACTTTTTCTAATAGTATACATTAGTTGTACCTAGTCGATATATCGGCCGATTAATTTGAAGGCAAAATATGTACTTAGTCTAACGTTCTTATTCACTATCGGGTACAAAGAGCAAAGAGTAGAATAGGTACTTAGGTATACCTACGTAAAAAAACATCATAATAGTATTTCAGTTCAACAAATCTATGTCTTCCTTCCATATAACGTTAAGAAAATGAATTTATTGTTATACTTCTCTTTCAACTTTTTAGCACATTCTTAGCCTGAAATATTGAAACCTTTTATTTTTTGGTCCTACATTTTTCGGCTTTATTGTAAGGACAAAGAAGTAAAAATATATGATTTCGTTAAAAGACGATTTTAACATGTAAAACCGGTCAAGTGCGACTCGAACCCGTGCACCGAAGGTTCCGTCCCAACTCACGCTAGACCGTGTTGGATCCGAGTCCGAGCGGAGTGCCGGCCATCCTTTGTACTTAGCTCGGTAGTCGCTAGGTTGCTGCTCGGTATAGCATATATTTTGTATGGAAGCACTCTATACTATAGAGTGCTTCCATACAAAATATATGTACCTACCTATATGACGCACGGCTCAAGCCTGGCCGGCAGGGTGTAGCGTGAGTTATCCTTTATGCCCAAAAAATGGGGGGTCCCATAGGGGGGGTCCCGAAAAAAGTGGGGACTCCCATGCATATTTGTTGCATTGAAGCCTACATTTGAATATTCATAGTTTTTTTTCGTAAACAACAAGTAGAACTCAATATTCTATTTTATTTTATTCTATTTTAAGCTTAAGCCTAAGCACTTAAAATAGAATCTAATAGCACTAAAATAGCACTGGGATTTCATAGAAATATTGCGAACCAGCATCTTATTCAAACCGGGAGCACGACTTGAACCATCCAGCCCTGCGTCTATCTTGCGTTAAACTCCAGTTGATAATTATATTGTGTGCATTATGTTCACTCTCTTGATTCACTTGTATATTTTAAAATCACGTTTAACTTTAGGTACCTACCTATTACTATTATATAGTAAAAACATAAAACGCCCGTACGTGAAAGGTGTGTCGAATAAACAAAACGGTACAATTCACGTTTATTACCCATAAACACGACTAAATGCCCTAAAATGCCGGAACGTATACGATTTTTATTAGGACAAATCTGTTGACAGTGCAATTTACTTGAATCCAAAATAAAATAATGGGAATATTTTGTAGGGAAGATAAAGTAAAATGGATATTTTTTTGTAAATTAGAAGAAAACTGACCTAATAAGAATTATAAAATACCATAAAACCATACTGCATTTCATAATTTATAATTATATTAGGGCCTAGTTTTTTTCCCTTTAAATAAAAACTGCAGTGTTATTCTATAAAATTCGAATATCACTTAACTAGCCACTTTCGTCATCCATCACTCACTTCACTCACCATTCAAAACGACATTGCATTCACTCTCGCTTTTGTTAATTTCTTTTTTTTTAGTTTTGTTTACCTTTTATTTGGTTTGGTTAGATTACTACAATCATCATCATCATCATCCGAGCTATTTTGCCCGCCTTGTCATTTCCGTTCGACTCTTTGTTGTAACAGCTTTTACAAAAGGAGTCATTAATATCTCCGCTCCGCTTACGGTAGAGACGCGGCTTAACAACTTGTGGTCCATATATCTACCACATAATAACAGAACCATCAACAAAAGGTCACGTAATAAACACATTTATGACGTCATTATACCACCTTATGTTCTGTCAATGAGGTATGAATATTTTACGGCGGCTATCGGAGTCCGATCGTAAACTGCGATCCAATCAGACGGATTATTATGAGATACGAAGTGGAGGCAAGAGGCGGAGACGTGGCGAGGACACAAGGCGACTTGATCAAAATAAATAAATAAATAATTTATTAGCCATAAACGATAATACATTAGAAACACTTATACTATCTAACTATTAATATGTAATTAAACAGTTAAAGAAAATAACTAACAGCGGCCCCTGCATTAAGCAAAGCTTGATGATGCGTATGAAAACGTACTTTTTCATATCGCCTTCTGAAAAGTAGCTTGTACGCTCGTATAAAACAGTAACTGACGTATTGACTTATTTTTTCTGTTTTTATTGTATTTGTTGGTAAAGCGGTTAAAGAAATACATCAACTGTGAAAATTTTAACTGTCTAACTATCACAGTCCGGTAAGATAAGTCCGGTGAGATACAGCGTCTGGTATGTTACTCCTCGATAATGTAGCTTTCATTTGGTAAAAGAGTTTTTGAAATCGGTCCAGTAGTTTTAGAGTTTATTCATTACAAACATACAGATACACACACACACCCAAAAATACAAATCTTTCCTCTTTATAATATTAGTGTAGTTAATGGTGTTTTGTCAACGCCACGTTCACGCCTCTTGTTACTTCCATGTTTTAGCCTAGTTTTAACAATGACATAGGTGAGATTTCAGACTTTATGAACTGAAATAGCAGTTACGTATTTGCTCTATCTATCTATTCATTTAGTTTCATCTCCCTTCTGCAGCTCCTATCTCTGTTTCTTTTAGGTAAAACGTAGCTAACAATGTTGTACGAGTTTTAGCGATTTGTGTGAACTAGTAAAACAAAATCTTCATGTCCTACTCACTTACATATGTAGATTTACTTCGTTTTTTTAATTGTAGACTATGATTTGATACATCTTCCTTAAGCCTTGCGACAGACAGACAGACAGCGAAGTCTCAGTAATAGGGTCCCGTTTTTACCCTTTGGATACGGAACCCTAAAAACGAAGTAATAGACTTCGTTTGACAAATTGTGTGAGTGAGTAGATTAATTTTCTTTAGTCTTTCGCACTGGTAACTGGATTGCAATAAAATTTGGAATGTAGATAGTTGGAGTTCAGTTTCGTTATACTGTCCCTCTACAAAGCGATCTCTCTACCTTCCTGCCATTCATCGCAATCTAGGGCTATTCATTTCGCAAATATGTATTAAGCCTATACAGTAGGAGTTTGAAGGTACTTCCTCGAGAACTAGCTGCATAAGTGTGACTATTTAAGGGGACAGCCTACCTACTCTTTTCTCCATACAAACTTTACAAACGTAGTTGACTGTTTCTTCCCTGGATAGAGATATTAGAAAAATATAATTATGCTATAAGTCGTATTTCAGCCATGGCCTTGGCCAATGGCCATGCCCCTATGTTTGATTTTTTAAATATTTTAATTTTTCTAAATTTTATTTCTATTTTAATAAGAAAATGAAAAAAGCAAAACGTAGGGGCATGGTCATGGTAGATATAGGTTTAATCGCATTAACATATTTTCATGTCTTTATCCAGGGAGGAATCAGTCGACTACGTTTTAATGGAAAAAAAGTAGGTAGACTGTCCTCTTAAGCGATAATGCAATTCTATCTCAATTATTAGGTTCGACACCTATATTTTGGATTGAATAGCTGCATAACAGTCCAAGGCGTTTGTCGGCGCTGTCAGATTTAGTATGCCTTTAGGCAGTGACGACTAAGCAGCCTGCGGGCTTACGCACTGTCAGTGTTCCCGTTGATATCAGGTGAGGTTTGGGCGATTAGGGAGTTGATGGTGACCGCTTGCGGCTCACCCCACAATATTAGTTCAACAATGCATTTTAAGGTACGTTTGCGACGGGCGACATGAGGCAGCAGCGGACGACGTGTCACAGCGACACTACTGGCTTATATATATTTCTTTGTATTTCTATGAAATCTATCCGCGGTCGGGCGACACTGGCGTCTGCCGTTCAACGACGCGTCGCCAGATTCGTGTAAATAAATAAATAAGCCAGCTTGTACCTTTACTTGGTTATTATAAAATGAGGATTAAGGCTAGACCTGGTTTAAACCAGGCCTGGCACTTAAAACTCATTTAATAATAGCAAGGTTAAAGTTTAGAGATATGTTCTAAAGAAAGTACAACTACCGAGATATTCTCAATTTGTATCTATAGAGTGCTTTGTACAGACTTGACTGGTGGACCAACGCACAACCTAAACCACCTTATAGTGGAGGGCTGAAATTTAGAGAGTGTGTACTTTATGATTTTATTTAACTTTTTGTTATGTGGGCATTAGGGGAAAGTGGTCACCCTTCGTACAACAAAATGATGATAATAATTTAATGTTAAAACATTGTTAATTTTAAGCTATATAAGAATAGCTATATGTTATAAAAAAGCAGATTTAGGCAGAATAGTAGATTTTCCAATACATTTGTCCAATTATTTTTGTCTTGGTAACGTATATGCTACTTCTCATCCCAATATTCTCGCAAGATCGTGACATACGTAGATGAAACTGCGGGGCACTTCTAGTTATAGGTAAATAAATGAACTATACGGTCTGTCTACCCACTGAAATGGACAGGGAAATAAGTTTCGAAGGTTCAAACTTGTGGACAGGGGACAGACCTCGGTATATTTGTTCTAATGTCACTTGTCAAACTTTGCCATACTCGGGTACGATTGTGTCAAAATATTTTGAAATGTGTCAAACAACTCTGTGGACTACAGTTTTGGGGCCCAACAATTAATAAATAAATAGCTACTTTGGGATTTATTTAGAAAAAATAAATTATTTTAACGCAGCATCTAAAAGACGATAAACCAATGGAATATTTACGGTTTATATAGTCTCCTCTATCTAAATATAAAGGTTTTCGACGACAAAAGATCGGAAATAGTTTTTGGAGGGAACGCGGAGAAGACATATCGTGCTCCAATTTTGTTTTCGTGTTGCAACTATGTTGTAAACCGGTTTAAATTGTGTAATTTTGATGGGAACTTATTCAATTTAGTTTCGCGAGAGTGCACAAGTGTAGTGAAAACAAAATTGAGTGGTAAACATGGACTTTCTTCAACTCTCGTGTCAAAGCTCTTTTAAGGTTATGGTAAAGTTGCCACCGCTTTACTATAGCTCCTCACTTGAAACTTTGAACCCGATCGGGCCAATACTTGATACTGGAAAGATCTACGACGCTAAAGCTTAAAGAAGAAGGATGGGATAATAAACACGACAGTGGCAGATGTGCGAAGTAACAACAAGTCGTAGATAGACGCCATGATAAAAAAAAAATAAAAAAAATACAAGATGTCTCCCTCCGACTATGACTAAGCTCACACATGGATATAAGATGTCCTTTCCTAAAATCCAAATATCATTTAAAAAATAATAAAACAACCGAAATCTTATCTGTTCCCTTATCTTACCCCTTTTACAAAACAACGTGATACAATAGAATTGAAACGGCATATATAAATACATACATACGCCTGGATGTGCCGGAAGCTTATCTTTAAGGACTGGCTCGTCCGTTTTGCATAAACATAAGAATACAGTGCCCTACTTACATGTTTAAGGTAACGTTTGTTATATAAAACAGCTGTATATACTAATATACAGCTATTTTATATTTTAAACATTTCATTTTCAATTTCTATGATTGACTAACTACATTCCGCGGTTTCACCCGCATAAATCCTGATTCCGTGGGAATATCAAAACTATCCTTTAGCCTTCCTCAATAAATGGACTATCCAACACTGAACGATTTTTTCAAATCGGACGAGCGGTTCCTGCGATTAGCGCGTTCAAACAAACAAACGAACTCTTCAGCTTTACAATAATAGAAGATAGAATAGAAGATGGGAGAGCTTCTTAAAGACCCTTGGTGTAATTTTGATCTCAGCCTTAACAGTAGTAATAGCATTAGGAGAAAGGCAGTTCAAGCCAGCCACTGAATTTAAATGATATTTTTGACGTTTTAAGCGTCATTCATCGACTTCATTTGACTTCATGTTAACACCCGAACGATGAAATTCAACAATTCATAAAAAAAAAAGAATTAACTAATTTGGAATAGGTTTCACTATAATGAAACTTAGCACCACATTTCGTCAACGCGTTCCGACCAAAACTCTGTGTAGAGATTATTGACAATTTTAGAAACAACATTCACAATATTCATAGAAAACGAATACTTACTAACATTATCTCAGAGGACGTAGAAAATTCCCGTAATTATTATCAGCGTAAAAGTTAGAAGAAACTAGTCAGCTTACTATTACAAGGTTCTAAGTCCATATAACTTTGTACGAGCAATAGAACCTTGTAACAGTGAATGAGGTGTTTACGTCATCGTAGATTACTGAAGTTTCCACGTTATGGTCCTTCGGGGCGTTGTGGTCCTTAGAGCCGGATCGAGATAAATAAAATTAACGTTACTAAGCTGGTTATTGGTAAAAATAGTTGCATTTGTTGCTAATGACATTAATCCATAATTACTGCAACTAATATTGAAATCTATATACATTAAAAAAAGTCGTGTTAGTTACACCATTTAAAACTTAAGAACGCCTGAACCGATTTGATTGAAAATTGGTGGGGAGGTAGCTCAGATCCGGGAGAAGTACATAGGATACTTTTTGATCCCATAAATCCCGCGGGATCGGGATTCACGACTGATGCGGATGGACGCAACTTGTTATTAATATAAGGGTGTCAAAAAAAAGGGAGATGAAAAGATCATAGAAGAAATATAATGGCATTGTTCGAAAATGACAAAGACTGCGAGCGAACTAACCAAAATATGCTAAATCAACTGTACTATGTACAACATTTTTTCCGTGATGCTAGTAAAATACGAATTTCTCGAACCACTTTTTCATACCATAAACTTTGATAGACCGTAATTCCTGTACCATAGAAATTGCAGGCTAGATTTATAGACTAGCGAACGCCAGTGTAATATGTATTGAAAAAAACCGGCCAAGTGCGATTCGGACTCTCGCACGAAGGGTTCCGTACCATTATCTATACAACAGGTTTTGTTTTGAAAGGTAAATTGCGGTTTACGATTTATGACGTATTAAAAAAAAACTACTTGCTAGATCTCATTCAAACCAATTTTCGGTGGAAGTTTACATGGTAATGTACATCATATATATTTTTTAGTTTTATCATTCCCTTATTTTAGAAGTTACAGGGGATGGACACACATTTTACCACTTTGGAAGTGTCTCTCAGGCAAACTTTTGAGTTTAGAAAAAATGATATTAGAAACCTCACATCATTTTTGAAGACCTATCTATAGATACCCCACACGTATAGGTTTTACGATATTTTTTTTTTTTTTTGAGTTTCAGTTCTTAGTATGGGGAACCCCAAAAATTTAATGTTTTTTTTTTATTTTTGTGTAAAAATCTTAATGCGGATCACCGAATACATCTACTTACCAAGTTTCAACTGTATAGCTCTTATAGTTGCGGAAAAAAGTGGCTGTGACATACGGTCGGACAGACAGACAGACATGACGAATCTATAAGGGTTCTGATTTTTGCCATTTGGCTACGGAACCCTAAAAAAGAGAAGCGCACACCAGTGATTGATAGAGAGTTTGTAAAACAAATAGCTGTTGTGGTTGTGGCTATAGATAGGTAGGTACGTATATGTTGCTGTAACTTTTGAATAATTTTGTAGTTTGGTAGCGCTGGGAAACAAAAGCGTTGATTGTTTTACCGAAGCAGTGAGAATATAAAATAAAAATTGAAAAGGTGGTTTGTGTTGGGTGTTAGAGACCGCGTGATTTTTAGAGGGCAGTCTAGGAAGGTTAGGTAGTCTTTCTGTCTTTGTTTCTTCCCTGGATAAAGATATTAGAGCAAATATGTTTAAGCCATAAAACTTATTTCTGTTTTTTTTTTCATTTTCTAATTAGAATAGAAATAAAATTCAAAAAAATTAGAAAATGAAAAAAACAAAACGTAGGACCCATGGTCAATGAGCATGGCTGATATAGGACTTATGGCATAAACATATTTATTATCTTTACAGGGAGGAAACAGTCGACTACGTTTGTAAAGTTTGTATGGAGAAAAGCATAGGTAGACTGTCTTCTTAAGGGATTTATCGGTAAGCTTAATTTAGGCTGCCTGTGGTTCCAAAGCTGGCATCCTTCTTTTTTATCGATTATCTAATATATAAAATTTCCATGTCACAGTGTTAGGTACCGTACTCCTCCTAAACGGCTTGACCGATTTTTATGAGATTTTGTATACGTATTCAGTAGGTCTGAGAATCGGCTACTATCTATAATTTATAAGGCAAAACAACGTTTGCCGGGTCAGCTAGTTGTATTATAAATGTAACACTTTAGTTTGTATAATTTGCATTTTAAACGACATCGTTTAGCAGTTTTTACGTTAAAGTGTAACAAAGTCACATACATACTTTCCCATTTATAATATTAGTAGAATTTTAAGCCTTTATTTAAAGCCTTAAAATCAGCACAGTTAGTAGAAATACGAGACAACCATTACAGTACATTTAGTACAGTTTCTACCATTTCCTAGCAACACAAGTGTCGTGTACATGTTTTGTATAGAAACAAGCTCATTAAGGAAGGATTTCCCGGGAGAACAAGAAACAGGACAATGCGGCCAAGTTGTTTGTGCTTGCGGATTTAACCGGAACTAAAATTATAGATAGTCATTTTCTTATCTTGCGTAGATAGTAGCGTCATTACGGAGTGGTTTGGTAAGCTTGTTTTTAGAATAGGCTACAGTGTTTAATTAAATGAAGTTTGAATACTAATTCGAGATAATTGTTATTACTAATATTACTAAATTAGCTTTATTTACCTAGTTTTTGACTGTAAGAAAAGGCTTAGAGCTATTATTGCCCGTTTAAGGTTAGGTACAGATAAAAATATAATATTTTCATAAGATTGTTTTTGCTCAGTGGCGAACCGCTTTCGAATCCTACATACTACATTTTAAATATAAAAATATCTACCTAAAATTTTCCATAAATGATGCCTTACATGGTCAATACTTCCCTGGGCGACCGCTTAAGTGTGAAATTTTGCACAGCGGGAGGTAACGTATTACGCACGTTTAATATTATAAGTTTGGATGTATGTTTGTTGGCGGTAATTTTTAGAGGCAAACAGCGCGCGTAACACTTTACCTCCCACTGAGCAAAATTCCACATTAAAGGGTAAATTTGATATGAGAGTAAACCATCAAAACATACCTAGTAAGCACTATACAACGTGCTCCGAGGAGGGGGGATTAAGCCGAAAGGGGGTTGTTCTAGAGGTCTAGGCGAACAACTTTTGTTCTACAAGTTTTGAAAATTCGAAGTAGTTTTCGAAAATTTTGAGTTAAAAGTTGTATGAAAATCAGCTGTTTTTTAGAGTTTGAGGTCATTGGCCTTAAGGTGCCCTTTTATTTAGTTTGGACCACTACAATCTAAACATTAATTGCCTTTTTTTACAAAAAACAGCTGTTTTTTTTAGTGATACCACTTTAACATTTTCGAAAAAAAAGTTCAAATTTCCAAAAGTCGTAGAATAAAAGTTGTTCGCCTAGACCTCTAGAACAACCCCCTTTCGGCTTAATACCCCCTCGTCGAAACATCCTGTATATCCTACTATAATGTTATAAAGTAGAAAGTTTGTAAGTATGTATGTGTTTATGTGTGTATGTTACTCAATCACGTAAAAACCGCTGAACCTATTACCATGAAACTCGGTATGTAAATAGCTGGAGACCTGGAATTACACATAGGCTACTTTTAATCCCAAAATTCTCACGGGATCGGGACTTACAGGGGACACAGATAGTTATACATATTTGTAACAAAGGGTTAGCGTGAGTGGGTGTAACCCTAATTTAACTAGACAAAACTAATCTAAAGAACAAAACTCATTTACCAATTCCCTAACAAAAACCTTGCCCTTTCTGATTAACAAGATTGACAAATAGATTCTTCATCAGTCATCCAATCGGCGGAGCAATAGTGGAGACACGTGACTACGGCTGCGAAAACTTTCTTACATCATCGAGATGTTTAAAGGTGAAATAGAGATAACATCAAACTATAAGCTCTAAGCTTTTCTTTTCGGAGGGCGCGTTCCGAAACCACACTAACAGCCGAATACAGAAATGTAGATTTTATTTTGAAAGCATTTTTTTTTTTCAAAAAGCATTATTAACTAGTGTGGTAAACACTAAGAAATAACGTTTAGATCTCTCAGAGTCAAGAATTCACATACTAATTTTTAATTATGAAGCTACTCAATTTTTTAATAGGCTTCAAATTTTAAATGGCGTCTCTGAAAGGAGCTAGGGTGGATATATATATTTTTCTGCTTTATTCTTCCACCTCTTTTTAGGGTTCTGTACCCAAAGGGTAAAAACGGGACCCTATTACTGAGACTTCGCTATCTGTCCGTCTGTCCGTCTGTTTGTGTCTGTCACTGTCACAAACTGCAACTTTCGATTTCATACAATGTGAAATCGAAAGTTGCAGTTTGTGACAGCCGACTTTTCTCACACGTTATTATCATAGTAGCGAGATAGAGAGCAAGGCGCACCAACTATAATTAAACTGTATCAGTATCGATAGTACAAGCCTATTATTTATACTGTGGTATCGATGCTTACCAAACCGATACCGAATCAATAAATTTGTGTTAGTTAGACTGATTTCTAATTTTCCGAATTCTTTCAAAAAGTTCCATTAGTGGAACGGATCAATTTACACCTAATTCATTTTGGTAACAATGTGTAAGAAAACTGTTAAACTAATCCATTATCACCTCGGTACCTACTTGTCTGTGTAACTTCTATAGGACAATGGCCCTCATGTCCTGGCACCGAAAGGACTGAAATCGAGGTTAAAGACCGGTAGCACTTTGGACGTTAGCGCACGAATTTTACTCGTAATAAAGTAAACGAAAAGTCTCAATCCTTGATAGAGAAAAAGTACAACTCGCTAAAGGTATTTTACACATATAAGTAGTATTTATTTATATATTTTACCAAAATACCTTGAGTTTTTTTGTTTTAAATTCAAGGTAGGTATTTTACCCTCAATTTTGTAGCCATCAAAAACCAAGCTTAGACCTTACCATGGGACTAAATGGCGCTGTGTGTTGTTCACAATTTTTTTTACCTATCTGTCTATGACTAGGAACACGATCATTGTTTGTTGTTTCATTTCTTATTCCTCTTTTGTGTTAGAAACACGGCTTAAAACTGTCAAAAGCTACATTTCTAAAGGTAATTCTCCAAAAATACGAAAATAAGGTGCCCAATAATGCCCATGGCAATGTATTGAGTCTATAAAACATCAAACGGCACCAACTACTCACTTTGAACAAAACTGACTCAATATTATTATGTTTTTGTGAAAAAACCTTGAGTTTTTGTTATTTATCAAGAAAATTCCTATTGATCTTTGGGATGGAATTCTGAGGCTTCTGCAAAGAGTAGGTTTGCTTTTACACAACAAAATAAGTTGACACGTCTTGTAAAAAACATCATCAATCAAATTTTGTCTGCGGCGAACTGTTATGTTTAATTTTACATTGTTTAGTTTGTAGGGTGAACAAAGAAAAGTTTAACAAGGAGAAATACATCATCGAAAATTCTCCCGTGACAAGATTCGAACATGTGCCCCTCGCTTTTCGGGCGCTAACCTTAATACGCTAATCACTGAGCCACACGGGAACCTACATGACACGGTGAATCAACGAATTTGCTTCGTCCCTGTTTTTGCTTACCGACTAAGGCTCGGTTTGAACGCCTTCTACCAGAACAGTCTTAAAACTATTGACTGGCTCGGATGGTTAACTTAACAGTTAACGCCTCCGACATGAGATAATATGTTGCCAAAGAAAAGTTCTCGGCTTTCAGCGCACTTTTGGGCAGATTCTAGACAGCATACGGAAAACTGGGTGCTTTGCTTTGGCTGGCATAACTTTGCGGTAACATGCGCCTTCCTTAATAATTTATGACAACAAACAGTTAGTACCTTTAATTTTAAGCAAAAGCAAGATGTACTAAAGTCATTTTAACTGAGTGCGACACTGTCGGCGAGTCTACCAGTTGTCGAATTTTAATGTCAAAATTTTTCACCATTGTTCAAGAACAAGGTGCTTCTATGGTTACATTGATCTGCTTATAACTTGATGTTCTAAGTTCTACGATAGTTTGAAAATACATCAATTAAGGTGACAGGCATATAATCATAAATAGATCGATTTGGCAAATTCGACTTCATAATTATAATAAATAGCTAAGCCTACATACCTTACCGAAACGCGTTTGTAACACCGAACTATGCAAATGATGAGGAGCCTCAGGAGGCGTCAGTTTCGCTGTTTCGTGTGACCCAGCCAACTGTCAAAATGGTTATTGGAAGTTTGATCGTTCTGTTCTTCATTTGAATATTTATCGACTTTCGATCGCATTATATTCGAGATGACGGCAATATTTCGGCACATTGTTCGGAATACGTACGTTGTAAATACTTGATTGAAAAATTGAATTTGATGTTTTTGTAATTAAAGACTTTTTTCGGTTTTAATCGAATGGTGTTTATCACTTTTAGCATTGTTTATTTAATAGATTAGAATGACAAATCACTTCTCAGTCAATCCTGAAGAAGGGACTTGTAAAAATATCGAAACGCTAAAGTAATAAATACCACGCGATTATTATCGAAAAATGTCTGTAGTTTCAATACAACATCGCGAAAACATAAGAAAAATCTTTGATGTTTTTATTTAATAACCAGCTGTGCCCGTGGTTTCGCTTGCGTTGTTTGAATACATAATTGTGCCTACTGCTGTGCAAAATTCCACACTTAAACGGACAATGGGCGACCGTTTATGTGTAAACGGATGAAGAGTGGGTTAAGTGCGGAACCACGCCGACAAAGTCGCAGGCACAGCTATTATTGGAACATTTTTGTTTATTTGTTTTTACCTTCAAACTTTTTACCCTTGTTACATTTTGCGAGTAAGTAATTTAATACAATTTACAAAAGTATAATATATGTGATTCATTGTTTTCTTGATTACGTTTATAGTACCTACTTACCTACTGTAGTTTAATCTGGAAAAGTTTTTTTAAACTACATCTTAAATATAAAATTTCCATGTCACAGTGTTAGTTACCGTACTCCTCCGAAACGGCGCGACCGATTTTTATGAGATTTTGTATACGTATTCAGTAGGTCTGAGAATCGGCTACTATCTATAATTTATAAGGCAAAACAACGTTTGCCGGGTCAGCTAGTAATATAAAACTTAAAGCCCACCTTCACTACACGTAACCGGACCCGACTTTCGAGTCGGACTCGCCCGCGACGAATCCAGCGTTTCCTATACACTGTACGAACCCTCCACTCGATGTGTGACTTTAGTGAGCGCGCGCGCCCTACACGCGGTACTATCATTTATTATGATGCCTGTACTATCTAAAAAAGTAAAAATAGCTTTACACACTAACTGAGTCGGCCGACCAATCTCAAGGTAGCACAACACGCGCGGAGTGGTCGGCTCGTAGGGTCGGACGGTGGTTCGACAGGCGCTCGCGTCTGGCGACCGCAGACCTACAAGCCTGACACCGACCCATTTGACAGTCTGGCATAAGATTCGTCGTTTCCATACATTGGTGGATTAGTCGCAGCGCGGCTGGTGGCAGACCAATCCACTGGACCGGTCCGTACGTGAATGGTGGGCTAGCTTAATCATATTGTAAAAAAAAAGAAAATGCGAAATCGTTTCTAGTTAGACAAAATTACAAGCACCTAAGTTCTAAAATTTATTAAAATGTGAACAGAGTACAAATTAATCTAATTGATCTAGACACGCAAGCTGAATGGAATGATTACGTAGTTCCCTAGTCCAGCGGTTCAATTATTGGAAAATGCGACTAAAGTTAATTGAATAGGTAAACCACGAAGTTGGACTTTTGTGTCCTGTGGGACGTGTAACGTGTGGACACTCCGGCCACGAAAGTTTTAGTTTTCAGTGTTTTTAAAGTTTTCTGTGTTTTAGCTATTGCATAGCTTTTATCGCGGGCTTTGAGAGCGGCCACCGAATTAAGAAATTCCGTAACGAAAATAAAACCTAACACCCCCCACTCCGCCTACCATGCAACATGGTACAAAATAAATTACTACGCAGCCGTAATTAATAATTATAATTGCATAAGTTGATGAACAATGCTATGCAATAGCTTTACCGCGGCAGTCCCTGAGTACCACACTTTTTTTTTGTCATCTGTCCTCCGGATGGATGACAGATTTTTTCTTTCGTTCGTACGTTAATAGAATTAAAGTACCCCTCCAGACCTAATGTTTTCTAAACTAGCTGACCCGGCGATTTTTGTTCCGACTTAGAGGCAAAAAAAGATTCTGTGTCCGTCTCCTAGTTCCAAGATACCTCTTCACCAATTTTCAGCCAAATTAATTTAGCCGTTCTTTAGGAATAGTGTAATTCTAACACTACTATCTTTTATTTATAAAAAAGAATACGATTAAATATGGTACTCGAATGTTTAAGCTATACGTCCACTACCGCTAAACTCCTCTAGTCTAGCTTAGCTCCGCATAGTTTTGACTTGTTCAACTATTGGAAAATGCGACTTAGGTTAATTGAAAAGGTAAACCACGAAGTCGAACTTTTGTTTCCTATGGGACGTGCAAGTATGTGAAGGGATCCACAGGGATATTCCTACATTCCGATCACGAAGGTTTTAATGCAAGTTTAACCTAGTTTTCTATTATTTTTAAGAACTATATAAAGCTAACCTTTTATTTTAAAAAACGTTTAATTCATCTCCTTTTTTATGGTGTGGTGAGTATCAGAGTTTTAAGGTCGCACTTTTTGAAAACTATAAATTCTTGCCTATTATATAAGTCACCTAGACTGTTTTTAGGGTTCCGTACCCAAAGGGTAAAAACGGGACCCTATTACTGAGACTTCGCTGTCTGTCCGTCCGTCCGTCCGTCCGTCTGTCCGTCTGTTACCAGGCTGTATCTCATGAACCGTAATAGCTAGAAGGTTGAAATTTTCACAGAAAATGTATTTCGGTTGCCGCTACAACAACAAATACTAAAAACAAAATAAAACAATTATTTAAAAGGGGCTCTCATACAACAAACGTGTTTCAAAAACTACAAGTGAATGTAGTAGTAGTAGTAGTCTCTAGTACGATGTGAGGTCGCTTCTGATTGGTCGACTCAAATCGAGTTGGTCATAGAATTCAAAATGGCTGCCCTATCTGTCAAATATACTAGTCTGCCTTCACTGACCAAAGAGTTTCTTATAAGTTTCAGATTTTCTTTGAATCAAAGTTGTTGTAAACCATTTTAGGGTTCCGTACCCAATTGTGATAGTGGTACGGAACCCTTCGTGCGCGAGTGTCGCACTTGCCCGGTTTTTTCTTTGAGTCGTGTCCAAGTAAAGTGGAAGTAAACCAACAAAGATATGGACACACGAAAGCTAAAACTTGAAACAAAGACGCTTCGCTGACTCGATCGAAAATACTTCTACAAAGATAACACTAAGTTACATCTACATATTGAAACATAAACATAATTTCTGTCAGAAATTCAGTAGGCGTGTAATATTTTCGATAGAGCATGGCAAAAGTACTGATGTTTCAGCTTTTTATTTCTAAGTAGAAGCTAAGTTACTAAGTCTGGGCACGCAGGTAATTTCCATAAGAGCTTTCGTAACTTGTTATTCGAAAAGTACTGGTTATAGTGTCAACACGGTTGTTCGGGGCCGCGAAATGGTTGTTATTCTTCTAAATTATTATTGCACTGTTCCCTGAAAAGGTTAGCATAGGAAAGAGTCTAACTCTAACACAATATTGAAAAGGTTTTTTCTATTTTTTGTTACTTAGCAATAAAGCTGCAAAACGGTTTATGGGTAAAACCATTAGTTTGATTTTTTTTCAATTTGAATTTAAACTTATGTTTCGGTTTTAATCGCGTGGTGTTTATAACTTTTAGCATAGTTTCAATGATCAACGTTTTGAGACCTTTACAGCGGGTCGATTCTCGTAAATAATTACATACTAGTTCGACGACAGAGACAGTGCAGACCGATGACAGATACAGTGCAGACACAACACAATTCCAAAGAAAAATCAAAACGTTGTTTTCGTATGGTTTTTGAGAATGTATTTTATGTCTTCTTTGCAATAGTGTTGTGTCTGTACTGTCTCTGTCATCGGTCTGCACTGTCTCCGTCATGTACTTTACTCGTATGTACACATTTAACAGAATCAAGCCACTTCTTCAACAGTGACTAGTAATGACTAGTCGCCTGGGTTCTTTAGTCAATCCTGAAGCAGAGGCGCGCAACACACAAAAGCTCGAATCCATTTTTTTTTTATTTTTTTTATTTATTTTAATCAGAAAAGAATACACATATAAACTTAATCTAAACTCCCGCCAAACTGACGAGCAGTTTGTTGGCGAGTAAAACGCTAAACTTACACTTTTTATGTGCATTACTTATAAAATATAAACTTATTTATTAGTTACTATTTCTATATATATATTTTATTTTTTAATAATTATCTCACAATGAAAAGGAACCAAAAATAGTCGACATTATTTTATTATCTTTTCAATTAACGTATTTTTAAGTTTTGATTTAAACATATCACTAGACAAGCTTGACTCATCTCTCAGCCACGGTATGTCATTGTATATTATTGGGACCATGCACCTGTTTAACCTCCTGCCGTAACTATTTTTAACATTTGGTACTTTTAACTTACCCTCCCTAACCCTCTTAGTATTATATTTATTGAAGACTGGAGTTTTAAAGTCATCATTATAATAAAATTCGATACCTATTTGATAAGTTATTTTTAAATCTAATGGTAGTATTTTAGTTAAATAATACAGTTTCCTATAGTCTTTGTTACAATGTTCCTTGTCCTTTCTATTTACTAAATACTTAAGGAAAGCCTAAAGCTTAGTATTGGTCAAATTCCAGCGGACGTTTTAATTTTGATAACTATTGGGAAATAAATTCAAAATTCTGTATATTTCTTAAACAATTTAAGTAAAACAACGGTGATTTAAAATGATCAATGTCAGTATTGCGTGATACAATATAGAGTTATATTCGTGGTAAATTACACTTAGGCTGTAACGGTGAACTAAATAACTGGTTGCCAATAACTAAATTAGGTAGTTTTATTCAACCGCCTATAAAATTTGTATTGGCCTTTAATACAAATTTTCACTCATTGCACTAGTTGGTCATAAATGCGGTTAGAGCAGTGAGAATTTTAATTTAAATACCGCTTATCGATGGCTATTTTTTTTAATGGTTTCAAAAGAGTAAATTACCTCGAACTTGAAGCAAGAGTGAGATGAACTGATGTCATTTTAAGTGAAAGCGAAAATTACAGGTGTTGAATTTTCATGTTCAAATTTGGCCATTATTTTGATTAAAATAATGCGCTTCTGTTCCATAATTTCTCTATCATGCCGGGCTTCATTAACTGGCTACGGCAAATATTCGTGTTTACTCAATGTATGTGGCCGGGTAGATCATTGCAAGGCGAAGTATTCGGGCAAAGACGCCTGCGTCAATTCAGTCTCGACTCCCGACCACATAACAAACTTAACAGCGATGCATCGCGTCACCGTGACACGAATCTTCGCCCGCTATTGAAGCGCAAGCATTAAAGCCGCTGTGACAAACCGCAATAAACTTAAAAAATGTCGTCTTTTAATTATTTGTAACCTTCCAAATTAATGGACTTCTTCAGTTCGGTACACTTACAAAAAAAATCTCTTTACTTTTCCCGATCCAACCATTAAGTATTTCATTGATCACGTTACCAAACTTAAATGAAACGGAATTTCGTGTACCATTTAATTGGAGGCCCGCATTTTCTTATTTATGACTGAATTGAGTTTGTAAAATGAATACTTTTTACAAGGTTTCGTTGGTTTTTTTTAGAGTTCCGCTTCCCAAAAGTAAAAAGGTACCCTTTAAGATCCCTATTACTAAGAATCCGCTGTCCCTTCGTCTATCTGTCATAAGCTGCTGGACACTTCACACTTTCGTAGATGATGTATTTTTGTTGGCGCTATAACAACAAATAAACTAAAAACAGAGTAAAATAAATATTTATATGGGGCTCCCATACAACAAACGTGATTATTTACAGAACCCTTCGAGCGCGATTCCGACATGGACTTCGCAGATTTTTTTAAATTATAGCACAGTGCTGTAGCAACGTAGCACATCTACGTCGTAGCACCGTAGCATCCGTAGCACACGGACTGGCAAAGCATTATACTCGTATTACATATCGAAAGGGTACCACTATCACAATTAGGAACTGAAATGAATACTAGACCAACCGATCCGTGAACGCAAACCGAACGTTAAGTTTATCAGTCCATCACTAGATTGTGCTCGTAGTTAAAATACATTTTATCGTTGCGTTTTATGTCAAATTTTACGTTTGTTGTATGGGAGCCCCTCTCAAACGGCATAATATGGTGACGTAAATACATCATCTTTGAAAATTTCAACCGTCTCTATATCATGAGATACAGCCTGGTAACAGATAGACAGACGGACAGACAAACAGCGAAGTCTTAGTTATAGAGTCCCGTTTTTACCCTTTGGGTACGGAACCCTAAAAAGCGACTTCAGTTTGGATTTCCCGACAACGGTCCGCACCTGTTCAGTCAAAATGACCATCACATAATTCTCATAGTCGTGAAAGTACGGTTCGGCATGATTTGCCGCATCCATCCTTCCAGACGGGATATAATGGGCTCAGACCTTTAATAAGTATAAATCCACTGATTCAGCAAAGCACTTATCTTGGAAACACTTGCAATAAACATTAAACAAAACTACGTGAACCTCAAGTTATTATTTACCCTTTCGTAGGCTTTCACGGAGTTACTGACACGGAACTGATAACGTTTTTTGGTTATTTCGTCGAGTAGGTACTCAATTTTGCTTACTTTTTTTTTTTGTTAATAAAACTGAATGGCATTTTGCTTTTTGCCTTTATCTTTTTTTTGTGAATTTGACTTTATCTGGTAATAATGGAATTTGATCTGTTTTATTACAATTATTGTTTAAAAATAACTGAAGAATTCGTGTGAGATATCATTTTGAGTTGGATTTTTTTCCAAACAAACCGAAAGGTGTTTTTTTTAATCAACCTATGTTCAGACTACAAAAATTTAAAATTGGATACATTAATACATACAATTATACATCCATACACACGCTCGAACACAACACTCCTTCAAAATGCAAAAGCCTCCTAAAAATGTTAGACATACAGAAACGCCACTTATAATTCGGGGGGTACTTATATAATTAAGCAGCTTCTAAATTTAAATTTAGTATTGGAATTTTTAACTTTTCAGAGCTGTTTAATTGTTTAAGTAGAACTCAAATTTTAAGTAGCGTCTCTATATTTGGCCGATAGACTATCCAAACAACAAAATTATACAAAGAAAAACTTAAAGCTAAATTGCCATAATGGGCAGCTTTATCGTAAACAGTTAATAATAACAGAACGGTGGGACTAAACCTGTCCACCGAATCGAGGGTAATGAATGCAAATCCGGCATTTCACCAATAAATCGTAACTTTAAATAAGCACCTACGCGTTTATTGTTACGATAAAACTTTCGAGCTTTGCACTCAGTTTTGAGTTATGATTGGAACGAAACTTTGCGTGCATTTCGAGTCTCTATTTCACATGATAGTGAGTTAATAATTGAGTAAGTTACCTAACCTACTTAAACTTTAACCCTCTTACTTACAAACGATGACAATAACTTAATGTAACGTTTGTCTTATACTGTGACATGAAGTTTCAAAGTTGACAGACAAATGTTACACAAACTTAGTTATCGTTAGATTTTTCTTCTGTTTTCGCGAATTTGTATTGAAATGGGGTTAAAACTAAAAGGTCAAGGCAGGTGACGCTAGTGTGTCTCGATCAGACGTCACCAAATTTCAGCTGTGATTGCATCTTTATTAAGTGTATTTAGGAATTTTGTGAATTAAAATGTATTCAACGTGGAGTATAATCCAATTAAAAGGGCAACTGAGAAAAAGGAACGTGTCTACTAGCGGAAAAAAAGCTGCTTTGATTGAAAGGTTAGTAAAAAAGTGCATTTTAGTGTTTGGAGGTTATTTTTATTAAAAAGGCTTTGTACTGATTTATATTATGTTGGAAATATGTAAAAACACACAAACATGTAGGTATATGAAAGTGTCAAGATAGTATAATCCGATTACCCAAGGGTTGATGTATAAAATTTTATTTACCCTATTTGCAATCAGATCCTATAGGTAAAGAATTCACATTTAAAACTGTGGTGTAACGCCCCAACCATTAAAAACTTCACGGCAAAATGTACAACAATTTATTTTTTGTACGCCAATTGTCAGCAAGGGAGCAATTTTGGGTTACGATTGCAAAAATTGTCGGTACGATTTAATATCAGGCTACAAAAATAAAATAAACTCGTTTACGGGTCGAAAAAAGATCAAGATTGAATTTTATTTAACATTTTTATGATAAAAAACAGTTTATGCGCATTTTTGTTGGATTTATCTTTTGGATATTAAATCTTGAGTTTTATATTTGACAGCAATTCGATGATAAAATTATCTCTAATGCCTGACATCAAATATTTAGTAAAGATTTACTAACTAGGTATATAGAGGCCTGTAAAGGCCTCAAAACGTTGAGCGTTGAAACAATGCTAAAAGTAATAAACACCACGCGATTAACAATGTCTTTAATTTCAATACAACATCGTGAAAACAGAAGAAAAATCGATTCAATTTTTACTTTATATTTATTATGTTTACATATAAAAGATTGTAACAGTTTTAGATTTAATTTCGTTTCCGTCTAATTTAACAAAAAAATTCTTATAATATACCTACTATTTAATCATATACAGCCGAAACAAGAACGTCTGCTTTTTTTGTAGTTGGTCGAAATTAAATATTACTTTACTTCGCTTCCTTCACCATCCTTAGTAATGTATTAATTAGTTACAAACAAGTGACGTTAATTGGCAAGTAAGGTACCCCGCGCCTGGCTGCGGCAGGCAGAATTTAGCTGTGATTTCGTGGCTGCCTAGCGCGCGGACTCCCATTCAAGGTCATATGTTTTACTGCCTGCCTGCTTTCAGGCTGCCTAGTGCGCGGCGTACCTAAAGCAACCTGTTTTTACAGACGACTGTGGACAACGACAACTTTTGTCACATTTTCGCTGACGTTTATTATCACTCACAAGAGCAAGACAAAGCATTAAGCCACGCAAAGGGTTGTCTATGAATACAGCTATCA
Organism: Idaea biselata; assembly: GCA_958496205.1. Lineage (NCBI taxonomy): Eukaryota > Metazoa > Arthropoda > Insecta > Lepidoptera > Geometridae > Idaea > Idaea biselata. The sequence goes on along the minus strand of OY292398.1, from coordinate 3,009,826 downwards.
GTCAATATAATCAATGAGTAGTTCCTACTACTTGAAAGTCATGAAATGCGTCTAAATTAAAGTAAAGAAAGATACACTAAGTAAATAGGATTCATTTGAATTGCAATCAATATTTTATTTCAACGAAATTCTTTTGACGAAACTGCGTGAAATTCGAATAAATAGAGGGAAAATAAAGGGAAAATTCCAAATTGACCTCTCCTCTGTTTTAAATAAATATTTTCTGATTGCCTCTTTCTTTATATTTTATTACGTAATTTTCGTCTGTTAGTTGATGAACAGCGATTCAATTCTGATTGGGTAGTTCATTATATTACAGGTGTACGTTTTTACAGGTATAAGTTTATTCAAAACTACGAAGAAAAAGGAATCATGATGTCTGAAATATGCTTACAAGGAAAGATATAGGTAGAAATGATTTGATCAAAAACTAAATTTATTGTGTAGGTACCTACCATGTCAGTGTGCCCTGTAAGATGTGTTTTCTCTTTAATTTATTCAATAAACAGTGCAAAGGGTAGATGAAGAAGAGATGCCAAACCAGCTGTCCTCGTTTGAGGAAGTTATTTCACTGACAGCAGACTGCGATAAGTTTGGAACCCTTACAAACCGCTGGGTGAAGAAATGGTGGTCACAATATTTGGGCATGATGGATCGTCCACAAAGATACAAGATATGTATATACATATATTTCAAGACAATGAAAAAAATCAGAAGTGTCCAGATATAATACTGCACACAGTACCCGAGTACAGCAAAACCAAAGGGAAGAGTAATGATTTTGGCAGTCTACCTTTTTTTTATCTCATATTGTGTTTTTTAATATATTATTCCGTAGATTAATAGAATTTTTTAATGTTCTATTTGCACAATCAACAATATACAGTAAACATATAACAAAATGACAAGCTATTTATTATTTATTTAAATATTATACATAAAATACATACATAAAGTATAGACCATCATAATCTACCATGGAAACGAGCATAATCCTTTATTTAAATACCAATTAAATACAACCTCGCACTTCTCTAATCTCTAACCTATTTCACTATAACTTCAACAAGGCCACGAAACAGAAGCTAAATCTCTCAAAATACGTTTAGCAATAGTCGTATTTCATGGCGCTACAAATTATAGCGACATTTTTAGAATAAATGCGCTAGTACGGGGAACAATAAAGGATTATCAAGAAAAATGCGGTAAGCCACGTAGACAACAGCGTTGCGGGTGCGGTATTGTGGAAATATTGCCTGTGATACTGCCTACGAAACGAGGCAAGGCTGAAGCGGACGTGTTTCTTTTAAGCCGGGTACTCACTTGCTACAGTGGAGTTGAAGTGAAGTTATTTTGGGGAATCAAAATTCATGTACAATGGCCCAATTGTGAGACTAAGTGCGGAAAAAGCCCAGCGAAACTAACTCACTAGCTACAGTCACCACGTTATTCCCTACCCCTATCCGTGCTTTTTTAACATATTTCAAAGGAGGAGGCTCTAAACGTTATTGCTTAGTGTTTACCCCACTAGGTAATAATGCTTTTATAAAAAATGAAAAATTTGTGGACGTAGTTCGCAAGCCTAAAACGAGCGACTCCCAAAGAGCTTACGGTGGTTTTTACGCGATACAGTAACGATGTTACGAATACAACTCGCTAGTGAGTACCCTGCTTCATAACTTTACTAGTTATTCCTCGCTGTTACACTCGCATTATTAAGGTTTAAAAAAGTGGTCACGTGGCTGTAAATAGCCGACGTCATTACGAGAATTACCATTTTAGCACTGGTTACACCTGCTGTGGGGGATTTTTGATGGGTGGCGTATTTCGCCCACTACGATGGTAAATTGATATTTTTGCTGCATGAGATAAAGAAGTTATATTTTTATTATATTATTATATTTTTACAGTATTAAGTGGGATTGGGCGGGTCACGTCAGTCGGATGCAAGGTGGCCTTGATGCATTTGACGGAGATTGGCTAAGCCTGGCCCGGGACCGGACTGCTTGGAAGGATGTTAGGGAGACCTTTGCCCAGCAGTGGGACAATATAGATTAACAAGAGTGATCTCTACCCAAAAAGTCTAGTCGTTTGAAATTAGAAACTGTCATAAAAACACATTCGACATACTATAATACACAAACTGTATGCACTTGTGAGAGCGTCGAGGCGCGCGAACTACCAACTAGGTAAACTGATTTGTGATTTGTATTTACTGTTCGCAAGGTCTACTGTTTGTAGAACTTCTAGTAATAATAATAGACGAATACCATGTTAGTTTAAACATTACTGTGTATCATGGATAAGTCTAAATAATTTATTGATACGAAGTTCCTTCTCGACTGACATTTTGCGTCATTCAGAGCTGAGTTAGAACTAAGGCTATATCACACTGGGCTCTCCCTTCAGCCTAGTGTGATGGAGCCTTTAGTTTGGCATTCAATGATGGCGGTCGTGTCGTCCGTGTGCCGAAATTCTGCTGAAATGTTCCGAAATGTTCAAAAGCCGCTGGCTTAGTGTGTAGGACCCTTAGTTAGCTTGCATCAAAACGCAGAGTAAAATATAGTATAGTTTTGTGACAATTTTAATGAACATTTATGAATAGTTACTGCTTTACCTACATTGATGTCATAAACCACAATAATCCTCCTTCCGCTGTCGGGTAAAAAATTGAAAGTCAACAAAATGGCGGTACCAAAATGAAAAACTTATCACGTATTTCACGCAAGCGTAGTTTGTTTTTCTTTAGATGTTCGAAATTCGAATATCATAATTACATCGAAAAATAATAACATTGATAACCTCCTTCTTTTTTGGGAGTCGGTTTAAAACCCTCATATTTTGCAGCATCAAAAGTGTGAAACAATTCTTAGACGGGACAGAATTTTAACACTACTGTAATCTTTGCATCTAGGTGCTACATCTTAGACCGCACTATCACTTACTATCGCTGATGAGATGTTAGTTTGGCGGACCCCAGGTTCCCGAGAGTGATGCAGCCGGAAACATCGCTCGGATAAGAAGAAGAAGATGAGATAATGTTCAAGCGCTTATCTTTAAAGCTAATGTTCTATCCAAAAATCGCCTGGAAGAAATCGCTTTTAGCGATAAGGCCGCCCATTTGTGCAACGTTTTGGTTTTAAGCTTTCTGTGTATTTGTCTTACATAATGTATGTTATTTTGTATATTGTTTGTTGGGCAAATAAAGCGTACATCTATCTATCTAATCGTATTAGAAGCACGGAGAAGCTCGAGAAAATGATTTTTACCACACAAATTATCAGTCACCCATCCAAGTTATGACCGCGCCAAGCGTTGCTTAACCGGCACGACCGTTCGTGATCAGCAGGTACAGCTAGGCCAATGAGCTAATAAAAATAAAGTTTTTGAAAGTGCTTTAAAACTTAAATATTTGTTAAAAATCAATATCGATTTTCCTCATCTCAACATAGCGGTGAGGCGCGCCTATTGTTAGAATTTATATTCAAGTTTCTAGGCCTTAAGGGAATTTCCAGGTCGCCCTAAGGGCTCTACTTGACCTAAGAATTGCTACCAGAGATAACTACCGAGATGAACGGCTTAACGTGCCTCCAAAAGCAAAGCTGAGCTTGAGAAAATATTAATGTTATATTGTTAAATTAAGCACCCACCTTAAGTCGCATGACTGTAAATTAAAATTAGGGATAACCTAAGTTTTAGGCTGAGAACGCACTGCGTTTTTCCGCAGTGCCCAGGTCGCAGATCACAAAAACGCAGGCTCTTAATCGTAGTGCGTTCTAAGTCTTAGAACGCACTGCGATCAAACGCAAGCGGTTTACGAATAGCTGAAAACGCAGAACCGCGTATCAACCTTAGATTAAAACAAAAAACTAAAGATAGGGTACCTAGTCTCGGAAAATGAGATGATAAAAGTGCGTCTAGCTGACGCACTAGCCTCAGTCGTATGTCGAACCGTTGCCGCGTGAGCACGTGCTGTCACACTGCGATTGTCTTTTTGACATGCAAAAGAATACCTTTTTACTTATTTACAAAGCCTGAATCATTTTTAAAGACAAATGTTTTTAAATACAAATTTTTTATTAAAGTGCATGTAGGTGTTTCTAGCTCATTTTTTGAATACGCAGTGTTAGAATATACCGTATCTATTATTTTGTTTTGTCTACTTATAATACCTATCTATATCTATACTAATACTAGCTGACCCAAACGTTGTTTTGCCTTATAAATTATAGATAGTGGCCGATTCTCAGACCTACTGAATATGCATATAACATTTGGTAAAAATCGGTCTTGCCGTTTCGGAGGAGTACGGTAACTAACATTGTGACATGGAAATTTTATACATTAGAAGAAGAAGATCATAAAGAGGTATAACGTTTTTAACATTTATGCGGGAATTACGGGATAAAAAGTAACCTATGTGTATTCTAGGTCTCTAGCTATATATATTCCAAGTTTCATTGCAATCGGTTCAGTAGTTTTTGCGTGAAAGAGTAACAAAGGCACATACATACAGACAGACATACATACAAATTTTCGCGTTTATAATATTATAAGTAGGACTAGAATGTCCCTATCTATGTAGGTATGTATGTATGTAAGTAATGCAACGGGGCAATGCAGCCAGTATTCTGGGCACTTTTCCCTCCACCAAAAGTTTAGCTGATTTAGATTTATTTTAGTTTTTAGTTAGTTTTATTTTAATCAGTTTTAGTTTTAATTTAGTTTTTAATTTTAATTATGTTTTATAGGTAAAAAATATTTTTTTTAAAACAGGCTTTGTTGTTTCACATATATGCGACAATGTATGTAAGTATGTATTTTCCGGGTAATCTCTGAAACCACTGAACCAACCGATTTAAAAAAAAATTCACCAAAACTACATTTTCGAGAAGTAACATAGACAATACTTTTGATCCCGATATTTCTACGGGATCGGGATTTACGCTGGTGAAACCGGACTCTGCTTGTTTTGAACAAAAATAAGTACAATTTTTATTTACAACAAAAACAAGGTATTTTTAAAGTAGCACCTAAATTGAAAGCGATACTCACGTTACGCTACGCTACGCTAAAACGAAGGGCGTGGGTTTAAATCCCACCGGGAACATTGAGTTTCCAAAAAGTGTTTTTATTTAAATATTTAAAAAAAATGCTTCTGGAATCCTTTAACGAAGTCCCTGTGGGTTCTAATGCTATTTAAAAATATAGACAATTATAATTTGAAATTTTAAAAAAAATCGGTTTCAATCGCGTGGTGTTTATTACTTTTAGCATTGTTGCAACGCTTAATGTTTCGAGACTTTTACAGGTCTTCAGGATCGACAGAGATTGTGATTTGTCATTCTAATTTATTAAAAAAAAGTTACACTGAAACTACCGTCTTATCAAAAACTAAAAATTTAAAAGGTACCTATCAAAACGTTCCTGTGTACGCAGACTCTAGATTGCAAAGACTATTATTTATCAAGAAATTATTTTTAAGGAAAAAACTCGCTGGGTCCCGCGGTTTCCTTCGTGTAAGTCCCGATTCCGTGAGAATATCGGAATCAAAAGAAGCTAAGTCGCCTCAACTCACACTTTGAATTCTCTCCGAGCGGTGGCGAGTAAACTGCTTGGTCCCGAGGAGGGTTAGTGTCAGGCAGGCGGGCGGCTATAAAATTGTTGCCCTATCTATTTGCAGTAGGATAGGTACAGTAGGATAGGGACCCCGGGTTTCCAAGTGGGATGCAACCGGGAAAATCGCACAGAAAAGGAGAGCTTCCAAAAAATCGTACTTACTGGTAGGTTAAGAACCCGCGACTAATGGTAGGTATAATCCAAATTGGAGCGTATGACCGCGTGGTTACGAGTGCCTACTCAAAAAAAATCCAGTGTTGTTAACACACTTAAATAAATAATTATTAAAAAGTGTACTGATAAAAAATGTAAGTATACCGACCTAAATTTATTTATTTTTACTTTTTTTGGCATTTGTAATAAATGATGAATTTGGTCTTGGCGCAGAAAGTCAATTGCGCAAAAATGTCACCGAGAAAATTTTGTCACTTTTGCATGTCAATTTCTGAGAGAGTCACTTTTTATTCCTTTTAGGTATAATGAATTAATTTATCTTCATAACAAAAAAAAACAGACACTTTAATAAATAAAATCTATATACTTATTAATTTGTTATGAATATTATATTTTTGGTCAATTATCAGTCTAATATTCCTTTAAGAAAAAAAAACTTTTAACGAAGGAGAGACTTAAAAGTTAGAGTAACCTACATACAGTTAAGAATATAATATAATTTCTATAATACGTATTTTTATTAATCACCAATAAATATTTTCTATTTTATTTTTAAGAACCTATTGTGTCCCACTGCTGGGCAAAGGTCTCCCTTACTTTCTTCCACGACTTTCGATCCTGCGCCAGGTCCGGCCAATTAAAAAAAAAAAACTTACCACCAATAAGAATCCAGTTAAGTAACTTATACAAACACTTGAACAGATCACAGCCGTAACTTAACTAATGTGGACGCGGCATACGCACGTGCAGTGCGCTTCGCTGCTAAGACTCGACTGCCGTCCGCTTAACACTTACTGTGTATAGATGAACCGTAGTCACATTTTGTATAGGTTATATTTGCAACACAAAGCTTCTTTTCTAAGTGAATTTAAGACAAATAAACTACCGAGACAAATATGGGATACTAAAGAATAGTCTTTAGTAAAACTGAATAAACATAAATGGATATAGTGAATAAACTAAACATCTAATAGCCTTATTAATAAAGGGACCTCACTCCACGTTTATCAATAAGGATATTAGTAGCCTTATTAATAAATGTGGTGTAAGGTCGGAGTAGTGAGAACATGTTTTGTCTTTTTCCGTGACAAGAACTTTTGTTGACAGACAGAAACAAAAGGTGGTAAAATTATTTCGACCTTACGGCACGTTTATTAATAAGGCTATAAGAGCATAGGCTCTAGCCTATGCATAGATTTATTTTATAAAAATCTATTTAGCGTCTTTTATCTTGTTAGAGGAGACGTCATTGCTTCGCCCACCCTTTGCGCCAAATGTACATGATCATTATACCTACTTCGTTTTTAAGCTATTACATAGCTTTTATCGCGGGCTTTGAGCGCGGCGACCGAATCAAGAAATTCCGTAACGAAAATAAAACCTAACACCCCCCACTTCGCCTACCATGTAGCTCGGCCGAGCGTTAGCGTAACGTGTATGTATAATGGTACGACTGTACGATGTTATGCAATAGCTTTACCACGGCAGTCCCCGAGTGCCACACGTTTTAATTTCAGACTACGATCTGACGTTTTGGTTCTTTGTATTTGACGTTTTTCTTCAGAAAGATGTGTCAAATAATTGTCTACAATTAATAAACGAAGTAAACGAAGTTGTAATGCATTATTAAAACATTATAAGGTGCTGATAAACGAATGAATAAACGTACTTTGATTTGATTTGATTTAGGTACCTATATTTTCAATTGTCAAAATTTGATATTCAGACCAAAAATGGCATCCTAATGAGTTCGAAAGTTAACGTTTATGGCGACGTTTATACATGCTCCTATATGTATACAGGTAAGAATGCTAGACTATTATGAAGTTAGGCTTGCTGTGGCTTTGGCAGATAAACGGTACTAAAGGTGAACATAATACCGATCTGAATTAATCAAATAAATAAGTGTCTGTGACATACGGACGGACAGACAGACGGACATATACAGACTGACAGACAGACAGACTGACAGACAGACGGCCAGACATAACGAATCCTTAAGGGTTCCGTTTTTTTGCCATTTGGTTACAGAAACCCTAAAATGTGTGATTTTAGGTATGACCTTTAGAATATTTTAAAAAATCACGGACCAACGGTCATGGTATCTGAAAGTAGAGAAATCTTTTCAGGAGGCATTCAGCAGTCTTGGTAGATTGCTGGCCGTTCTGGAACAGCTTGGGGTGGTTGGAGTAAGGTTCTAGGGGATATATAAAACACGTACAATGGCCCAATATTTGTCAGGCTAAGTGCGGAAAATGCCCTGCGAAACTAACAACTATCATCATCATCGATCTAACTGTGAGTCCTAGGACATGTCGGTTTCAACATGTCCTAGAACTTACCAGGCTTGGGACATTTGCCGAATTTGAACTGCAAAGTTAGCCGGTAGATGTTGCTAGGAGGCCTTACACGCAAAAACACGAGATGAAATTAGCTTTCTTAATATCGGCTTGGTGGGAGGCATACCCGTGGCGTAGCGGCAATCGCGCTCATTCAGATCACCAGTAGTCGCGGGTTCAAGTCCCGCGGCTGGTACAAAATAAAAGCATTTCTTCGAAAGCAAAAAACATTGGAGTTAAAATAGGTACTCTACACCTCAATTTCGTTAGCTAAGTAGAAGATTCTCGACTTCAAACACTCCTGCTTACGAAAGGTGAACAAGGTCATGTTAACCCGTAAAAAATTGAATTAACCCATGTTGTTTCTACAGAGAGGCAGATAGCAATATCCTCAAAGATGTAAGTAGGTTCCTCTTACGATCAGCAAACACTCCCTTATATTTGATCACTTAAAACAACCTCTCCTAGAACAAAGTACAAGGGGAAATAATCCTTAGCACGGAATAAATACGAGCTTTAATATCGTGAGTGTTAAATTCTTGGCCCATATTGTGGGTTGAGTGAGATCTGTCTTTAATATAAAAGTGAAATAATGGACAGGCGCAATTTATTTTTAGTGCAAAGTAGGGGATGTCGTTAGGTACCGACGTAACTTGAGTGCCTTTGTCGGTCTGTCAATCTGCCATTCTGTTGGTGAGCAGGTAAAATACTGTGATTGTGACAGTTTTTTAGTGTTCCTTATCCATAGGGTAAAAACGGGACCCTATTTACTGAGACTCCGCTGTCTGTCCGTCTGTGACCAGACCGTATCGCATGAACTATGATAACTAGACAGTTGACATTTTCACAGTAAATGTATTTCTATAGCCGCTATAACGACAAAACAAAACAATTATTTAAATATTTATCAACACGAATCTTCGCGATTCAATGTAGCCATAGCATCAAAAACACGTTTACATATACACAAACTTACCTCTAAAATATTAGTTGGATTTTCGGGAATTGCGACGACAAAGTTTCAACGTTCAAAGTTTGAAAATGTCATCGACTTAATAAATCTACCGTACGGATTTTAACATAGATCGGTAGAGATACCTATGTCGGTATGATTAGGTACAAGTTTGTGTCACTTTCGCAAAAATGACGCCAGGACATTTTCGTCACTTTTGCATAATGTCACTTTGGCAAGAATGTCACCCAAAAAAATATTTTCGAAGAACGTAAGGGCCTTATCATACTAGCGGATTGTGGGCGGATTCCGAGCGGAGCGGTCGCGCAGCGGATTCGCCGCGGTCGCACGGAGAAGACGTTAAAATTTAACAGTTTAACATCCAACGATTGTTTCCATAGCGCGAAAGAGTTGTATGACTATGAAAACAACCGTTGTATGTTGAACTGACACATTTTTAACTCCGCTCCGCTCGCAGTGGAAGGTCGGCATTGTCGCAACTCGCACTCTTGCAGACAAGCGTTATCGTCATTACTACGAGAATTTTAATATTAGGGGTAAAGTTTGGATGGACGTTTGTTGGGGAACTACTGAACAGACTTTGATGATTCCTTGGAAATTCAATGTCCTTGAGTGACAAGGTTTTGGAACCGTTGAGCATTGAAACAATGCTAAAAATAATAAACACCACGCAATTGAAACCGAAAAATGAGTTTAATTTCAATTTAACAATGCAAAAACAGAAGAAATATCCGTTTTTTTTAAATTATGTATATCTATACTAAAATTATATAGAGGTAACGTTGGTTTGTATGTATATAGGGGGTAATCTCTGAAACAACTGAACCGATTTCAAAAAATATTTTACCAATAGAAAGCTACATTATCAGGGAATAACATAGACTATACTTTTGATCCCGATATTCCCACGGCATCAGGACTTACGTAGGTGAAACCGCGGGACTCTGCTAGTTATTTTATATGTCCGTCTCCCGACCCGCCACTGAGGTCGTCAGTTATAAAATAGAGGTCATAAATAAATAGACGAGCCAAAAAAGTTTTCTGCCCCATTAATTTACAGTAGAGACTGAGAGATCAAAGTGAATGACAATAAATAACAAATATTTAAAACTTGTTTGAAAATTGGATGCAAATTAAGTCTACGAAAATTTATTTCATAACTAAATAAATTTCGAAAATTAATTAAAATAAGATTGATGGGTATTAATTTTTTAAAATATTTTCTTTTGGGTAAGAGGAGATTGAAATATTCTAAAGAAATTACTTGGGCTTTTTAGGTGTTTGTCGTCTCAAAGACTATAAAGCAAATAAAATTGTATGAAGTAGGTACCTTGAAATATTATGTGCTAGTACAAGATGTGTTGTGTCAAATATAAATTATAATTGGCCTTTTCATCTATTTTTAGATAATTTATTCAGCGCAAGCAACTTTTAATCCATGCTATATAAGACGCTGTAGTGCCCGGATCATTGTTAGGTGGAGTAGGCTTGCCCAGCACCTATACCACCCTCCCAGCCTAGTCAGCTATGTCCAGAGGAAAGAACTGGTCAATACGTCTAACTAGCTAATTAGGCCGTGGGTTTCCACCGTAAGAGCGATGTTAATAGCGCACTTAAATCTTAAAGAAAAAGACATTGGTGCGCGGTCGGCTAGGATTCGAAACCACGACCTTCGGAATGAATGTCGCGGTATCTTCTCGGAAACACTCTTGACTTGTACACGTCCAATAAAGACTGTCTCTTCATTCTCCAAATCTTTTATTACTTAGGAAGGCCTATTCGCTTTTACCTGCGACTTTGTTTGCTAGACGTCAACTCTATGTTTCTTCGGTTATGTCCCTGAGACCCGCACTAAGTAACTAACTAACCACGAGGTTAGTTAGTTAGGTAGTTAATGACGAAAGACATTGGTTTCCTACGTAACTAACCATAGTTACGTAGGGAACCAATGTCTTTCGTCATACATTTGGATTTCTTATTTTCTTACATCTGTGGCGGACACCCACAGAACCAACAGATGGCGTAACTAGTACAACCCTGAATCGCACAATCAACATTCTTTCCGAGATAAGCTTATTTACAACTCTCGACGAAACATCGTCGGGCAAAACCACCTGCCCGGTGGAAGATCTTCCCTTTGGAGGTACACACCATCTCGTACTACCAAATTCCCAAGTCCAAAAATGGCCTTTACAATATTTCATGCAAGTCGTTTAAGTCGAGGCGAAACACTGTTCAAACATTGAATGTAGATACAAACTTTCTCATTTCATTAAGTCTATGATACTCATACAACTCCGCAAAAGTCGCAAAAAATAAATGAAATAATAAACGTGCGAGCATGAAAAGATTTATTGAAATAGAACCGATGCGAAGACAGTTCAAGACATGATTAATGAGACCGTGTCCTACAACTGCTAATATTATAAATGTGAAAGTTTGTGTGTGTAGTGTAAGTTGTATATTGCTCTATCATGCAAAAACTAATAACGCCGCGCCGCACCGCCTGTAGCACACCTCCTCCGCGAAACGTTGACAATTCCGCTTATGTATGAAATAAAGAAAGTTAAGAACAAAAATAACAATGTATGATGAAAGACAACTTATAATGCTCAATAGGGCTTATGTCTGATTAGAAAGACGCAGTTATAAAATGAAAGAAAGGGACAAGCTAATATCGGCACTGTTTACTGCGTAGATGCCTGGAGATTCTTGCTCCTCATGCAAAAAAAGTTGTATAGATACAGTGGTACTCTCTACCTCTATAATAAAGTTCCTTACAGCAACTGCAGGTAGGTATTTTTTTTATGGCAACAGATACTTTTAATGTTTAGAGTTTGCCATTTTAGTAACAATAGAGAAAAATATCGTTGCTTTTGGAGTCAAAAAAGTAATTGGCAGCAAAACCCGCATTTTGTTACTTTTAATTGAAAAAAGGTACATATTACAAAAAATATTTCCACTTGCAAGCGATTATCTCAACAGGGAGACTCGCTAACATCACAGCTAACGTTTATTGTAGAACTGACAGGTCAATGGGTCAATGTCAATCAATCAACACTTTTTGGGTTTCGCTTTCAAGTTTCATGGTGGCGGTGTGCTACCGGCGTGATCAATGTGCTAAAATACAGAGCGCTATAATAATAAAAATACTGGCTTTTCACTGTGATCGAGTAAAACAACACGGCGCAACTAGTTGTATTATATCAGCAACAACTTCACAAAAGTTTTATACCATTCCTCTGAATTTCAAGAAAGTACTACCTACGTACGCGTCTAGATAAATAAATTGTGGAAAGAAAAGTTATTTTAAAGTTGTAAAAGTACTTAGTTAGAGTCTATTGATTCTTCCCTGCCCAGTTCGTTTACTGAGTAGAAATCTCGTAGAAATTTCGTAAGAAATCTGAAGAGTAAAGGCGGGTCCAGATATGTGTCATTTCGGGATATCGGGACCAAAAGTAGCCTATGTTACTCCTGTATAATGTAGCTTTCTATTGGTAAAAGATTTTTGAAATCGGTTCAGTAGTTTAAGAGATTACCCGGAAAATACATACAATACCTACATAATTATTGTTACCAACATTACCTCTTTATAATCTCTAATATATCAAATTTCCATGTCACAATGTTAGTTACCGTACTCCTCCGAAACGGCGCGACCGATTTTTACCAAATTTTATATGCGTATTCAGTAGGTCTAAGAATCGGCTACTATCTATAATTTATAAGGCAAAACAACGTTTGCCGGGTCAGCTAGTATTAGTATAGATGTAGGTTAATCTGACAACTCTGCAACTCCAGTAGAGAATGTTGTAGAATTTGTGCACTAAAGCAAACAAAGGCTTGTTCGATATAATGTACAAATTTAACAATATTTGTTTAATAATTGCTCAACCTGCCTGCGGTATTTAGGCATAAAACAGCGGGTTGGGCGCTCGGAAGTCAACTAAAGCCGCTGTTTGTTTGATGCGTCGACAGCACTGAACTCTATTATACAAGTACCCTGGAATTGGTACCTATACCATACAAAATGACATTAGATATTTGTGCCGATTTGATTAGCGCTGTTGCCGCGCATTTTGTATTGAAAGTGCTGGTGACCGTCCACGGAACTATTAGTTCCACGGACGTTGTTCTGAGAATTTATTATTATTATAATATTATTATCACTTTCAATAGAAAATGCGCGACAACAGCGCAACATGGCGCTAATCAAGTCGGCACAAAATTCAGTGCGCTATGACCTGTCCAGCGACTTGTACCATGGAGGTCAGTGGTCGACGGCGACACAGGGTGCGACGTGCGTTCGTGTGTCGCAATTAGTTTCATGTCGCACGCACGGTGACGACTGATCTCATGCAGAATAGGTGCCTACGAGTATGTTTATCGTCAAATTTAGGCCGGACGTCCACCGCCAACTAAGTTAACTTAGCTTATCTCGCCAGTTAGTGAGCACGTGAAATTGACCACAAATTTCAAAATATGTAAATCTAAATTCAAAATTTTATATAAGTTTTAGTCAGGTAGGTATAGTTTTTTTTTCACCATGTTTATTGTTTTTTAGGGTTCCGTAGCCAAATGGCAAAAAACGGAACCCTTATAGATTCGTCATGTCTGTCTGTCTGTCTGTCTGTCCGTCCGTCCGTATGTCACAGCCACTTTTCTTCGAAACTATAAGAGCTATACTCCTGAAACTTGGTAAGTAGATGTATTCTGTGAACCGCATTACGATTTCTACACAAAAATAGAAAAAAATAATGAGAACTACTAAGAACTGAAACTCAAAATACTAAGAACTGAAACTCAAAAATTTTTTTTTCATCAAACCTATACATGTGGGGTATTTATGGATAGGTCTTCAATGATATTGAGGTTTCTAATATGATTTTTTTCTAAACTGGATAGTTTGCGCGAGAGACACTTCCAAAGTGGTAAAATATTGGTCCCCCCCCCCTGTAACTTATAAAATAATGGAATGATAAAACTAAAAAAAGTATACGATGTACACTATTATGCAAACTTCCAACGAAAATTGGTTTGAACGAGATCTAGTAAGTAGTTTTTTTTTAAACGTCATAAATCGTAAACCGCAATTTACCTTTCAAAACAAAATTTGTTGTATAGATAATGGTACGGAACCCTTCGTGCGCGAGTCCAACTCGCACTTGGCCGGTTTTTTTTGTACTTATGTCATGTTGTGAAATGAATAAATTATTTTGCTCTAATAAGTTCTCAATTCAAAATTTATTCATTTGGATATTTACTTATCACTTTACCTTATTTATCATCACATGGTCAGTAATCTCATGTGTCTTCGGGACGCGACCTCCAATGAGAAGAAGACACAATAAACTCATAAGGTTTTTTTTGCAGTGTTCATGTGATTCACATTGTCGCATATTTACTATTTAATAAGAGTGAAATTCAAGCAATAATCTTTACTATAATAATAATTACTAATATTACAAGCGCGAAAGTAACTCTCTTTCTGTTCAAATAAGTTTGTATATACTTATATAAAAAAAGACATGTCACATCCACAAACACTCAACCCGCCCAACACCACCCGACCCGCCCCGGGACCCGCCACCAGAGCTCTTTAACTAGTGACCCGCCTCGGTTTCAAAGAGCTGCAATGCTGATACTAAATATACTACAGAATGTCTCAGGTGTATATTTGTAGTTCATTATTTTGATCAACCTATTTCGTTTAACTAAGTTCGGGACATGTGGGTATGTGTACTTCCACAGTCGTGTCCACTGTGCACAGTAAACTAGTTATTATAAATTTCGCAACAAGTATAAGTAAAGTATTATCTCCGATAGCAGTCGTTACGTCAAGTTAGAGGCCTTAGGGTGACCTGAAAACTCTAACACTAGATGAGCCACACTATATCATCATCATCATTTCAGCTGCAAGAAGTCCACTGCTGGACATAAGCCTCCCTCATAGATTTCCAGATGCTTTGGTTATAAGCGGCCTGCATCCACCGTGAACCCGCGGCCATAACCAAGTCGTCCGTCCATCTCGTTGGTGGACGTCCAACGCTGCACTGACATACAGTAAAATTGCAGTGCTGCTGAACCACACTATATACCTACTATACGAAAAGTAGATGTACACTGGCCAGTTCAATTTAGAGTTCAACCCAGTTATCGGTCACGGAATCTTGTTCCAACCATTCAACGGGACAAATGGGATGGACCCAAAATAATATGCACAAAATAATCCAGGCGAGCTACAAGCTACAATACAACGTACGATTTTGTCCCAACTTAACAAAATTCCTTCGGCCGACATATTTTATTTTGTTTTCTTTGAATCTTCTAACGTTTTTATCGGTTTACCTTTGATATTGAGATAAGTAAGGCGTAGGGTCGCCCTTTTGTGGGTGACCATTCTTATTTCGAAAGAATATTTTGCTTTTCTCCTAAAAGTGGGTGTAAAAGACATTAAGCGATAGTGACTGCCTATTTGCGATGTTTCTCTTTTTGTTCTTTGATCTGTTTTACGTGTTTTATGTGGGTTTTATGTTGTTTTTTTATTATTATTTTGGACATTGTTTCGTTTTTCTTTATGAAATTAAATTTAAGTGTTAGGGAAAGATAACGAGTTCAATTGAAAATTAAGTCCCGTTGCTTTCTTTCTTTTAGAGTAAATAAGTACAGGACGTTTCACACATCGCCATCTAGCCCTTAACTAAGCAACTAGGCTTGTACTATGGGTAGTAGACCAACGCAGACCAACGAAGTGTCATTCATCATTGTGAGGAAGAGGCGTATACCGAGTATCCACGGATCACGTCAGTGGGACGTAGCTCTATTGTTGTTCCACATGTGGGCCCTCAGTACTAAAGAAGAAATCACCTAATGGGAGGCTTCGCGACTTGTCACCACCCACAGGACTCAATCGTAGGGTCAAACTCATGTCCCGATACGCAGGTCAGCGCAGCCACGAGTAAGATAAGTCGCAAGTCGCTCGCAAGTTACATTTTACTATTCAAAGAAATTAAAAATACAAAGAACCAAGACGTCATATTATAGTAAAAATTATTATAAAAAACGTACTATAGGTAGGTAATTCTTTCTCACCCCGTGTCATGAACATTACCCCGTTCAAAATACAGCCAAGGGCTATAGCTAAACTAGTGAGGAAGGAAACTTGGACCTTTCTTTGTAGCAAAGCCGAGCTTTGTGCGCCTGATATATGGCCACTAAATCTCTCCTAACAATAACTATCGACGCTACGAGCGGTAGAATAATCTCACCCAGCTAGGGACCTGTTTCATATTGATTTTAGACTATTGAAATCTGTTTAAGGAGGTACACCTTTCGAGGAGCGATGGATAAATGAGCGCTTTAATGTGCATACCAAAAGCTAATATAGGTACCCACCTATTATAAAATTTAAAAGTTTGTGTGTAAGTAAGTTCCCTACTCCTTCTCTATACAAACGCAGTCGACTGTTTCCTCCCTGGATAAAGACATTAGAGCAAATGTGCTCATCTTTACGAAAATCCGCATCAGATCTTCACCAAATATTTAGATATACCTACCATATAAATACAAAATTAGATTGAAATTGGTTCATCCGTTCGTAAGGTACGACGCCACAGACAGGCATGCCTACAGACAGACAGGCAGATAGAAACGTCAAACTTACAACACCCCCCTCTTTTTCCGTCGGGGGTTAAAAATAATCCTCACTTTAAGTAATTAACAAAAATAATCTAATAATTAATTAGAGTATTTTTGAGCGTCATAAAAAATGTCTAAAGCCTTTTATCCCCATTAGTCAACCGTGCAAGTAAAGTACCTACCTGAGTATACTCGACTGTGTTATCCATGTTTTACGTACTAACGAGAATAGTTCTCCTGCATGTCTGTCAGTTGTGATAATTTACGATATTTGTTTGTTAGCGTGCCACTTATGCTTACTTATTGTTTGTTGAAGAATAATTTATTACCCCTGATATTAGATTACTTACCTACCTTGTTTGTATCTGTAGGAAGGCAGTATTATCTTCCCTTCTTCTTCTCATCTGAGCGATGTTCCCGGTTGCATATTTCTCGGGCGCCCGGGGTCCGCTAAACCCCAAATTAATTTTGGGTTCGGCGCCGTAGGTAAGTCATCATTGACCATACCTTCTGCAAATAGATTTGGCAATATTTTTACGGCCAGCCGCCTGCCTGACACCAACCCTCCAAGGCACCAAGTGGTTTATCCGCCACCGCGCGGAAAGAACCCAAGGTTTGCTAGTGTCCCTCAGGCGGGCAGTATTATCAGTCCATATTTCTCGTATACGTCGAGTTTCGCGGGACTATGGACCTTTGGAAGGCGTGCGTGGAGCCCAAGCCAAACCGTAGAAAGAAACAATTTTCAATAACAAATTTTACTAGCAAACTATGAAGTGGACATCGAGCCGGCTATTTATCTATTCCTATATAAAATGCATCCAAAGAAAACGACCGGATCGGATAGCACTGTTGACAAATCTACTTGGGGTTTAATAATGTGATGGTAATGGATCGGCTACTGAGGAAACTATAGGAATTATGGGACCTGCGCGTGGGGCCTGCCCCATAAAGAATTATGTTATTATTTTTGACAAATTACCTAGTACTAAAATACTAAGGTAGTTACTAAAAAATAGTTAGAAACCAAAATGTATCACTTCTTAGATCAACGATGGACATGCACTATTTAGATAGGTAATTGTTTGTTTTCCGTGGTCTGTGATATCACGGACGCGCACCATGACGCGTATAAGTAAAACGTTTCAACAATACTTCAGGAATTGTTAGAGAATTAGAGTCGACGTTTGTAAAGTTTGTATGGAGAAAAGAGTAGGTAGACTGTCCCCTTAGGTAAAATGAAACAAAAGACTCCAAAGAGCACATATCATTTATTAAAATGCAGTCATATACTTGCGCTAGGGACGTGGCAAAAGGGCCAAGACGCCGTGAACTGTGGTCTGGACACTACTCGGTGTTATTAGGCCCATGTTCATTATTGTGGAAGTAGCGCAAGCAGCATAGTTTAGCCGCAGTTTTGATATGTCCAATGACATTTTTGTCTAATTTTGGTTGGAACGCAAGGCGCTTTGGCCAAAGCCTTGGCTAAATCTTTGGCCTAAACCTTCGCCAAAACCTTGGGCTACGACTTGGCCGTAGTACGGGTGGTATGGGTTTGGCTGATAATATGGGCTATGCTGATAATATGGGTACTGGTTATATTGGTATTGGCGGTAATATGGAAAGTAACGATATGGATTGACTTGATATAATGGATTCAGAGAGCGGCTGTTTTCTTCATTTGTATTTGAATGCCCTGAAAATTGAATACAACAATGAACAAATTGAATGATCTACTTCTTCCTAATATCAAAACCAAAAATATAGGTACCAGGTATTCATTTTTTGTCGTAAACAAATAACGTACCTACCGAATTTATTCCTGAAAGTTCTAAATATGGAAGCACAGCTTTTCAATAGTTTAAAAAATAACTTACAAATATCTAAATCGGTCGGTTGCATTGTATGTAAGGGAGGTTATTTAAACCTTTTTTTAAAGTCGGGTTTCAAATTTTTACAAATTATTTTTATAATAAAAAAAAACTTACCAGGCTGGTCTGAGCTAGGAGCTAAGTTAGCTTGTACTTCATGACTGGCTACAGTAGCCAAAGCCAGAACTGATACAAAACCGAATAGAATAGCCTTCATTTTAAACTCCTTCAAATGAATAAACTGTACAGAGGCCCAGCACATTTATATACCACATCATAAGTATTTCTTTAGAATATTAATTGGACATGGATTTTCATTAAATCAGCACAGATTATTATATACCTACTTAGGTATCAAAAAGTAGAAGGCTTTATTAATTTACCTACCATATTTTTTCATTAAATTAATTGAATTTTTTAGATTAAAAATATAACATTTTGAATTCTAAATCGATTTTAATGGAAATCTATTTACTTATGAGGTGGAACGAAGCGAATAGAGCCGGTTTACGCATGTATGTGGATATGTACATTCAAAACCCGGCTTCAAAAAAAGGACAAAATAACCTCGCCGACTGTAGGAGTTTAACTGCCCGACTTCAGTTTACATAGTATGGTATGTAACCTACAGTGCAACCGAATTATCTCTTATGTAAACTGAAGTCGGGCAGTTAAACTCCTACAATCTGGATATACTGAACGGCTTTATTTACTGTAAATCGTATTCCTGACACTTCACAATACAGACAATAGTCTAGTGTGAGGGTCACAGCTAAATATGTAATAGCATAATTTAAATTGGTAAATAAATATTTTTCATTTTTTTTCATTTTTTTCATACCCAGTAAAACTGCCCAACTTCAGCTGATTGATTAATAAAGTACCCAGTATCAGGTGCTTCATCAATTTGTTCCTAGTACTTAAGAAGCCGATTCTATTGATAGAAGTTCAAACAATTATAATTTAATGTTTTCTTGGAAAATATTCTGCTCATTCCGGAATTATCATTCCGAAGGTTCTCATCAGATCTTCATCAAGGTTTTATGAGACCAACTCGGGACGCTTATCTTCCAACTTAAAAAAAGAATTATCGAAATCGGACTTCATATGCCGGAGGACGGTGTGTACATATCCACATACATAAGTACAAAAAAAAACAATATACGGGTCGAATTGAGAAGCTCCTCCTTTTTTGAAGTCAGTCTAAAAGCAACGCAATCGCTCCTAATCCAAATCGATAATTTTAACACAGAAACCACCCGCGTCAAATCAATTTTTCTTAATGAAAATTAAAATTGTCGCGGTACCTAACTTAATCATCACCATAAACAGGTATAAATCCGAGATTTGAATCTGGTTTCTAATGACCGAGTTCTTTGGTTAAATAAGCACCTACTTAATTGTTAAAACCGACTTCAAAAATGATAAAATAACCACCGACTTATCCGTTATGCAATCTGAAGTCGGGCAGTTTTATTGGGTTGGTCCAGATTGTAGTTTGGTTTTAAATTTTTATTTAATCTTTTCTAGTGTACTTTCGAATACCACTGAAAAATCATCGATTCTATTAGTAGAAGTCCATAAAGTAGTAATTTAACAGAATGCAGATTCTGAGATTCTATTCTGCTCATAATTCCGAAGATAATCATCAGATCATCATCAAGATTTTATCGGACCAACTCAATGGTCGCAATGGGACTTCATAATAATATGACGGAGTACGGCGCGGACATATCCACATACATAAGTACAAAAAAAAACAATATACGGGTCGAATTGAGAACCTTCTCCTTTTTTGGAAGTCGGTAAAAAGGAAATGATGAAAGTTCTTTTGATTCTTGCGGTATAGCTGAGCTCTGTGGTGTACAGCTCTCAGTTGGTACATAAAGTTCCTCACAACATATTCATGAATTCAGGAACAATCAGGATATTAAGACGTCATGATGGTAATAAAAATTGTTCAATTATTAAGACAACAAAAGATACTAAAAACTAGTGATGCGCCGAGTACCAGTTTTACCGAGTAACCGAGTATCGAGTATTACTCGGTTCAAAATTTACCGAGTCGAGTACTCTGCCGAGTTACTCGGTTCATTTAAATAACCGCGAAAACAAGTTGAAACGCGCTTCAGACGACGTGCGACAGGCAAGCAGGTTTTCTTCTTTACTAGCTGCGCCCGCGGTTCATAATCATCATCATCCGAGTGATGTTCCTGATGGGAACATCTCATCATCAACACTCTCGGGAGCCCGGAGTCCGCTATCCTACTTTTACGTCTCTACTTCGCACGATCATTGGCATCCCGTGTAGTGAGGCCATTTGCACGCATATCTGCTCTCTCGCCGTCAAGCCAGCCTTTCTTGAATCTTCCCAATCTGCTGCGGTCGGGCGGAGGCGCCATAGCAAAACATTTGTTCCCTACGTAACTAGCCGGACCATCGTAAACGCCATTCTTGTATGGTCATTGGCCATTCTTCTCGGGCATGAAGGCTGCCCCTGATGCCGGAGTTTCTGACGCGGTCTTTTCGCGTCACTCCACACATCCAGCGCAGCATCTTCATCTTCGTGAAACGCAGCTCCTGCTTATGTCGCTCAAGCACTGGCCACTATCATTATCGTACAAAAGGACAGGTCTAGTGATCGTTTAATACACTTGTTCTTCTTAGTTCAACCGGTATTTTGGGGTCGCAGACGATACCAGTTACCTCTCGACACTTAGCCCAAGCTGCCGAAACACGAGACTTGACGTAGCAACCGATGTCGCTGGACGCAGGAAGCACAAATCCCAAGAACTTAAACTGGTCTGTCCGTTTGACCATAATAGTATGACCGTCTACACAGGTGTGCTATCTACATGCACAAAGAAGGGTGAGCCGCCGGGAAGAAGGGTGGGTGCAGTCGGAAGACCAGCACTGCTGCTATGTTATTTTACACTAGCAGCAGCATTATGCTGAGGCTGCGCCTATTCGGGCAGCGCACTACTCTCTACGTATATTTTGTTATTATCTTTATTGTGTCCATAATGTTATTTACTTTTTATTTTTCTTGTTATGTAGTTGTGTGCTTGTCTGAAGAAATCTATTTTCTTTCTTCTTTCAAAGTGGCCATAGCCACTTTGGGCGTGTAGATAACGGGTCCTTTAAGAAGACCGAACTAGCGTTTGAGGACACGATCTGTCTAAAACAGATCCCTGGCGATTGCTCTTGGGAGTAACCTGACGGTACAGCAACCCCTTATCAGGCGTAATCAGTGGCAGAAGTGCTTGATTCGGAAGGAGTTCCGATGTCTGCACCTCTTTATACTGCTTATTTAGCAGCTCGTGGGAATATGAACGCCATCTCTCCTTCACCGCGAGGTCCTCGTATAGCAGGTTGCCATCGGGATTTTTTACACAGCGGCACTTGGATATATCCTGCGCCGCATAGATCCCAGAACATGCCTACTTATAAATAAGCTTCTGCACCTCAGACGTTTCCAACTTATCGTACAATGGCTGTCAGTGGTGCTGTCTGTCTCTGGCTACTGCTCTTTTTGTGGCACGTTTGGCGGACCTGTACGCGTCGCGATCTTCAGGAGAGTTAGACGCTTGCCACTTTACCAGCTTATGTGTCGATATACAGTTCTTTAGCTCTGTACCTTTGTGTTAAATTTCATCTAAATTGGCGACCCGATTGAGCGTGAAAGAGGAACAAACAAATACACAAACTTTCACACTAAGTTAAGAAGCCAAAGCAGTACACAGATGAAATCCTACACAGATATACATTATATTATATCTATATATATCCGAGTTACTCGGCTCATGAACCGAGTACCGAGGCCGAGTACGAGTAGTAAAAAACTGCCGAGTACCCGAGTAACGAGTACTCGGCAGAGTACTCGGCGCATCTCTACTAAAAACTTAGATCAAAACAAAAATAGTGGATAAGGTATATTCTAACATTGCGTATTCGAAAAATAAGCTAGAAACATCTACATGCATTTTTATATAATTATTGTATTTAAGTTTTTAAATACAATAATTTTATGAAATAATTCAATTAAAAAAAAAATCAAGACACTTTTTATAAAATTATTTATTGCTTAGCTTTTAACAAAATGGAGACGATTAGGCTGTCTTGTACAGATACAACGAACTAGCTAAAACAGAATAGCCAATTATGACAACACAAAATATTGGACCATCCATGAAATAAGACATTAATCGTTAGTAGACTAATGGTCCTTAATCTATGGTGGTACCACAGAATACATAAATAGTACAATTTGTAGTACTAATTAAAAAAAAATAGATTTTTAAATTATGTATCACCGATGAATATCGCACTTCATCGATGCTCAAGACTAGTTATTCTGGACTAGTTAATAATGTTGAAAAGTGTGTAATTCATGTCTATTGTGTATATTCAGAGAACTGCCCGATCCAGGTTAATGTGTATTCGGAGAACTGCCCGATCCAGGCCTATTGTGTATTCGGAGAACTGCACGATGTCCAATATTTCTGTCGACGTTGATTTGGCAGAAACATTGCCTCGTATAGCAGAGAGATCTGCCTACGCCGTAATACATTGGTATCGATTCACAAACATCATAGCAATCATAATCATGTCTGCAAGCTGGAAACAATATTTTATTAGTTACGATTAATAACGAAAAAATTTAATTGAATACAATAGAATATCTTTTATTAGCTTAAAACACACGACTCATTAGAAGATAGAAATACAGTTAGACAGGAATTGAGCAATTGACCTGTCTTTTTTCAATTTAGGTATACCTATTCGTTCAAAGTCTATACAATAGCAAACACAGTTGTTTTTACAGTTACTGAGTTACCTACAAAGTCTTAGAACGTCGAAACTCAGTAAATCAACTTTGAAGTTTTAATAACAATCTTTATCTAATTCCATTCTATTATTAGTATTTATAGCTGTTAGTTTCCCTAAAATGTTAAAATAAAATAAAACAGAAACTGGCCTTCCAAAGCGACTCAAGACCTCCTGTAGGGGTATTCAGAGCGGTTCGGTCCGAAACCGAACATCGACTTGACATGTCTGTCACTGTCTTTATTAGTCGCGCTGAGCGAGACGGAGATAACGTTTCCGATATCGGTTTCGAACCGAAGCTCTCTGAATACCCCTGCTGGTCTTGAGGACTCTTCCAATATTTGACCACCAGGTCGAAGGGCCCTACCTCTCTATTAGAGCTATTTCAGCTATGTGATGAAGATTGTTGAATCAGCTATGTGATTAAGATTGTTGAATATCTCACAGTAGGCTATTTTTCGTAGCGATAATGAATAAACATTTTGACATTTTACTATTTAAAATAATTGAATTTAGCTCACCACGCAACCAGATGGAATCGGAACTAGCGGCTAGGCGTGGAAGCGTTACAAGCAGAGTTAGGTACTTTGACATTTATAATATTAGTAAGGAAATAAGTATAAAACTAGCGTAATCATAAGAATCTAATAGCAGCGCCTCGCAGTTTCACCCGCGTAAGTCCCGATCCCGCGGGAATATCGGGATAAAAATAGCCTAAGGAATCCGTATCTCCAGCAAGTTTCATTCGCTTCGCTATCTCAGTATCAGTATCAGTATCTTTATATTGCCATAAACATAGATATGTAATAAGATGGTTACAATAATAAGTTCCATTATGGTCTACCTTACAGAGGCAAGCAAATATTAAAACTATAGGTAGGTACATAACAATATAATTATATGGATTTTACACTTAAGTCACATTCTAAAATTACAAAATCTGCTATCTTATCTGCATACCAAGTTTCATTGCAATCGGTTTGGTAGGTTTTGCAAGTTATTCTCTGTATGTCGATTCACAGATTATCGACGCTGCGTTGTTGCTCGCATGTCGACCGAGCATTACGTCGATTGCCCATCACGTCGAAGCCGCGCCGCTTGAGTATTAAATACAGTGGAGTACAAAAGTTGTATAATAACTTTTAATTTTTTATTAAAATTTTAATAATAATTTCGTGTCGATTAAGGATTTCGATACGAAGAAAAATATTAAAGTTTTAAACCACTAGTAATGTATAAAATGTAATTGATAAACATTTACTATAAAACTAATTTGTGACAGTATAAATAGGATTATCAATGGTACACCAAATTAAATTATAAATTAATATAAATTATAAATTAATATAAATTAAATAATATATAATTAAAATTAAAAATCCAATAATGAGTCCCTATGTATGGTACCCAAAAGGCTGACAGCATTGCGCCTTTGGATAGCAATACCTATTCGTTGATCAAAGTAGCCACCAGCCCTTTGGTCACCAGAAGCTAATACGAATAATTTTGAAATCTAATATATAAAATTTCCATGTCACAGTGTTAGTTACCGTACTCCTCCGAAACGACTTGACCGATTTTTATGAGATTTTGTATACGTATTCAGTAGGTCTGAGAATCGGCTACTATCTATAATTTATAAGGCAAAACAACGTTTGCCGGGTCAGCTAGTATTTTTATAAAAATCTAAAGCCTCGGTTCCCCACGTCCCTAAAGTATCAATTATTGCAAACGGCAGAAATATGTACCCATCGCCAATGGAAGCATATTTCCGCCGTTTTGCAATCTCTGCCGCCGCCGCCGCAGCACCCGCCTCCCTGGAGGTGGAATTAACGTGTGAAGCCGCCAGCGTGTTGACGCAAGTAGGCAAGCGCACACAAGCGGCTATCCACGACTCCAGGGGATCAACGTCATTCCATCGGGTCGCTTGCCATCATCACGTACGAGACCGTTCGGTTCTTAGCTCTTACATTAACTTAGAGTATGATTTGACAATACTTCTAAAGTTATTATATGTACTATAGGTCTGGAGATTTTAAATTTAGAAGACATTTTTTTTAAATCTCCAGATTTTCGAAAACTATTGGTTTTCGCAAAGATCTTACCTAAATCACTTTAAATGAACTACCTACATCTATTTACTATTATAAAGCGGAAGAGTTTGTTTTTTTGTTTGTTTGTTTGAACGCGCTAATCTCAGGAACCACTGGTCCGATTTGAAAAATTCTTTCGGTGTTGGATAGTACATTTATTGAGGAAGGCTATAAGCTACTTTTGATCCCGATATTCCCACGGGATCGGGACTTATGCGGGTGAAACCGCGGGGAGCTGCTAGTATTTTATAAACCCACTAGAAGGGAAATACTATAGAATTTTAAGGCACTTAGACTTCTGTACATATGAGAATTTCTCGTTTACTAGTATTTAACTGAGCGAACGAAGCAACTCTGCATTAAGTTTGGCAAAACTTAACTTCGCCTGGTCAGTATCTTTGTATGTGCGTACTCCTCTACAGGTCGTATTTCTCAACCTATCTTGATAGAACTTAGCATTTTTGGGAACACTTTTTTCAAAAACAGTTTTTTCTAATAATTCTAGAAAAAAAAATTAAAACCGACCTGAGAAAAAGTATCTTATCTGTTATGTAATCTGAAGTCGGGTAGTCAATCTATAATCTGGAACCACCCAGTAAAACTGCCCATTATATCTTTCAATTCATGTTGAAAGATGAGTTGAAAGATATAAACTTAACTTAACTATAACTTTCTGCTATGTCAAGCTGAATGTTCGCTGGATTGACCAGGGCCTCTACTTTAATTCTACGAACGATAATTCCAGAAGAAATATATCACCCATTCGTCCTAAAATTTTATTTTCTGACGGTTTTGAAGGACAGAGGATAGATTTTCTGTCTTTCGTTCGTTCGTAGAATCAAAGTACGGCCCCTCCAGGCCAGCAGAATGTATTCCAAAATGATATTTTGATGAGGATGACAAACCTAAGTCCGCGGGCCTGGGTTTGACCAACCTTGCTTTAGACTATCTCCCGAGCAACCCCAAATAAAATAAAACAATAGGCTTCAACAAACATTTATTATAGTGCAGTCATACACTTGCGCTAATATGGAAAGAGGGACGAGACGCTGTGAAGTGTGGTCTGGACAGTACTTGATGTTACTAGGCCCATGTTCACTATTGTAGAAGTAGCGCAAGGATAGTTTAGCCGCACTCAGACAATTTTTTCTAATTTTGGCCAAAACCTTGGCCAAAATTATGGTGGGAACCAAAGTCTGCGGATTGGCCAAATCCTTGGGGTAAACCAAAGCCTGCGCCTTGGCCAAATCCTTGGCCTAAACCATGGCCTGCAGATTTCCCTAAACCAAAGCCTGCGCCGTTGCCAAATCCTTGGCCTAAACCAAGGCCTGCGCCTTTGCCAAAGCCGATTATCGGCGACCATGGCGGGAATGGGTATTGATTGTATTGGTATTGGCAGGTATATGGACAGACCTGATATGGGTTGATTGGATAGTATGGATTAAACGGATTTATATAGCGGCTGTTTTCATCATTTGGATTTGAATGCCCTGAAATTAAATAAATACATCATAATATACAAATATTAAAAACAAAACTTGAGAGGTGTCAAGGGACATCCGGATGGAACGAAGTTCCTTTCTATGAGAGAGAGAGAGGCAGACAGAGAATCACGCGCACGCCGCACGGCTTACAACTTTAGCAAAAAGTGTCGTTACAACTTTTGGTCTTATTTTTTTCCGTCTAGCCCCCTTTCGCAACGCGCGATAAGGAACTTCGTTCCAACAATATACAGTCAGCAACATTACTGCCTGCCCACCGTAAGGTCTAATTTCGCTAGCAAGGCTTAGATTAAAACAATCTAAGTAGCAAGGTATATTAATGTGTGTATAATATGCTTATTCCACGCTCGGCGCTCGGTTCAAACGAATCTTTCGGCTAACTGGGTAGCCACTTTTGTTGTTGATTTTACAAATTGAAGTATGACATTTAGGTACATTTATGGCGCTGGCCAACTTGGAAGATGTTGTCAATACACGAAATTAAATTTTAACTGAAAGTGTAATTTTTGTTGTCGAAAAATGTCGTGACGGCATGTTGTTGTATATTTTTTTTGCTGCCTTTGTAGGTGACATTGTTTCCTACATTTTTGAGCAGTTTCCATACAATTTATGTCGAAAGGTATTGAATTGAGGCCTGTCCACATTTTAGTCAAATCAGACATTTTTTGTCTAAAATGTGGAAAGAACAACATCTTGAAAATAATAAACTATTTTTGATGAACCCGACGGGGATTTTAAATTTAGGTTTAAAAAAAAGCTTACCAGACGGGTCCCCCAGCTCATTACCAAGTTCATGATTGGCTTCAGTAGCCAACACCATCAGAACTGATGCAAAACCGAATAGAGCTGCCTTCATTGTGATCTTAGAATGAAGTAGTTTGAAATTCCCGACTCCAAATGGATAAACTGCACAGTGGCCCAGCACATTTATATACCACTCTAAAAGTATTTCTTCGAAAATCGATTGGACATGGACTTTTATTAAATCAGAACAGATTAAATTTATTATTTATTTTATATATTTATAGATTATACTTATGATTTTCATTTTAATAATCAAGTTACGGATTAAATTCTGAATCGATTTCTAGAATATACTTAAGAGTAAAGTCTACCAACTTATTCTCCATACAAACAAAGTCGACTGTTTCCTTCCTGGATAAAGACATTAGAGCAAATATGTATAATTGTGTATGCCATAAAACCTATGTCTGCCATTACCATGCCCCTAAGTTTTGGTTTTTTAATTCGGAGGACATAGTCGACTACGTTTGTGAAGTTTGTATTGAGAAAAGAGGAGGTAAGGTTTCTACAACAAAATTTTATGGGACCAACTCGGGACTCTCACCTTCCAAATAAAAAAAGAATTATGGAAATCGGACTTCATATGCCGGAGTATGGCGCGGACATATCCTCATACAAACATACAAATAATAGACGGGTTGAATTGAGAACCACCTCTTTTTTTTGAAGTCGGTTAAAAATAGTGAACAAATTTCACACTAAAATTTGTAGCTGTCTTTATTATAGCTTTTACTTAAAATTACATATGTACATCCCGTTCTCAAGGTAATTTACCCTCACTCACACTGACCATTAAAAGTCAAAGAAAGCGCATCTAAAACTAGTTGATTTATTTGACACATCGCTGGTTTAGGCTGAGAGTTTGTTTGTAAGTTCGTGGGCAACCGAATGTTCCCATTTATCTCCGAATCGACTTGATCGATTTAGATGTGGTTTTCAGTAAAATATATTTGGTTTATTGATGGTAATTCGATGGTCTTCTTCTTATCGTCACCTAGTGTTAGAGTTTTCAGATCGCCCTAAGGCCTCAACTTGACCTAAGGACTGCTATCCGAGATAACAACCGAGACCAACTATTTAACGTGCCTTCTGAAGCACGGAGGAGCTCGAGAAAATGAATTTTTGCCACACGAATTATTGGTCATCCATCCAAGTAATGACCGCACCAAGCGTTGCTTAACCTGCACGACCGTTCAAGATCGGCAGGTACAGCTAAACCAATGAGCTCCTCGGTAGTGGATAGTTGTTCTTCTTCTCATCTGAGCAATGTTCCCGGTTGCATCCCTCTCGGGAGCCCGGGGTCCGCTAAACCCCAAATTAATTTGGGGTCGGCGCAGTAGGTAAGTCATCATTGACCATTCCTTCTGCAAATAGATTTGGCAATATTTTTACGGCCGGCCGCCTGCCTGACACCAACCCTCCTAGGGACCAAGCAGTTTATCCGCCACCGCGTGGAGAGAACTTAAGGTTTGCTAGTCTCCCTCAGATCCCTTAGTCGCCTTTTACGACACCCACGGAAAGGATGAGGTAGCCCTATTCTATGCCGGGGCTACACGACCGGCAGTGGATAGTTGTTACTATGATTAATCAATCAATCATTTTGTACACAAAAAGCTTCGACCGATTTAGATGATGTTTCAGTAAAATGATTGTATTTTTATTTGTATTCGTTTGTAATCATCGTATCAACAACATTATCGTTTGATACAATAATAAATACAAGTTTTTTATGTTGCAAAATATGCCTGTTGTAATTTTTTATTATTTTATTAACAAGTTTGAATTCCTGGCTAAGGTGAATTTTTCAAAAATCAAAAAAACAGCAATTTTAATTTTGTAAACATTATTTCTTAGTGTTAATCCACACTTGGGAACACTGCTTTTGAAAAAATGCTTTCAAAAACTTTAGTACCCGGCGGGATTCGAACCCGCGACTATTGGTAATCCGAACCAACGCGTTAAACCGCTTCGCCACGGTTAGCCCGGGTAGTGGGCTACCCGTGGCGAAGCGGGTTCGAATCCCGCCGGGTACTAAAGTTTTTGAAAGCATTTTTTCAACAGCAATTTTAATTTTTGTAAAGTTCGTGGTTCTTCAACATTTTTAGGTACCATCTATACTCATACTCATCACATTATAAAGAGGTAACGTTGGTTTGGATGTATATTGGGGGTAATATCTGAAACTACTGGACCGAATTCAAAAATACTTCTACCAATTGAAAGCTACATTATCAGGGAGTAACATAGGCTAACTTTTGGTCCCGATATTCTTACGGGATCGGGACTTACGCGGGTGAAACCCCGGGACGCAGCTAGTCGTGTATAAAGTATTATTTAATCTAAAAATTATAGGTAAAATAAAAGCAATATTGAACCTAATGGAATTAGTGAATTTGTTGGGCTACCATTTCTAGTAATAAAATTGTTATACTTCGTTCTTTCATTTCATACTACGACCTCACGTTTTGGTTCTTTGTATTTGACATTTTTTTCTTCAGGAAGATAGACGTGTCAAATCATAGTCTACAATTAAATAAGGGTTCCGTTTTTTGCCATTTGGCTACGGAACCCTAAAAACGAAGTAAAGCTACAGAATTTGTGGTGTTCATATTTATCATATTTACATGTAGATATATACGGGTGTTTGGCAGAGGGTTAGACAAACTTGGTGGGCGTGTAGGTGGACCTATTTGTAAAAAACAATTTGAAGGAAAATACCCTAACTCTTCACATTTTTTTACACACCTACACACCCACCTACAGGCCCACCAAGTTTGTCTAACCCTCGACCAAACACCCTGTATTTTATATATTGTTAGCTTGCATTTACTTCCGCTAGGTGACGCCGCGATTATTGTAGCGCGGCGCGTGAAGAATAAAGGTTTTATGTAAAGTTAATTAGCCTCCTTGTGACTTTTAAAAAAGAACGATGATGAAAAGCATGTCTTCGAACGCTTCGATCATATATAAACTATAGATACACGGTCCCATACAAAATCGAAATCAAAAATCGGCACTACTTCAACGCTTACTTATACGGACATAGTACAGTTTAATGTAAACCTTAATCACCGGGGCAATAAGGTTGTAAAACACTTATGCACGACTGACAGCGAAACAAGGCATATCGGCTGAAGTATGCCTTATTTTGACGGCTCCATTTCTAGAGCGGCGACCGTGCATCTATAGTTTATATGTGATCGAAGTTCGAACGTAAAAATATAGATCGATGATAATATTGAAAAAATATAAGTATATGAATAATATAAAGTACAATGTCTGTGTTTCTTTCCAAGCTGAACCCTTCTGAGCTAACAGGCTTTAATATGTATATGTTATAGGCAATGTGTATAATCCGGCATTGTATAGAATGCCTAGGCATTGTATACATTGCCTAAAACGTTCAGGCAATGTGTATAATACGATTCATTTCATACATTGCCTAGGTATTGTATAAAATGCCCGAAGCGCATCAGGCAATGTGTATAATGAACGACGGCAGCGGTCGCCGAAGCGCCTTATTCTGTAAATAAAAAAGGCGTGATGTATAAAAATCGAAACGCTGTCTACGCAAAAAAACACGTTACATACATTACCTATGCGTCAACCGGCATTCTATACAATGCCTAGGTATTCCATACATTTCCTAGGTAAAGTGTAAAATAGTTTGAACATTCAATATCATTTCACACATTGCCTGGACGACCCCGGCATTCTATACAATACCTAGGAAATGTATAGAATGCCTGCATTATACACATTGCCTATAACATATATATTTAAATATTCACTTTATGTAGGTATACATGTATGTGTAGGTATAATTTACGATATTTAATTGTATTTGTATGTATTAAGCGATAAGGCCGCCCATTGTGCCACCTAGTTTTGAGTTATTTATGTAGGTATTTTTTCATAGTATACCTAATCTAATTTATATGGACGTCAAGCCATCACTTTTTGGGTCTTCCCAGTCTGCCGCGGCCAGGTGGAGGCGCCGCGCCGTAGCAAGACATTTGTTACCCACGTAACTAGCCGATTTTCGTAGAACGCGACCGTACCACCGTAAGCGGCATTCTTGCAATTTATCTGCAATGTATCAGACATAAAGGCTGCCCCTGATGCGGGAGTTTCTGATGCCGTCTTTTCGCGTCACTCCACACATCCAGCGCAGCATCTTCATCTCCGTGACATACAGCTCCTGCTTATGTCGCTCAAGCACTGGCCACATCTCACGACCATAGAAAAGGACAGGTCTAATTATCGACCTGTCCCTTCAGATTAACCGGCATTTTGGGGTCGCAGATGCACACCAGTTACCTCTTGTCTCGCCACTTAGCCCAAGCTGCCGAAATGCGAGGCTTAACGTCGCAGTCAATGTCGCCGGACGCATGAAGCACAGATCCCAAGTACTTAAGAGGATAGTCTCCATTCTCTTTCTCCATACAAACGTAGTTTACATTTTCCTCCCTGGATAAAGACATTAGAGCAAATATGTTTATGCCATAAAACCTATATCTGTCATCACAATACATCTACCTTTTTTATTGTTTTTTATTTTCTAATTAAAATTATAATAAAAAATAAAAAAATAATAAAATGAATAAAATAAAAAGGTAGATGCATAGTCATGACAGATACAATTTTATGGCATAAACATATTTGCTCTAATGTCTTTATCCAGGGAGGAAAATTTAAACTACGTTTGTATGGAGAAAGAGAATGGAGACTATCCTCTTAAACTGATCTGTCCGCTCGACCATGTGACCGTCTACGCAGACAGGTGTGGGATCTGTGGTATTGCTAGCCAAGTATTCGTGCTTCGCTACGTTGAGTTGCAAACCACCGTTCTCAAGCGACTCTTTCCACCCATTCACATGTCTTCCAAGCCGTCCCTTATCCGAGTCTTGAATTGACAAGTTAAACGTCAAGTCATCCACCAATCAGAGTTGTTTGGGGTAGTTTTTTTTTGCAAAAATCATAACTTATTTTAGTAAGATTAAGAAATATCATAGCAAATGTCTATAATTATTCGGTTTTATGCAAAAAACCTAAAGTCTATTTCTTAATCTCTGAACAAATCTGACATTTCGAAATGTCTAACTTGATATAATGTTGTCACCCTCAAGATGGTAGTGATGGGTATATTCTGAAAATGCGGTTGAAAAGTGAACAATTCTAAAGATTAAATGAACTCTTTGAATTAAATAATGAAAATTGACAATAATATATCGGAATCTAATTCTAAATGATGGGATTGCCGAAAAAGCAAGTTCTTGTGTTATGAATATGTTAAATGTCATATAGTATTGCACAAAACACATTTTTTTTATTTTAAGTTCAAACACACACCAGTTCTGCAGAAAATATTCCAAACGGAAAACATACTAACTGTAAACATTCCAAATGGAAAAAAAAACGAACGTCTGCGCTAGGGTCATTGAATACCGAGTCGATATTGCGTATTCGGAATACGTTTACGGAAATCGTACGTGTGCGGCTAGTCTAAAGGGACGAAAAAAATAGGTTTTCTCCTTTCCCTTGCGATACTTTTGTGGTCGATTTGCTTTGTGTTCTGCGTAAAACGAAACGCAACTAAGCAAAGTAATATTAGTATCACTGAACTTTTTTAAATACAGTAGAAAATGTCCTTTTTACGAAAAAATATTTTTCCAAAACTTTATCCATCGCGACTCGTGACTACAACGTATATAGGACGTAACGTAAGGTATAGTGACCGGCACGAAAGTTGAAAAGTTTTGTCGTGGAAGGGGAAAGTTCGCGCAGTACATTTCACATGCGGTTTCTATGAAAAATCGACTTTTGCGCATCCGCCATTTTGTTTCAACTAATCTGCCGCCTACTATAAGTTTGTTTTTAATCTACCCGAATTTTTCTGATTAAAATCAACCAACCTCCTACTTAAATTTTCTTTATTAATATTAAACACTAGCTGACCCGGCGAACTTCGTACCGCCTTAGCGTAAATTTTCTGAGAGATTTTCTTAATATTTTTTTCCGTAAGAACCTTCTCCTGACAATAGCAAACACAACAAAAAAAGAATTATCGAAATATGTGTAAAAGTTTAAGTGTGATGCCGTGACCAAGGGAAATAGGGATTGATTTTTATATAATAGATTAATATACTTAATTGTGAAAAACTGTGTCACACAAATAATAACGGAAGATCATAAAATGTGTCATCTCGAACACCTTTTGGATAGCGCTCCGGATAGATTTGTAATTGATCTTCAAAGTGATTCATCATCATCAGAGACAGAATAAAATCTTCATTAACTACATACCTAATCTACGTTGCATTATTTTTACCATGTAAAAGAATAAGAATTGATTTAACTTTGAACCACCACGCAGCGTGGTGAGAACGCCGTAATACGGTACGACGTCGCTCGTGCCGTGATACAGCGCGTGCCCAGTGCGCTGCGAACGCAACAACTTCAACATCTACTGATGAGTAGCCGGGGCGCCCCGGAACGCCGAACTTTTTCGCGGCGATGGCGACGACACTACGTTCGTGCAGTTGTGGCCGAGGTCCGAATCCTAATTCTATGGGAATTTCGAGATCACTTTATGCCCTTATCTACGATTTTTTTATTCAAATAGATCAAGCAGTTAGTCTTTGATGAAACTTTTAATTGTAGGTAATATTAATTCGGAGAGTAGGTACTGTAGCTAACTTATTTGAAATAAAGAAGTTGTGGAGAGCCTTGAAACTATAAATTTAGGGTATTTCATCATTTTTGCAATAAAGAATTCTGATTCCGATTCTATTCTGATTGAATGAACAGTTTTACTACATCACTATTTTTGTTTCATTAAAAAACCGGCAACACCGAAAACGTCAAATTTGTTCTGAGAAGAATAAATAGACTATAGGATATTTTCTATTATATAATAAATAATTCATCGCCTGTCTGTCGCCGCCTGTCAAATGCCTGCCTACGCCATAAAAGAGCATTAGTTCGTAGTCGAAGGACCAAGTCATAGTTTCCACAAAACTGGTGTAAAGCATCGACCTTTGTGGAAGACCGCATTTTATGTCCCGTCTACGACTACCCTTTATCTTGCTGCCCCAGTCTTCTCTCACAATTGTGTCTCAATAGAGTGTCGATAGTCGATAGAATAATAATTGTCATATTTGACTCCCGGAGGAGGTAGCTACTCCAACCTAACCTAACCTTACCAATCTCTTGGCATCAGAACCCCACGGGCCAGAGGTCTCGACGGCAAACAGAATAAAGCATAATAATAAAAATACGATCCACCTAAGGAGTCTGTTTCGACACAGTATAGTGGTGTTTGCACCAGGCGCTATTCCGATCTGTATCTGATCTGATTCCCGGTCTGTATTCCTGCGAAGGTAGCAATTTGGTGGTGCTGCGAACTTCGTAGCTTTGATAGGCTTTGATGCCCTTAGTGCTCCGTGCCTAAACCTCGGCTTTGTCACAAAACGGCCACAAAACGTGAAGGCAGAAACAAAAGTTTGATGCTAATT
This sequence comes from Idaea biselata, assembly GCA_958496205.1. Taxonomy (NCBI): domain Eukaryota; kingdom Metazoa; phylum Arthropoda; class Insecta; order Lepidoptera; family Geometridae; genus Idaea; species Idaea biselata. The sequence goes on along the minus strand of OY292398.1, from coordinate 2,974,472 downwards.
TGCTGCTAGTACATACAAAGCAGCACCATGTCCGATTCAAGTTTTAAGGGATTAGGTGGAAATATGCTGCTTTGAAAATTTGCGCCATTAAACAATTGGCCATCATTAAGCAGTACTAAACAAAAAACCATAAAAATAACAGAAGAATCCATAAAAATAATTTAAAAAATGTTGCGGTAATATAAGTAAATTTTATTTAGTGGAAAATAACAGAAATGTTAGTAGGTTTGTAGTTACATTGTGATATCGAATTAATTATCATACTACTGCATAATAATACAATGAAAAAAAAAATGGTAAGAAATATTAAAGCGTCCAATAATTGTTTTATTAGAGTTTTATTAATAGTGGGTTCATTGGGATTGGCACCGGCTTCGGTAACGGGGGTACGAATAGGGAGGGTCTAGGGAATCGGTTATAATTTCATCCGAATCCTACCCAAATAAACATCCTAAACATCTTCCATGTCCTCCTGATCTTCCCTGTTCTCCATTTGCTGAATGTCCATGTGCTGAATGTCCATGTGCTCCATGTCCATGTTCTAGATGTCCATGTCCTCCGCGCCCATGTCCTGGGCTTTTATCGTGTTCCTGTGGATAAGCTGAAAACCAAATAAAATGATAAAAAAAAGGGTGGCACTCGGGGACTGCCGCGGACTGACTCGAAAAGAAGAAGAAGATTATGCCAGCTATTCTCACTTGTCTGAAAGCAAATGCCATCTCACTCAGTGAACTTAATATTTGCTAGTCTTCACAAAATCCCTAGTCGCTTTTTACGACACCCACGGGAAGAGATGGGGTAACCCTATTCTATGCCGGGGCTACACGGCGCTCCCATTATATGAGCGAATTTCTTTATAATGAGTGTAAAATGCTGTAGGGTAGGTGTGGGCTCTATAGGTAAAACTGCAGTGTCAGTGTTGCCCGTGTATTTTGAGTTTTAGATTTACCTTTTGGGTTTAGTTGGCCATGGTATCCATTTACCCTTATCGGAATCGGCAAGTCTAGCTGGTTGGCCACAGCAACGGCCAAGACTGAAGCAAGTACGAATAAGACTTTCATATTGCTGGTTGAAACGTGCTTCGTAAGAACTCCAATAAAGATTGTCAGATTTTCAAAAGAACCCTGCGCTTTTATACTAAGTATTTTACGATTGATTATATTTTAATAATATTTCTCACTTCGACATGGATTTTAAACTAAATCAATGGCTAAAAAAATATTATAAATGAAAATATTGTAGGTAAGTATAGATTCAGGGGTTCCCAAACCCTTGTTTGCCCGTTGTTGCCTGATGTTTCCCGTGGACGTTGCCCGCGCACTAGTCAGTCACCAAATCCTGGCTGCAGCAGCCAATACAACGCGTCTGTTTGCACGACAGCTAGCTGGCTGCCCGCAGCCGGACATATTTTCCGAATTAAAAAAAAAAACTTTGAGTCCTCCTAGGTAGATGAAATTACAAATCGCCCCCTAAGCCTCTACACAACCCCTCCATTTTTTTTCTTGGTCTCTCACCACCCCCCTTTTAGCCTGCAAAGCCCTTTTGGCCTGCAAAGCCTGCAGGGCCAAAGGGGGCGCTATCGCCCACTTTGGGAACCCCTGATAGATTATTATAAGTGGTGTAACTAACACGACTTTCTTTAATATACAGGATGTTCCGTAATGAGTGGATAATCCTGCACGTGCGTATGCGGGGGCAAGGCGTGGATCCAATCCACCCCTTGAATTTGAGTTTTCTATTCCAAGCCGTTTGAGCTCTAGGCGATTTATTGTGAAATTTTGAAAATTTCAACCGTTTCCCATATTTATGGGTATCACGTCCACAGTTTAAGTCATAGCACCATTTTTTGTCTTTTAACATTTTCCCTAATAGTAGTGTTTCTAAATTGCATTTAAATTAATTCGTTAGCTATGATGGTTTAATGTTATTTTATCTGCCAACTTTGAGCACCTGTGGTGTAAAAACAAAGTACTGGACCTATGTGTCCAACCATTTTAAAAACTGGCTCACATTATGAGGATTCTAAAACAGCACGCAAGTATGTACCTACCTTAAATCATGAAATTTATGAGATATAGCCATTTGTGTGTCGAAATAGGTCATTTTATTGACTAAATCTCATTAGAAAGTTTGTTAAAAACAGTTTCATTTTCGAATAAAATTCAATCTCCCGCAAACTCCTTTATCGGAGTTTGCGAGAGATTGAATTCAATAACAAAAACACAAAGAAACATCAGGCAACAACGACGCCAACAACAGTAAAAACAATAACACCAATAAAAATTCAATAGGTACTTAGGTACCTACTTCGTAAGAACTCTACTGCACTGAAATTTACCAATTTTCAAAAGATTTTCGATTCTAAAATACCCAGTACAGAGTGTGTCCAGGTACGCTTTTATGCTAAATGTTTTACAAATCGATATCATACCTACTTAAATAAGATTTCTCAAAATCGATTAGCCATAGAGTTTTTTAACTAAATCAATACCTATTAATACAATTTGTTATTGCAAAATTTAAATACCTAACTTAAAGTCCAATATTGTTCATTATTAAAATACCTAACATATTACTGAGAACGATAAAATAAAATTGAATTCGTAATTGATTTCGCAACTTAGATTGTGTTGATATTGTTAATATTGGAGGGACACGGGTGGGGTATTAAAGCCGTAACAGACGGTCGAACCGCACCGCACCATACCGACTATTATGTATTCTTTGGCCGAACGCCACAGAATACGTTCACAGTACACCTAAGGAACAGTACTGAAACTAAGCCTATTTCACAAAATAAATACCCTACGTCACTTACGTGTCATTGAAGCGATAGGGTTGTCACTTCATTGTTTTTATTATTAAACATATTATGTATTCTGTTATAACATATTCTGTATGTTATATTCGATCAATCAATCTCATTAAAAAACCCGTTTACAAATAAAATCTATATCTATAAAATTCTTTGTCCTGCCTGAGTGACTGACTGACTGACTGACTGATTTTCTATCAACGCACAGCCTAAACCGCTTATAGTAGAGAGCTGAAATTTAGACAGTGAGTTCTTTATGTGATGCAGGCATCCGATAAGAAAGGATTTTTGAAAATTCCACCCCTAAGGGGGTGAAAAGGGGTGTCAAAGTTTGTATGGGACAACGTGTTTCCTTGGTCTAATCGACTTGAAACTTTGCATAAATATACTTTTTTAGAATTAATTGAACACGTGTTTCGTATTTTTTTTAAATTAATAAATACTCTTTGTTGCATTTGATTAATTCATTTTATTTTGACACATGTTTGACAACTAACAATATTTTTTTTTTATTTTTTCGATTTGACAATTGAGAGTAAAGAGGTTAAACTCACATTTATTTACGAGTAGGTATTTGGTCAAAACGGTTCACCTTTTTAACCGAGTTCAAAAAAGAAGGAGGTTCTCAATTCGACCCGTATACTGTTTGTATGTGAATATGTTCACGTCGTACCTACTCCGTATATGAATTCCGATTTTGATAGTTCTTTTTTATGGTGAGAGGTGAGAGTTCCAAATTGGTCCCATAAAATCTTGGTGAAAATCTGATGAGAACCTTCGGAATGATGAACAGAATAGTATCCCACAATGCAGTAAATTACATTTTTTGGACTTCTATCAATAGAATAGGCTTATAAAGAACTAGGCACAAATTGATGGACTACCCGAAACCACCTTCTCATCAGGAAACTCTTCAATGATTAAAGTTACGGTCACAATTTAGATGATTTTTTCTGCTTTTACTTATTTAATTAGAATGTTGTATTGTTCTTTCCATGATTGTTTGTATTTCTTTGTTTTTTTTTCACATTTCTTTTTAGGTGTACTGTTATTGCGATGTGTTTCCATATCATGCGGCGGGCAATATCATAGGATGATCTTTCTATGATATTCCCCGTCCCAAATCAAGTAGAATAAGAATCGAAGAGACTGTAAGAAACCTGATTGAAATAGGTGTTAGCTCACTGGTCATCGTGTTTCATCTTTGACGGCATCAACGCTTAGCATCAGGTGTGATAGCGGTCAAAACACTTCTCTTACGTTTTTAAAGAAAGATAAAGGAGCGGGCTATTTCATTAGTTACGAATATTCAAGAAATATCGTGTTTTTGTTATTTAAAATAGCATTAGGTACTCAAGATTAGGCGCATAATATGCTTTTGGATAATGTAATGTAGGTATATTTGTGCAAGAATCATCAAAATCAGTTTAGTAGTTACCTACGAAGATCATCATACATATACGTGATACAAACGTCCATACACCCAAACTTTACCTTTTATAATATTTAGTACTACCGATAAGCAGCGCGCGTTACCTCCACACTTTACCTTCCACTGTGCAAAATTCCACACTTAAACAGTCGCCCAGGGAAGTAATTTCAGAACAGCTGGACCGATTACGATTATGTATTTAAATAGCTGAATCTTCTTCTTCCTTCCCTTTATCCCGCCGTTATTTCTAACAGCTGCAAGTTGATCTGTCTTGGGTTGTCGTTTTTGCCCATTTGGCTTGCTTGAGGACTCTCGCAATATTTGACCACCACGTCGAAGGCTTCTACCTCTTTATTAGAGCTGTTTCACTGAGGTGATATATTTAGATAGCTGAATAACTCACAGTAGGCTATATTGAGTCCCAATATGACATTTGATTGCTTTTTGAAAAAAAAACACTTTTTTTTTTGACATTTTACTGTTAAAAATTATTGAATTTAGTTCACCACGCAACCGGATGCAATCGGAACTAGCCGAAACCCAACGGGTTTCGAGCAACAGCTAGTGTAAATATGTAATGGCATGATGTCGGTTAATCTCAACAAAAGACGATAGTTTAATTGTAGATTTTATGAGTAGTAGGTATCTATTAGCGCAATCGAACCTATTTTAAACAGACTTCAAAAAAGGAGGAGGTTCTTAATTCGACCCGTATATTGTTTGTATGTATGTTCCTATGTATGAATGTATGGATTTCCATCAATAGAATATTATATAAACATCAATAGAACTAGGTACAAATTGATGGACCACCTGAAACCACTTTCTCATCAGAAATCTCCTCAGTGATTAAAGTTACGGTTTTGATGATTTTTATTGGCAGTCGATAATGCACTAAAAAGGGTAAAATAAATAATAAGTTAAAAAAATTAAAACCCGACTTCAGAAAAAAGGGACAAAATAACCTCTCCTGTATACATTACCACCAACTTATTTGTTATGTAAGCTGAAGTCGGGCAGTTTTACCTATACCTATGTATATTCAGATTGCATGTAGTGGTGGGGGGACTCAGTAGCTGGACGGCGGGCAGTGAAGCTACGAGGCGCAGAAGCTGGGAAGCCGGGCTTGCCTGGTTTCTAACCCGTGAACCCGCATCAGCGGAGTCGGGGGTCCTTTTTCGCAAGAAAGGCACCGCATGGAAGACAACCACTATAAAAAATTACGAGGGGGTGCCGGGCCGTCGTGATTTATGCCAGGGCCTGGCTGCCAACCGTAAGCCTGCTTCAGCGGGTCCGGGGATCCTTTCGGCAAGGTGGGGGCCGCGTGGAAGACAACCACTTTAAAAAAATCACCTCAGTCCGTGGTGGTGAACTTGGGGCTTTCGGAGCCTCGGATTACCACCGGCACCAGAGTCTCGAGACGGTGGCGTGTACGCGCCTCTTGCAGAGGGATTGTCCTTCGGGACAGAGATGAGGCTGTCCGGGTTGGTGGATGTAGTTCGCGAGGAATTCCCACTGACCTCGACACTTGCGGAGCGAGGGACGCCGTCGGGATTTAGTTGGTAAACCTATGGCAGAGAGCCCGCACACAGGCCGCTTTCTCCCGAGAGGCGCTCGACGGTGCTTAAGGCGCATTACCCACGTAAAAAAAACATTGCATGTAGTTTCACTGCCCGACAGCATTATAACAGATAAGTCGGTTGCAAGAACTTATTTTCTTCTTTTTTTTGAAGTCAGGTTATTTTTTTATATTTTCGACAAAGGCTTTTGCCTTGACCTTTGGCAAAATCCTGTGTCGTTACCTACCCTACCTACAATTTACCTACCAACACTTAAACAGACTCTGCCATGATTGTCTTCAGCTTCCCTGGTCGTCCATTTAAGGGTAGATTTTTGCAAAGCGATAAGTAGGGGTTCGAAAAATGCTGACGTAGTCGCGGGCACAGCTAGTAGGTAAATAAAACTTAGGTAAAATACGGATAAAATAGAATAACTTTTAATCGACTTCAAAAATGGAGGAAGTTCTCAATTTGGCCGTATATATATTTTGTATCAATGATTCCAATTTTAATTTTGCGATAACAACAATAATATCAAAACGCCCACCCTTTATTGCCAAGTCTTGATGAATGGGAAGGGCCTAGGATATCCGTTATACAAATATGGTCCCACAAGAGGACTTGGAGGATACGAAGTACCGTATCCTCCAAGTCCTCCGAATCCACCAAGTCCTCCGAATCCTCCAAGTCTCTGGATCATCATTCTAGTATCTTGTTCTTGTGGGTAATCTGAAAAAAAAAACCCGACAAATTGAGAACATTGTAATTTTTTTGAAGGCTGTTAATAACACAACTATGTTTTCTATTTTTAAGTGCTTTAAGTTTTGCGGCACAGTCCACGGCCAGTCCAGGCTGCACTAGCCGTGGACTGTGCCGCAAAACATGCCTAAGTTGTAATAGATGAAGCAATACTTTCGAAAATACAGCGTATGAGTCACCGACGCCGCGCCGGTAGAGTAATTGGTTCAAGTCGTGCTCCCAGATTGAGTAAGATGTGGGTTCGAACCCAGGCCTGCGTCTATCGTGCTTTGTATTTTTGTAGAAGTATTGTTTCTTTAAAACAGCTTTTATTAATTTTGTACACAAGAAACAATAACTTATCAAATATTAATTAATAAAAACTAAACTAAACATAAAATATTTTTTAAAATATTTCTATGCCACATGTTTTCACAAGACGTGAGCTCTTCACATAAGCGGTTCAGAGTATTTATCTCTATCTAACACTCACAGGTTTTATGAGCAGGCGCAGTGCTGTGCATTATTGCAATGCAATCGGTTTTTTCAAACAAGTAAGTTAGTCGATTTTGTTCGTGGCGAACGCACATGTTGGGAAACGAGCTACGGGTAGAGTCCTAGATAATTACAATAAAAAATATTTTTTAGGCCGACTTCCATAAGACCATTAAAAATATAATTAGCTACCATCAATTAAAAAATATACCATTATTTTGTCACACTTTTGACATATTTTGACAGTTTAATCACGTTTAAGAGCTTAAACTTAAACGTGAGTTGTTCTTTCTATTATTTATTAAGGCCGGCTTATAAATAATACCTAATAAGAAGCAACAATTTATTATCGTCAATTTTGACGCGAATTCAATGCTTTAGAATTTAGATTGATTAAAAAAAATGTTACCATTCAGTTGCTAAAAATTAAAAGTATGTCACACGTTAGAGCCTCATATGATAATCCTATCCTTCCTACTAATATTATAAATGTGAAAGTTTGTATGGATGTTTGGATGTTTGTTATGCAAAAACTACTGAACCGATTGCGATGAAACTTAGAATATAGATAGCTGGACACCTAGAATAACACATAGGCTACTTTTAATCCCGTAATTCCCACGGGATCGGGACTTACGCGGGTGAAACCGCGGGGCGCAGCTAGTGTTATATATAGAAATGTTATTTCAGTTGTATCCGAAAAATTGGAGATGCCTCTTATCACGGCTCTTCATCAGGCAACCGACAGATATCACTGGAGGAACATGCTTCCCAGATTGCATACCAGGAGTCAGGATCCTCATAATGAAGGAACGACAGAGCAGGAGGACTCCGAAAGATGCAATGTAGCTTCATATTCAATTTTATCAAAATCGATTCATTGGTTTCAGAGATTTCCCCCAACATACCTAGGTACATAATGCCACCATAACCTCTTCATAATATTAGTAACTAGCAGATTCCCGCGGTTTCACCCGCTTAAGTCCTGATCCCGTGGGAATATCGGGATCAAAAGTATGCCTATGTGTTTCGGAGATTACCCCCAATATACATACATACATACATACATACATGTTACCAACGTTACCTCTTTATAATATTATAGTATAGATAGATGTTTTTACCTTGGGCATCTTGCCCATAAAGTCCATATTGCCCATATTGGTTGCTAGCTGCAGTTACAACAGCAGCAAATACTGATACAAGAACTACCATAAACTTCATGTTGTTGGTTTATCTTCTTCGTTAGAACTTCCCTCAAAATGGATAAATCGTCGTAAGAAACCTTCGCTTATATACCAAATATTTTGTGACCGATTTCAAAATTTAATCTTAGAGGTAAACTTATTTCTTAAGAATCGATTGGATATGGATTTAAGGGAGCGTATTCGCTAAGTATCATAATGTAGGGAAATTATAGCTATTTTTCGGTACGGTTTTCTGCTTTTCTGGCACAGTTTAACATATTTTAAGGATATCAAATGAACCAGAAAATCTTAGTGTATCAAACGTGTTATTTTGTTCTTTTAAATAAAATACTTTTAATACCAAAAAGATATTTTCCGTACCGCCGCCCCGCGAAAAACCATGAAAATAGGCCGAGTTTAGGTAGACATTTCTCAATAACTTGCAGCTTGTCATTAACAAAAAATGTACTATAATAAAACAGAAATATTGAATATTAAATTGTGAAATTAAAAAAGCAACAAAAATATTCACAAACTATAAAAATAAATCAAAAAACTTTCAATATTTTCAAAAATTTTGCTAATCCACGTAAACCTTTGTGTTTATGAAATAAGGTTGACTTCATTGCTAATCGTGTCAGTTTTGATGGCAGTCAAAACTCATAACCAGTCAAAACCACTTTTGACTGCAAAAATTAGGCAAAAGTGCTTTTGACCGATGCCCTTAGTTAAAAACGTTTTTGACTGATTTTCGCAGTCAAAAGTGGTTTTAACTAAGGGCATCGGTCACAAGTACTTTTAGCTGCAAAAAACAGTCAAAAGTGGTTTTGACTGATTTCAAATTTTATTTTGTCAGTCATACATAACTCATAAAAAGTTGAGGTAGTTAGTGAAAATTACAAGAAAAACAGCAAAATAGTCTTATGAAACAATTTTAAAGTTTACGTGCTTTGAAATTCTATGATTCCAGGTCTAATGATAGTTTTAGAGACCTGCCCCTTCAGTTTAACCGGCATTTTAGGGTTGCTGATGACACCAGTTACCTCTCGCCACTTAGCTTCACTCGCATGAAGCACAGATGCCAAATACTTAAACTGGTCTGTCCGCTCGACCATGTGACCGTCTACGCAGACAGGTGTGGGATCTGTGGTATTGCTAGCCAAGTATTCGGTCTTCGCTACGTTGAGTTGCAAGCGCCGTTCTCAAGCAACTCTTTCCAAGCATTTACACATCCGAGAGTCAACTAAAAACTCGTAGAGCTTCATGGTGTGGGACATGACCTTTATAGAGCCTTGTCCGTTCATCAGCACGTGCACCATGCTAGCAGGTGAGGTTGGCTTGGGCCCAACGATCTTAGTGAACTCCATACATACCCTAAGTTACCTACCTAATACGTCATAATAACATGTTTTCATTATCTTAAAATAATAACTAATATTCTGTCAAATAAGTGATTAAATGATTTAAGTTCGACGTATGATTTTATTTAAAATACCAACTCCAAGAAGTTTTGACTAACATGGTCCTAGTCAGAACCACTTCTAACTAAAACAATTTGGTCACAAACACTATGATTTTATTTAAAATACCAACTCCAAGAAGTTTTGACTAACATGGTCCTAGTCAGAACCACTTCTAACTAAAACAATTTGGTCACAAACCCTATTACCCAACATTTTGCAGTTAAAAGTACTTTTGAGCGATGCCCTTAGTTAAAACCACTTTTGACTGCAAAAATCAGTCAAAAATGTTTTTAACTAAGGGCATCGGGTAAAAGCACTTTTGCTTAATTTTTGGTTGGGGGTTATGAGTTTTGACATATAAGTCACGAACATTTCTAATGAGATCTCAGACAATTATCCTTGTAGCTCGGCCGAGCTACATGGTAGGCGGATTTTTAAAAAAAAATAATAGGCCGAGCGTGAGCTCGGTCGATTTTTTTTTTTAAATTATATAAATAATTTAATTTTTTTATATGCGATTAGTGAAAACCAAAAGACGATCGAAATAGGTACAAAATATGACAGCCTGTCAAACTTGAACCGATAATATCTCGGAAACTATTGACGCTAGACCACTTCTTTCTTAGGATAAGTGATAGAGCTCGTCAAGATCTTTATTTTGGATGACAGCTGTCAAACTTAAAACGTCAATATCTCGGAAACGTTGGACCCCAGACCACTACGTCCTTAGCATAAGTGATGGAGCTCTTCAAGATCTTTGTTTTAAATGACAGCTGTCAAATTTGAACCGATAATATCTCGGAAACTATTGCCACTATTTAGTTTGCCGCTTATCACTCGTTTCTGTGTGAGTGAGCCATGCACGTGTAGTAGTAAGACTAAATCCAAAGAATTGAACAGTGTTAAAACGTACTTACACCCTTAACGTAATTAGCTAGCACCTACCTAATCATTAATTTAAATTAGTTCTACGATTAAGAGTACGTTTGACCAAACTTGAGTATACTCTCGCTCGAGTAACTATACTACGATTTACCTATTTCATCCATTATACTAGACTAAATAAATTATCGAAGTCGTTTTCTCATACGTAATCTAAGGCATAGCTTTTCTTTGTATATCAATACCAGTATTATAGAAGAGCAAAAAATAATGACGTGTAACTCGTTATGTAAGGGCAATTAATTGAATGTCATTCCTTTTTTTGTCGGATAATATTTTGACAGGCATTTCCACTTATCACTATAGTGCGTTTCATCTTTAAATTCCTATGCCGTCATGTTGGTAGCAAAACAAAAAAGTGCAAAATACAAATGTGTGTGTATACAAAATGCAAAATACAAAAACATAATGTGCTATCTTGAATAAAGGGAGATTTGTATATAAAGAATGAATGAACGAATCTTCCTGTATTCAAGGTTTAGGGTATAGCACATTCAAGATATTAAATCAAAATAATACATTATTTAAATCCAATCATATACAATACAAATAAAACAATGCTAAAATTAAAAATCCTAAAACTAAATAAAAAATAGAACAAGAAAAACTCAGCCAAACAAGCCGTCCCCCAACGTTCCCGATGCAAAGCTGCCAAGCAAACTAGCCGCGTTGCCACGCTGGATGGCAACAGACAGTCTCTGCACCAGGAAAGCCCCGGAGCGACTATCCAACCCCCTATTCCGCAAACGGCGACTTTTTATTTAATAAATTTTTATTTATATTCAAGATATTAAGGCAAGACTTTTTTGTTTTGCTACCAACATGACGGCATAGGTAATTAAAGATGAAACGCACTATACCATTTTTTAGTGTCAATGCTTGACATTCTTCCGCCATCCATTTTAATCGGTTCACCGATACTGTCACGACATCTCTTGACTATGATTTAAAAAACCTTGTCTCCTTTTTCTGTCACCTCGCGGTGTGGTCCCCCGCGAAGGCATAAGCTTAGGTTGGTTGTAATGCCCCTCTTAATGCATCCTCGCGCAAAAAGACGTGCTTAAATACGAAAATTTTGTTTTTGAATGGTGAGAGGTTGCGTTGGCGAAAGTTTTCTTGCACGCTTTGTTATCCCTATAATCGGGAATACATTCGTCCACGTTCTTTTCAAATAATTCGCCTGGTAGGCCCAAGGGTTCTCCGTAGACAAGCTCGGCCGGAGATGTCTTAAGATCGTCCTTAAACAAATTTCTAATGCCTAATCTACGAAAGGTGCATTAGGCATTAGAAACTCAAGTTCACCAACTCTCGCGATAAAATCTAAATGTCTGCAACTGCTGTATAACGCTACCTTACCTACCGCTAGATCAGACGCATCCGTGACAAAGCCTAGTTTTGCATTTGAATCAGGATGTGCCAAGATGGCTGCGGTGCATAAGCTTTGTTTAGCATCTTCGAAGGCTCTTAGTGTTTTTATTTATGACAACTGAGTTGATGGAGTCGGTCAGTAAGGCGGTCAAAGGAGTTTATATTTGAACCGTGTTAGGTAAAAACTTACGGTAGAAATTAATCATCTATTAATTCCTAAGAATTTGCAGAGTTATCTCGCTGTCTTTGGTATGCGGAACTCTTTAATCGCATCCATTTTTGTTTCCAAAGGTTTGGTGCAATGACGGTTAATGCGGTAACCTATGAGACCTATGAACCACCGAAAATGGTTGTATTTATGAGAATACCGTATTCTCTCATCCGGGTGAATTTTTGGCGAAGATGCTGTTCGTGCTCGATTCTATGATAAGACCAGAAAGTCATCAAGGCAACAAAAGCAAAAATCCAGGTCATGTGTCATCTCGTCAACAAACCTTTGGAAAGTCTGACCGGAATTTCGTAGACCAAATGTCATAAACTAAAATTCAAAGAGTCCAATCGTCGTTTCGGGTATATCATGCTCAACAACGAGGATCTGGTTGTAGGCTTTAACCAAGTCAATGGTCGAGCCACGTCACGATATGTAAAGAATGTGGGAAGAAGTTTCGCAGATGAAAGGAACATGTTTCTGTTTTAGTTAGACTACGCGTTAAGGTCTCGTCATAGTAAGAATCTAGAAGGAAGAAGAAAACATTACGCCAGCGGCTCTTATCATAATGGAGGTGTACTGCAAAGCGATGATTTCTAAGAAGATCACCAGAATTTTTAAAAATTCCTTAATTCTCTACTCTACCGTTTGTAAGCTACTATGCCACAGACAGACACCTCAACCTAAATTTGACCTTTCAATACCTTTAAGAGGATAGTCTCCGTTCTCTTTCTCCATACAAACGTAGTTTAAATTTTACTCCCTGGATAAAGACATTAGAGCAAATATGTTTATGCCATAAAACTTATATTTGTCATGACTATGCATCTACCTTTTTATTTTTTTCATTTAATTATTTTTTATTTTTATTATTATTTTAATTGGAAAAAAAATGTAGATGCATTGTCATGACATGACAGATATAGGTATTATGGCATAAACATATTTCCTCTAATGTCTTTCTCCAGGGAGGAAAATTAAAACTACGTTTGTATGGAGAAACAGAATGGAGACTATCCTCTTAATAATCAAATAGCAGTAGGTATTACTTCACAATGCATAGTTTATTATTTGTTATTTGCCGAATTGTGGTAAGTTTTACTTCCCAGTGAGGTTTGCTTTGTTAGTAGGTAATTAAAATTAGTCTGTATCTATTTACATTATTAAAAACTGGTTACCCATTTATCTTGTTTTTTGGAAAATACCCAAATTTGAATCACAAAATAACAAAACATGGGTGAAATACAAATAATGTAGAGCTCATAAATTGAGTAGATTACTCCTCAGCAGTTCCTCAATCCGCCATCCGTGCTACATCATAGAGAGTGAGTGAAAAGAGTATTTCACTCGCTCTCTGCCAAGCGCGCTATGTCTTGCCAGAGTTGTTGGGTTAAAGATTGTGCAGCCTATCGATTCTGTAGAGAACAACGAACGTCTCACAGCGGATTCCGCGGTGTGTTTTCAAATTGGCATTCTATAAATTTCATAGATAAAACGAATGTTCTACAACAATCCAGCCACAATCGATTTTTTAGCCTGCTTTTGTTCCTATACAGATGAAAATTGGCATAAATGTTTATAACCCCGTTATAAATAAAATCTTATAAATTCCACGTGTGGATAAAAGTTATTAGCCAAACGGTAAGTCGTATCCGTATCGATTTTTATAGAATATCACTGTAGATCAGAGATCAGTTTACAATAATATTATCTTTCTAGCGAGACCAGTAGCATCTATTGGCATTCGACCTATTTACCGCCTATTTGCCTATCAATAGGTAATTTTTATCCCAATGTACTTACAGGATCCGGACTTGCGTGAAACCCCGATAATATCATGTAGGCTATAGACAATTTAAGAATAAATGAAACATATGACAATTTCGTATTTTAATCACACTTTATTTAACCCTACTAAGCAACTTTCAGTTTAGGTATATTCGATTTCAGGGAATTTTCTTGTTTTATTGCGTTAATGGCCGTGGAATGGTACTATTTTATGTTTGATTTTATTGGAGCCAAAACCCACATCTGCAATTCTGCAAAAGCATTCCCCGTTGTAGCATAGAGCTGCGTCCACATAATTGGCTATAAGGGCACAGGCTTCTACGCAATCCCGATTATACAGGCAATCTGTAAATGAAAACACATAATTTAATGAAATTAAAATAAAAAAAATATCTAGAAACGCGACCTAGACCCGCATTCTAATACTTGTAATAATAACAGACTGAAATCATGTAAATGTATCGGGATTAAAACGTGGCCCGTGTTACTCCCAAAGATGCAATGATAGTCATATTAAATTTCATCTAAATCGGTTCAATGGTTTTGGAGATGTCCCCTAACATACTTAATACCAACGTAACCTCTTCATAATATTAGTACAGTAGTTTTACCTAGGGCTACAACAGCAGCCAATACTGATAAAAGAACTACCAGAACCTTCATCTTGTTGGTTAATTTAATAGGTTCTTCGTTAGAACTTCACTCAAAATTGATAAATAATCAAGAGCAACCTTCGTATATATAGCAAAATTTAATCATAGAGGTAATTCTTAAAAATCGATCGGATATGCTAGCACCTAGTTAATTATAATTTTAAGTTAGTTCTACGTGTAAGTGTGACTGTTAATTCCAATCTTGTTAGTTAAGGTCTTAATGTGGATGATAAATTCAACCGTAGTCAGGACTAGCGACGGAGTTTTTGTGGGTGAACCTACCCACCTACCAACTTAGTACATAACAGAACTCAGCATGACCACCGCAAGAATTGAAAGAACTTTCATCATTTTCTTCTATCAATTAAGTAGGAGCTTATTTTTAACCACAGAACTCGCTCATTAGATGCCAGATTGACTTGAGATCTCGGATTTACACCTGTGTACGGTGTTAATTTATTTAGGTACGGTGACATTTTTAATTTTCATTTAGCAAAATTGATTTGTTGCGGGTTGTTACTGTATCAAAATTATCGATTTTGATTATTGTTTTTGCATTTCGCAACGCCTGACCTTACAGTGGCTCCACGGGTAGACTAAGGTGTCATTTGTCATACTTATTTATCTTAAAAGTTACTAAAAAATTAGTCAAGTGAAAAACGCGATCTGTAGAGGAGAAGGAACAAACATAGAACTCATATGTAAATTTGGCCAGACTTGAAGCGCTCGCTACGCTTGCTTGTCAATTAGTAGGATTATTTTATCTGAAGTCAAACAATCGAACTACAAACTTTATCTACCAACATCTGCTTTATTAAGGAAGCAAGCGTTTAGATTAAACTATCAACCCTTCTAAAGCTTATACTGTGACACCTGCGGAACGCATCGTATTTCAAATTTACCAAGTTATATGAGTTGCCACGGACTTGTGTTGAACTAAATAATAACCCAGCTTTTTGATTCACTGTAAAGATACTAGCGCCATTATGAAATGAACCAGTAATTTGGCCGAATTTTAAACCTTTTAAACTCTTCCCATAAGTTATTAGGACAACAGCCGGATGAGTCCATTACTGGGCCATAATGGTTTCAACGTGGACACGTGACTCGTTTGCTGTTATTAAATTACTAGCTGCGTCCAGCGATGTCACTCGCCCGATCCTGTGGGAAAATCAGGACAAAAATTGACTTTTTTATTGCTGGTCTCTAACTATTCACATAGATGTTTTATCATTATTATGTATAACAGATAAGTAGGTGGTACCGTATGTAGGAGAGGATATTTTGTCCTTTTTTATTTTTTTATTTTGGAACTCTGTATACTAGTAAGTTCTCGTTCTGTATTGCTTATATCCTTGTTATGCATATATTAGCAGTGTAAAACTTCGTGAATAAAAAACGTTAATGACCTAATTATTATTTTTTTATATTTCTCTTAAAATTTTCTAGCATTATAGCTTTCTGAGATGACTAGCCGACTAGCTGCGGTGGTTGCTTTAACCCATTAAACGATTTTATCCCTTTTTTGCCAAAAGTCACCGGACAAAGTCACCCTCCTTAAAGAACGACATTGGCCTAATTTTCAAAATATACTTTAACATGTTTTTCTTTTTAATTGGGATTTCACCTAATTTGTTATATCTCTGAGCTTCTAATCAAAGTAGTTACAACCAATTTCATCGACTACAAAAAAAATATGGAGCATCTAGTAAAAACTTTACAAAAAATTGACTAAAGTGACCCTCAAATACGGTATAGATAAGAAGTAGGCATCTCCATACGCAAATAATCATCATAAACATACAAAAAGCTGACTTCGAACACTATAAAGGTTCACGAACCGAAAAAAAATCAATTTAAAATAATCACTCGACTTCCCAATGTAAAGACGAAGGCAGAACTGAGATTTTTTATCTGATAACTTTACGTACAGCAACTGAAGTGGTTATCCAACGTAGTAATAGGTTATCCACCGTAGGGATATTGTTATCCACCATGGAAATAGGTTATCCACAAAAGATATTGGTGCGCGAATGGCCAGGATTCGAAACCACGACCTTTGAAATGAAAGTCGCGGTATCTGCCACTAGACCAACAAGCAATACCTTTTCCCTTAAGCAATACCTAAAAGAAATCAAAATATAATGATTTGTCCGCTATCAACCGATCGTATAATCCGTAGTCTGTATTCACCCTAAATATATCCATAGAATGCCTTCCTGTAGTACCAAAACGCTGACTACAAAAAACATAAACGGAAATAAGACGGGACCCTATTTCCTGGCAGACCAAATAACTTAAATTAAGAGTTGTCAGAAACTAGCACTTCAAAGGTTTAAAGGTTCAGGACCGATACTAACCAGGACTTGGCTTCGGTGATTGTGTGATTTAAGGTACGAGTTGGCAACGGGCGACATGTCGCGGTTTCTATAGAAATTCCCTACACTCGCTCGCTCGACCGACGCGTCGTTAGCTTCGTGTCGCTGACTACGTAGGGAGTTTCATAGAAATACATAGAAACCAGTAGTGTCGCCCCGACACGTCGTCTGCTGCCCCCTCATGTCGTCCGTTGCCAACTCGTACCTTAAGGCTCGATTCGACGAAACTGGAATAACGAATAACGAAAAGCATAAGTAAATCGTCTTTTGTTCGAAAGATTCTCGAGCTGTTTAATCGAAAAAAATATTATATTTGCGGAGAATTGTTATTGAGTGCTTAATCTAGTTTGGTCGAATGTACCCTTAAGAGAGCAGATACCTCCGATTTCCCGGAATTTCAGCCGCCTCATGTTGCCCGTTGCCAACTCGTACCTTTAGGCTCGATTCGACGAAACTGGAATAACCAACGAAAAGCATAATCGTCTTTTGTTCGAAAGATTCTAACTAAATTATTATATTTGCGGAGAATTGTTATTGAGTGCTTAATCTAGTTTGGTCGAATGTACCCTTAAGAGAACAGATGCCTCCAATTTCCCGGAATTTCTGGCCCATTTTTTTAACCAAGTTAAAAAAATGGGCCAGAAATTCCGGGGTAACAATGGGCCAATTTCACAATATGGACTCTACCCTTTGACTTGAAACTCGTCAACGGTTAAAATACGAGCTTTTTTACTTTAAAGCTACGTTTAGCGACTCTACTTGTGCACATTCTGATTTCTTTTCTAGTGTTTTTTTTTTGTAAAAATAACCAAGTTAAAAAAGTAGAAACAAAAAATCGGCAAAAGATACAGATGGACATATGTCCGATGACATAGCACCCACAAAAGACACGGATGTACCTACCCATGTCATATATACTTCGGTTTTTTAATTGTCATTTGACAGAACTTTGTGAATAAAAATGTCAAATACCAAGAACAAAAACGTCAGATAGTAGTCTGAAATTAAAAAACGGTAATAGGTAGGGTATATCCGTGTCTTTCCATGACATTTGCCTGACCCGACGAACTGACCAGATTTTCCGGTTCAGTTTGGCCTCTTCGTGTAAGAGGAGTCTTTAAATGTGCTTTTAACAAAACCCGCGTGCGACTACAGCCCTTCCTTTGTTAATTCAGGATCCACTCGTTAAGAGGACAGTCTCCATTCTCTTTCTCCATACAAACGTAGTTTACATTTTCCTCCCTGGATAAAGACATTAGAGCAAATATGTTTTTGCCATAAAACCTATATCTGTCATGCATGACTATGCATCTACCTTTTGATTTTTTTTATTTATTTTTTTTATTATTATTTTAATTAGAAAAAGAAAAGGTAGAGGCATTGTCATGACAGATATAGGTTTTATGGCATAAACATATTTGCTCCAATGTCTTTATCCAGGGAGGAAAAGGTAAACTACGTTTGTATTGAGAAAGAGAACGGAGACTATCCTCTTAATAAAGCAAAACAATCATTTCTGGGAAGGACATGGCTATGTCCTTCCTAGAAAACAGATTAAAATTTTGTGAATTTTGGTAATAATAAAATTCCGCTGCTGTCGATTTCTTTTTTAGGGTTCCGTACCTAAAGGTAAAAACGGGACCCTATTACTGAGACTTCGCTGTCTGTCTGTCTGTTTTTTCATTTCAAGTATAGGTACTTACAGATATTTGGCTCTCAATTCTTTATTACACTATCTCTATTTATTTACTTATAGTGACGATTTAAATATTCAAAGTAACTCTCATCCGAGCGTTGTTCCCGGTTGCATCCCTCTCGGGAGCCCAGGGTCCACTAAACCACAAATGTTTTTTTTTTAATTTGGGGTCGACGCAGTCGGTAAGTCATCATCGACCACACCTTCTGCAATTGGATTTGGCAATCTTTTTACGGCCGGCCGCCTGCCTGACACCAACCCTCATTAGGGATTCACAGTACACACTATGCCAAGTTACGCCTGCAAAAATGTTGGTGATACGTAGGTAAATAAATACCCAAAACAATAATAGCCAAAAATATATTAATAAGGCCCAAAACAAAGTGATAAAATTACTCCGTCTTTACTAACTAAGTAATTTTATTTTTATACGTGGAGTAAGAAAGTTCTTGTCAGGCAAAAAGACAAAGCATGTTCTCACTACTCCGACCTTACTCCACGTTTATTAATAAGGCTAAAACATTTTAACTCAAAACATAGACCACTAAAGGGCGCAATCTTTAAATTCCGAATTAGCGGGTATTACCAGTAGTCGCGGGTTCGAATCCCGCCGAGTACGAAGTTTTGGAAGTTTTTTTTTTCAAAAACAATATTTCGTAAGTTCAAGAAAACACTTTAAGAAATAATTAGTGCAGTAGGGAACCGAGGTTTTAGAGTTTGATAAAAATGTTTCATAATTATTAGTTTTAGCTTCTGGTGAACAAAGGGATGGGCGCTACTTTGGCCAACGAATGGGTATTGCTATCCAAAGAGGCAATGCAGCCAGCCTTTTGGGTAACTTTTTTTTTTCTTTTATCATCAAAATAAAAACTTAAATAACATTATTTTATTATACATAGCATTAAAAATGACTAAGGTTTGTAGAACGCTAATACTGTGATCTGCGAAGATATTACAAATTAAGAAATAAAAACATTGGTACCAAATACGGAAAAATAAATAAATAAATAAAACAAAACTAAGTAGATTATTATGCATATCTATCGCACCAATCCAAACCAAAGATGTAAGTACCTCCGGGGTTGGTACCCAGGGGGTACCCGCATCAATAATAAGCCGGTTGATAAATAGTAAAAAGTGGGTAGGTGACAGAACATTTTTAATAATATAAGAAGAGGAGTTGGGTAGATACAAACAATTTAATAAACTTAGGGACTATTTTTTAGGTTTTTAATTTTAATTATTTGAGTGAATTTAGATGGTGTCATCATCCGAGCGATGTTCCCGGTTGTATCCCTCTCGATAGCCCGGGGTCCGCTTAATTGAATTAACCTGAACCTGAATTAAAATGGTGTATTGTAGGTAATCTGTCTTGTAGGTAATAGTCTTTTAAAAAAAAATCTACTCAAACTGGTGCAGGCAAATAATTCGTCGTCTCAATTCAACGAATTTCCGTAGCGGGCCTACAGTATCAAATGCTCTACGAAACGCTACGAAGGCTTCAAAGAAAAGGATATATTGGTTATATATTGTTACTTGTGGAAAAACAAAAAAAAACATAGCTCAGATGAGACGATTTGTGAAAAAACAACAATAAATCAACTAGTCTAGATAAAGGTAAAAAGTCTATGATCCAGAAAACCTAAAAAAAACGTGGGGAAGTAAAACGAAACCCTTTCTTAATAGAGCCTTTCAATAAAATAGGTACAACACAGTGTGAATATTTTACAGCCCTTAAACTAGACTAACTTACAAAAAAGAAAGTACGAATCGTAAACCCGAGTACTAAAAGGGGTGACTGTACTTGGTTATGTTTGGGTTAAGACATGAACCTTTAGCGGCTCCCTTCAACTAGATTAATATTCGTATTTGAAGTCAACTATTGACATTATTTTTATAACACTTTGATATTGAGTGTATAAAATACTATAAGGCCGTATTAAGAGACAGGCCTTATTACGCGCACGCACCTGTGCCTAGTTATTATGTTGAACTATAATCGTTGATTAAACCGATATTCGTGTGTGTGACTGTATCCACTCCAGCCCACAAATCATGGAACCGAATAATCATCCAGATGATGTTTTAGAGCCCCTAATCCGCTCGTTAGTCTCAGAAATGTTGTACAATAAGAAATGCATCATCAAAAATAGTCAAAAGAGTAGTAAAATCACTTGAAAACCCCACAATTATTTATTTCAATAGGAACGTTTGTACAAATACATGAAATGTCGTGCTACAGTCCGATTGCAATGCAGAAGGTTGCGGGTTTGATAAATATTTGTATCTGATCTGAGTTTTTTCTATGGATCGTATTTACAAAAAAAAGTAAAGATAATAATATGTAGTATATCCGTTGTCTAGTACCCATAGTACAAACCTAGGCGTTTAGTTTGGGACTAGATTGCGCTGTAGGTATGTAACGTCGTACCCATAGTACAAACCTAGGCGTTTAGTTTGGGACTAGATTGCGCTGTAGGTATGTAACGTCGTGCAATATTTATTTCTATTTTTATTTTGAAACGTCAACTTAATAAATTATGATTTTAGTGTGGTTTCGGGACGCGCCCTCTGTTGAGAACCACAAGAAACTCATAGGGGTAAAGGTAGTATGGTACTAATACTATGGTAGTCGTTGTCAGTCGTAGAGTGATCTTCCTACGTGAAAATTGCTAAAGTGTATATATTACACCGTCTCCTAGAAGTCATATTAAAGGAAGGCCTGTGTTTTATAGCATACGGCGATAATAAATGTCATCTTTTGCAGTGCCTTTTTTGAACCTGATTTGAAATAGCCCTATTGTAAGGTAGGTATATCAAATATATACTTACCTTGGAATAAAGCAGGGGTTCCCTAACTTATTTGAGACGCGTCCCCTTTCGACCATAAAAAAAATCCGCGTTTATCTAGTTTACTTTTTAGCTTACGTATTAGTGCCAATACACAGGATTTGTAATACGTTTCCTAACATTTTTAAGTGGTTAACATATTTTTTTGAGGTAGCAGTACCACCGAGTATTAATCCTTCAGAGCAACAGCTTCATACAAGCCCACGGGCTTTAGGTAGGTTCTCCACTTAATGCGCAGCTATGTGTGCGTGACTTCTAACCGCTTTCCGCTCGGGTTTGCCGAGGCCCGCCCAAAGCGCCTACTCGGCTCACGTACGTGGACCCGTCGGCACACTGTCGGTGAGAGAGGTCACGCACACATAGCTGCGCATTGCGCATGTAGCGAAGTACCTACGCCGCGCCAGCGCCGCGCCCGCGCCGCGGCCGCGGGCTTGCATCAAGCTCTTTCTCTGTAGGATTTTTACTCGGTGGCAGTACTCCAGCGCGATTTACTAAGTGCAATATTTGCAGCAAACGTGAGAGCAATACACACGAATTTTGTAAGTTTTATAATTAGTTATATATACCTTTACGACATAATCGTCGTGTTGTGTAGTAAACAGGATGACAGCAAGAGGGCAGAGATGCCGTGTGTTGTTATTTGCCATATTATGTGCTGGCCTATAATTATTTTAACAAGAGCAGCGCAGGGTGAGGAAAATAAGTACCTAGGTATTTTGTATTCTAAAAAGCAAAACATGGCTATAACTATTAAAATGTCACAACTGTTATTTAGGTACGTACCTATTTTCATGCGAAATAAATATTATGAGTATGATGATTATGATTAAAGATCACCAGCGGTTTTAAGTTTTCTATTTTCTGCCTCTAGGGCAGTGCAGTAATCATTGTTTTTGTATAGAGCTAATTTTAGCTAATGTGCATAAAAATGCATGAGCATATTTTTCATGCTCTTGTCATTTACTTCTTGCAACTTATTAAACCAAAGGGAATATGGTCCTCTGAAAACTCTAAAATATGAAAGTAAATTACGGGGTCCGTGTATTTTTTTTATGACCCCGCTTATTTTGCAGCTCTAAGAGAAGTTTTTTTTATAATTAATATGGCGAAACACGATGTGTTACTAGGGCTAAAACCGTATTTTTATAAGTTTTTTCGTAATTAATCAGTAGGTACCTACCATCCATGGCGGTCACTCGCTATAGCAGTGAAAAAGTGTAGTTAATCGCTGTCGCTGGCCACTGGTGGTGGTCGGTCGGTCGGTGGCCCGTTTGCGAAACTCCGATGCTGTGATGGTATCGTTTTCAGAGTCAACTTTGTTCTACTTTGAAATAAAATAAAAGATTTGATCCGGATTATAATTATTACTATGGATTTATCGGTTTATTACGATATCCTTGTAAATCTAATGTTTTTATTGTAATGGAGAATGCAGAATATTTCATTTAGTTAGTGTAAGGCAGAGATGATCGGAGGTAACATCAAAATATTACCTCCGATAATTAGTCAATACAAATGTATATGTATATGTATAAAAGAAAGTCGTGTTATTTACACCATTTATAACTCAAGAACGGCTGAACCGATTTAGCTGAAAATTGGTGGGGAGGTAGCTTAGAACCAGGAGAAGGACATAGGATACTATTAATCCCGTATTTGCGGGACGCAGTGAGAAATAAAAAAAAGTTTTCTAAAAAAGTGGAGAGCTCTTGAACCGTTTGTAAATATTTTACTAAATAAAAAAATATTCCCACACCAAATTCGTAAGAAGATACGAATAGGTTAAGAAAAGGTTCCGTACTAACTGTGCTCAACTGGTTGTTTTGTGTTTTTATTTTGTTTTTCTTTTGATTCCCTAGCCATCGTCGTAAGTATACATCGTATACTTACTTACCATACACCGTAAGTATCGAGATAAATAAAAAAAACTCTTTTTATTTATTTTATTTTTTATTGATGTGTTGTTCGTCGACAGCTTATCAAGTTGTTAAAATATTTGATATTATAATTAGACCAACGTGAGTGCGTTAATGATGGCCAATTGGTTGATTACTAAACGTTTTTACTTTGTACAACAATTATTAAATTTAAGATGACATAAATTAATAATTTGCCTAACCTACCTTTCAAGTATTTTGCCTTGACATTTTTATATTGACCATTCTTAATTATTATTATGTTTATGACATTTTAGTTGTTGTGGTGTTCCAGTGTAGTAAACCATGAAATTTGAATAATTGCATGTACGAAGCTCTGTTACTGTTGAAGGGATATTTGTTTATAATTATTTTTGGTAATTGTGTGTACGTAACTTTAAATTTGCATGCCAATGCCAATGTTGGCAAAAAATGTGGAACGCTAAATAGTTTTAAGTTCTTTGTAATAACCATTCTTTTTGCAATAAATATATTTATCTTTATCCAAAACGTAAAAGCCCGCCCGCTCTCCATCTGTTTGTCACACTGTGACGACGACGGCCAAAACGATAACGTCTGCTTATTATATTGTGACGGTGGCCATAGTCATAGTCATGCGTCCAGTATCCAGGTGACAGAGGTCTGTGTACACGGTTTGACGGATGTGGACGATTTGGCGGAGGTGGAGGTAGGCGATTTGGTGGAGGTGGATGATTCGGCGGAGATGGATGTGAATGATCTGGTGATGGTGGACGATTTGGCGGAGGTGATGGTGGGCGATTTGGCGGAGGTGATGGTGGGCGATTTGGCGGTGGTGATGGTGGGCGATTTGGCGGAGGTGATGTTGGGCGATCTGGTGGAGGTAGATGTGGACGATTTGGCGGAGGTGATGGTGGGCGATTTCGCAGAGGTGGAGGTGGATGTGGACGAAATGGCGGAGGTGATGGTAGGCGATCTGGTGGAGGTGGAGGTGGCCAATCTGGAGGAGGTAGTTGTGGATGATTTGGCGGAGATGGATGTGAATGATTTGGCGGAGATGGATGTGAATGATTTGGCGGAGATGGATGTGAATGATCTGGTGGAGGTGGAGGTGGCTGTGGATGATCTAGTGGATGTGGATGTGTAAGATTTGAGGGAGGTAGATGTGAATTGTTTAGCGGGGATGGATGTGAACTACTGGGCGGAGATGGAGGTGGGCGATTTGGCGGAGGTTGAGGTGGCCGATCTGGTGGAGGTGGATGTGGACGATTTGGCGGAGGTAAATGTGGGAGGTATAACCAAGGAGAAAGTTGGGTCATTTGCGGAGGTTTAGCGGCAGTCCCTGGTAGTGCTTGGCACGGGGGCGCCGCGAGGGCAGAGACGGTCAAGTCACGCACGACCTCGTCTTTCGGTGTCTGGTAGAAGACTGGCACACCATCAACCTGCGCGATGGACTCGACGCCGGCGAGTGGGTACCCGGCGATGGAGGGGTACTTCGAAGTGCTTGCGATCGCGCCCCAACCTGCAATACGCCACGGTTAGTTAATAACTCATTTCTGCCACTCACTGCCTGGTGACCATAAGTAGAGTAAAAACTCACCAGGCAAGAACCACAAGTACAGGGTTATAAAATGAATTGGATCACTTTATTTAGTACTCTGTCATTTACCAAATTGTAGAGTACTGACTGGTAGAGTACTTACTAGAGAGAGACTATATTATTGTAAACAGCGTAAGTAGTTTAGAATTCTAAAATCTACTCAACAAGCCTGGTACCCATGGGTAGAGTAAACGGTAGACTGACAAAATAGAGTAGGTACCAACTACTAACTAACCATCGTTAGCCATCGTACTAACCATATTCATGTAGACAGCAAAGAGTATAGTAATAAAATCCACCGTAACTCTAGCTACCTAGCTTTATTTACAGGCCGGCAATATACTCACTAGCTTCTTGTATCTGATAGGGGGAAGCGATCGCGGCGTCCTCTCCGGCCGCTATCGCCACCGCGGCCGCGGCCGTCGCGGCCGCTAGCAGCGTCCACACCAGCTTCATGCTAATGAGTGCAACTAGCTGTGCGCACGCGCTTTATATGCACCTCACTGACGTACTTTAGTATCTTCAAAAGGCGAAAACATCTTCCTTCCTTCCTCTAAGACGTTTTTTTTAACCGTAAATACATAACATATTATGTATGTACGTACATACGTACTTTGGAATTATGAGGAAAATCAAAGAGCTGAGTGTGTTATTTATGTCTGTGGTTTCTAATAAGTTATTTATTAGCAGAGGACCTATATTTGGTGTTCTTTGTCTAGACATGAGTCGGCAGGACTCCATAACGTTGCGGGATTTTGTGGATGACGTCTCCTTGTTCTAATTTTAATTGAATAAATAGGTACAGGAAAAAACAAGAAATTTTCATCTATACTTACCTACCCATATGCATGAAGGATGCGCGGCGGACCAAGTTCTTTATTTATGTTTAAAAAAACCGAATTAGACTATAGCCATAATATAGTCTATTGTGCGGTTAGGTTAAGTTTAAACAAAGGTGATCAATGCATGTTACCTATTATTCTTAGCTTAATTTTGGTATAGACGTATTTGAGTTTTTGCAACGCCTGGAAAAGGCGCTAAGTTGTAAAATGCAAAAATATTTTTAAGAACCTTAGCAAGTAAAAATACAGACGGACAGACAGCGAAGTCTCAGTAATAGGGTCCCGTTTTTCCCTTTGGGTTCGGAACTCTAATGATTTGTTGATTAGGCGATATAAGGCTAATTTGATAGATCAAGAAAATTAAAATTTAGCAGCACATTTACTAAATGCTTTACAAAATTCCACCTTTGTGTATGACAACAGGGAGGCTACCGCGGTTGTTCCGTTAACATCAACTCGATGCCGACGCGGTAGTTTGACATATTTGACAGCGGGGTTTTCAATTTTGACACCGCGAATCCATGGCCGTCAGCCGTCAATTTGAAGATTTTCTTTCAAAAATCTCATTTTCATTCATACAATTTAGCGTCGGAATCGGCATGAGTAATCGACCCATCGATTTGGAATTTTCGCGGTGCAAAATTTGGCTGTCAACTGTCAAATGAATTCGATGCCGATGCCGACGGAACAACCGCGGTAGCCTCCCAGGTTTGGGTAGTGTTGTCCAGTTTATAATATATCCACCATAAAAAAACTTTAAAGTCTTTGTCTATAGGTACAACCCTTACATCTCAGAAGGACCTAAAAGCAAAATGCCCTACATATTAAAACGTCACAAGATCTAAATGACCTAGTAGCAAAACGTCCTATTATCGGAATGACACAAGATCGAAATGGCCTGATAGCAAAACGACCTATCATTGAAATGCCCTCAATGTAGAGTAGGAAAAAAAAAGTGTGTTTGGTGTAAATAAAAATAACCTCAGCCACCGAAATTCTTTTCTTTTCACTGGGTGATCAAATAAAACAACTCTTCTATGTCGAAAACGCATTAAAGTTGCACTAGACTAGTGTAGTATAATGTTGAGCATGTTGCATCAAACACTGCAGTCTGCATTAAAAGCACTTCGTTTAATGACGTCATAATTTTTCTTTAGATATCGTATACATACCTACATATGGATTTTGCTGTATTACTGAGATAAAACTGTAGATACGTTTTTGAAATCTAGACTACGATATGTGATATTTGGCATGCGTTCGGTGATTTGTGTTTGTTGTTTTAGCGGCAACATAATTAGGTACATCATCTGTGAAAATTTCAACTGTCTAACTATCACGGTTTATGAGTTACAGCCTGTTAACAGACAGTCTCTCGGAGTCTCAGTAATATGGTCCCGTTTTTACGCTTTGGGTACGGAACCCTAAAAATGTAGGAAGCTGTCAGCGACACAAACTGGTTTTTACAGGTTGCTGCTCAGCATAAAATAAATTAAGTAAAAAAAAACAATTTGAAAGTAAGTAACCATGTCACGCTCGCATTGCATATTTTCATTCTCCAATTTCTCTTCCCACATTGTTTCTGAAAACAAAACAGGGAGATTATATTATATACATACCTAGTTAATTTTACACCAAGAACGGGTAAAAAGGAAGTTTGACGAACAGTTTCATTTGCAAATAATGTTTTTGCAAATAAATATTTTTAGAACTACAATTAGCTGCCAACCAACACACTAGATGGTACCTTGTACCTTCATTGTTTTGTATTTTACCGTGACATGGAGTAGGTTTAGGTAAAGGAAATCGGTTTTAAAAAAAATCGAAATCGATAAAGTTCACAGAGATCTTTATTAAGTCATGGTTTAACGGAGCTAGATGTAGACTATTAAAAAAAGCTCACGAAGGGTTTCGTATCATTATCAGTATTATCAGAATTAGACCACGCGAAATCCATGTACGCAAAGACAACGCCCGTTTACATTTGTATTACTACTGACGCCAGTTTTTCATTAGATGGGGCCAGTGGTAAAAATAAATCGCGCTTAAATAGAGTACAGTTTTTACCCTTTGGGTACGGAACCCTAAAAACACAACTAATCCTATATTTGTACTTAGTTGTACTGCGTAATATATTATTTCTAAACGGCGTGTCCATAAACAGTGGTACATAATCTGTTCTTAACCAGCTAACCAATTTAAATAGAGCTTAGAGTAAGTCCTTAAGTGAGATGTTGATGGAAGTACAGCATTATACCTACTATAATGATAAGTACATAATCCTTTAGGGGTCCTTCGGGCGGACTGCAAGACCGCTCAACTTGTGGTTCACCCGTCTATCTTAGTCAAATTAAACAATGCATAGACACAGGTACCTACTCCTAAAATAGCATGGCAATAGGTATTAGTAGCTGCACCCCACCGTCTCACCCGCATAAGTCCCGAGTCCACAAAAATATCAGGATAAAAAGTAGTAAATAGTTAATCCAGACTTTCAGCTATTTGCCTACCAAGTTTTATCGCAATCGGTTTTGTAGGTATTGCGTGAAGGAGTAACAAACAAACTCGTTTACTCTCTTACTTACACACAAAAATACACATTTTAAGATGCTTTATCGTGGTTGGTTGTACTGATGTTGATGTCGTCCGTCTGCAAAACCCCGCAGACTTTTACGATGCCACTAAAGATACTTAATTTAAGATAATGTGACCTCGACTATAAAGTTTTAAAGCGATCATTTCGTTAAGTAACTCTTGAGATTAGTAAAAACAATAAACTGAATGAGTAAGTCGTGAAATCTGACCTAACCTAACCTATATATTAGTAAGGAGAGCACAACACTCAACCAAAGAGGTGCAAACTGAAATGTTCACATAAAATTATGTGAACATTTCAGGTTGCTTAAATCTAAGAAACGGCTCCGAAGCACAAAAATAAACTTGTGCCTACAAATCGCTCCTGCACTCGACAGATCAACGTACTCGTAGGTAAAGGTTACCTATTACTATTAAATGAGAGGTGATCATGATCATTAACCAAACATAGTGGTCAAACGCTATATTTCGATATATTTCACTCGAATCGGCGGCAATTTACGAATGCATGTATTAACTGGCTAAGCTATAGCAGCGATATTATATAAACTTGATGTCATTTTAATTTTAGTTATAATTAGAAAGTCCCTATGTATATACCTACATTAATATAGCTGTCCAGACATTTTAGTGTTTAAACTGTAAGTCTGGGCGGCATTTGAAATAAAATAAATAAACGCTCACTTGGGTACTTTTTGAAAAAGTTTGAAAAGGACCTTAACATTAGGTTTCTAATTTTAGTCATATTTAACAAGTACTTTGTATAAATACCTACAAGCAGCCTATGGCCTATGTGTTAAGGTATTGCCCCGTGGTTATTATAGATCTCCAGCTATCTGCATACCAAGTTTCATATCAATCGTTTCACTAGTTTTTGCGGGAAGGAGTTACAAACTTACACACAAACTTTTACCAATTTTATTTGTAGATTTTAAAAATACATCTATTGAACGCATGTGGTTATAGAACTAGAATGGTTTCTTTTAGAGACTAGAAGGAGAAAGGTCGCCTAGTGATAGCTGGATGATAGTGATATTTTTCAAACTCGTCTGTGACGGACGAGCTTCACCCGTTCCAAAGTCAAACTGATCAGGACGCACTGATCACACACGTTGATAAATATGGATCAAAATTCGAACGTTGTTGTTAAATTTATACGTCATCTAAGTAATCTAAGGCATACATGGGAAGTTACATTAGCAACATTCATGCCTTCCTATTACATTTCCACCAAACCGCTGCACCTCACCTAAAATAGGCTATCACGGTATCGCCGACTTCAACTGTCTACTTTCATTTCCTACAACCAACGCTTGACAATTCGTCTACCAGTATCTGATTCTGTTTAAGGCTATTCACGCACCAACATGCTCGCTCGGTGACAGATATAAGTTCAACTTACATGATATGATCGTCAGAGCATTAGAGAACGCCCCTATTTCAGAAACTTAGACCAAAAATGTAAACAAAAATCTCATACATTTGACATAAAGTGACAATCTTTATTTACTTTTTTCTTTAAAATTATTAGTTCATATTGTTTACCTTTTTTAATCTAAGTTTCTGAAATAGGGTATAGATTTGTTGGTTTTTTGGACGTTTACGGAAAAGTAGGAAAGCGGACCCCGGGTTCCCTAGAGGGATGCAACCGGGGATGATGAGATGACATTAGAAATAGGCTCTACAAAAGGCACACGGAATGATGGGATTATAGTTAAGTACGATTTGGTGTATACTACATTTTTATTGTGTTTTTTGTTAAACGTATTTTTTTACAAAAGAACATTGTTTAATAATCTAGGTATCTGTCTAATTTACTATAATTAAATTCGATGTACGAAACCCTGCACTCCAAGCTCCAACTCGCTTAACGTCACAAGTCTCACCTCGCATACTCAGCTTTTTACTCGCAATACGTCTACCGGGATATTACGCAACTCAGTAATAAGCACAAAGCCTAGCAGCCATCCGTCTTCCTCCGCCTACTCCCGTATAACTTGAGACTGATTAATTTGCTAAAACGTTACATTAAATTGCTTTGTAAATCCAGAAATCGCATTTTTGGAGTTAGGCGACACGCTTCGCGGCTTGATGACGATGGAGAAATGAATCTGCTATTTAATTATTGTGAAACAGTTGATAGGTAGAGTGTTGTTTAGGAACTTTTTACTTAGAGATAGATATACATATACTTATATTACCTATTCTGTTTGTCAATTTTATTATTTACTCGTAGCTGTGCTCGTAGACAGGAACTGAGACTGTGGGTATTTTTTTATACTAACCTTTTTTTTGTGTTCCGTGCCCAAAGGCCAAAGGGGACCTATTAACCCTTTCGGTACGGAACGCAAAACAAATAAATAATACTAGCTGTGTCCCGCGGTTTCACCCACGTAAGTCGCGATCAAGTGGGAATATCGAGATCAAAATCTAAATAAAAATAAATAATAAATTCCAGCCTCTGTTAGTCAGGGTGAATGTAGCTTTCTAACGGTGAAAGAATTTTTGAAATCGGTTTGGTAGTTTTTGAGTTTGATCCCGATATTTTCACGGGATCGGGACTTACGCGGGTGAAACCGCGGGACGCAGCTAGTATAAAATAAATAGTAAAGTGGAGCTCTACACGATAAGAAGAAAAATGCCTTCATGACAACGTTCATTGTTTTTATCTGCATGACTTTATACAAGCAGTAAAAAGTGCGCTCTCTATCGAAGTTTAATCTTTTTGATTTACAACGACAGACAAAAAAACATTTGTTTTCAAATCCCTTTCTCCCAAGTTTTAAGTAGCATACTTAACTCCCAAGTTGGGTCGCAGTAAAGTTATCATTGGGATCGTTAAACACGGCATTAGTTTATCTGAAGATAAAGTTACCCTGTAGATAATGGGTTGCTAAACTGCCTGTTACCCCACCTCGGATTTAAATAAGACGATCTCTTTCTTTACTTGGAGGAGCAAAGATAAGGCCCTGACGAAGTAAGTTCATTTGAATTGTTAACATAATAACTTTCGGGACTGACATAGGTTCTACTCTATTCGAAATTTCCTTCATTCGAACGAAAAATTTCATTTATTATTTCCAACATGTTTTAAATTTTCGAACATTGGATTAAACATAGTGACCAAAGAGGGTTATTTTAAAAGCTCAGTTTACGGGCAAAAAGTCCATTTAGTTTTTAGGGCTAAACCCTTTATAAGCTTTAATAATAAAATAACGGCAATTTTGTAAGAATCGCTTGTTATAAATATAGTTTACGTTTACATACATACGTTTTATGTCTATCTGTTTTCATGGTCAGGTCATCTAAAACGCATTTTACCTTTCTAACTTAACGCCTAAAAGGCATCATGGCGTTATTCGTCATAGTAATTATGTCACGAAATGTCAAAGTCTCTAGTTACACGACCGACACGTTTTTTTACTTTTATCCCGGGACCAGGACTTAATTACGCAGTTAAAAACGCAAAAAACAGGTAAAATCATCATAAATTTCTACCACATGTAATAAACGTTAACACCTTATAAAAGACTTTGCAGTAATTAAAGATCAAGACAACGACAACGGCCTCTTCACAACGGATCTACGTGCAAAAATTCTCTTATAACAAGAGGCTTAACTGCCTCGTACCGGTTATAACCGGCTTCGGAACCGGTTATATCCGGATATTATCTGCGGCAAGTGCAATAACCGAGCCGGGTATGAGCTCAGACACGCTTGCAATTTTACTAGACCACCTCAGTGAACTTTAAAATATGGATATTAAAAATTAAAATTAGTTATCCGAAGCTGGCTGCTGTTTTTCTGATTTTTCACTTAATATGACTACGGCGAAGCGAAATAGAAATATTAGATTTTAGGATTAAAACATTGGTTTATATGATCGTGTTTTACTAACCCTTTATGGATCATTTGGTCTGAAATACAAGTTTTTTTTATTAAAACGAAGGGTAAGGAAGGGAAGGTAAGGGATTTTGGCAGTCTATATGTGGATGTAGGTATGTAAGTGTGTATGCTCTACCATAGCGCCGAAACTACTGAACCAATTTTAATGAAGGAGGTATCATTTAAAATAGCGATGAGTTTTCTTGACTATGTTTTAATCTCTTTTTATGGTAAACTATAAACTCCCCGCGATTTGACCCATGTAAGTCTCGATTCCGTGAGAAAACAAAACACACAGAAAAGAAGACAGAAAGAAAGAAAAAAAAGCAGAGCATAGATTTCTTTCGCAGAAAGAAGCTTACAAGTTTTCTCCTACCTAATATTTATTGGTTGCCTGGAAGAGATCGCCCATAGGCGATAAAGCCGCCCATTGTACTATAGTTTTAAGTTATTCTTTGTATAATTTGTATTAAGTATGTGTTTTTGGTGCAATAAAGTGTTAATCTATCTATCTATCTAATCTATCTATTTGATAACTTAGAAAAAATGCGTACCAAATGAATACCTATAGTTCCTAGAGGTAAAGAAATAAATTTCTCAACAAAATTTATTCAAGAAAATAGATATTCAATAAAATAGATATTTCAGTCTATAAATGGTTGGAGTTACGTTTTATCTAATGTAGCGATTTATCATTGAGTATCGATAGTCGATACACTGAGTGAACTATACGTCTTATGTCTATGCTAATGGACAAAGTGCGGTGAAGACACTCATTTGTGATTTATCGACAAGTTATAAAAGTATCCGAATTTATCGATATTTTCGTTCTAATATTTAAGACGACCGTCCACAGTTAACTATTCTGTGCTTTTCAGCTTTTCAGACAACACATAGCTGGCATAGTTTGGAGTGACGCACATGTATGAAAAACTAGCTCAACTATGCGAACTAGCTCAACTATCCCTAAGTACCAACTTTGCAAAAATGTGACTCCAGGATGTGAAGGTGTTTTACAAGGTGTACCTACCTAGCCTTAATTTTTAACCCCCGACGGAAAAAGAGGGGTGTTATAAGTTTGACGTGTCTGTCTGTCTGTGTGTGTGTGTGTGTGTGTGTGTGTATCTGTCTGTGGCATCGTAGCTCACGAACGGATGGACCGATTTCAATTTAGTTTTTTTTGGTTGATAGGTGACTCTTGCGCGAGTGTTCTAAGCTATGTTTGATCAAAATCGGCTCAGCCGTTCATAATATATGTGGGTTGAAGCTCGACAATAAAAATCGAATGTTTTCAAATATGCCCGAGTGGGTATCAAATAAAAGAGCATAACTTTTGTGACAAGAATATGCATGTTTAATCAAAATCGGCTTAGCCGGTCAAAGTATATGTAGGGTCAAACTCGGATATAAAACCCGATTGGTTCTAATATGCCCGAGTGGGGTATCAAATGAAAGGACTTAACTTCTGTGATAACAATATGCATGTTTAATCAAAATCGACCCTACAAAAAGGGTTAAATAAAAAAATTGAATTGAAAATTAAAAAAAAAACTTAAAATAAAAACATAAATATACATAATAAAAACTGAAAAGAAAATAAAACAAGTCCAGTAGTCACAGAACATAGCGACTTTAACAGTCGGGACCCATTGACTACCTAAAATCTAGCTCATAATATACCTTTTCAGTAATGGGTCCCGACTGAAAGTCGCTATGTTCTGTGACTACTGGACTTGTTTTATTTTCTTTTCAGTTTTTATTATGTACATTTATGTTTTTATTTTAAGTTTTTTTAAGCAGGCGGGTTTTTTAATTTTTTTTTTATTTTGCGCTTTTTAGCCAGCATTAGGTGCAAGACGTATTATTAAATCAATTTTATTGTATTTTAATCGCAATCGCATCATTTCATGGAGAGGGTTATTAAGTTGAGGATTATTCAGTAAGCTGCGGTAATCTAAGGTATGGACGATTTCTAACCAACTTTAAACCGTTGTAGATCCCAAATGGTTACATTTAATGAAAAATGGTTAGAGAAACCTAACAATGATTTTTGAATACCTATTCAACGATACCCCACTTGATATAGTCAGTCAACTTTTGTTTTCTTAACCAACTTTAAGTCGTTGTAGATCCCAAATAGTTGAACTAAATGAAAAATGATCAAGGAAACCTAAGAATGATTTTCAAATACCTATTCGACGATACCCCACTCGATATAGTCAAACAATTTTTCTTTTTTTCTTTTTTACAACATGGCGGCTGGTGGACGCCATTTTGAATTTTGGTAAATGTCATGTCTTCAGTGACACTCCCAGGATTAAGACGAATCGATTGACGTGCGAATCATCAAAATCGGTCCAGCCGTTTGGCCTCTGGAGCGCCACATAGGAACAAACATACAAACAAACAAACAAACAAACAAACAAACATACATAGACTGATAAACACATAACCCTTCTTTGCGTCGCGCAGTCTAGTAAAAACCCCCGACTTAAAAAAATCTTCAAAGTTAAAACAAAACTAAACTTTAATAAAAAAGGTCAAAATAATAAGCCGAAAACAAATTTCATGTCTCTGAGTAGGTATGTGGTACCTTACGTTCTCGCGTCGGGGGACGCGGAAACGTTAGATAGGTACTAAAAGCACGGGTAGGTTACCATCAACTTCTGTGACACATGCCCGCGGCCCCCGACGCGGGAAAGTAAGGTACCACATACTTACCTACTCAGAGACATGAAATTTGTTTTCGGCTTATTATTTTTACCTTTTTAAAGTTTAGTTTTGTTTTAACTTTGAAGATTTTTTAAGTCGGGGGTTTTTTAATTTTTCATCTAATTTTAAACCTGAGACGTTGAAATATTTTACAAGGAGAAATGTTACCTGAGACCTGAGACGTTGTTAAGAGGATAGTCTCCATTCTCTTTCTCCATACAAACGTAGTTTAAATTTTCCTCCCTGGATAAAGACATTAGATCAAATATGTTTATGCCATAAAACCTATACCTGTCATGACAATGCAACTACCTTTTTTTTTTAATTTTTTTTTCATTATCTATTATTTTAATTAGAAAAAAAAAGGTAGATGCATTGTCATGACAGATATAGGTTTTATGGCATAAACATATTTGCTCTAATGTTTTTATCCAGGGAGGAAAATGCGTTTGTATGGAGAAAGAGAATGGAGACTAACCTCTTAAGTGGAGTAGGCTTGCCCAGTACCTATACTACCCTCCTAACCCAGCCAGCCATGCCAAGAGGAAAGAACAGGTCAATAAGTCTGGAGCTAAGCTGTTGGTTTACTCACAATGTTTTCCTTCACCGTAAGAGCGATGTTATACTATCAGCACTCTGCTATTTCACTCAGTAAATTCTGGATCCCGTGGAAATTTCAGAATAAAAGGTTTAAACTGGAATAACATAGACTAAAGTTATTCCAGTTCAAACAACAAACACACACATACAAACATCTTTCTAATATTAGTAGGATATTTTATGACCTACCGTCACTGAAATGAAACTATACAAGTACGCTGGTATTGCTATACCATACAAAATGACATTAGATCTTTGTGCCGATTTGTGATGGTGACAGTCTCCGGAACTATTAGTTCCATGGACGGTCATGCTATGGAACCATAGAACTAGGTAATAAATAGTTCAGAAGACGGTTACTATCACTTTCAATAGAAAACGCGCGAAAACAGCGCAACATGGCGCAGATCAAATAGGCACAAAATGCAGTGCGAGACCTCCTGTCCACATCATTCAGGTCAGTGCCTACCGTAGACAACTACGTTTTTTTCTCTATTTAGACTTACGCATAGAAGCGAGTATGAAATAAACTAGCCAAAGGTATTACAGTTACAACCTATTGATAAGCGATAACGATTCGTTCCCAGAATTGGTTCGATGGTGGCAATTTATAGACTCTAGGGCTGCCAAATACTGGTACTAATAAAGATACCTGCTTCGAACTGCCAAAATAGGCACATAGGGAATACTTATAAATGGTTCTAACTTTGTTACCTATAGTCTATACTTCTATTACTAATATTATAAAGAGGAAAGATTTGTATTTTGTGTGTTTGGGTCGTATGTTTGTAATGAATAAACTCAATAACTACTGAATCTATTTCAAAAATTCTATTACCATTAGAAAGCTACATTCACCCTGAGTAACATAGGCCAATTTTGATCCCGATATTCCTACGGGATCAGGACTTACTCAGGTGAAACCGCGGGACACACATATATCTTTTCTCTTTATAATATTAGTGTAGATGTAGATAGTGTAGATAAACATCCATCGATCAAAATTAACTTTAGACAAATCGGCATTATATGAAATTGTCATTCGGTGAAACGAAGTAGCGTGGTTTATGTAGATAGGTAGGTATGTATTTTGTTTCGTTAGAAATCGAAACCGCAACTTTTTCCATCCCGACTTGCTTCTTAAAGTTAACCACCTAATCTCAAAATACACAGTTCTCAGTTCCCAATCTGTTTGTGAATGAATTCGTACATAAATAAATAACTTTGTCCAGGCTTTCGATGGAGTTAGTAAGATCAGGAATATTAAGATTCGGTAGGTATTCACTAGAGTCGAGGAGTTACGTGACTTGAATGTTTGGAAATTACGCAGTCTACGAACTGTGGGCTCGCAGACTAAGAACTGTGGGCTTGCAGACTAAGAACTGTGTGCTCGCAGACTATGGACTGTGAGCTCGCAGACTGCGAACTCGAACTGTGGGGTCGCAGACTATGAACTGTGAGCACACTGAATCGATCAATGGTTCTTTCAAATCACGTATGTCTGCTGTCTTTATCCACGTCCATTTATATCCAAAGTGGTCATAGTTGGGGACGCTATAACATTTATAAATATGAAGTTGTCTTCCGGGGTCCCATGTCTCTATCCACGTATCGCTATCGCTTTACCTGAACCCTGATTAAATTCATTAAAAAAAACTCTTCGGATTACTATGAAAATAACATTTGTAATACAGATAGGCCAATCGTTATTTTGAAATTCAGAATCTAACGCCAAAAGTATGGGAAAATTAAAAAAAAAATCAATTATTTTAGTCTGGAAAGATATTTTAAAAATCTTAAATATTTTTAGTTGGTTAATAAATGTCTTTCCAAAACTCTGTTCTTGGCAGGATTTGATTACAGGCGAGGCCCTTGAATTACCACGTCTACAATTGACTTGCACCAAAGCCCAACTATCGCGTGCAGTTTAGAAATGACTTGTGCACGTGGCACATGCTTTAGCACGATTCATATCTGTAGATAAATATATGGCGAAAAAAGTCCACGACAAAAGTCTCGAGTCTATAGGACCCTGAGTAAAACTTATCAAACCCTTATCAGAGTGCTAAGGACGCTGGACGCGTAGTACGTATTAACTTTGAATTTGAATAAGGAATTTTCAATAGCGAAAAAAGTTTGAGCCCTGAAAGCTTTTCTGGTGCACTGTTGAAAATCGGAAGCTGACCACAGACAAACAGCACGGAAAGATTTATTACGTGTTACATAGGGGCGGGGTTTAGCTAGTTTATGGGATTTTTAACTTACACTAGTAAAAGAAGGTTTGTCTCTTCTTCAAACTCTCTTCTAATATATTATTATTGGTAAAGCTGAAGAGTTTGTTTGTTTGAACGCGCCAATCTCAGGAACCGCTGGTCCGATTTGAATTTTTTTTAGCAGGGGTATCCCCTGCTAAAGGGTAAAGCAAAAGGCGACCTAAAGGGGATTTTTGGTGGGAGGTTTCGGCTGCGGCTTGTTACCACCTACCGGCCTAGAGTGGTTCAATAATGGAGAAAACTAGTAGGTAATAATAGGAGTATGTACACGCACGACACTGTACAATGGCTTTAGGAAAGTTTTGATTGATGTAAGACTCTAGCAGACTGACGGCATGAACCACACATACCAAGTGATACATACCGACATTTCTAACTAAGGTGGCTATGATTGAATACTCTTTTTTTTTAAGTGACTTTGTGAGAGCATGGCTAGCATGTCTTTCCCCTCCACTCCACCCTGTTCCCAATTAATGTCTCGCTTACCCTCTCTTCCTATATCTTTCCTAACGCAGATTCCTCCATCTCTTTTCTTTGGCTATTGTGGCTATGATTGAAAATTCCCGAATCTAAGGTTAATGCAATTCACGTACGTATGGGATGCACATTGCACATTCCGACAATCCAATTGATTGCTACACATTGTTTTTCTAATGAAAAGAAAAAGAATTAGTATGATTCCACCGTTTACATAATATGTAAACGACACGAAGCTAGCAACGCGTCGTCGAGTGACCGTAGGGAATTTCATAGAAATACATAGAAATCAGTAGTGTCGCCGCGACACGTCGTCCGCTGCCGCCCCATGTCGCCCGTTGCCAACTCGTACCTTTAGGCAAAATTGCCACTCAGTCGATTCAATTAAAAGTCAATTTCGATGCTGTTACTGACCACGACCTTCACAACAAAAGGCGGGGTATCTACCACTAGACCAACACCGCTATATTATATAATCTATACTGAGTGACAGTCACTGCAGTCCGTTTGTATTCTACTTTACGTATAGTTTGTAGCAAACTTTTGAAACGTAGCAATTACAGAAACCTCTATTGTACCGGAAACCAATTATTTCGGGCAAAATGCCACTCAAATGACTCCCTTTAGCTCGACAAAGACAATACACAAAGATATTTCCTCTATCTGTTTTGACAAATTAGTTAACGGTGGCTACAAAATTATAGTTTGGAAATCTACGTTGCAATAATGGGGTTTACGGGTACGGGTACAAACCGTGATTATAACCTGAAAAAACGTAGTTTTAATTTAATTGTAAGTCCCGATCCTTACAGCTAATTATAATAAAGGCACAATGGGCGGCCTTATCGCTAAAAGCGATCTCTTCCAGGCAACCGTCAGTAGTTTTTGCGTGAATAAGTAACAAACTTGTTTACTTACATACTTACACATTAACTTTTACATCTATTACTAATATTATAAAGCTGAAGTTTGTTTGTTAGTTTGAAAAACTCTTCCAGTGTTGTATAGTCCATTTATTGAGGAAGGCTATACCTAATAGGCATTTAATATATATGTTTTTAAAACTAAGTGGACGAAGTCGCGGGCACTGGTAGTTTATAATATTAAGTAAGGTAAACTTATTACTCGAACCTTGAACTTTAGAAATTCGTTTTGGAAATTGACTAAATAATACTCAACATCGACATTATCAATTATAAATAACGGAAAAGCGATTTCGTATAATGAAAAAGGGCTATTAAAGTGTAGCTTACGGGGTAAAAATTACAAAATAAATATACTGAACCTTGGCACGAATTAAATAATGATTATTATTCTATAGTAAATGAGTACATGGTCCCAAGTCTGCTGTCATAATCGTGTCTCAATAGAGAGAGTGTCGATAGAATAGTGTAGTTTGTATACTTCTTCTCATCCGAGCGATGTTCCCGGTTGCATCCTTCTCGGGAGCCCGGGGTCCGCTTAACCTCAAATTAGTTTGGGGTCGGCGCAGTAGGTAAGTGATCATTGACCATACCTTCTGCAGATAGATTTGGCAATATTTTTACGGGCGGCCGCCCGTCTGACACCAACCCTCCTAGGGACCAAGTAGTTTATCCGCCACCGCGTGGAGAGAACTTAAGGTTTGCTAGTCTTCCTCAAATCCCTTAGTCGCCTTTTACGACACCCACGGGAAGAGATGAGGTAGCCCTCTTCTATGCCGGGGCTACACGCCTAATGGTTTAGTGTATACGAAACCGTTAGACACATTTGTATAAATGTGTCAAATACACGTCAAATATGACAATTACAAAAAGTAAAGTTTCCAGATAATTTTCAACTCTACCTGCTAGCTTTTCACAAAATATGTTTTGCCATAGCTACGACAAAGCTAATACCAAACAGCAAAAAACAAAAAAGTAAACAGAACAAACGCCTTCAGAAATCACAGGAAAAATAGTAAAAAGGAAAGCGGCACACATAAATCAGGGTAAATCTGCGCAGCACGGCAATAAGTAAATTGGAGACACAGAGTTTTCTCCATAAAATACCGGAAGGACTTCCCGTATCTTTCATCTTACTGTTTGTTCTAGATCAGTGAATATCCACGTAGTGGAATCATTGTTATGGACTACCCTCGAATAAACCAAAAAAAACAAATGGGAGGACATAGTACACAGATAAACAGACATTGTCCGTCCGTCATGAGTATTAAAAATAAACACACAGACAGACGGACAAGAAAGTGATCTTATAAAATAGTTGCTTTTTAGAGTTCCGTTGCCAAAGGATAAAAACGGGACCCTATTACTGAGACTTTGCTGTCTGTCTGTCCGTCCGTCTGTCTGTCACCAGGCTGTATCTCATAAACCCTAATAGCTACACGGTCAAAAATTTTCACAGATGATGTATGTAGCCGCTATAACATTGAATACTAAAAACAAATACTCAAATACAACAAAAATGATTTTTGACATAAAACGCAACGACACCGCGATGTATTTTTACCACTGGCGTCATCAAGTGATGGAGTGAAGGACGGGCGCCAGTGGTAAAATACGTTTACACGCTCGCGTTCCATTTACTCCTTTACGCAAAAACTAAACAACCGATTGCTATCAAACTTTGTATAGAGATAGCTGGAAATCTGAGTTAACACGTTAAGCTACTTTTACTTTACTTTTTATCCCGACATCCCGTCCCGAATCGGGACTTAAGCGGGTAAAACTGCGGGGCGCAGCCTGTAATAAACAAGAAGCGGCTTTGGGTTAGTCAAAATAACATTGAAACGTTTATAAGTACAGGACCCTAAAAAAGCGAAAAAGTAAGAGCAAATCGCTTCCTGTTAAACACACTCTAACTTTGAAAGCTGAAAATTCAAGAGAAATTATAAACAAGCACGAA
Source organism: Idaea biselata (assembly GCA_958496205.1). Lineage (NCBI taxonomy): Eukaryota > Metazoa > Arthropoda > Insecta > Lepidoptera > Geometridae > Idaea > Idaea biselata. The sequence continues at coordinate 2,933,138 of OY292398.1, read as the reverse complement.
AAGGCGCAAGGGACCACATAAAAAGATTAACCCACATTCTACCAACGGAAATCGACGAAATAAAAAAAAATGTAAAAATGATGAGATATTCAAATGTTATGGAAGTTCGTCGAACAACATTAGGTAAATCGGCCTCGAGAGACCGGCTGGATCTGTCACGCGAGATGTTTTGTATTGAAGCGAGATATACACGCGCGAAACTTAGGTAGAACCACAGTTTACCTAGTAGGATCTGTCTCGGCAACTTATCCCGAGGCAGATCCTCCTTGGCAGCAGGCACACGGTTCCTTGGACTTTTTTTATTACTTTCTATATTATGTTGTGTTAAGATGTGCTGTATTCTTTTTTATATTGCTGTTATTTATTTTGTGTGTCTTGTTGCCAATAAATATTTTCAATTCTATAGTTGGCGCCTCGGATACAGAACCTAAAGAAAAGAAAGAAAGAAAATAAATTTATTCAGACAAGCACATAACCAGACAACAAGACAAATATAAAATAAAAAGTAGATAGTTCACATGAAACACAACTTGTCTTACATCTAAAAAGAACAATGAACACAATAAAAATAAAATCAAAAATATGCGTAGAGTAGTTAGTGCGTTACCTACCTACTTGCACGTGTTAGCACGTATAAGTACCTACAGTATGTTTTTTTAATTCAAGACTACGAGCTGACGTTTTGATTCTTTGTATTTAACATTTTTTCTTCAGAACCATGTGTCGAATCGTAGTCTACAAATAAGAAATGAAGTGTACGACTGTAGGTACGTGTTTACGAGGAGTGAAAACGTTTGTACTATTTAATTTAGTGGGGCGTTTTGAATTAGTACCTACCGATTGGGGTTGAGTTAGCCAGACTTATTTAATCAAGAAGCGAATCAAGTTAATAGGTGGTTGTCAATTCGGTTGACACTATTTATATTTTAAAAATGTTGACCGATTATACTCGAAGACAGCTTGGTCGATTGTTGTGATGAACAACAAACTGTCTCGCTCGACACACACTAAAACAAAAAAAATATTTTTTCTCAAATTTGTATCTTTGTTGATTAGAACATTTTTGCATAACTAAGTCTAAATGTAGATGTCTAGTCTAATATTAATAAGAGCCTACCTAGGTACATAGTAGGTTTGTAAAAGTAACAAAAAAAATTACACACAATGCAATCTAGCCACAAACTAATCACTAGGCTTGTACTATGGGTACTAGACAATGGATATACCTTTTTTTTATAAATACATAGGGATACAAAGAAATACGCACAAATGATACATAGAAAACACCTACACCAGAAACAAATATTAACCTACTTTAAACATGAATACCTGCACCCGGCGGAAATCCAACCCGCAAACTTCTGCAGTGCAGTCGGGCCTTCAGCCGACGGGCCACAGAGGCCGGCACGACATGCCTCAGAGGCCGATATAGATAAAACCCAACCATTAACGCTTAGGTAGGTTAGGTACGTACGTGACTTATCTAGTCTAGACCTAACTCATTAACTATCTAAGAGCAATTAATCCAACATAACACTACAAACTTTACAATGAGCCTAACATTAGAGTTAGGTTTAGAACGCACTTCGATTAAACGCAAGTGGTTTACGAATAGCTGAGGACGCATAACCGCTCATGTGTTGCAGACTATACTTTTAAGTAGAAGCCGTACATATGAAAAATAATAGAATATTCTGCTCGTAAAGGTAAATTATTAAAAGCTGGCATGAATACAAATTTACACGTTGTGCTTAAAGTGTCTCTATGATTTAGCATGCGGACGTAACATCGCACTTCATAGTTCAAAATATAGTCGCACATCACTCATATAAACTACACAAGCGCAACATATAAATGTCTCAAATAACTTAAAGGTGCCGTTGTATGGGGGTGGCCGAACATCAGCAGTGGACAAAGGCTGAGATGATGATAATATCGTTCTTTTCTTACATAAATAAATAAATAAATTCTGTGAACAACACACAGCGCCATCTAGCCCCATCTATCTAGCTACATCTTCATTCTTCTATCTTTTCCATATCTATACTAATATTATAAAGAGGAAAGATTTGTATTTTTGTGTGTGCACGTGCGTATGTATATTTGTTATGACTAAACTCAAAAACTACTGGACCGATTGGACTGGATCCGATATTCCCACGGACCCGATATCCCCACGGGACCGGGACTTACGCGGTTGAAACCGCGGGACGCAGCTAGTATATGTATATAAAAGAAAGTCGTGTTAATTACACTATTTAGGGTATCAGTAGGGTAGGGAAGTAGTAGGTTGGGCAGTAGTAGGGTAAGGTATGAACGGCTGAATCGATTTGCCTAAAAATTGGTAAGGAGATAACTGAAAACCAGAAGACGGACATAGGATATAAGTAAATAAATATACCTATCTAAATGTGTGTTTGCGCCAGCTCTTTCTAATTTATCTACCTGTAGTAAGTATATTTCTGCGTTCAGCATTTCCTGTAGGTACCTCTCTACCAATTCCTAGTCGGATCAGTTTTATTTACATTTAAATAGGTAAGCTCTGTTAGCTTACCTTTATTTTGTTTACACAGAAACATCGACAGTATTTCGGTCCCGCTATGAATAAAATTCGTAGGTTGAGTTATTTCTGAGATTGTTTGGGTTTCTGGAAGAAATAATGTTGTAAGCTTAGATGAAAACAAAAAACAGCAGATACGTTACCTAGTCTCGGAAAATGAGACGATAAAACTGCGTCTAGTTGACGCACTAGCCTCAGTCGTATGTCGAACCGTTGGCGCGTGAGCACGTGCTGTCACACTGCGATTATCTTTTTGAAATCCATATGAAATAAGATAAGAAGAATCCATAAGCACTTTTTTTTGCTTATTTACAAATGCCTGAATAATTCTTAGAGACAAATGTTTTTAAATACAATAATTTTATGAAAATGCAAGTAGGTGTTTCTAGTTCATTTTTCGAATACGCAATGTTAGAATATACCGTATCTACTATTTTTGTTTTCATCTAATGTTGTAAGACTGTACGATACAACTCCACATCTATTATAAGAAAGTTTGGAGAAATAATAATAATAAGCCTTTAAAAAAACATTTATTTAGAGATATTGGTTGCTTTCGGAGGGTTTGGTTGAGACATGAAGAATTGACCTTCATTATATATAAAGAGGTTGGTAGCCGGTTAAGTGATGTTTCGGGGCGTTCCTGCTGCAAAGGTTGTCCATTGCGGCTCAACGTAGGAATGAAGAATGCTGCTATACAGCATTTTGGGCAGCTCTGCATCGGGAACGCTTGGACGGTTTGTTGTTGTGTGACGGTGTGTTGTCGCGTTTGCTTTTCATCTACTAGGACAACTTGTTCAAATTTAAAAAATATGATTTGCCTGTACTACCTACATCTTTATTACAGCAGCAGGAACACAAAAAAGAGGTTTCCTACAGTGCAAAATTCGTTTTTATCAAATTCTAACCCGTTCTATCATTGTGTCACTTTATTCGACAGGTAGATTAATTGGTACGTGACGTGTCAGAATAAAAAGTTATTCGTCGTTATACCGGATTCGTAAACACCGAAATACGGCAAATCAACTCTATGGACTAACGATGGGTTAGCTCCTCAAACGTGGGATTTATTAATTTATTTATTTTACATTTAAGGGAAACCAAAGGCCTTTGTGGCGCGACGGGTTAAGGCTCGACTGCAATGCAGTAATTTATGGGTTCGATTTCCGCCGGGTGCTATTATAGTTATGCTTATAAAAATATTTGTTTCTGATCTGGGTGTTTCTACGAGTGTATTTACAAAAAAGGAATGTATTTACAAAAAACAAGCCAAGCAAGTACAAGCCTAGTGCTTAGTTTGATTTGGGGCTAGATTGAGCTGTGTGTAACGTCGTGCAATATTTATTTTTCTATACATATCTATCTACGAATTACACAATATAGTTTCGGTCATTACATTAGATATGCTTATACGAAAGTTCAAATCATACACCAACTAGTACCTATTCAGTCATCAGTAAAAAAACTGTTTGCCTCAATAATATTATCTATCTGTACTTCATGCCGATCCAGTCCGGTACTCCATACTGTAAAAAGATTATCTTCTTCTTCTAATATATAACATTTCCATGTCACAATGTTAGTTACCGTACTCCTCCGAAACGGTGCGACCGATATTTACCAAATTTTATATGCGTATTCAGTAGGTCTGAGAATCGGCTACTATCTATAATTTATAAGGCAAAACAACGTTTGCCGGGTCAGCTAGTCTTATATAACTGTCGGGATATTAAGTAAGCAAATAATTAAAGCTCTCGCTCGCCAGAAGTATGCATGCATATATCTCCCATACACCGCATTTGAGCTGTAATCAATTACCTATTTCGGTAATGAGGTCAATTCATCGCAGCTAGCTAAGCTAACTAAGCTGGTGTCACCTGTCTGATGCATCGTTGTGACGTGTCCATGTATCACAAAGCAGGCTTCACGATGGTGACGTCACGTGTGCTTCGGCTGACGATGATTCAGTACGTGTGGCGACTCTAGAGTGGTATTTTTGAACTGACAGCAAACCAATTCTAATGCGATAGGCTAATAACTAAGTGCGCGGTCTCGCTCACGATCATACGCAATGAGCGAGAGCATCCTATGTTACTCCTGGATACCGTATTATTGAAATCGGTCCAGTAGTTTCGGAGATTTCCCCCAAAAATACTTACTTACATACATACAAACATGTTACCAACGTTACCTCTTTATAATATTAGTATAGATTGGTACGTTGCAAGTTATAGATAGATAGATTAACGCTCTATATGCACAACGAGCAATATACAAAACAACATACATATGTAAGACAAATACACAGAAAGCTTAAAACTAAAACCTTGCACAAATGGGCGGCCTTATCGCTAAAAGCGATTTCTTCCAGGCAACCTTTGGATGGAGAAGGTCATTACAGCATGTGCAGTAGGCAAAGTGAAAATGAATCAGATATAGTTTCAGTTATAGTTTCAGGATGTAGTTATTTATCGCTGTGAGGCGATCCATTTTTGTTCCAAAGAAAAAACTATTTTCCCCATATTTTCCCCAAGCATTTTTGATGAGCACTAGTTTCCGTGCGTGCCCATAAACATTGGGGAACTCTTATCGTTGCAGATCATCCCCCACAAGCGACCAGTTAGGCCAGTTAGGTAAGGTCAAGTTACCTAACTTATAAGTAGGTAAGTCTTTCGATTTGTTTTATCAGTATACCTTGTGGTAGTAGGCAGGCATGCTTCTAAACTTCTATTTAATTTGAGGTGAAATTTTAAACAAAATTTTAAGAGTAGAAAGGTTAGACTATCATTTGGTTTTTATTATAAAAAGGGAATGTAAAATTCAAACTAAACTTTAGGCTTTAACTTAAAGTAAATATTAAACTTAAAGTAAAATATATAAACTTAGCGTAGGTAAATCTAGGCGGCATAGCTGGGCACCGTTAATCGAATAGTTAACTTCGTTAATCGTTAATCCGCTACAAATTAGCTTCGTAAAACATTTAAAGTCATGCAAAAGGCCCAGTTATAGGGCTAGTTGCGGAAACACACAGTATTGTAAGTAATATCCTCAATTTTTTATTAATCTAATTAATGTTTCAAGGCGTAACAGAATAAACAACTTTAACAAACTTTTTTTTTGTTATTGCTCCGGTTTTCCTTGATTTTTGATTCAATGTGAATCACATGATTATTGAAAAAGAAAACCCTTTAATTTTTTTGTGTCTTCTTCTCGTGGAAGTTATTGAATTCTCCGATCGGACCACTAGCTTCGAATCCAAATTTCAATGATTATCTAAAATTTTATAAATTCTATTATACAAATTTACATTCATCCGCAGAAAGAATACAACAATTTTCGTCAAAAAACTATCGGCAGGTAATTTGAGATCGTGTAAAATTGTAGTGTGAGGGGATTGAAACCCTCCACATGCTAACATAGTTGTTTAGAATTCATAAACCGTCCAAACGTGCTAAACAAAAACAAAAATAATGTGTCACAACAATTTGACTTTCAAAACTGACCATTTAACCTTTACAAGTGATTTCACTTTCGAAACTATTTGACTTATTTCAATTATGAGATTTATGAGAAATGGAATAGAAAAACAGCTAGTGGTTTGGAACGGGAAAGTTTTCTTACAAACTTAATTAACTGAATGGCACGAACTGTGTTAAGTATTTCGTAAAATGGGTTTTCATTTTAATTGTTTACATGTTTGAAAACATTTAAAATGCGCACTGCAATACTGATGAATGTCCAAATATATAATACTAGCAGCTCCCCGCGGTTTCACCCGCATAAGTCCCGATCACGTGGGAATATCGGGATCAAAAGTAGCCCATAGCCTTCCTCAATAAATGGACTATCCAACTCCGAAAGATTTTTTTAAATCGGACCAGTGGTTCCTGAGATTAGCGTGTTCAAAGAAACAAACAAAAAAACAAACAAACTCTTCCGCTTTATAATAGTAACAGATGTATAGATTAAGTAAGAACGCCGTTCGATTAAGTGATAATCCCATTTGCAGACTCGTCAATATTGCTCCCAGTGTCGAAAAAAATACGTTTGAAATAATTGCATACGAAAGAGATAAGTCGCCTGATAGTGATCCATTTCAAACCCGTCTTTGACGGGCGAGCTTCACCAGTTCCGAATTCAAACTGTTCGGGAAATTACACACTCCTTTAAAAAAGATGGATCAAAATTCGAACGTCCTTGTTTGAATACCCACAATCTAGGTAACCTAAGATATTAATATTTATATTCTATCCTACTAATATGATACATGTGAAAGTTTAGTATGTTTGTCGCTCCTTCACGCAAGAACCACTAAACCGATTACGATGAAATTTCATGACATGTAGATAGCTAAAGACCTGGAATAACACAAAGGAATTTATAATCCTTAGGATCGGGACTTAAGCGGGTGAAACTGCGAAGCGCAGATAGTATTATAATATAGCTAGGTATTATGAAGTAGGTAGGTATGCGTCATATTGCGCCAAATCGAAGATCGTCGCGATAATAGTTACGTAGGCAAGCTATCAAAATTACAAACGAAAGACGAACTATGCAGAAAAAGTAAAACGGTCTATTTTCATTCAGTTGGTATCCCAATTCTATCTATTCAAACAGAATGTCCAATCCTTTGTAGCACAAGGCTCATTTAAATAGGGCATTAGTTGGCAATACTTCTAAAACCGCAATCAAATGTTGCGAAACAATGGAGCACGTAGCGAATAACCGCTCTACTGGTGTGTGGCTTAACTTTTTAGGGCGATCTCGCACGGTTTCAAATTTAACCGCAATATTTTCAACAACACATTGTGCGAACGTGTGTACAGGGTTATGTCGGATTTTATTTCTTCTCCGTGTACCAATTACAGTTTCAAAACATGATTTTTTGTGTTGCTTTTACATTTACGGTTTTATTAAAATACAGAAGTTGTTTAATGTCGTATTTTAGACACGTTTTTTGGGTTAGGAAAGTTTATGTTTATGTTGTAATTTTGCGATACAATTTTGTTTGGATTTTTTTTAAATAAATTTTCTTAATAACGACTGTATTGAATCGTAAATTTTGGATAATTACACTGAAATTCCCAATGTATAAAGGTTTAAACAGCAGGATTCAAAACCACGACCTTCGGAATGAAAGTCGCGGTATCTACCACTAGACCAACAAAGCTCGAGGAAATTACTTTAAAAAAAAAGTTGTTGCTTCAGCCAAAGCATATAAGTTTGGTCCTCGAGACACCAGTCGAGCAGTCTCTAAAGAGCCTGGGGTTTTCTCGCATTGTCAATTGTGTAAAATATGTCTTCGAAGTGACTTACATAAAGTAAGATAGCTTATTGTCAGCGTTACAGCTATCTAAGCCATCCAAGTCGTTCTATAAAACTTTCTTTGTACTTACAAGTTTCGATATCAATGGGCAGATTCAGGGAACTTTTCTCAAACCATTGTTAGCTTCGTTTGTTACTAGTGTGGTTTATAAGCGAAGTTTGGATATTAGAAACTAGTGTCCAGAGATTCTCTCTCAACCGAGCGATGTTCCCGGTTGCATCCCTTTCGGGAGCCCGGGGTCCTCTAAACCTCAAATATTTAGAGTTGGCGCAGTAGGTAAGTCATCCATCATTGACCATACCTTCTGCAAATAGATTTGGTAATATTTTTACGGTCGGCCGCCTGCCTGACACCAACCCTTCTAGGGACCAACCAGTTTATCCGCCACCTCGCAGGGAGGTTAAGTTTAAGAACTTAAGGTTTTCTAGTCTCTAGACACCTACGGGAAGAGGTGGGGTAACCCTATTCTATGCCGGGGATACACGGCGAAGTGTGTCCAGAGATTCCTACTTTAAAAAAAATGAAAAAACAAAACCGGTCAAGCGCGAGTCGATCTCGCGCGCAGATTATTAAGTACTTACCCATTATACCGATTGCCGCCTTGTTAAAAAAAACACGTTTGTTGTACCTCACTTGAATGTTTATTTTATTTTGATTATAATATTTGATGTTATAGCGGCAACAGCTACGATAAATAGTTAGGACATCGTCTGTGAAAATTTCAACTGTCTAACTATCACGTGTCATGATGAGATATAAGGTGACAGACAGACAGTCAGTCAGACAGCGGAGTCTTAGTACAAGGCTCTCGTATTTACCCTTTGAATACGGAACCCTAAAACCTAGCTGAAAAAGCATAGTGCTCTTCATCTTGAATGTAAATTCTGTTAGCTTTGGCTAAAGTCTAAATTGGAGCAGGTATTGTTGGAATATCGAGAATTGGTATGAAATTCCATGAATATTTTGATAGATAACGACTTTATTTATTTTGTTTGTATAGTTGGTAAGTGTATAGTATTTTTGTGCAATTAAACACAACAACATTTTCTTATTGGGCGATGATTATCAAAGTGAATAAATTAATATTGCACTTAAAATTATGGGAAATTCAATCTCAATCTAAACAGTAGGTACGACTACAAATTATTAAATAACGGGGTATTTACCATGTTTTTAATTTGTTTTTGGACGAGCTCGATATTTCAACAGTAATTTCAAATGGCTTGTTCACGAGACTGAAGATTGCGGGTAGGTGATGACAGGGGCGTCTATATCGAACTACTCTCTTCCTAATTCGCGTGTGTCTTGTCTTGTCTTGAATTTCAATAGAACATCGCGAAAACAGAAGAAAAATCTAACTAGTAGGTAAATACATAAAAATATTCATAGGACTTCATATTTCTGAACGATTTCACAACAAGTCAGACTTTAGCGAAGGCTGCACGAACAACGCCTATATTTTTATATTGGAACCGAGAAAACCCTGGGTCCAATTCCCTAAAAGGTTACCTACTCAACAGTATCTTTTTTTTCCCGACTGCGCGACGCAAATAAGTGATATTTGGCTCTACAAAAGCCAAATGGATGACCCGACCCGGATGATTCTTACGTCAATTGTTTCTTCTAAGACCGACTGTCACTAAAGACATGACTGTTATCAAAATTCAAAAAGGCGACCATTAGACGCTACATTGTAAAAAGTCGAAATATGACAGGTATCGTTGAATAGGTATTTGGTAGGTATTATATCAATCTGGTTAGAGTTTATTGCGTCATAGCGCCAAACGGACTCATCCGTGATCCTATACGAAGGCGGGTGTAGAAAAGAAGAAAGAAAGATTGAAATTTGTTCAGCTGTCCATGCGTTCTTTCTTTCTGTCGGACGAGCGTGCTCCATCCCAAACCACTTTGTCGCCTGTCCTCTGATAATACCTTTGACCATTTGATCTTTTATGTCATTTCAGGTAGAACCATCTTGATCTAAAACGCTTTACATTTTTTGATTTGCTATATAAGGAGCGAGAAGAATACTAACGTTTCACAATTTTCTCGAAGAATAGCACCCTCGTTTATTTTGACTGTGCAAAGCAAAGCTACTGTTATAATTATGAATCATAACGCCTAAGTAATAAGGTATATTTTTACTTAAAATGTTGGTATTGTGTTTTTTTTATAACAAGGATCGAAAGTTCACAACAATAACAGACCAACATCCATCTTGGCTATCTAATATAACCGTGATGAGTGACGTTGAGTGATGACGTCACAGATTTTCAATACTAACGCCTCTGTCTCTCTCTCTCATTAAGATAAGGCTATTAATTATTGCGAGAAAAATACTAGGTAGTAGATCTGCGAACATCGTGTGAACACAAATCAGTGATGATTTATTCTAGACCGGGCCGTGTCCGGGCCGGGGCGGGGACTGGCTACTTTTGTATGAAGATACACGCGACACGGACACGTATATGCAAAACAAAAACTGTCTTCATATTACCCGTCCCTTGCCTGTCCCCGCCCCGGCCCGGACACGGCCCGGTCTAGCATCATACCTACTTACTTATTTACTAGGAACACCAACAGCATTACACACTATATAAACTAAGTAAAAAATAACTAGTATACGACCAATTTCGAAAATAATCATTATTTACTAAGTAGTTTCGTGCGTTTTGGCTTTGGTTGCCATTCAACGTGGCAACGCCACTAGTGTCATCGGAAAAGTAGCCTACGTGTTAAGAGGACAGTCTACCTACTCTTTTCTCCATACAAACTTTACAAACGTAGTCGACTGTTTCTTCCCTGGATAAAGATAGTATTAAAAAAATATGTTTATGCCATAAAGTCCTATATCAGCCATGACCATGCCTCTACGTTTTGATTTTTATCATTTTCTAATTTTTCTAATTTTTTTTCTTTTTTAATTAGAAAAAAAAATGGCATGGTCATGGCAGATATAGGTTTTATGGTATAAACATATTTGCTCCAATGTTATCCAGGGAGGAAACAGTCGACTACGTTTGTATGGAGAAAGAGTTGGTAGACTGTCGTCTTAATCCAGATATCCTACCTATCTACCTTCATACCAAGCTTCATCGCAATCAGTTTAGTAGTTTTTGCGTGAAGTAATAAACACACAAACTTTCACATTTATAATATTAATAAGATTCAATAAGTAACATAAGTAATAAAGTATCCTTCAATATAAGCAGTTAAAATAACTTCAACTAGATATGAAGGGAGTGTTTATTGCCATCGTAACCCTCCCATAAACCTCGAAGAGGTTTCTTTTCTCCAGAACGGCCGTAGACTCTCAAGTAGCCTATTAAATTATATGGAATACCTAGATTTATAATTATGAACCCAGTTTATTTTATACCTGAGACTTTCTCTGAATTAATAATTATTTAAGTAGGTACTTTTCTTACCTATGCCTTTGTTTTAATTGGTTTAGGGTTTTTTTAGTTTGTTTAGGTTGCATTCCCCAAAAGGTTAGCTTGGGAATGACGCCAGTCTCTTGGGAACGATGCCGCCGCGAGGGGCGCAATCAAAGATGTTTTTTAAGCTTAGTTTTATAATTTTTTTGTCATGCGTTTTTAATCAATATAATAACCCCGGTCTTAATCACGTGATTATTACTTTTTAATTTTCTTACCTCGACGTTTAGATTATTTTACAATAGCCTTGGTCGCGAGGTGGAGGAGGAGTCTTCTAGCGACCAATACTCAGGCAAGATACACAGACACACGGACAAACGAGTGTTCTTATAAGGGTTCCTTTTTTACCTTATAAGTTACGGAACCTTAAAATCCTATCCTAAGTAAGTAAACGGGTACCCACTATGTTTATTACTTCTTCACACAAAAACTACGAAATCTATTGCTGTCAAACTTGGTATACAGCAGATAGCTGGACAACTGGATTAACCTATACAAAAAGGCAATTAAAATGTTTAGATTGTAGTGGTCCAAACTAAATAAAAGGGCACCTTAAGGCCAATGACCTCAAACTCTAAAAAACAGCTGATTTTCATGCAAACTCAAAATTTTCGAAAACTACTTCGAATTTTCAAAACTTGTAGAACAAAAGTTGTTCGCCTAGACCTCTAGAACAACCCCCTTTCGGCTTAATACCCCCTCCTCGGAGCACGTTGTATATATACTTCGTTCTTCAACTGTAGACTATGATTTGATCTTCCTGAAAAAAAAACGTAAAATACAAAAACCAAAACATCACATCGTAGTCTGAAATTAACAAAAACGAAGTATAGGCTTTTTTGTATTCCGACATTCCCGTAGAAACGGGACGCGGGTAAAACCTCAGGACGCAGCTAGTAAAAAATAAGTAGCTGGTTTGGGTTAGTGGAAAGCAAATTGAAATGCCCTTTTTACGTAAACGACAAAAACTATAAAAATATTCGGTGGCTTTTGAGAAAGACAGATTTTATTTACCCTCGGGTCGAAAGAATTCGAGGATGTTGGTCGTTTCTGAGGGAATCCTTTGATTTATTGTTTTAACCCGTATAATTCATTTATATTAGACGCTACGAAAAATAAATTGTCATTTCGCTCTTGCCGTTTAGTAATCTTTTTTAGGTAGGTAGGGGGAATCCGCAATGAAACGGACACTATCTATAGATACCTCAAGTTTTTTTATCTACACTAATATTATATAGAGCAGGGGTTCTATTCTCAATAAATGATTGATTGATTGATTGGTTCCCTAACTTATTTGAGCCACGCCCCCCTTAGACCATAAAAAAAAAATCCGCGCCCCCCTGTCCTACAGTCCAGATTATCAGGTCTGAATAAAAAAAAACAATAATAACAAAATAAGTATTCTTATTGCTCATTGAAGTTTTACAAAGCCATACAAAAGGTATTTGGTAAGTAGTACCAAAGATTCTTGACAGGCGTCAATTTCAAATATTTTCATCGGTCATATCGAGCAGTCTGGAATGCATTCATTCTCTCAGCGATCCCGCGTGGCCCGCGCCCCCCTGGAAAGGTCCCCCACTTAGGGAATCACTGAATAGAGGAAGGATTTGTATTTTTGTGTTTGTGTGTCGTATGTTTGTAATAAATAAAATCAAAAACTACTAGACCGATTTCAATAATTTATTCACCAAAAGAAAGCTACATTATCAAGGAGTAACATGGGCTACTTTAGATCCTGATTCCCAAGGGTTCGGGACTTACGCGGGTGAAAACGCGGGACACAGCTATCAAAAATATTTTCAGGTTTTGCATAGCTTTTATCGCGGGCTTTGAGCTTTGAATGAAGAAATTTCGTAACGAAAAAAAACTTACACCCCCCCACTCTGCCTACCATGGCAACGTGGTACAAAATAAAAAAATAATTATAAATGCATAAGTTGATAAAAAAATGCTATGCAATAGCTTTACCGCGGCAGTCCGCGAGTGCCACACGTTTTTTTTTTGGTGTTCGCGCCATTGATGACCATAGACAAGGGCGTATAGTCACAGGCCCACAGGTCACCAATGGTGCCAACACCCAAAAAAAACAAAAAAATATTTTCGATAGTGTCCGTTTCAAAACACGCCTGTTTCATTGCGGATTCCCCCTACCTATATCTTTTTGGGTAACATCTGAAGAGTTTTATGTGAAGCCATTGATCTCAACCTTAACAGAAGATATGACATCGGAAGGAAGACAGTTGTACTCAGCCACTGTGGTAACGTTACCACAAACTCAATGATGCTTTTGATTTACTTCCCGTCAAAGGAACATAGAGTTGAAAGGAATATGTTTGAGGCATCACCTCAAGTACTTTTAGTAAGTATATTGTAGGAGATGAGAATAGAAGAGAGGGGGAAAAGTATAAAAGGCGACGCCTGACCGGCGACGCCCTCTTTCCTGTTCCAGCTCTTGGCGAGTGAACATCGTTGCGAGGTCTTGTTGTTCTTATTATTGTCAAAATAGTTAAGGTAGTTGTCATAATTATTGTCACATGTTATTGTTAGAGGTGTATTAGTTTTTGCTTTGTTTGGTTAGGTCTCATTTTAAGTTTTGTTTGTTAAAATTAAATTGTTGTTGGAAGTCTATGTGTTTTGTGGTTATTTTCCATTAGGTCATCGTAATTTTGTTTTTAAAAAAGTCACTTCTGGTCTAATTTCCTAGATGAGAAGTGGGATAGTTCCTGTTAGCCCACTTCCTTTGTTTCAGTGTTGTGCAGTGGTTTAGTTTTTGATTATTTTTGTTTAGTTTTTGTAGTCGGTGTAGTTCTTTCAATTAGGCTGTACAGCAGTTTTTCGTTCGATTTTGATAAGTGTGGTGATTTTGTCGTTGTAAATAGTTAAGTGCCGTTACGTGTTTGAATTGAGGCGGTTATTTTTCCTTTTTCGAATTTTGTTTGTTTTTGTGGGTTTTTGTTGCAGAACAGTTGCATTTGTTTTGTTTTTTCGTGAAAATGTCTGATCACGAGCGTAGTAATCGTAGTGAGGGTCGCCGTGACAGTCGAAGTCGTTATCGTGACCGCCGTGATAGTCGCGATCGACGCGACAGTAGGTATCGCGAGCGATCTGGTGACGAGAATATTCAATTAAGGCTTGAGATGAGAGCAATGATGGCTCGTCTTAGGGCGTTAGAAGAAAAATCTTCGGTGCGTTCAAATGATCAAGTGGCGCATTCTAAGGGCCAAGCAGTGCGTAATAGTGATATGCTAGTGCCGGAAAACACGAGTCGCGACATGTCGCCTTCACAACGTGAACGGGCAGGGTCGTCCTTAAGACATAGTGCATTACGTTCAAATCACATCGAACATGGTAATGCGGGTCGATCATCGCCGTCGAGGCGTACGCGTACTTTAATATCCCCTAGTAGGCGTACAGTGTTGCGATCGCGAAGTCGATCTTCTGTTCGTGAGCGTAGTCAACGTAGACGTACGCGGTCTAGATCGCAACCACGACATTCTGAACCCGTATCTAGCAAGTTAAACGTACAGTCGACGTCGAATCATACCACGGTTACCGATCGTATTGTTGACGCCATTCGTTCGATTAATTATGCGGGTAGGTCGAACCAACATTTTTACATTTCCAATTTTGATCCGAACTTACATAACATCGACGATTGGTGTGCCGAAGTAGATCGGGCTAAATCGCTTAACAACTGGAGTGACTACGAGTGTCTTTCGCGTATAGGAAATTGTCTGAAAGGTGATGCACGATCGTGGCTTAACGAGTGGGTATCGAGTGATCGTACGTGGAGCAACTTTAAGAAAGAATTCAGGCCGTTATGTCCAAAGAAACCTGACATCGCGAGTATTCTAGCAGACGTTATCAATACGAATTCTGATAATTAAGTACCCTACGTACGCAGATTTTGCGCGCCGTAGCTTGTTACGTTTACGTATAGTGCGAGGATTAAGTGACGAATTGATTTCGGCAATAATTATACGCGGTATTACTGATCCTAACATTCGAGCGTCAGCAACTAATGCCAAGTTGTTGCCAAATGATTTGGTAGAATTCTTTTCCATTTATGTCAAACCGATTAGTACTTCAAAGACCATTGGGTCGCGCCCGGTATCGTCTAATAGCTTCAAAACTAAACAAACTTCTGATTTCTTACGAAAACGAGGTAGTAGTGACTTGGTTTGTTTTTCTTGCGGCAAGTTAGGCCATAGACAATCTTCGTGTACAAAACGACCTAGGATCGATCAGGGATCAAGTAGTTCGTCTGCCATATCAAGTTCTACGGCTTCCAAGCCCGATTTTGTACCAACGAGACCCGAACCGTGTGCGTTTTGTAAGAAACCGGGTCACAAAAAAGAAACTTGTTTTGCCAAACAAAGATCGGAAGCGGCAAATAAAGACACAGTTAATCTTTGCAATATTTTGGTAACTTCTACAAATAGTGACGTTGTAGTAGAGGTTATTCAGGATGTACCAGTCGATATCTTGATTGATAGCGGTTCAACCATCTCCTTAATTTCTTCATCTTTGCTAATTCATTTTAAATGTTCGTGTAAACCCGCATTTCGAATTTTAAAGGGGTTAGGTAGTCAAGAAGTAGAGAGCACGTCGTATGTTACATTGCAAATTGAGTTAGACGGATTAACTCTCGAGGTAGATTTGTTTGTTGTGTCGTCCATGTTTATGAACGTTCCGATTATAGTAGGTACCGATGTTTTAAATAGAGACGGAGTTAGATATGTTCGTACTAAGGATTATCAGTTACTTACGAGGGATGATAGTAGATTAGAAAGAGTGATGACAATTCAATCTGAGGCTTCAATTCCAATCAACACGCCTCTTATTGACGATCAATTAGAAAAACTTCTATAGATAATTAACGAATTTTCTCAATATTTTATTTCGGGTACCGCTACCTCAACAGTAAATACAGGGTGTATGTCAATTAAGCTCAATTCTGACATTCCTGTCAATTATCGCCCATACCGTCTTTCTCATGCCGAAACACTTCGTGTTCGTGAAATTATTAAAGATCTTTTGGATAAGGGCATAATTGAGGAGTCAGAATCTGAGTATGCGAGCCCTATCCTTCTCGTCAAAAAGAAAGACGGGTCGGATAGAATGTGTGTGGATTTTCGGAAGCTTAACGAAGTTACGATTAAAGATAGGTTTCCATTGCCGCGTATAGATGATCATATAGACCGGTTAGGACACAATAGGTACTTCAGTAGCCTCGACATGGCTACTGGATTCCATCAAATTTTATTGGATAAGGAATCAGTACCGCTTACGGGATTTGTCACGCCTGAGGGCCATTATCAATATTTGAAAATGCCCTACGGTTTGGCAAATGCTCCAGTCGTTTACCAACGAATCATCGTCAAAACACTTCGCGAGTTTATTGAATCTGGCGATATCCTTGTCTACATTGACGATATTTTGATTTTAAGTAAAACCGTGAATCTTGGCCTTATTTTACTTCGTAATGTCCTGGACACGTTGACTAAAGCCGGTTTTTCAATCAACTTGAAGAAGTGTTCATTTCTAGCGACCGAGATCGAATACCTAGGACGAACGATTAGTGAGAATCAGGTTAGGCCGAGTCATGAGAAGGTGAAAGCCTTGATTAACTCAGCTGAACCACGAAATGTCAAGCAGGTTCGTCAGTTTATGGGCTTAGCCAGCTATTTTAGACGTTACATAGCTGACTTTGCCCAGAGGACTGCTTGTATCGCGGCTTTGACTAAAAAGGGAGTTAATTTTAACTGGGGTGTAGAACAACAGGCCGCCCGCAAGTACATTATCGAATGTCTTACGAGCGAGCCGGTACTAGTTATTTACGACCCTTCGTTGCCAATAGAGGCCCACACAGATGCGAGCTCTATTGGTTATGGAGCTGTTCTGATGCAAAAACATGAGGGTAGCCGCAAGCGAGTGGTATCTTACTTTAGCAGGCTTACTCAGGGGGCTGAGAGTAGATACCACTCGTACGAGCTAGAGACGCTTGCCGTTGTTAAGGCCCTTCAATATTTTAGGCATTATCTTGTGGGGGTACGCTTCACCGTAGTGACCGACTGCAACGCATTAAAACTTACTCAGCGTAAGAAAGATTTGTTGCCTAGGGTGGCTCGGTGGTGGGTATACTTTCAAGATTTCGATTTTGGTTTGGATTACCGTAAAGGTACCCTTTTGTACCATGCCGACTATCTTAGTCGGAATCCTGTCAATGTGTTCAGAAACCCCTGAACTGGGCCCAGGTTGCTCAGGCTTCTGATGAGGAGACTAGGTGTCTCATGCAAAGTCTGTCGGATGAACAATTAGATTCTTCTCGTTATGTAGTTAAGAATGATATCTTGTACTTTAAGTATACACCTACTGGTGACAATCCAAAGCTGTTATGTTTTATACCGAAAGGTCATAGACTTAGCCTTCTGCGTATTTTTCATGATGAACATGACCATCCAGGGGTAGATAAGACCGTTGACCTCATTATAAAACACTTCTGGTTCCCGGGGTTAAGAAATTTCGTGCTAAAGTATGTAACACATTGTTTGGTGTGCATTTCTCATAAGAAAGCCCCTCGTGCCCCTCTCCAGCCTATCCACTCCTGGGAAAAGCCAGATGCACCTTTTGAGACACTCCACATGGATGCTCTAGGACCTCTCCCCGAAGCTGATGGCTATCGTTATATTCTCATCGTAATCGATGCGTTTTCCAAGTTTTGTTTGTTGTACCCAATGTATCGTCAGCAGGACACTGACGAGTTAAAGCGCCATTTTACTAATGTCATTTCACTATTTGGAACACCTAAACTAATTGTAGCTGATAGGGGTCGAATGTTCCAAAGCGCTGACTTTCTTAATTGGGTCAAGGATATGGGCTGTGATACGCATCTGATAACACCCGAGATGCACCAATCTAACGGGCAAGCCGAGCGCTACTGCCGTACCGTACTTAACATGGTGCGCATCGAGTGTAATCATCGCGTACAAAGGTGGCCGGCTGTCATGTGGAAGCTGCAATTGGTTCTCAATATTACCAAGCACAGAACCACGCAACATTCAGCTTTAAACCTACTGGTAGGCATTGATGCAGCAACACCACTTATTCGAAGTCTGGTGCGCGACGTAGCCGTTGACGGTTCCAGCCCTAACAGGGAAGCTGTTCGCGAGATGCGTCGCCAGAGGACGTCTGAGCGTCTCCGCGCAAATCAGGAGTCCCAGGATACCTACGTCAATAGAGGACGCAAGGCACCTCGTGTCTTTGAACTCAATTCCTTAGTTTTTGTTAGAAAACAGGCACAAGCGACTGGGAAACTGGACTCCTGCATGCGAGGGCCGTATCGTGTGGTGAAGGTCCTTCCACACGGCCGCTATGAACTTCAGCTCCTGGCCGGCTCGTATGGGAAGTCGACGCAGGCGGCTGCGGAATACATGATTCCGTGGCAAGGAGAGTGGACTCCCGATGTGTGTGCTGATTTTTTCAATGGTAAGCAATTTTATTACTTAAGGATTATATCTTTTGCCTAAGTAAAGTGAAGTTTAAAGTTTAATTTTAAAAATGAATTGTCCCTTTCTGTACCTGTGTTAAGTGTTCTCTCGTTGGGTGAACTCGTAAAGGGAAGTTTTGTCTTGCAGTTAGGGTAGTCAGGTGTGGTACCCTAGCTGACGGATCAAGTGAGGTATGGTTTCATGTTATTGGATGGTGCTTTGGAGTTGCTCGAGCATTTCGATCCTAGTATATGGGACCTACCTTGGGTGGTTTTGTGTTTTTAGTTGGTGTTTATGTGTTGCTCGGACACTGTCTTGGAGTCGCTCAGACAGTGGTGGTCCTTGAGCGGTGGTACACGCAGGGTCACGTCACGGGTTGGCGTCTGACGAGTCGTGGTGTGTGACATATGTTTGTGTGGATAACATTGTCATCGTTTTTATGATATTTTGGGTTGAAACATGTTTTTATGGGTACTGATTAACACACGCAAAGTTATGTCTCACGTAGATCTCTAGCGAGCCGTGAGGGGCACTCCCCCGACGGGTCCTGCCCCAGGTGGTTGGTACAGATATTTATTTGTTTCATATCCGCTGTGCTTAGGTCTATGCCAGGTGAGCTTAGCTTACAGATGTGTCGAATTATTATTAATTTTTGAAATCGACACCTAGGTTTCCTAGTTTGTGCTTTATTTTGTTGGACATGCTGTTGTGTTGTGTATTTTCTTCTGTACAGATGCAGAAGATGCAATTGAGGAGTCCGCTACTCCCAGCACCAGTCAGCCTGAAATTGAGACGCCTGGTGACGCAGGCGAGCCACAACCCAGCACGTCAGGGACGCAGAGATGCGTCGAGGTTCCTGCTGCGCTGTCAACCACTTCGTCAAGCGATGAAGATTCGGGAACTTCAATGCCAACTCTAGAGACAGATCTCCAGAGTTAGAAGAAGGAGTCCGAGGACGGCCTCCTGTCAGGAGAGGCCGTGTAGGAGATGAGAATAGAAGAGAGGGGGAAAAGTATAAAAGGCGACGCCTGACCGGCGACGCCCTCTTTCCTGTTCCAGCTCTTGGCGAGTGAACATCGTTGCGAGGTCTTGTTGTTCTTATTATTGTCAAAATAGTTAAGGTAGTTGTCATAATTATTGTCACATGTTATTGTTAGAGGTGTATTAGTTTTTGCTTTGTTTGGTTAGGTCTCATTTTAAGTTTTGTTTGTTAAAATTTAATTGTTGTTGGAAGTCTATGTGTTTTGTGGTTATTTTCCATTAGGTCATCGTAATTTTGTTTTAAAAAAAGTCACTTCTGGTCTAATTTCCTAGAATATTATATCTTAATGACTGAAGATCGTAGTTTTAACCTTAGATGAAAACAAAAATAGGTAGATACCGATATATTCTATCATTGCGTATTCGAAACATGAGAGCTAGAAACACCTACATGCATTTTCATAACATTTTTGTATTTTTAGAAACATTTGTCTTTAAGAATGATTTAGGCTTTTATTTGTAAATAAGCAAAAAGGCATTCTTATGGATGTCAAAAAGATAATCGCAGTGTGACAGCACGTGCTCACGCGGCAACGGTTCGACATACGACTGAGGCTAGTGCGTCAGCTAGACGCAGTTTTATTGTCTCATTTTCCGAGACTTGGTACCGTATCTTTAGGTTTTTGTTTTAATCTAAGGTTTTGACTCATCATCATCATCATCTTAGCTTTTATCCGTCCACTGCTGAACATAGGCCTCCCCTATACGACGCCACGAATAGCGATCGCGAGCTACCTCCATCCAGTGACTCCCCACAACTGTATTCTAGACTACGATTTGACACATCTTATTGAAGAAAAAAATGTCAAACACAAACGTCAGTTCAAAAACGTCATAACGTAGTCTAATATTTAAAAACGTAGTATTGTTTCTAACTCTACACGCAGCTCGCTCCTCACACCACAGCCCTCGGTCCTCAGACAGGGACTTAAATCCTACTATCCTATCCTATCCTATCCTATCCTATCCTATCCCACTTCCTACTATCCTACTAATATTATAAATGTGAAGTTTGTATGGATGATTGGATGTTTGTTACTCTTTCACGCAAAAACTACAGAACCGATTGCGATGAAACTTGGAATATAGATAGCTGGACACCTAGAATAACACATAGGCTACTTTTTATCCTGTAATTCCCGCGGGATCGGGACTTACGCGGGTGAAACCGCGGGGCGCAGCTAGTTTGCAATAAATCAATGAATTATTCTATTATTATTTGAGAATAATTAGTAGTCTCTGTATACCTCCCTATTGTACATTTACCAGTCTCCCTTCAGAAGCCAAACATGACTTCTCCAGTCGCGTGATTCGAGCCAATAACCAGTATCTCTATTACATTTATTACCCATCCCTTTGTGGTAAATATAGATACAATCTGCGATACGACATATCGTGTTTCGGCAAATATTGTGATAATAACAACAAAGATATATAGGTACTTTGTAAATAAGGAGCGCAACATTGTGTAACAACCACTCTATTTCTTATTTCATCATGTATTCTTTTACGAATATTGTATGTACGGTCGTAAATAGGTACCTAACTACCTAAGATTTTTTCTTGGTGAAATTCTTAGCGATTTTCTGAATAATTTTTTGAAACCTATTGTCTTGCTTACTACTAATAGGTATAATTAATGAG
Organism: Idaea biselata; assembly: GCA_958496205.1. Taxonomy (NCBI): domain Eukaryota; kingdom Metazoa; phylum Arthropoda; class Insecta; order Lepidoptera; family Geometridae; genus Idaea; species Idaea biselata. The sequence goes on along the minus strand of OY292398.1, from coordinate 2,911,640 downwards.
AAAGTTTGTGTGTAAGTATGTAAATAAGTAAACGAACATTTTTCTTACTCCTTCACGCTCCTTCAGTACCTTTTCTCTTGTCCAAACACCCTACCTTTCATCTTTTTTCGCTTCTTGTCCATCCAAAGGTTGCTTGGAAGAGATCGCTTTAAGCGATAAGGCCGCCCATTGTGCCACCTAGATTAAAGTTGTATAAGTTTTTATTTTTATTGTAATGTTTTGTTTTTGGTGTTGCAATAAAGATTTATAAATCAATCACGCATAAAATTTCTAACCCGATTTCGATGAAACCTGGTATGCAGATAGCTGGAGATCTGGATTAACATATAGGCTACTTTTTATCCCGTTTTTCTCCCGGATGTGTTTTTAGCAGTATGAAAACTGAAAATAATCAATATAGCGAAATTTAGACGGGATAATGTAGGGTGGTTTTTTTTTTTCATCCAACTATTTCGAGTCTCAATAATAAGTAATTAAATGAGAAGGTATGTTTGTTATAGACTATAGTACTCATTTACTTACCTACACACAAACTTTCACAATTTTTTATTAATATTAGTAGAATAAATGCATTTTAGAGGTACCAAATTTACCTGCATATTGCATATACTGGGTAAGTTCAATTGTATCCTTTAGCCAGGTTACAGCAGGTCAGGTTTGTAATCTTGCCTGTGTTCAAGGGAAAATGATTTTCAAACGAAGTTACCTAGGAAAATTGAGCATCACGTAGTATACGGTAGGTAGGTACCTACCTACATTCTGTTCGTTTATTGTGCACCACAGACTAAAAACTTACTAACGTCTTATACTCTATTTCAGAAACTTAGATCAAAAATGTAAACAAAGAACTGTCAATTTTAAAGCAAAAAATAAATAGCGATCACTTCCAGAGTAAGAATATTTTTTCTCTCTATTAATAATATTTTTTCTATATGTGTAGGTACATTGATCTTAAATATGTAATAGATTAGTGCGCAGTCTACTCGCTTCGAGCATACAATAATGCACCTACCTAGTATTAAATTAAATTAATACTTTTAAGTTAAAATATACCTAAGTAAGTAATCCTGAAGAAGGGACCTGGAAAGGTCTCGAAACGTTGAGCGTTGTAACAATGCTAAAAGTAATAAAAACCACGCTTTAATTTCAATACAACATCGCGAAAACAGAAGAAAAATCTAAGTAGGTAATTATATCATAAATTTATACCAGCACAACAAACATTAATTGGTATTTATTTTTCAGTATGATCAAAATATTCAGATAGGTCCAAATAAATGATTAAATAAAATAAAATAAAATAAATAAAATAAATAAAATCCGTTTTTTGTTTAAATTTTTGATCTAAGTGTCTGAAATAAAGATAAATAAGTACACAGTTTGAATACCATATTTTGGTACTTAAATAATGGTATAATAGACCTACTTCGTGATAGTAACTACAAAGACATTTATTTAGAACTACAATTTGGTTTAATATTGTTAGTTGACTAATATCCTACTTCTTACCACTATATACAACCAATAAACAACAAAAAATTATAAATACGATACACAATTAGTACCATACGCTATCACTAGATGACGCCACTACATCGCTACCGTCTCCGCTGAATCGCGGTATCGTTGTCGCGCCCCGCCGAATGACGTTCTCGACGGAAATGTGTATCGACAAGACCTTACTTCATAGGATCATTTCTATAGTAAGCTCTTCACAAAACTCTCACTCCATGTGAGCGTACCATAACCACGATGAGGAAACGTAGCGCGGTGCCCTGAGCGTGAGGCGGGCAAGAACTGCAAGTTCTTAGCCCTCGATGATCGTTCGCTCCCTGCTTGCAGGGAGAGTGGGGTGTTGTCGCTGGCTGAGTGGTTTTTTTAAACTTATTAAACCTATAATAATATTATAGTTCTGCCGTTCGCAGAACTTCTAGCTAATTGAACTAGTAGTTCAATGCGAACAAAATAGACTTGCGGAGATAACAACCGGGACCAACTGCTTAAGAGGAGTATCAACGCCAACGACCTTGAAACTGAAAATCCCTGTCGGGCTCATCGAAAATTGTTGATTATTTCATGACGGAATGTCGTAGAACTTTTTTTTGTGCACAAATTGTAGGTGACATTGTTTCCTACATTTTGGTGTAGTTTTAAGACAAGAACCTCCTATTGGTGCAAAGCCTATCCAAATTTTAGACAAAAAATGTCTGATTTGGCTTAAATGTCGATAGGCTTCAATACGTTTCGACATATTTGTATGGAAACTGCACTAAAATATCGGAAACAATGTCGCCTACAATCTGTACACAAAAAAAAGTTCTACGACATTCCGTCATGAAATAATCAACAATTTTCGATGCGCCCGACATGGATTTTCAGTTTTTCAGTATAGGGCCCTTTACGTGCCTTCCCAAGCACGAAGGAGCTCAATTAAATCCATCCAAGTAAAGACCGAGCCAGGCGTTGATTAACCAGCCCGATTATACAAGATCTTTGGGCACAGCTAGGCCAATGAGCTTCTCAACCGGCAAAGATGGATCTCGGCCGATCGAAATCCAACTGGTCTATAGGAAGTTGCTTCTAAAATTTCATTTCACCTGCAACGCAGCTCTACACCAATTCAACAGAATCAGAATATTTCCCCACAAATAAATAAAATAGCTTACCGTTCGTACAATTAGTTCGACACATTTAGCCCACATTAGGCTCACTTCCACACCTATTTGGATCGAATGAACTAACTGTAAACTCTATTTCAGAAACTTAGATCAAAAATGTAAACAAAAAACATACATTTATTTGAAAGTGACAGCTTTTTATCTACTTTTTTTTTTTAAGTGACAGTTCTTTGTTTACAGTTTTGATCTGAGATTCTGTAATAGGGTATACTCCGGAATAGCTAGTGTTGATCCATGTTGTACGACATTCATCAGTGATATAATAATTTAGAAAAAAATTACAAACCGAGGACCCGAGGAACCGAGGGAATGCCGCCAACATCTTGGGGACCATGTCTCGGGAACCCGGGAGGGTGTCTTCGACGACGGGTTTTTTCTTTTTAGATTTAAGTTTTAGTTTTAGTGTTGTTTGTATTATTTATTTATTTTTCACCTTTTATATTTAGAAAATTTATTTTAGAGGAAAAAAATTTGAATGCTATTTTTCCTCTAAAATAAATTTAAATAAAATAGCCTTGAGCTACATACAAAAATTAAAAAGAAATTTATACCTTTTATATTGTTTGTCTTTTTGTATGTTGTGTTTTTTGAATAAGTAAATGATTTATTACAAACTTTATGTTAATACGTCATAAAATAGCATCTCGTTAGTTCGTATATTTAAATATTGTAATAACCGATTATTGGCGTACGTCAATTATCCATGACATTTATAGGTTACATAATTTGAAAAAAGAAATACGATTTTTATGTACTTAGATGCTATTTTGTAACGTTATAACGTAAAGTTTGCAATTTATTTTATTAAATATGAGTACTGATTATTTGAAGAAATGCCAAAAATTTGCACCTGACAGGACTTGAACCTGCACTGCAACCCTGACAAGACCCTGACATCTACCAGCTGCAGATTACCGGTTTGTATTTTTCCATTTACATGAACAACATTGAGATGTTGAGCTTCCATTTCAGATTCCTTTTAAGTCCAGTCGGGTGCAAATTTTTGAAAATAATTTCTTCAAATAATCAGCCATCCAAAAAAAAAACAAATATATAGTACTACCGATAAAATGTCCTATTCCACGGATGGGTTGACGACATTTTGTATTGTAATTTGCTATTCCGGATTAGTTAGTCCGACGTAGTGCAATCCAGCCTTAAGTTTTAATGCAAATCCTAATGATCCTAACGGGTTTAATATATAGAAATAAGCCTCTATCACCGTAAGCTGGCGGTTTACCGCGGTTTTACCTGTGGAATTGGTTCGGAGACTCTGTTTAATATTATGCTAATGTGGATTTATGGAAAGAAGATTAAATTACTTAAAGGGAAAGCGTCTTGAGTGGCAGCTGCTTGTAGCTGAAATAATGTAAAATGTATCGTCACATCTTTTAAGTACCTGGTAGATGTAAAAATAGGTTGTAACAGAGCTAATATTTTATTTATGAACTGGATTCTTATTAATGTAGGGTACATCTCTACATTAATAATTGGTAATCTGACTGTACACAGTCAGATTACCAATTGTGTATACAGCGCGCACAATTATTGTGGATGCTGTTGGTATACTTAATTGGTTAAACTTATTAAACTTGGTCATCGTTTATGTAAGGGGGTAAATGTCGCTTACTTAAATCATTAAGTTATGTACAGTTAGATTACTAATTAAGTATACAGCACGCACAATTTTTGTGTTGGTAATTACAAAAATGTAATAATTTAACATTATTATTGGTAATCTGACTGTACCTAAGTGTAAAGAGTTTGTTCTATTGCTGTCGTTCTATCTTCTATAGGTGCTATTTCTTAGATCACTATTACTTACTTCTAGCGAGTTACCGCAAGTTTCTTCTACCGATAGTACAAGTATTGGTTACGATTAACTTAAAATATTAATAAAAAACAAAAGATCCACGACACAAAAAAATGGATTCTTAAAATCACGAAATCGTTAAGTTAAAAATACAGAAACATTTTTTTACATAGTTAATTGCAACATTAGTAAATAGGTATTTCTTTTAAAACATTTAAAACACTGCAAAAATAGCCTTTGTTACTCAGGGTGAATGTAGCCTTTTAATGGTTAAGAATTTTTTAAATCGGTCTAGTAGTTTTTGAGTTTTTTCTTATCAAACATACAGACACACACACGCACACACTAAAATACAAATTTTTCCTCTTTATAATATTAGTGTAGATGTAAATGTAGATACCTATACCTATTCATTTACATTTTACATTTTGTCCCAAATGCCTAATTTCAAATTTAAAAATATCCAATCCGAGGATAAAGAGCCTTCATGAAACTCAAGAATCGAGTCAGGTTTGTTAAAACATTTTCTATTATTTGCAAATTGGTAGCTTTGTATCTCTGTCCCAGAGGTTTACTGTAACTTTTTGCTTTGTTTTATTGCTGTTATTTACCAAATAGACATAATTAGTTTACTTTTATTAGCCGGCGGTCTCTGTCGCAATTCCCCAATGGATGTTTTTCTACCGAGATCTTTGTAGCGGTTAATTGTTGCAAGCAATGACATTATCTACTACTATCACTATTTATTTAAGTGACTTTTTTCCAACGCAGACATAAAGTACCTAAAAGAAGATAAATTCTTGTACCTACCTAAACAGTTTGTTGTATCTCATGACCTTGTCCATACTAGTTTAGGTTTCGTGAGTACATTCACGTGCATATTGTGCCTGTGTGAGTGAGCTGCAACGCTAATAATATAGGTTATAAGCAGCGTGTGTATACGTTAACTGTCACTGTGCAAAATTCCACACTTAAGCGGTGACCCATTAAAACACTGTATGGTCATCCAAGGCGCTTCTTCGAGGTCACGCACACAGACGCAAAGTGTACGTCAACCGTGTGAGTGTGAATTTACTCGCACGACCAAGGCCGAGATGCTGTCGTGTGATAAAAAACTGTACCTATTTTCTTTAAGAAATATATCGTTAGCCCTAGTCTGGGCAACTACCAAGGGCAAATAATGTAGAAGAATTTCACAAAGTGGGAACAATGGAGGCGTTCCCAATACACACCATTAATGAGAACCAGAACCTGATAATGGTGCTGGTAATGTCTGATCAGAATTCAATCTACTCATCTAAGCGTAGATTGCAGACATTACCATATAATTGTGTCTTCGATCTAGAATGCCGGACCAAGATTTCAACGCAATTTAAACCAATGCATATAACGTTGCCTTAAATTACGTTCCCCAATATAAGTTGAGTTAAAATTGAGATACATTTTCTACAATATTTGCAAAACACAGGTAGGTATATCTACTTGATATCTATAAGGCAAGACAGAGAGTCTGGTTCTACTCTGTAAGCAAACTCCTTCAAGGTTCGTTAATGCTGTTCCGCGGGAATGTACTGCAATTTGTCCTCGGCGACGTATCTAGCTCATATACCATTTAGGTATGATGAAACATTTAATACAAAGGAAATTTTAAGCTGGAATAATATGAAGTTGTATGAAGACTTCATACAACTTGCCTATAGCCCTCGCTTTTAGATATAGACGAGGGTAAACCTGATTGTTGGCGTGGCGATACAGGCCGTGGCGAGCATGACCCCTTGAGTTTCTTGTGTCTTCTTCTCATTGGAGGTCACGTTCCGAAGACACAGTAGATTAAAACTGACATTTCAAAGATATATCTTGCTAATATTTGAATGAATAAACGTACTTTGATTTTTAATTATTTTTTTTTTGATCATCGGCACGCTATATGATGTTATGTTTGTAGGGGGAATCCGGAAACGGACGTGTTTTGAAAGGCACTATATACACCTATCTCAAGTTTTTTAATGAAAAAATTTATGGTTTTTTGGGTGTTGGCACCATTGACAATGGTCTATATATTGGCTTTATATACTTTGAGTATATAATATAACTTATTAACTACACTAGAACTCAGCCCCTTCTTTCAAGTCCAAAAAAGTCCTTAAAAGGTTATATCTTATCTTTAAAAGGTTTTGTGTATAGTAATTGAAGTCTAATATTCCATTACATTATAATAATGGAGTACCTACTAAACGCAGAGGATAATATAACGCAAGCAATTCTTCAAGAAAACAACTGTCAAATACGAGTATTATGACTCCAAACATGAGTAGGTAGATAACAGACAGATCGATTAAATACTAAGTTACACCATATAAGTACACACGTTTTAAAATAACGCTGATGAAAGTCTACTAACTTACTCTTACTAACGTTTTTTTATCTATTTCTAATCAGAAATAAAATTTAGAAAAATTGGAATATTAAAAAATTCAAAACGTAGGGGCGCATGGTCAATAATAGTCATGGCCGATATAGTTTTTTTTTATGGCATAAACATATTATTTTCTCTAATGTCTTTATCCAGGGAGGAAACAGTCGACTACCTACGTTTGTAAAGTTTGTATGGAGAAAAGTGTAGGTAAACATTCCCCTTAATCACCGTGGACTGGGTTTGTATCCGAGGTGCTACTAGCGTTTGCTGCCGCGCAGATTGGGAAGACCCAGGAGACCCAGGAAGTGCTGGCTGGACGTATGTGTGCAAATGCGCAAAAACTTGAAAGGAAACCGTAGGCTCCCGAAAGGGATGCAAACGAGAACATCGCTTGGGTAATGATAATGAATAAATCATTATAATAACCACAAAAACCTCCAAATACATTTTTATGCCGGCGCCTCACGTGGGCTTATGACTTGGTTCCAACGTTGGCTACGAATAGAATGGCCAATAATTGCAACCAAGGTTACGGCCTCATATGGGCTCCAATATAATTGGGAAAACACTCATGCCAAGAGCATTGGAAGGCTGGACGTTCGAGCAGATATCATTTATTCATCAAATTTATTGCTCGTGTAAGTCATGTCGGACGGGACACTTTTCGCTCTGGCTACTTATGCCCACACATTGAGCACATATTATTATTATTTAATTAGTCAAAGGAAAAAGAAGCCAAGAAAACGGCGATTCTGTGTGATAAACATATCGTATAAATAAACAAAATATGATATGATAAACAAAAACATATCGCAGCACGTCCAGCACTCACTCACATCGGCAGAGCGCGTACTGAATAGTACTGATGCAACCAATGTGTGGATCGAGAAGCGACGTTGGACCCAAGTTGCCCCCCCGCCTACACACTTCACTCCCCTAGCCTTTGAACTTGTACAAAAAACCGACACAAGTCGGGTTGACATTGGCTATTGGACGCAATGTTCTGTTTTTATCCAATAACGTTCCAAGATCGATCCTCACATTGGTGTGTTGGATCCAACAGTATAACTTGGAGCCAACATAGCCCATGTGACGCGCCGGCATTATACTTGAAGGAGGACGTCAATTTTACTGTTCCTTTCTCTTTTACTTTCGCTGAAGAAACTGGGCAAAAGAGAGGTGTCCCAAACAAAAGCGTCAACTCATACATTGTCACCAAAACAACTCGATGCCAAAACACAACAAGCTCTTTTATTCGGAGTTCATCGTTTGGAAAAACAAAAAGTCGCATTAAGAACAAACGTAAATAGGTATGCGCACCTACCTACCTACCTATATAAATAAACATGACTTAACTTTGAAGCACAAAGAGCAAATTTTAGAAGTTTCTAGAAGCCGTCAAAGAAAGCCGTATGAGAGACGCGCATTCAGGAGTCGTGTTTCGGAACTGTACTTTGAAGAAAACAGTTTTTATGTTGTTAAGCGAGTGCGTATGAAATTATACATTAGGTAATATCTGCGCCTCACCCGCGTAAGTGCCGATCCCGTGGGAATATAGGGATAAAAAGTAGCCTATGTGTTATTCCAGGTCTTCAGGAGTTTCATGGTAATCGGTTCAGTGGTTTTTACGTAATTAAGTAACAAACACACACACATACATACTTACAAACTATCAGTTATATAATATTAGTAGGATACATGCGTACCCATATTATACGGGCCTATTAATAAACGCGTACTAAAATCGAAGCAGTTGGTACGATTTTAAACTAACATAGATAGATATAATCATTTTTTCCGCAACAAAAAAACACACTAGTAGGTACAACGGAGTAGATACAACAGATGTGAGGTGAGTTGTTAGGTTAGTAGGTAAATATCTATATAATATACTATTTGTTGGATTTTTGGTTTGACAGACATCATAATATTTTGAACGATAGCCCTCATATAACCCAAGCTCTGTGACGTCAGAGCTATGTCGCTATTTGGGTCGGTCGTCTTGAAAATCAATTCCAATTGAAGTTTGACAAACTTAAAGGGTCGGTCGGTACATATCTGACGGAAAATGCGTCGCATATTATCGGTCGCGTAACGCCGTAAATGTCAATTACGTAGTGTATCATTCAACATTTCACACTCAACCGATGATGCGTTAGCGAATGTTGCAGGTGGTCGATACGCGACGCATTTTCCGTCAGATTTAGCATTGAAACAATGATAAAAATAATAAACACCATGCGATTAAAACCGAAAAATGAGTTTAATTTCAATCCAACATCGCGAAAACAGATTTTTTTTAGATTTTTCGGCTAAAACTTGACTTTGAACCAAAAAGAAGTTTTTGTCTTGAAACTAGGTAGGTACACCAAAATGTAGAAACCTACAATCCATATACAAAAAAAAACAACATTCCATTATCAAAAATTGTTGATTATTCCGTCATGAAATAACCAACATTTTTCGACAAACTCGACAGGGATTTTGAGTTTACCGGCCATACATATATACCTCCTACATTTATCAAACTTCAATCGAGTTTGATTTCAAATAGGAAATAGCAATGCAGCTTCAAGTCCTTGTTTGCCAAAGCAGAGTTCGTCTATGAGTACCTATTTCAAAGTCTTTTTGATAATGTCGTCTTTGTGTCTGACATGGTTTGCTCTAGGAGAGACTAGGTAAGTAAGTACCTATTATTTCTTTGTAAAAGCTAATGGTTCTTCTTGTGCGTGGCTTGTGAAGCGTACAGAAAGAAATTGAACATTAGATCAGCTTACACTGTTGATTGAATTTGTCTTTATACTTATCTCGACTTTATGGCGACATTTTGAGGGTTCGTATTAGTTAGATTTAGCTGTTAGTTGTCTCACATGTGATCTTTGGATCGCGCAATTTGTGGAAGATTGCGGCAGCGCGCGGCTTGAGCGGACAGACCGACTTTGTCTATCTGTCCGCTCAAGCCACAGATAGACAGACAAACAGACTTTATCTATCTGTCTCTGCCTGTCTGATAGATTTTATCTGTCTGTCTATCTGGTAAAATAAGTTTGTATACATATAAAAAAACGTCACTATCACATCCATAAACACACAACCCGCCCAACATCACCCAACCCGCCCCGGGACCCGCCACCAGAGTTTTGCGATGCCAACCATGCATTCCCTTCCTACTTCGAATGACTCATGGACGAAAAGTATATTCGAAGTAGAAAACCTTTGAGGCCAATCTTTCGACCCACAGGTAGAGAATTTAAGGTAGGTAACGATACCTCAATGGATGACGGGTCGGCATTAAACGAATGCCGACTCGTCATCCATTGAGGTATCGTTACCTCACTGAACTGTTGTCTTTAGGTAAGTGACGTGCTACATTGTAGACCAAAACGTGTGCTTACCAAAAATAGGTTGATAGGACTTGAGAACTACTTCATGCTTTTTAGGGTTCCGTAGCCAAATGGCAAAAAACGGAACCCTTATGGATTCGTCATGTCTGTCTGTCTGTCCTCTTCCCCTTCGTGCCCTTCGTGCGCGAGTCCGACTCGCACTCGCCCGGTTTTTCATATATTTGCAAAGCAATCGAAGATCCACTGTCGTTTTTATATAAATTTCGTTTTTGCATACCGCGTCGAGCTCGAGCCATGGGAACAAATATCGTATACGATCGTATATGATGAGAGAAGGTCCCAAGGACATTCTGCGTTCCATTTTACAATATTGAGGTCAGCGGAGAGTAATAAAATATCAAAAGATACCTGCTGTCATTCGTCATTGCATTTTTGAGTCATGTTACGTAATCTAAATCCTAATATTTTTCGTTTTAAAACGATTGCCTCCCAGAAAGCATAGGTAGGTAACCTATATTTCTCAATATTTTATTTATACGTAACCTAGAAATTAATGTGTGACATACCGCTTGACACCGTGATACACTGACTTTCGGATTCTCGATATTTTTAAAAGTCGCCAACTTTAACAGTGGTTAACTTTACCAGTGAAGTATCACTTTCTTTTCGATTTAGTCTTAATAATAAATTATTGAATAATGCTTTACCAAAATGTAAATTAAGCAAATAATTACATAGACAAAAACTTAAAACTAGTGTGGTACAATGGGCGACCTTAATAATAATTTAGAGAAAGTGTCTTACGGTTGTTAAAAATCTCGAGAAACCTAGGCTAGGGTCAACTCTCATTACTCTCTTAAGCTTTTTAAACTAACACGACTGTAACTTATAATTTTATATTTTTCCGAGTCCTTATCCCGTGATTTTTACGACCATCGATCGTTTCGACCATGTAACAATGGTCTTGGTCGCGAGACCATTGTCTCTATTGAAGTGAAATAAATACTTGCACCCGGCGGGAATCGAAACCGCAACCTTCTGCATTGCAGTCGGGACCTCCCCCGACGCGCCACAGCAGAGGTCGTCATGATGCTTTTGACGTTTTCAACTTAATGATGCTTTTGAAGTTTTAGTCGTCATTCATTTCATTGTACAAGCTTCTGGCTATGCACCTATGTTATTAGTTTTAATCAAGAAAATACAGATAATTTTATGAACTCCAGTAATTTCATATCTAAAATAAAAGAATAAAATAATATTAGGTACGTATTTTACTGCGAGATTTTAGTTAGTTGCCTAACGGGCCCTGATTGCGCCATATGGAATTTATTCGACAGAAAAACCTACAAAGATTTTTTCAACCGTTCACAAATGTAGGTCGTGAAATTATTTTATTGTAACATTTAGGTACACTAGCCTACTAAATTTAGGTTAGTTCGAGTCACGTACATACTCGAATACCTACCTACTATATTATTTACGTCATCTGTACCTACATAATTGCTGTAAAATAAAAGTTAGGGCTTTGGTATTACTCGTGAGCCGTGTGATTTAGCGCTAAGTTATTATAACACATGTGACAACTGGGTCGAGCAAAAACAGCAAAGGAGTCCCTTTGCTGATTTTGTCCCAAGCAGTCGCTTAACCCAGCGAGTCCAGAGGGGTTACTTTAATTCTACGAACGACAGAGAGAAAATCTGTCATCCGTCCTTCAAAACCGTCAGAAAATAATATTATCGGACGAATGGATTACAGATTTTCTTCTGGGGCTTCATTATGATCCATAATGATCCACGTGTTTCAATGGCTTCTCAATAGTTGTCAAAACTCTTATGATAGGAACCTTGGAAACCACCATCGATATAATAACCATACACGATGGAGTGCACCGGACTTTGATTATAGACATTTTTCGGTTTTAGTTGCGTGATGCTTATTACTTTTAGCATTGTTTTAACGCTCAACGTTTCGACACCTTTACAGGTCCCTTCTTCAGGATTGACTGAGTAAGTACCTAAACCCGTTGTCTAATACCCATAGTACAAGACCAGTGCCTAAATTGGAGCTAGATTGCGCTGTGTATAACGTCGTGCAATATTTTTTATTTTGATTATAGATATAATTTTAAAACAAACCTTTTTTTATAATTGTTTTTGTTACAGTTACAGTGCGACCGACTTATTGATTTAGGCGGTCTGGTCTTTCAAAGAAATCCTGAAATCAGACACAGATTTATATTTTAAGAAGAAAATCATGGACTCTTGTCTATTGCCCTGCCTCTCATATGGTAGTCAAACATGGATTTACAACAAATATACATCCAACAAAATACAAACAACTCAAAGAGCTATGGAGAGGAGTATACTAAAGATAAAAAGAAGAGATAAAGTAAGGAATACAAAAATTAGAAAAAGAACCAAAATTATCGATGCTCTACATCATTGTAAAAAGTTAAAATGGAAGTGGGCAGGGCACTTATCAAGAATGTCAGACGAAAAATGGACAAAAGTGGCTACTGTTTGGAAAGGACCGGTGGGAAAGAGAAACAGAGGTAGACCAGCAGAGAGATGGGAAGATAAATAATAATAATAATAAGTTTTTTTTTAATTAGTTTAATTTTATTTATTTTTTTCATAATACTTATCTATTTAGTTTTAAACTATTATTACCTGTTTTATAAGTATCATTCATAGGATAAATAAAGGCTAAAATATAAATATAAGGTCGGAATAATTTTACCACCGTTTGTTTCTGTCTGTCAAATTTGAAAGTTATTAGTCACGAAAAAATAGAACAAGCATATTCTCACTACTCCGACCTTACTCCACGTTTAATAATAAGGCTATTGACTATTATTTATTCTGTGTTCGTGTCCCTTGCCCCTACTATGCCCTTATCGCGACTGCGATGCGACTTATCACTACGCGATGCGCCGTAAACACGCGCCACCGCTGTCTCCACAATCAACTCGGTCGGAGTGTCGAAGTTTTATCTTCTGCTATGATCCTATGGGATGGACTTTAATATCAACGTTCTATAGATGACAGTTTAACCATAGCGCCGAGGTGCACAACTACTAGGTAAACTGACAAACAAAGTTTTGTAGCAGCTCTTGGTTGACCGTTAGCATACAGTTTGAACCGATAAGGGTTGTTGTTGATGGTTGTACTTATTCACCTTACTTATAAACGATGACTAAGTTTATGTAACGTTTGCCTTTTACTGTGACGTGAAGTTTCAAAGTTAACAGACAGTGATAAACGTTATATAAACCTAGTTTAAGTAATACAAATTTAACAAATTTAAGTAATACAAATGTGTATTAGAATTTATGCTGTTTTCGGTATAACATGAATAATAATTTATTGTTAAAATCCATTTTGTAATAATAAAAACAAATATTATCGAGGGTAAAAGTTATGTTCATGTATCTGTGGTAAAATGGTACTACATTAAAAACATAACCTATGGAGGTACAAAACATATTCTCTTGAAATTGTTATGAAAATATTGTATTTATTTGGACTTGATGTAGGACTTTTAATTAAAAAAAACCTTTTACTGTTTTTTTTTGTATGCAATAAAACAGCGAAATTCGAATATCGAGATAAAAAGTAGCCTATTTGTTATGTTAGTTCTCCAGGCAACTATATTCCAAGTTTCATCGCAATCCGTTTAGTAGTTTTAGCGTGAAGGAGTAACACAGTCACATACATACATATGTACATGCATACATAGTACATACTTGCAAACTCAATACTCAAACATTTAATTCAATACAAAGATATAAATACATATCTAATCATTTCAAAACGTCTTAGAATTAAGAATTTAGTGTGGTTTCGGAACGCGCCCTCCGATGAGAACAAAACCACAAGGAATAGGGGTTAACTTTTTAAAGAAACCACTAGAAACTCATGGCGGTTCTGATGACATATCTACTGTAAAGATTGAGATCAATGAATAGAACTTAATTATTACCAGAAAAGCGAAGAGACTTAGTGATGGGCCGGCACTAGTCGGCAGTTTTACCGACAACAATTTATGCAAGAAAACCAATATTCATTGAATTAGTGGTCCTGTTAGAAAGTGGGCAGTCAGAAAAACGTAAAAACCACCTCACAGCCGGGGGCGTCTTAACATGAATTAGCTCTATTTTTCTTGCACACGGTTCTTAGTATAATTTGCTATAATGTGTGTTTTTGGTTCAATAAAGCGTTTAATCTAAGTATGCATTATTAAGATGTTAGTGGGGATCATGCCAAAAAACGATTTAAGTGATTGGCATAATGCCCACTGGTGGGGCAGAAATAACCAACATTATCAAGGAAATTGAGGATTTTGCCAATTTGTCTTTTAAAAATTAACATAATCCCCACTGATGGGGGCCTTTTAGTGGGGATCATGCCTATAAACCGGTTCAACCATATTTTAGAAGTTTTGATTGTTATCAAAACTTCTAAAGCTGTTGCTTACCAGAATATCTCTGAATTATAATGATTTTCATGATTAAAACCTACTAGTCGGCTAGTCTGCTAGTCGGCAAAAACCATACGATCGGCCCATCTCTAGAAGACAGATCCATCCTTCTCTAATTCAAGTAGGTAGATAATCATTTATCGGTAAGGGAGTACTAACCAAATAATAATGGTTGTCATCAATAAGGAGGACGCCGATGCCGACGCCGCGTCCGCCCCATTCGTTATTAGGGATTTTTCATCCCCCTTCGCACCCCGAGGAAATGAACAAAGGATATAGATTCTTTCTATGGATTCTTTAGAGGCATTCAGTTTAGAAATTGGACGTAAAATGTTTTAGAAAAGTTTTAAGATGGCCGTTTCACGGGCGTGTCAATGCTTATCTCTCCATACAGCGAGGGTGAAAAGACAAAACCGCTTTTCTCACCGCTTAAAATTATCCGATTTTTTTTTGTGTGATTAAACTACTTACTCTAATTAGATACCTCGTGGATAATTACTTTTTCCAGTGTTATTATAACACCACATTTGCAAAAACAAAGGAAAGCTGACCTATGTTTTGTCTGATATGTTATTATGATTACACACAAAAAATACCCGGAATCTTCGATCATAAATAAACTATAGATACACGGTCCCATACAAAATCGAAATCAAAAATTGGCACTACTTCAACGCTTACTTATACGAACATAGTACAGTTTAATGTAAACCTTAATCACTGGGCAATAAGGTTGTAAAACACTTATGCACGACTGACAGCGAAACAAGGCATATCGGCTGAAGTATGCCTTGTTTTGACGGCTCCATTTCTAGAGCGGCGACCGTGCATCTATAGTTTATTTATGATCGAAGCCCGGAATCAGATAATGTTAAGAGATTTTTCTCTTTGTTTGAGCAGTGACGTGTCAAATTAGCCTTGCCTTGAGGGACCCCTTAATGTGTACGCAGCTATAGATTATATTATGGCTCTATTAAGCTGGTACATACCAGAATGAGTGAGAACAACCAAAGACACATTACCGGTCAACCCATCCAAGTAATGATCGCCGAAGCGGCAGCTCGAATACGCTTGCCTGGAGACGTCGTATGTTTCTGTTCCGTTTGCCGTTGAGACTTCTGGGTTGTAGAGTTCTGGCGCCAAGGTTTAGTTGCTAAGCTTGGCCGCCGCCTCAGAGAGAGGGGCCATGGCCCCCGGTCTGGTGAATATTTGGCGCAGAATGTGTCTTTGGCCATTCAGCGGGGGAATGCCGCCAGCATATTGGGCACTTTTGGTCGTAATGAACCAGGTATTTGATTGCGTAGGGTTTAAAAAAAGTCTTATTTGTATTTTAATTATATTTTTACATTAGAGATAAATAATAAAAAAGTGGGCAGGCCATATAGCACGGAGAGCCAAGGGCGTAGCCAGGATTCTATATAGGGGGGGGCAGACAAAGAAAATCTAAGACTATTTTGTTTTAATCGCGGTTTTTTACATAATATGAGTGGAGGAGATTGGTAGTGGAGAAAAGTAAAAATAAAAATACCTTTATTACTTGACTAATAATCTGCGCGGTTCTTCACAAAATCTATTTAAAACTTCTCTTAAAATATTTTTTTGGACAATTTTCCGGTGTACGTTTGTTATGCAAGGCTGCAAAGTTGGTTTTTGCAGCGAGTACTGGTATTGAAACCTGAGCTAGCGAAGCATTCTAGGATTGAACCACGAGCACGGCGAGAGGTTTAAATATAGAATGCTGAGCGTTGTAAGGATTTCAAAGGTACAAAATGCAAAAAAACTTTGCTGCCGAGTGAAACACACAATTTTGGACCTTACTATAGCAAGAAAAACGCTGGGTGCATTTTTCCGGTTGAAAACTCAATTCGGCATTATGTACCACTTCCACTAACTCTGCAGTTGTTAAATTAATATCTTCGTCGCGGCTGGCCAGTGCAATTATTCAAAAAAATTAAGTATATATTTTACCTCTCTCCTCAACCTATACTATTATTTTCTTTCGTAAATTGGGTAGTTATATTTTTGTACGCTATACACGATGTTCCGAGATGGAGGTATTAAGCCGAAAGGGGTTTGTTCTAGACGTCTAGGTGAACAACTTTTGTTTTACAACTTTTGGAAATATGAAGTAGTTTTCGAAAATGTTGAGTTTAAAGTTTGCATGATAATCAGCTGTTTTAGAGTTTGAGGTCATTGGCCTTAATCTGCCCTTTTATTTAGTTTGGACCACTACAATCTTAACATTAATTGCCTTTATTTACAAAAACAGCTGTTTTTTTCAGTGATACAACCTCAAATTTTCGAAAAAAAAAGTTTGAATTTCCAAAAGTCGTAGAACAAAAGTTGTTCGCCTAAACCTCTAGAATAAACCCCTTTCGGCTTAATACCCCCTCCTCGGAACAGCCTGTATATAGCGAAAAAATCATATATGATTCCTCGTTTTTGTAAATAATTAAGCAAACAATCTTTAAATCGAATAATTCACAAAAAAAAACCTGCTTGATACTAATAATAATAAACAATAAATACGACATTGGCAGATGAGCAACAAGACTTCGTGGTTCGATGCCATGAACAAAAAAAAAGGAATGAGGTTGGCGCATTTTCAAAGGAATTGCTTTAGAGAAAATTTTGGATAAGACAGATTCGAATTTTGAAAAGTCTTTGCACGGTAAGAAATCTGCGCGCAAAACAGATCCTTTCCGAGGTTGTGCGGTGAAAAAGACTTGCAAAATCACATTTTGCGCGCTACCATGCAAAGACTTTTCAAAATTCGAATCTGTCTTTTCCAAACTTTTCTCCAAAGCAAGTCCTTTAAAAATGCGCCAACCTCATTTTTCGTGGGGACACTATACCCGGAAGTAGTTTTTAATTTTTTTCAGATTATGAAAAAATATCTAACTTACAAAACGGAATATAACTTCATTTTATAATCTGCGCAAATTAAACATTGTTTCATACATAACATAACTAATACTAGCTTAGTCTATTGACCTTTGCAACTCTTTAGGATTCTAGTTTTCCAATCTTTTAAACTCGGTAGAGATCGTGTGCTGCAGACCGCTTGGTTTACTATGCCTTAATACTGGTGACCGA
This sequence comes from Idaea biselata, assembly GCA_958496205.1. Lineage (NCBI taxonomy): Eukaryota > Metazoa > Arthropoda > Insecta > Lepidoptera > Geometridae > Idaea > Idaea biselata. The sequence goes on along the minus strand of OY292398.1, from coordinate 2,893,814 downwards.
CCGCTCTTCTACCTCGCCCGTACCTCGCTACGCCCATGCGGAGAGCAGATAGTCGTTGGGGCCGAAAAGTTCTCGAATGGAGACCGCGGATCGGAAAGCGCAGCGTTGGACGTCCACCAACGAGATGGACGGATGCCGGCTGCTTATAACCGAAGCGTCTAGAAATCTATGAGGGAGGCTTATGTCCAGCAGTGGACTTCTTACAGCTGAAATGATGAGAATGATGATGAATAAAAAAGTCTATCTATAAACCTATTTATTATTTGTTACTTATAAAACTACAAAAATATACCCGTAGTACGTACCTAATTCCGCGCTTCGTTACTAATGCAGTTAAACAAAGCCTATGTTCTATCTATTTCATAGACGATTTGAACTGTTATTTATTAACAGGATAGATGGTTATCTCTCTCTAATTACTTCGATGTAATTAGGGTGGGACAATGCCTCCTTTCAACAACATTTTCTTAATTGTTTTTCCTTTTTTCTTTAGATTGTATTTATTTCGCTTTAAAATAGATGAGTTTTGTCGAAGATTTGTTTTTGTTTCTTCTAGGTTTGAGATAACAAACAACGTGTTTAAAAAAATAAAACAAACTTTTAGGTTTAAAAATTAAATAAAAAGTGTATGTAAGTCAAGCGGAATCGTTTAATGTTACGGGGTGGAATTTCTTTTTGTATGGAAAAGAGTGACATATCAAATAGCCCCCTTAACCAAGGCTCGGAACTGGTTAAAAAATAGAGGTTAATTTCGGTTGAAACTCCAAACTATAATAAGAATGCGAAGGTGTCAAGAACATAATTATAACAACCGAAATTAACCGGTTTATAAAAGCCTTTTGTTATAATTACAGAATCTAGATTTGTATGAACCGGTTTTATTATTGTAAACGAAAGCGATTACCGACTTGTCCCTCAAGAACTAATTAAAAAAGCTCACCGAAAACCGGTTTAAAAATAACGGTTTCAGAACCAAAACCGAAATGAAAAGATTTTCCGCCAAGAACATGATAACGGTTCGAAAATTTAACCGGTATCCGAGCCCTGCTCAACTCTGTCGCACATCGAGACGAACTGCCCAAAATAACCATCATGAATAAATGAACCCAATCACCCACACTACCTTAACATAATAGACATTGTGTCAGCCAGATACCGTTGCTCTCACAGACACGTTACCACCGTGAAATTGAGTTAACTTCAAACAAAATAAATGAGATTGAGGCCTATCAACGCGAAACCAATTTAATGCAAATTAATATAGGAACATTAATAAATAATCGTTGTAACCTGAACTTCGGTGTATACCAGTTTCCACGCAATTTAATTGAATCGGGTTTACGGGTATCTACTGTACTACCCACATAATATAGGTAAGGTAAGCGTAATTACTTCAACAACAAACGTAGGTACCTACCATGTAGGTATCTACCTACTTGAAGCTAAGACTTTCTAAAGTTAACTTAGGTAGATAAACGCGTTATTGTACCAAAATATAAAATCCTGGTCCTGCGGTTTCACTCGCGTAAGTCCCGATCTCGTGGGAATATCGAGATAAAAAGTAGCCTATGTTACTCCTTGATAATGTAGCTTTCTATTGGAGAAACAGGTCTTGAAATCCATGAGGTCCAGTAGTTTTGGGGACAAGCAAATCTTTCCTTTATAATATTAGGTACTAGCTGCGCCCGCCGCTCCAAGGTCCTATCTATCTCTATCCCAAATTTATCAATATCGGGTCAGTGGTTTAGGCGTGTATAAGCGTAACAGACAGACAGATAAACAGACAGAGTTACTTTTGTATTTATAATATCAGTAAATAATAGTAATCGATGTAAAAGTATATATGTAAGTTGGGGGAATCCGCAATGAATGAAACGGACGGGTTTTAAAACGAAAAGAAATATTTTATGTTTTTGGGTGTTGGCACCATTGATGACCATAGACCTGTGGGCCTGTGACCATAGTCCCTTATCTGTATTCAATGGTGCCAACACTTAAAAAACAAATAGTTTCGATTAAAACTTGAAATATCGATAATGTCCTTTTCAAAACACGCCCGTTTCATTGCGGATTCCCCCTATGTAAGTAAGTAAACGAAAGATGTTCTCATGATAGCAGTAGTTTGATACCAAACTAAAAGAAAATAAGTAGTTATTTGGATAAAAGTTTTTTTAGTCGTTTCGAGCCAAGTACGAACGTATTTATTTGATGGATTGTCTCATGAATTTGAAAGGATGCCCGCTGGCAGTTCTAAGGGAGGACGTAAATTTTATGTATTTATTTATATTAGTTACGACAAAACATACAAACGCCCTCTTCTTTAATTTATCTAGGTATACAGACCTAGACCGCGTCTTTTAAAATTAAATATTTAATTGTAAAAAAATAGGTTACGTGTGTCCTTGAGTCCTCCTTCGAATTTCCAAAAATCGTGGAACGAAAGTTATTCGCCTAGACGTCTAGAACAACCCCTTTTCGGATTTTATTCAGAGGTAGGTAGGTACATTGTTTGTTTGTAGATTTTTCTTGTTTTCGCGATGTTGGATTTTAAAACTTAACTTGATTTTCGTTTTTAATCGCGTTGTGTTTATCATTTTTAGCATGGTTTCAATGCTCAACACCACTCGAAGACATTCGGTAAGTAGTTAATACAAATATTATTAAATAACGCGGTAATAAAACAGCTCAATCAAAAACGAACATAAACACGGTAAATACCCCGTAATTTAATAATATTTGTTATTGAAAAACGTTTAAAAGTTTCTAAAATCGTATATTCGGTAGTTAGTCTAGTCTCTCATTGTATTAAAGTTAAATGAAGATTACCTACCTATTATGTATTGCCCTCTCTGTAAAAACAATTATTAACGTATGTAGGTTTGTGCTTAAATGTTTTGAAATCGGCATCTCTTTTAAATTCCTTGCACGCCATACGCTATATTCTCCCCTGAGATTTGTCGGCAGAAACTTCTGAGAGGTTTAGACTTTGTAATTTATTTGTTTAACTGTTATATTGTGACTGTCTTTTACGTGTAGGTCATAACAAATATACCTAAATATAATAAAATAAATTAATTTTCTTTTTTAATCGCGGTGTGACTCACATAGTACTCTTGCTAGACCTATTATAATTTATTATGATCTGGATTATTTATTTTACCGAAACCGATTGTAATGAAACTTGGAAAGTAGATCGGTGGAACCCTGATATATCACATAGGCAACATTTTGTCCCGATATTCCCAAGGCCTTACACGAGTAAAACCGCGGCACGCTGCTAGTGAAGTTAACACAATGAAGGATTCTAATTGGTCTAAACATGGAAGGGAAGGAACAGGGAAGTTACTCTAAACCACCCCGGAACGTAACAAGACACTAACACTAAACAAAAGTAAGAAAAGACCTCTAAAAGTTAGCGCTACAAATAATCCTCTGCGACACACACGGCTCGGATATTAAAAGTTTAGCAGTAGAACTGGGGGCCTACTATGTTTATACGAACGTACGATCGAACGAAGTTTCAGACGACCGAAATTTAAAACGAAGTTTATATGTGAACTACTATAGCTGCGTCCCGCGGTTTCACCCGCGTGAGTCCCGATCCCGTGGGAATATCGGGATCAAAAGTAGCCTAGCCTATTCTCTATAATGTAGCTTTCTGTTGATGAAAAAGTTTTTAGAATCGGTCTAGTAGTTTCGGAGCTTACTCGTTACAAACAAACAAATAAATCTTTCCTCTTTATAATATTACTAAAGAGTATAGATAATCCTGAAAATAAGTTTGTTTTAGTGAATGAATAAGTTTTTAATGAATAGGTAAATTCTAGACCGATTGCGATGGAAACTTAGATATTGATAGCTCGAGACCTTGAATAGCACATGAGCATGTTGAGGTTAGCTCAATCTCACATATTTATATCCCGATATTCCCGGTCCTCACGCCAGTGAAGCCCGGGAATATTCGCAATCGAACGAACGAAAAACCATTTTCCTTCAAAACATTATATGCCTCCTGAAGTCCCAGTGACGTACCTTGCGCAACTCCCAGGGTTAATTTAATTAAGTGTAGCCCAGAATGTTGCTCGAAAAACTTTCAAAAGAATCTTTACATTAATGAGGTGCTTTGAATTCAACTCGAATTTCAGGCCTTCATGTGGGAGGACTTAAAAGACATTAGAGTACCGTCTGGAATTTTAGGGTTCCCCGGCCTAAGTTAAATGTAAAACCCAATTAGGTATCAAGATTATGTTTAAAATTGAAAGTTAAGAAATTTGTCTATGGATTTGAAGTTAAAGTAAACTTCACTTAGGGAATATAGAATTGAAAAATGGCTCCCAAACTCCTAGACCCTTATTCCACAGTTAAAATGTCTCAACTATGCCTCAGGTATGGTATTTTTTTTTTCGAAAACGGTTTAGCAATTGTCGAAAATGTTACTTTTGAAGTGTTAATGATTTCTTTGTGTGGATTCGTTTCAAAATTGAACTAGTTATTCAAGATTAATAAAAGCAAATTGGTTCAACCAAAAAAAACATAGAACCAACATAGCTTCAAAACTAGTATTGATTGATTCAGTCAAAGGTCAAAGCTAAATTGACCTTTTGACGTTAGTCAAAGGGCCTTGACGCAGAAAGTCACTTTCGCAAAAATGTCAAGTTCCTACGTTCCTACATAATAAGTCATGTTCCTTTTACTTTACCGATCCTGTACCTACTTCGGAAATTACAAATTCTCATTTTTTACAAAATTGACCACAAACGTCCAATTCAAAACATTCAACACTTTCAAAACATCAATGAGTAACTACCGCTGTAAAAAAATACATTTTTCTACTGAACCATAACTTTTATTCAGTAGAAACTAGCTTGCCCGGTAGATTTTTTGGTAGTTTTTTACCGCAGGCGGCTGAAAACATCGCCATGCCAGCATTCTCAAAATAAAAGCCTTCAATTAGTGGCGGAAACTAAAAATAGAGGGGCTTTTTCTTATATTTTCCTCAACAGAAAACTGAAAACAATATCAAGCAAGCAATATAATGTAACAAACAAACAATATGTTTCTGGGAATTCACTCCATGAATTAACTTTTTAAACTTCACGATGAAAACGTCGAGGTAGAAAGAATAAAAAGTAAAAAGGGTTCCGTTTTTTGCCATTTGGCTACGAAACCCTAAAAATGGGATTATACTCATAAAGGCAGACGATAGCAGGTCAGATACTGTAGCCATGTTCTTGTAGACCCAGTCTCTAAAGGGCCCATTTACACCCTGGCTACAGGCCCAAAAAGTTGTTCTCCTAGACGTGTAGAACAACCCTATGGAAGCTTACTAATGAATTACGAACTAATAATATTAAATAGGTCTATAATCTACACTAATATTATAAAGAGAATAGATTTGTATCTTTGTATGTTTGTGTGTATGTATGTTTGTAATTAATTAACTCAAAAACTACTGGACCAAACATAAGACACACACACACACACACAAATACAAATATTTCCTCTTCATAATATTAGTTTAGATTATCTACCTATTTTATATTATTAGTTCGTAATTCATTAAAATTCAAAGTCCTGGCTGACTGACTAAACTATAGGATAAACACAAATCACTGTCCTAGATTATATGTTTCCACACACATAGAATATCATCTCCCAGTATTTATAAAGTAAGTAGGTATATCTACTAATTATTACCACAGATGTGAAAGTCGTAGACGCTTAGTAGAACTAATAAGCGAAGAAAATCTGCACCAACACAGAACATAATGAAACACTGTTCCATATAAGTTAATGTTTTAGTATTTCCATCATACGTGTGTCGCATTGTGATTGCTGCTTTCTGATATGTTTGTTTGAGATTATTTTGCAAGCATTTTACTAACTGTTGAACATTTTAAAGGAATCGGGTCCCGGGAATTTCGAAAAACCCTTTCTTAATTCTCAACGGAGGGTGCGTTCCGAAACCACAGCCATAGACACCAGAGCCTTAGAAACCAATCCGAAACCATTGAAAACAGCGCAACATGGCGCAAATCAAAGAGGCACAAAATTCTGTGCGCGATCTCCTGTCCAGAACGTATTATGGAGGTCAGTGGAAACAACTTGACTTGGCGCGGTCATTACTTGGATGGGTGCCCGATAATTTGTGTTGCAAAAAATCATTTTCACGCGCTTCTCCGTGCTTCGGAAGGCACGTCAAGCAGTTGGTCCCGGTTGTTATCTCTGATAGCATTCGTTAGATCAAGTTGAGGCCTTAGGGCGGTCTGAAAACTCTAACACTAGGAGCCACATCTCTACACGAAAAGAAGAAGAAGAAGTGGAAACGACTCATCAGTGCACGTTGTGCTGAACAAAAACAGATACAGGTAGGTAGGTTCCTAACTTATGGAACTTACCTTTAGTCTTGCCAGATGTCAAGAACAGATTAAATATCAGTTATTAAAACAACAGCTCAACTTGAAATCGAATTCGAGGCTTTATAATTAACTTTTGACGTTGTTTTGACTTATTAAATAAGTTATAAAGAAACAATATTTTATAACACCTACCTAGGTGGATATTTGCGGGTTCACGATGGATGCAGGCCACTTATGACCGAAGCATCTGGAAATCTATGAGGGAGGCTTATGTCCAGCAGTGGACTTCTTACAGCTGAAATGATGAGGTGGATATTTTGGGGAGTGTGACACCATAACCTAAACAATTGGCTCCATTTTATTTACACTATATTTATAAGTCCCGATCCCGTACGAATATCGCGATAGTTCGTTTTCGCTGGGCCTTTTTTTTCCGCATTTAGCCTCACAATTGGGCCATTGTGTAAGTGATTTTTTCGAGGGGGTTTAACAGTAAGACGCGACGGGATCCTACTCCGGATTGGCGAATATCCGGAGTGATAAGTCCTAGGACATGTCGGTTTCCTCACGATGTTTTCCTTCACCGTAAGAACGATAAAGTTATGTTAAATGTAAAGTTGTGTGCGCTAATAATAGCGCACACAACTTTACATACGTGCACGGTTCGAACCCACGACTCTCGGAATGAAAGTCGGGGTATCTACCACTAGACCAACACCGCTTTATATACCAAGTACATATATTGACTAGTACCAATATTCGTTACAATGGGAAGGAGCACTAATTTTTTATCCCGGCAGAGAGCGATGTTCGACTAATCTAAGTTTGAAATAAGATCTGTCAAATAGTAGTATTTTCACAACTCTCGGCGGTTTCATTTATGTTTCGTTTATATTTAAATAGATGCCTCAATGTAGTAGGAGCATTTTTCCTACGATGTTTTTCTTTGAGACTAAACAAGACACCGACACAAATGGATTATTTTTAGATAATTTTAACACTAAAACACAAAGACTCCAACTTGACTTCACAGTACAGGCGAGACCACAAAATTTAAAAAAAAAAAGCTCAGTCGACTAGAGCGCCGCCTGCTCACAGCTTTGCGTGTTCCACCTCATTCGTTCAGTAGTTTAACGTGAAGGAGTAACAAATATATACTTACGTTACAAACATACCTACCTACATATTATATGCAACATTGTGGTTCTCGGTTCTAGTCGTACACACATACGTATCTACCTATATACTACGATGCTCGTATTCGCATTTAGCTTCGCTCCTGTGAATGCCATTAATTACTGTAATTCTAACCACAAGACGTCGTCAATCCGCACCAGCTATTAAATTCAACAGGCAACAGACAGAACAGATTAGTCTGCGGACTAAAAAATCGTCTGTTTATCGGACGCTAGGTTTTTTACTGTGGCCCACTGGTTTAAGTCCGATTCGTAGGCCGTGACAGCCGGAATAACCGCCATTGTAAAGGATATAATGTCTACTTGTTGGCTTCCACCGTACACACAACTTTCAAAGGCCTGGCTGGGGCTCCGAATTACCTCTTAAAGGGAAAGGATACTCTTTCTTTCTCCATACAAAAATTTATAAAAATAAAAAACATACCTACATGTATAATTGTATAATCCATACCAATGACCATGCCCCTATTCATGGCCATTTCAGACATACATAGGTTTTGTAGAATAATATTATTATTTGAAACATTAACATTTTAACGGATTTGAAATTGAACTTATTTTTCGGTTTCGAAACTTTCGAATGAGTAAGTATCCTTACCTCTTAACCAACCCCTCCTTGGCAGACAGGCTTGCATTTGACATCATCTAATCTGATGGGAAGTCACGATGCGGTTGACAATGAAGCATGGTTAGCTTAACCTTCAATAAATATATATGTTTAACCCCCGACGGAATAAGAGGATTATTTAGATTTTTGTAAGTATTATTTTTTTGCAATGAGCTTCCCCAAAAAAAAACGCGGTAAAAAATTTAGGTAAAATATTATGAACTAATTGAACCAGAAAAACCAGAATTGAAGGTACATTTTTTTTGTTTTCTTTATTCGGTCGCGTTTTCCAGTACCTTATTTCAATCAATTCAATCTCAAGTGGTTAGTTACTATTGGGGGGGGTCAATTACTCTAGCAACCACCCCACCTACCTACTAACTAAATGAATAATATTTTTGTACTTATTTTTTTCTATTGAGACTTGTAAACTCCAATACCCTTATTAATAAACATGGAGTAAGGTTGGAATAAGGTACTTGCGGGTAACAAGAGCCGCTGTCTAATACGGGCCACTAATTGAAAAACACACTTCTAACAGTTTTAATAGATTCCTCTCACGCACATATCTAAAGGACCAATAGGAGAGCTAACATGCGCGCTCGCACCGTCGCGCGGTCCGCCATCTTGTCAGTCGCAACGATTCAATCGAACGACCCGGACGGCGTCACTCGGAATTAAAAATAATATGTGCTAAAACGCTTAAATTGTGCCTAAAATATATTGCTTTTCGAATATCTCATAAATATAACGTTGAATGTGTACATTTCTGTTTACTAATCAGGGTAAGTGTAGTGATTTTAATAATAACTGACAGTTTTAAGTTGAAATCTTTAAAATTAACATTAAGGTCTAACAAAGGCCACATTTGAAGCAGGTAAAAAGAGCCGGCCAAAATACTCGTCTATTTTAAAGTTTTTAGTATTTCTAGTTGTCTCAGTTCTATTTTTTATATTAATTTACGCGTACACGTTTTCAGGATTATAAAATGGAACCTCCGCCTAAAAAACGTCGTGCCCTTTGGTCACTGCAACAGTTAGAAGCTGCAATGACTGATGTTAATGAAGGAGTCTTGTCACAGCGTGCTGCAGCCGCTAGGTATTCTATTCCCAGGAGAACTTTAGTCAATCATCTAAAAGCATATTTCACAAAAAAAACCTTGTCTTGTAGGGAATCTCATATGTGACATCCTTTCATAAGTCTAACAAGAGCCAAGTTGTTTTTTTTTTTGTAATTTTATTGTTTAATAACGTTATTGCTGTTTCAGATTTATATAATGTTGCGTATACTTATTTAATAAATGTGATTTTTTAGTGGGTATAGTACTGAAAAAAGCTGTTTAAAACATTCTTTTGTAAGGACAGTTTAATAAGGTCCAGTGTCTGTTTTATCTTTAACTACTTACAGTAAAATCGTTATTTATGACTAAATAGTAGTATAAGCTAATGTAAACTAAAAAAATATCTATTTCGTGTTGATTGTTATTAAAATCTTTAACTATTTGAGGTGGCCCTTATTAGAACACTATGGTTTAATAAGAGCCACAGAGAGGTTTTTTAAAAAGCTTAATTTTGATGACAATAGTGCAACAAAACAATTAATTGTATTGTTTTTTCTGATTGTCAATAAAGCAAGTACGTTATGTAATAACTTGTTTTAGTGGTTTCCTCTATTTGTACTAAATATTTAAGTTTAATTTAAGGTGGCCCTTGTTTACCGCAAGTACCTTAGTATGAGAACATGCTTTGTGTTTTTCCTTTTTTGTTTGCTTCTAAAGCGGAACAAAGTTCGCCGGGTCAGCTAGTATTAAACTAAAGTAAACCGGACAGTGTTGGTAATTGTTAGCCCTGCGGTGGCCACAATTATTCTAGTTCATCGCCACTGTAATATCAATCGTTGTTAATGGTTCATATATTTGATTTAATGTTATCACTGGCCGCGGTCGATAAGCGATTTAACAAATGACAGACTGTAGTTAGTTACCTGTCGTTGTGTTTCAGTGATACAATTATTGTAGTTTAAATAATTTTCAGTAATGTGGCGATGAATGTTATTTGGTATGTATTTTGTTGGTCAACGCCTGACTGACCAGAGGCCCTACTTTAATTCTACGAAAGCGAACGTACGATACGAAAGAAAGAAAATCTGTCATCCATTTGTCGGATAGATGAAAGGTTTTCTTTCTTTCGTAGACTTAAACTACCAATAGCCAGTTGCCAATGAAAAATTGTTTACAAACTAAAAACTGCTAACAAGTTTTTGTGAAAATACTGAATCTGCCCAAATCTTTTTATCGTGCTGAGTCAGAACACGATAAAAAGATTCTAAATTCTGACTCGCACTTGTTTTTATTTTGACGTATACCCTGAACGAGACGGTGATCCCCCCCGATAAATATTTATTATATTATGTATTTTTGTGATTTGTACAGTCAATAGTTAAAGCGTAATTCATTTTTTTTTTAAATATTAATTACATTTAAGTTTATTTAGGTAGACTAGAAAATATTTCTTTTACAATCCTTGACTGACTTACTTGAGCCTGTCATTTACTGTCATTATGCTTTGTTCTGACCTGGCTAAAAATGGACACCATATAAATAGTCCATTAGGTATCTACCCTATTTAACCTTTTAAGGAAACCACAACCTTACCTATTTAAAGAAACCAACCTTTTTTGCGTCGTAGCTCAAAATCAACCCCCTTTCGTCACGCGATAAGAAAGTGGGTCGTCTCCTTTCCTTCCTGTTGGCACGTATGGCGTCGGCAACCCAAGTGACCGGTACAGGCAGTGATGTGGAACAGATAGCGCACCTTCAAGGAAGCTTCTTAGCTCTTTGAAGCTTGCTTAGTACAATTTGTGACGGATTATTTTTAATACATTTTGTATTTTGAGTTCACATGTTTATGACCAATCTGCTGGTGCAGATCATGATTATAGACTAGCTTCGTTCCACGGTTTCACCCACGTAAGTCCCGATCCCGTGGGAATAACGGAATTTAAAGTAGCCTATGTTACTCCTCGATAATGTAGCTTTCTTTTGGTGAAAGACTTTTTGAAACCGCACAAAAATATAAATCTTCCTCTTTATAAATTATTTGTAGATGTAGACTAACTTTGTCTACCGGGTTCACTAGAGTAAGTTCCGATCTCGTGGATTTTTTTAAAAATCAGCTCTTATAGGATGCCTATTGCCAGAACATAGGTACTTAAAAAAAAACCATTATAAAGGAAGAAAGGATATAAAGTGTGTTCTTGGAAGCAAATTAAAAAGAATGAGTCTACACCTAAACCATATTTCACAAACTTAGATCGAAAAGGTAAACAAAGAACTGTTAATTTTAAAGAAAAAAATAAATAAAGAGATGTCATTAAACTTTATGTCAAATGTATGGTATTTTTGTTTACCTTTTTGATCTAAGTTTCTGAAATAGGGTACCGGTCTAATTGTTTTTCTATTATCACAGCAGAATGGGTAGGTACTCAACCCTCAGCGCACGAGTGCGACTCGCACTTGACCAGTTCTTTTAACTACAAAAAGTCATTAGTCACAACCCCTTTAAAAGATATTAGAACGAACAGATCAGCGTTTTTCCGCAACAAAAAAAAACATTCATTAGTCCTAAATCACCGCGTCGATGTCGATTCAAAAAATTAAACCTAGCCATTTTGGTCGGGCGGTATCTCTGTGATTTATAAATGAAATAAATTCAACAGATAAAACTTTGAAACGTTTAGGAAGAAGAATAATCTAAAAGCAAATAACGATAAATTGTATGAAAGCTGTACGGATACGGATACACGGAATGAGTTATGCTGAAATTAACTAATTGCTATTAAAGGTAGGTACTTCTGATGCAACAAATAAACTTTTTAAACTAACACGATTGGTTTTAAGCTATTGCATAGCTTTTATTGCGGGCTTTGAGCTATGAATTAAAAAAAATCGTAACGAAAAAAAACATACACCGCCTACCATGGCAACGTGGTACAAAAAAATAATTATAATTGCATAAGTTGATAAAAAATGCTATGCAAAAGCTTTACCGCGGCAGTCCCCGAGTGCCACAGGTTTTGTTTTGAATGTGGGTACTTCACCTACCCACAAGTTTTCAACAATGGCTAGTACATGACGGCTATAAATAGAGGACGACACCCGCCGCAGCTCCAATCCCTTCGCGACCAAGACCGTTGTAACATGGTCCAAACGTCGAGGTAAGAAAATTAAAGACCCCCATTATTGGATTAAAAAAAAAATCTTATTGTTTATAAGTAGTTCGGAGGACTTCGATGCATTGCGGTAGCTTTATTTTTAGGTAGAATCCGAGCATAGCGGGAATCAGTCAAAGCGAAACAAACGCGTTAGATTAGACGATATTCGGATAAGCATGATTTGAGCTATTCCTGAACCGTTCGAACGAACCAAAGATGACTTAATTTTATACGTTGAATTGCTAAATGGTCACTAACCATCTCCCCAGATGGTAAGCGACTATGTAGGTAGACTTTTGTTGTTTTCTTTTTAAACACAGTTTTATTACAAGTACCTACCTATACTAACCAAGGAACTTAAACTAAGCTTGGCAATTATCCCGAACGAGATCGGAAACTTAATCAAAATGGCGGAACAAAACAAATTTAAATCACAGTAAAAAGCAATTCAAATAATCTCTCAGGTAAAGTGGACATTTTTTCTAAGAGATCGTTAAGACTTCTTATACCTACCTAATTAAATTCTGCTTTTTTCATTCGTTTTCTTTTTTTGGAAATGTTATTCTATTTTAAAATCCTTCTCTTCAGTTCGTAGTGTTAGAGTTTTCAGGTCGCCCTAAGGTCTTCAACTTGTCCTAACAAAAAAGTAAACCCCCATAAGTTTCTTATGGTTTCCTATCATGGAAGGCCACGTTTCGAAACCAGACATCTATAACTCCTAATTTAGGATCTTTTAAAATTATCATGCACTAGCTGCGTCCCGCGGTGTCACCCGCGTGAGTCCCGATCCCGTGAGAATATCGGGATCAAATGTATCCTATGTTACTCCTCAATAATATAGCTTTCTTTTGGTGAAAGATTTTTTGAAATCTGTCCTGTAGTTTGTGATTTTATTCATAAGGTACAAACATACAGGACACACAAAAATACAAATCTTTCCTTTCAAATGTAATCCTTTATAATATTATATTATTTATATTATTTATAATATTAGTATAGATTAGTGTTATTCTTATATTATAAAGGGATCCCGGGATCGAGACTTACGCGGGTGAAACCGCGGGACGCAGCTAGTCTTAAATAAATACCTAAACATATTGTTTATCTAATCTTTGCTCATAATACAAAACATAGGTAAGCTAAATTCGGGTAGGTATATATCTTAATAACACAATGATTTTACAAACAATACCTCGCTATTAAACAAAGCCTCAGGACTTATGTAATGGGAGTGACTTACTTTTGGTGTTAGTTAGCTATCTAGACTTGGTCTAAGTACAGTCAGCAAAAAGCTGGTATCTTGCGTTCTAAAACTGCTTTTGTGTTGAAGAAAGACTTTTGAAGTTATTCTTCAAATGTGTCACTAAAGTACTGCTTTATTGAATGCAATCGGCAGTGATCTACATTAATATTATAAAGAGAAAAGTTTTTTTTTATGTTTATGTGTGTGAGTGTGTCTGTATGTTTGTAATGAATAACTCAACCTAAACTACTAATCCGATTTCAAAAATTATTTAACCGAAACAAAGCTACATTCACCCTGATTAACATAGGCTACTTTTAGGCCCGATATTCCCACGGGATCGGAACTTACGCGGGCGATACCGCGGGACTCTGCTAGTATTCTATAAAACTCGAATATCTCTTCACTAGTCACTTTCGTCTTCACTCGCTCTGCTCCACCACAACTGCACGGTACTGGAGGGTTACTGCGGTTCGTTTCGATACGACATCGATACGATAATACGATGATGCTACTGTCACATTCTGATAGTAGGGTGACAGTAGTACCATCGTATTATCGTATCGTTGTCGTATCGAAACGAACCGAAGTAACCCTCCTGTACTGGAAGTTCGACTGTTAGCTGACTAACCAGCACAGCTTACAGCCCCTTTCTATTCCAAAGTAGCCCAGAAGAAATCGCTTTGAGCGATAAGCCCGCCTATTTGTACGATATTTATTTAGTTTTAAAATATTTGTGTATTTCTTTTGTACTTAATCTATCTATTGTTGTTATTCAAATAGAGTATTTAACTCTCTATAATCAAAACGACCGTGGATTCACCTTCTCGCTCTAGCTTTATCACGCCCGCTAGCTACCACTCCAGCGCTCTTTCGAATTTACAGAATCGACCTGGCTAATTAATTGTCAATGTTTAAACTCTACTGTAGATATTCTTCTGTTGCCCTACGTACGTACAGTGACTTAGATTCCTCCTGCAGTTAGAATATTTGCATACCTACTTAATCTATTTGCAAAATGTTTAATATAAGATATCACACAGTCCATAGTAAATGTTGCGGTAGATTATTGTGTTAAGTTTGTTAATTCTCTACTTTACCTATTATTTAGTAACCGAGCAGGCATTTATTGCTTGTTTACATATTTTTATAAGAAATATAAAACTTAACCAACTAAATAATAACTAATTATATAAGCAACAATAATGTTAATTATAGAAATAAATATTAAAATAACCCAACCCGAATTGTAACCGGCGCAAAGGTACTCATAACTCTGGCAGCATTGCCGCGTTGTATGGCAATATCTAACCTTAGCACCATGCAGGTAAAAATTATTTTATGTTAACCAAAACATTAGGGACATCCTACAAATATTAAAAAGGCAAAAGTTTGTATGTAATGTATGTAACCGAGTAAGTTTGTTACTCCTTCACGCAAAACTACTGAAACGATTGCGATAAAACTTAGTATGTAGACAGCTAGAGATCTCGATTACTACATAGGCCACTTTTTGTCCTTTAATTCTACGAACGAACGAACGAAAGAAATAAAATCTGTCATACGTCCTTCAAAACCGTCAGAAAATAAATTTTCGAACGGATTGATTTTCTTCTGGAATTATGGTTTTGTTTTATCGTTCGTTGAATTAAAGTAGAAGCGTATCTGATATTTATAGATATGTAGGCAAGTACACATAAATTTCACAATTAAAACAACGGCAGCGCCTTGCACGGTTAGTGCTTCAATGGGCCACTGCTTAAGTGCGGAATTTTGCACAGTGGGCGGTAACGTGTTACGCGCACTGCTTACCTATACTAATATTCGGTAAAGTTTTGATGAATGTTTGGTCGAAGTTAATCTTTAGCATTAATAAACCGATTTTATTTGATAGTACTATTATGTGACTACGCACTATTTACTTCAATATTTTACGGGATTTAGGCGGGTGAAACAGCGGGTCGCAGCTCACTTCTTTAGCACTATGATTCAGTTCATGAGCAGCCGCATGTTACACCGCAACGTACCGTCGGTCGTAGTAGTGCGAACTTTCAATGAACCGAGAAATGAGCGTGCCTACTACAATATGCTCCAGTATTGATATTGTTACTAAACTTACCGAAAAACAGTGAAATAAACACTTACGGTAAATATTTTCGGTATTTTTTTAAAAGTATTTATTAAGTTGACGTAGCATGAACTACCAGACACGTGTATAATATTAGTGGCAATCTGGAATACAATTTATTAACAGGCTAGGCTTAAAAGGGAAAAAAACTCAATTCGTCATCTAAATATTTTTCAGGTGAAACAGCGGGCCACACACAGCTCAATACTTTGGCATTATGATTCAGTTCACGGACGACCGCATGTTACACCGCATCGTACCGTTGCGTCGGTCGTAGTAGTTGGAACTTTCTATGGACCGTGAAATGAGCGTGCCTACTACAATATACACCAATATTGATATTGTTACTAAACTTGCCTAAACTTACCGAAACACTGTGAAAACATAAACATACCTACGAACTGTAGGTACTTTCTTGATCTTGTTCTGATGTTGACGTGACTCGTGGAACAGGTAGCGTTTAGTACGCTACATCTTAGACCACATCGTTACTATCTTACCTACACTTTTTGGCAAGATAGCATTGGTACGGTTACTTATCTAATAAGTATGAATTTACTAGGTAACTACTATAATATTATTAATGTGAAAGTAGTAAGTAGGTGAACGAGTATGTTTGTCAAAACTGTTTTTAAAATTAAAGATATTTTTCAGTTTTAAAATCGCGTGGTGTTTATTACTTTTAGCATTGTTTCAACGCTCAACGTTTCGAGCAGGACCTTTCTTCAGAATGAGGTTGAAAACTGCCATTTTCTCACTTCAGATGGCGCTACTAATCGATGATCCGTACTTTTGACGAACTTCATAGTTTTTTCGTAAACAAACTAAGTTATTTTGAGATAATTTTACAAAATGAAGCTTTAATGTTTTTTCTTTTAGCATCTTTAGGGAATACATAATTTATTATGTTTTTGCAATCCACAGCTATTATAGCTGTGGATTGCAAAAACATAACAAATTAGATAAATTTACAAAATGACACTTTGTCACAAATGTCACTATGATACAAAGTGTCATTTTGTAAATTTATCTAAAAATTACTTAGTTTGTTTACAAAAAAACTATAAAGCTGTCAGAAACTTTGTATCACGCCAAAGTAGCGCCGGCTGTTTTGACCTTTTAGTTTTAACCCTATTGACTGAGGTGTGATTTGTCATTCAAATGTATTTCAATACAACACCGCGAAAACAGAAGAAAAATCTATACAGATATTATAATAACATGGTAATATTAAATAACCCGTTATTTAATAATATGTGTAGCAATTATTTTAGTCTATTTGTGGAGCAAATAAATTAATAATCCTATCCAATTTGCATAGAGTTCAACAAACAAACCTAAATGGTCAAACGAAAATCATTTTTAGAATAATATTAATCACTTCAATTTCAGAGTTTGTAAATAGCATTTAATAACATCAGTTTAACGTTTGTATGTAGCTACTGCTAGTGAAAATTGTTTTTAGGGTTCTGTACTCAAAGTGTAAAAACGGGACCCTTTAACTAAGACTTGTCGGTCTGTCTGTCTGTTTGACACTAACTGTATCTTGTGAACGGCGATAGCTAGACTGTTGAAATTTTTACAGATGTTATATTTTGGTTGTCTTTATAACATCAATATGTCGAATAAAATAAATATTTAAGTTGGGCTCCCGTTCAACATACCTACGTTGTTTTTTGTGATAATGGTAGTCGGCCAAGCGCGAGTCCGCATCGTTTGTAGGTACTTGGCCGTTTTTTTGTATTTTCTGCGGTTCACAAGTTTTTTTTTAGATCTACCTATTCTTATTTATACGTACACAGTACTAGATTCCTACCTACTTACGTAACAGTGTAAAGTCACCCGCGTTAATCAACCCTCACAAAGTTCGCAGCGTATTAACGAACAATGAAACAGAAACATGTTCCATTGAATGGAGGCCTTCGTGACCGAGTGGAACTCTCAACAACTATAAGTAATTAGAACGACAAACTGCGACCGCAGGCCCATTGTCTGCGGGAAATCATTACAGGGTACCTAGGGGGCATCACTTCACTGACCCGCATGGGGTTAATTCGGATATAATAGGTTTATGGAAGCGGCGTCAAAGTGGCGAAGGCACAGAAGTGGCGACTGGCGATGACTGATAGTCATCGCCAGTCGCCACTCCTGGCTTCACTTCTGGCTTCACTTCAGGCTTCAGGAAGCAGTGTTCATGTGGCAGTGGTGCTGACATGGCGAGTGGCGATGACTGTAACGGGAAATCATTACAGTACCTATGGGGCACCACGTTCAAATATAATGGTTTCTGGAAATGGCGTGGAAGTGGCGATGGCGCTGACGTAGCAATGACATAATCACGATATCTCGATAAAATAAGTTACTTATTCTGTGTAATCCTAATCATTACTATCAGTCATGTCGACAATAATTTGATTTGATCTGTTTGAGAGAAGAATAGGTGTATCATAGCTATTATTATCTTACGACGGCGATCCCTGTGACGCGTTCGAGAGATTATTCGCTTGCGACGCAGAAGGCTGTGGATTCGATGCTTCTTGTTTTTTTTCGACTAATGTATAAGGTTTACCGTTTTTAACGTGAAAGAGACAAACAAACATACACACATACATTCTCACAAACTTTAACTTCCTTTTATAATGTTGGTAGGATTATCAACCATTTCGGTCATTAACAGTTTTCTTTTAAAGCTTCAGGGATTTAAAACGAGCTTGCAGGTGTCAATTTTGAACAGATGGAGAACAAATATAGACTTGACAGTGTTCGTAAAGTAAGTCCGTCGAATATTGAATGTTTAATCGCTTGCATATTGAAAACTGTTCCACTATCATTGACAGCAAAAATCACACTACCGTTTATTTATATAGTGTTTTATTGCGGTGACTTCAAAATCATTGTATACGGAACACAATGATTTTGAAGATTGGCTGCAGGGTTATCTATTTTAATATATCTTTCGACCGTGGTTGGCCATCTTTGTCTTCTTTCTCCATTGAGCGCGGTTTTTTGTGTTGTTGAGTTGAGATTCCTTCAGGTTTTCTTTCAGCGTCGTCGCTAGCCAAGTAGAGCCAAGTGTTATTATCATTTAAAACACTTTTCAAAATTAAATATTGGTCTAATATTAGTTACTTAAAATAAAATATTATTAGAACTAACTGGTCTAGATCGCGTTGTAGATAATTTTAGATTTAATGTAGCGTTTTAGCACGGGTTACACCGTGGTCGTGTAACCCGTGCTAAAATAATAATGGTTAAATAATAATAATTAATTCGTGTTGGCTTCGGCTCCACGGACGCCTTCCAAAAGTCCGAGGCTCCATAGCCCCGTGATACTGGACGTATAACAGGCAATAAAATAATAATGAACAGAAATCGCGTAGGTACTTACCTAAGTCTAAAACTCTTCGTGATTTTTTTAAGTTATTACATTTCTTAGATTTTTCTTCTGTTTTCGCGATGTTGTATTGAAATTAAAAACATTTTTCGGTTTGAATCGCGTGTCAGTCAATCCTGAAGAAGGGACCTGGAAAGGTCTCGAAACATTGAGCGTTGTAACAATGCTATCTATATCTATACATATAATAAAATCGTAACTCAGCGGTGTCTGTTTTTGGAAGATATAAAAAAAATATAAATTGTATGGGTATCTATTAACGCAGTAGAACCTATTTTTCTGTTTTTCTGGTTGTCTGTTTGTCTGTTTGTCTGTTTGTCTGTTTGTGTGTGCCTTTGTGCCCGCTAATCTCAGAAACGGCTTAACCAATTTTAACCAAATTTGGTATTCAGATAGCTTTATACCCCGATTAACATATAGGCTATTTTTTATCCGGCTATTTAGTCCGGTTATCCGGATAAAGTGTTATTTCTACGTTTACCTAATTAGTTTGAATGTTGTATTGAAGAAGTATGTTGTGTACACATGATTAACCGGGTATCCGGTAGGTAATTAAAAAGCCGGATATCCGGCACGTTATTAAAAAGCCGGATATCCGGTAATTCCTAAAATACCGTATACCTATGTCTCTCCATATATTCGGATCCTTCGGACATACGGAAATTTATAATGGTTGTTTTTAACCGACTTTAAAAAAAGAGGAGCTTCTCAATTCGACCCGCATATTGTTTGTATGGGGATATGTTCACGCCGGACTCCAGCATATGAATATTCTTTTTAGATTTGGAAAGTGAGAGTCTCGAATTGGTCCCACAAATCGTTGGTGAAGATCTGATGAGAACCTTTGGAATGATGAGCAGAATAGCATCCCACAATGCAGTAAATTACTAATTTTTGGACTTCCATCAATATAATCAGCTTATAAAGAACTCGATACGAATTGATGGACCACCTGAAACTACCTTCTCATCAGAAAACTCCTCAATGATTAAAGTAACGGTTACAATTTTGATATTTTTAGTGGCAGTCGAAAATGCACCTAAAAGAGAAAAAAATATAGCTGAAATCGGGCAGATTTACGGGGTAGATGCAGATTGCATGTAGTTTACAAGCACGATGGCAGCTGCGGCAAAGTGTGGATTCCGAGTCGAGTTCGAGTCCCGAGTCCCGGGCACGACGTTACGTTTTACCCTCCAGACGTCCCGTAAACCCGCGTCAGCGGGCTCGGAGGTCCTTTTCGCAAGAAAAGGGCCGCGTGGATGACAACCACTGTAAAAAATCGCTTAGTCTCTGGTGGTGGCGGTGGACTCGGGGGGGTTTATCACCGGTTTTGGGGGCCACGAGACGGTAGTGTGACCGTGCCGAGGGAGGGGGACGGAGAGGGATTGTCTTTCGGGCAGAGATGAGGCTTGGAAAGGCCGCCGTTGTCGGGTTGACGGATGTAACCATGAGGAATTCCCACTGGCCTCGACACTTGTGGAGCGATGGACGCCTTTGGGGTTTAGTTGACAAACTGTTGTAGTGAGCCCAACAAACCGAGTCATTTGCCCCGAGAGTGGCCTGATGGTACACAAGGGGCATCACCCACGTAAAAAAATATTGCATTTAGTAAAGCTGGCAGACTTTAAATTATATAACAAATAAGTCGGTTGCTTTGTACAAGCTTATTATTATTATTTTATCCTTTTTTTCAAAGTCGGGTTTTAACTTATATAGATTTTCGACACTTCTTCTTATAATAATGTGAATAAGCATGCAACAAGTTACATACCGATGTGCAAAAATCACACTTAAACAAACTCTGCCATGATTCTCTTCTGCTCAGTACTTTCCTGGTCGTTCGTTTAAGTGTAGACCTTTGCACAGCGATGGCTAGATGTTCGAAAAACGCTGACGAAGTCGCGGGCACAGCTAGTAAGTAATAAACATCACGCGATTCAAACCGAAAAATGTCTTTATTATTTTTCCTTTAAGCAAGCACCCCTTGATACTTCACACTCGGGTTGCAGTCGCTCGTAGTCGTTTTATTAAAAGCATATTGTTTTGTTCTGTAAATGTTGCATTGAGATTTGGAAATAGGTACCCAGCTAGTCTCAAAATGGTTTCTAACTCGATATTCAGTTTGGAAACGAAATCCGATTGTGAATAGCTTTATTCAAATACCAGTTGAATGGTTTTTCGCTATACAAACTTATATAAGAAATTCAGATATTGTACCGATTTTATTTCAAGTTATAATCAGTAGGAGAACCTATAATAAGCAAATTATAGCTAGCTTATCTACTCTAATATTATAAAGAGGAAAGATTTGTATTTTTGTGTGTGTTTGTAATGAATAAACTCAAAAACTACTGGTCCGATTTCAAAAACTCTTTTACCATTAGAAATGTGCATTCACCTTGAGTAACATAGGCTACTTTTGATTCCGATATTTCCACGAGATCGGGACTTAGGCGGGTGAAACCGCGGGATGCAGCTAGTCAGCTAAGTTAAAACAAAATCAGTGCTAAACGTGGTTTTTTGACACTACTATCTAAAGAAAAAAATGTCAACTACAAGGAACCAAACGTCAGATTATAGTCTGAAATTAAAATACGTACTAGACAATGTATACTTTGTTTTTATGTGTAGACTATGAATTGGCACATGTTCCTGAAGAAATAATGTTAAATACAAAGAACCAAAACGTCGATCAGGTCATAGTCTGAAATTAAGACGAAGTTTTCAACATTGTCTAAATCCATATAATAACTAGCTTAGCCCCGCGGTTTCACCCGCGACGGTGAAACCAAATCCCGGGGCTTCACGGGATCAAAAGTATCTTATGTCCTTCTCATGGTCCTTAGCTATCAATTTTCAGCCAAATCGATTCAGCCGTTCGTTCTTGAGTTACAATTAGTGTAACTAACACGACTTCTTTTATAGGTATGTAATACATCTATATGTATATTTAAAGCGAAAATCACTGACTGACTCATCACGAAATCTCAGAAACTACGAGTACTAGGAGTCTAAAATTGCCAAATCCAATTGCAGTAGGTATGGTCAATGATAACTTATCGACTGCGTCGACCCCAAATTAAAAAAAAACATTTGGGGTTTAGCGGACCCCGGGCTCCCGAGAGGGATGCAACCGGGTACAACGCTCGGCTGAGAAGAACTATTTTGTTATATGAGGTAACATTTGTATATAAAATTTAACCTCCTCCTACATAACTCGATAATAAAGGTCAATAAACACAATAACGGGGCTATGAGATAGTTCTATTTCTCGCTTGACCGCTTACCGGAATATGATGCTGTGCGACACATTGACACTGTAGAAATCTTATAAAAGTGTTAGAAATTTAGGTACAAAACTAGGAACTTCAAGCGTTATAAAAATGATTTACAGTCTCAACTTAAGACTTTCCAGACTGTTTTTAAGCTATTGCATAGCTTTTATCGCGGGCTTTGAGCGCGGCGACCGAATCAAGAAATTCAGTAACGAAAATAAAACCTAACACCCCCCACTCCGCCTACCATGTAGCCTAAGAAAAAAAATAAAAAATGCTATGCAATAGCTTTACCGCGGCAGTCCCCGAGTGCCACAGTTTTCTTTTATTATCTTTCAACCTCCCACGATCCGTGAAATCACGGACAAATACCGTGAACAAGTTACTTTGATAAGTAGATTGGTAGGTCTTAGGATACCTACCTAAATAAGTGTAGTCTGTAAAGGCACATTAGATCAACCTATACAAAATCTATGGTGAAACCTAATATTATGTGAGATTGAATAGCCTAGACAAAACGTTAGCACTTAAGAGGAAAGTCTACCTACTCTTTCTCCATACAAACGTTGTCCTCCCTGGATTAAGACATTAGAGCAAATATGTTTATGCCATAAAATCTATATCTGCCAAGACCATACCTCTAAGTTTAGTTTTTTTTCTAATTAGAATAGAAATAAAATTTAGAAAAATAAGAATATGAAGAAATCAAAACGTAGGACAAAGATCATGGCTGATATAGGTTTTATGGCATAAACATATTTTTTCTACTGTCTTTATCCAGGGAGGAAACAGTCGACTACGTTTATAAAGTTTGTACGGAGAAAAGAGTAGATACCACTGGTATTCAGAGACAATACCTCCAACTTGCTTTACCTCGACTCACCCTCACTCTTACAAAATGGTAGTTACAGTGGACAAAAACGTCCTTCACTTAAGGGATTTTTCAACTCGCCTCAAACTTGAGGTAAGGAGAGAACTGTCAAACGTAAGGTACCTCGCGACCTACCTTGAAACTCCCTCAAGACAATAAACGCTTGTTTTTGTGATAATCTGGTGCTTATTTTGATAGAAAATAGTAAAGATTTGGATTTTTAAGAGTTTATAAATGACTTCTGACAATCCATAGGTTCTTTTATTTGTCTCTAACATATTTTCATTTGAAGTTTTTCAACAATTACGAATTTCGTTAAAATTATGATTTACCTTACAGTTTTGTTTATTTGTTTCGTTTTTAAAGAACCACATCCATCACAAACCACATCGACCACACAAATAATATTTGAAATTGTCGCACGGCAATCACTCTCGATGAAAATATCCAAATGGAAGCCCTCACTCTCAAGGCAATCACTGACAATGAAAATATTAAATGCAAGCCCTTTGTTTAATTTAACAAGTTAGGTATCGTCTGCCGCTGGAGGCCCGGGATTGGGCTGACGATGCTTCTTCTTGAATAGTAACGTGAAGCTGTTTCGTTGCCAAGTAGTCAAAATCTCACGAAACTTATCAGTTGTATAAATAAAAGTAGTTCATGTTACTGAATATAGCGCTGACCATAAACCTACTATCAAATTCAATGTAATAGGTACTTAGATCACAGCATTATACCCCTTTATATAGGTACATACAATGAGATATTATATCAATGACCTCGAGTTTTGGCGGGAACATGTTTTATTTTAATCTGGCCAAAACTTGATGATGAATAGTAACTTCATAGGCAGGAACGTGCAAAGAAATACTCGAAAAGAAAAAAAAACAAAGGTTCTAGGCGTTGGTAAATTGTCAATGTCATAATTTTGACGGAATATTTGACATTTCTACCTCTTTGGCCAACACGATAGAAATAAAACTTCCTCGAAACAATGACGTCACACCTTTCCTCGACTTTAGGTTGCCTTATTCGAGTATAAGTCGAGTATTCGTTGAGTTACGTCTAAGAATACCAATTACAAGGTCATTCTTGAGGGAGTTTCAAGGGGTCCTCCAGTGAGGTTGAGTAAAGGTCCGTTCAAGTAAATTGTTTAACGATATGGGTGACTTTCCCCTTAAGTAAACCTAGATCGACCACCAAATAATACCAGTGATTTATTGCTTTTAACAAAAACAGCGTCAAGACAAGAACACCTCTTGTTTTAATGTTAAATGTAGGTTGAAATCAATCACGAAGATAGATCACAATAAGCTTTTGACGTCAACTGAAATCGATGAGGGCAGAACAAATACTGAACGAAACGGACAAACTGGATAATAAAGTACATACCTACCTATATATCTATTTCGTACAATTGTTTAAATCGCTCCCTAAAGTCTAATATTTATTATGATTACCTAATATTGGGGATGTTCCTTGTCTGGAAATTGGCTCAAGCTTTACAGCGAGGGTACGCAGCCTTGTGTTCTATGGCTGTTCTTCAGTCTTTTATGCCAGTCTTTTGTGACTCGAGGAGGGTTTGTCACTAGAATATAGTCCCGAGACAGCGGCGGCGTGTCCTACGCCGGAGAGGGATTTTTCATCGACACGGGGTCTGATGAGACCAGCCGCCCGCCGATTCGGGGCTGCAGATGTCAATGCTCCCATGTCCCTGGCACTCACGGCGGATAGAGGACACCGGCGGGTTTAAGTAGGTAAATCTCTGGCCGCCTACCACCTCAAGTCAGATGAAGCCCCGCACATCAGTTCACAACAAGAATTTCTCCTCGTACAAAAAACATGGAAGCCACACTACTATAGGAAAAGAAGAAGAGATGTGAACTGATTTTAATTCAGTAGATACATTTTTATCGACCTCTGTTAAAATAGGTTAAGTAAGTACCTACCTACCTATATAGGTACCTAAGTGATTTTAATTATGAATTTTGTTAGCTAAAATCTATTGAAATAACATTATGTGTTACATCAGTTTTATGCATAACAAAATAACAATCAAATAACAATTTAGGTACTTAAGTTCAAGAGAATAATAAAAACACATTCACTAAAACCTCTTTCAAAAGGAACACCAAATTCCAATACCTAATCCAAAACCGACATTAGAACCCAACTATTCCACATGAAAGTACTCTCCTCAAAGTTGTAAGTAATTTCGACTCGGAGAAATCTTTCGCAGACTAGACATACAATATGCACAAATTAAACGAAGGAACTCCCCGGAATTTTCCATCGAAATCTACAATTAGGAT
The DNA here is from genome assembly GCA_958496205.1 of Idaea biselata. Classification (NCBI taxonomy): domain Eukaryota; kingdom Metazoa; phylum Arthropoda; class Insecta; order Lepidoptera; family Geometridae; genus Idaea; species Idaea biselata. The sequence goes on along the minus strand of OY292398.1, from coordinate 2,868,217 downwards.
CGCTAACTTTTCGAAATTTCGGGCACGGGATTCTGGGGACGAAATTAAATTAAGCTGGTACATTCATACCGCTTGTTACAACGACTACATACATACTTAGATGAAAACAAAATAGTAGATACGGTATATTATAATATTGCGTATTCGAAAAATGAGCTAGAAACACCTTCATGCATTTTCATAAAATTATTGTATATAAAAACATTTACGCTTTGTAAAAAGCAAAAAGGATGTCAAAAAGATAATCGCAGTGTGACAGCACGTGCTCACGCGGTTTGACATACGACAGAGGCTAGTGCGTCAGCTAGAGGCAGATTTATCGTCTCATTGATCGTCTTTATATAAGATACGGTACCTAGTCTCATTCCGAGACTAGGTACCGTATCTTTAGTTTTTTGTTTTAATCTAAGCATACATATCAATTTGAGCTCTACATAAAGGAAATTACAAGGGTCCTGCAACTTTAAATCTTATTTAGAGTTGAAATTAACAACAGTCGAGTCGTTGTAAAGGGTGGACATAATGGGGCAAATGTAGTGGATCCGATGGATTTTCTATGTACGCTGCTTGTCGCGTATAAACTTGGACGACCTTTAGTTGGAGTACTGTGTCCGAGAATGGGACAGTCTTGAGAGTTGTTCTGCTAACGATCTGTTGTTGTTTTGTTGGGAAATAACAGATTTATAATAAAGTTTTTTAATGGATTAATAAGTCCCGTGACTACTGTGTTTTGACGAAAAATGTGTTTTCATTCCTCTGTGGCGCGTCGGGAGAAGGCCCGCCTGCAATGCAGAAGGTTGCGGTTCGATTCCCGCCGGGTGCAGGTACTAGGCATGCCTTTTAAGTTCTGTCTTTTGTATATTTGCCGCCAATTTTAAAATTAGAACTTTTTTTAGAACAAATTTGTTAGAATTTCGAATATCAAAACAATTGAAAGCATTAGGATTAATGAAATTGTTTAGTCACAGCGTTGGTTTGAATCTGTCAGGTCACGTACGAAAATGAATCTTACTAAGGAAAATGTTCGTGCAATAATTTTCTATAACTTTCGAAGAGGCCTCACGCGACTTCAGTATTTCGAAGAGTTAACATCTGTATTCCATGATGAAGTCCCATGTCTGCGGACCATCGAACGCCGGTATTTGGAATTTGAGCGTGGACATACCACACTTAGTGACAAATCTCGTGAAGGACGTCCAAAATCCGCCTTCACTGAAGATAACATCGTTGCTGTGAGACAACTAATCGTCGAAGATCGTCATGTGACATATCGAGAGATAGAGGCGTTATTAGGCATCTCAGGGACAACCATTCAAAAGATATTGCATGAGGCGCTTGGTATGAGAAAACTAGTTTGCCGTTGGATCCCGCATTTGCTTTCCGACGATCATAAGGCGGCCCGCGTCAGATGGTGTAAGAAAACTCTTCAGAGGTTCAACCGAGGAGAGTCTAATCACGTCTACGACATCATCAGTGGTGACGAATCTTGGATCTATGCCTACGATCCTGATTCCAAACAACAATCTACAGTCTGGGTTTTCCAAAACGAGCCAAAGCTGACTAAAGTTGTTCGCTCTCGAAGCACTTCAAAGAAGATGGTGGCTACGTTCGTGGCGAAAACCGGTCATGTTGCGACGATTGCACTTGAAGATCGTAGAACGGTTAATGCGGAGTGGTATACCACAGTTTGTTTACCACAAGTCATCGCCGAACTTCGGAAATCTAGCCCAAAGCGACGCATCATCCTGCACCATGACAACGCAAGCTCACACACCGCTCGTCAAACGATTGAGTATTTGAAGCAGGAAAACGTAGAAATTCTTGACCATCCTCCATACAGTCCTGACCTAAGCCCTAACAATTTCTTTACATTTCCTAAAATTAAGAAAACTCTTCGTGGTCAAAGTTTCCAGTGCAGTGAAGAAGCGGTCGACGCTTTCAAGTCAGCCATTTTGAACACCCCCACTTTGGAGTGGAATAAATGTTATAATAACTGGTTCGAGCGAATGGAAAAGTGTATTAAACTTCGTGCTGAATACTTTGAAAAACAATAAAAGGTACTATAAGGTTATATAGGTTTTTTTTTCTTCAAACGACAGAACTTAAAAGGCATACCTCGTATTTATGCTTAAAAATAAATACTTGTTTCCATTCTGGGTATCTTCTATGTATCATATGTAGGATGTATTTACAAGAAAAAAAGTATAATATGTAGTAAATTCGTTGCCTAGTACCCATAGTACAAGCCTAGTGCTAGCTAGTTTGGGGCTAGATTGCGCTGTATATGAAAAAATAAAAATGAACAATGAAAATGAAAAAATATTTTATTTGACAAAAATCATTTTACACATACAGATAGATTTACATTGACCCTTACACTAGGCGATGCCTGTCCTGTAGGTGGCCAATTTTAGCCGGTTTACAGTAAAACATATAATTTGTTGCGTCTTATAGGTAAGTCTATGACACTATGATTATGTTATGATTGACTAGTCTATGATTTTATACAAAACCAACCAAAGTAGGTAATGATATCGCTAATCAATTTTATTAGGGTATTTTGTACATGATTGAGAAAGAAAAGCTTATTGCTATTTAGGTAGGTTCTTAGAAAAACTATTAATTGAAAACAGTGAGATAAACTCATTAATAGCCCATCCTTCAAGTCATCAGACTCTTAAGAGTCTGGGCGAGAGAAAGGACTACTTGTCTGAGCGTGTACTTATGTGAGCGGGGTGAAAAGTAAGGGTGAAGGTGTGTGTATGTGTGGAGTGTAAGTTTGTGCGTGTGTTTTTGTGTGATTGTGATTGGTAATGTGAGTGAGTGTATTGAGAGTAGACGTCCCCGAGACGAAAAGTCAGCTAACCACTCTCAGCAAGTTTTCTACTTGCTCAAAACTAAGTCCCAAAAGATAGTCAAAGACCTTCAACTTGCATTCCCTGACAGATAACAGTTTCATACTACATGCCGTGTTTATTTTGTTGTATAAAAATGGGTACAAGAATGGACCAAATCTCCTAGCAAATGCTGTTTTTACATGATGTAATTTAATTTTAAACACTCGGTCCTTTATCTTGGCATAGTAGTCAGACGACTGCAGGGTGAGCTTATGCATTCTTGTAACTACTCGAAGAACAAATAACCTACGAACACTCAGAACGTTAAACTCCTTGTAAATGGCGCTCGTAGGATACCTCGTTGGTTTTTTTAAGATAGTTTTTATGATTGCACGCTGTGCCCTTTCCAGCAGAATCAAATAGGTAGAACAAGTGCCGCCCCAGACCAACAAGCAGTAAGACAAAATAGAATTGACAAATACTGGTGTAGACGGTTTTTAACAGTTGTTTATTTGCCGCTTTACAAAGACTTTTAAAAATATAAAATTTTTTTCGTACTCTTTTTGCTGATTGTAAAAGATGTTGTTTAAAGTTTAGGTTCTCGTCCACCACTATACCTAGGTATTTAATGAAAGATGATCTAGTGATGTGTTCACAGTTACAGTCAGAGTTTAATAAATTAGATGTAGAACAATTATGAATACGAATATTAAAAATAGGTGGGCTAGAAGCCTTTGTCTTGTGAAAACAGAGGTATTTAGTTTTGGAAAGGTTTAGTGTCAATAAGTTGTTTTGCAGCCAGCGTGCAATCATCCCCATGCCTGTCTCCGCCGATCTTATCACATCATTCCAGGTTTCACCGTTGAACACGACAGCAGTATCGTCTGCATAACAGATTATATCTGCATTTGGCAAATTAAGGGTAGTAATGCTATTTAAGTATAAAATAAAAAGTGTTGGACCTAAAATACTCCCTTGTGGGACTCCAAAACTAATGTAGTTAGGCTTACTTATGTCCTGGTCGACTTTTACGCATTGGGAGCGGTTTGTCAGGTAGCTCCGAAACCATTCCAGCGTCGTACCTCTGACACCACTCGACTCCAACCTACTAAAAAGGATTGGAATCGATGTTTTTATCTAGGTACGTTGATGTTATATTAGTAAGCAATTCCGCAGCGTCTTCTGTAGATCTGTTTGCCCTGAATCCAAACTGACAATCTGAAAGGATGTTTCTAGACTCAATAAAACTAGTTAGACGTTTATGCACAATCTTCTCTAGAAGTTTTGAAAAACAGCCAAGTAAAGAGATGGGTCGGTAATTACTAGGTTCCTCTTTACTACCACCCTTGTGAATCGGGGTCATCGCTACTTTCCACCTTGCCGGAAAAATACCTTCTGAAAGACTCATGTTAAAAATATACGTAAGAGGTTTAAGGATGGAAGAATTTATTGTCTTAAGCAACCTATTTGAAATTCCATCCATACCAGGTGCAGAGTCTATTTTTAAGCTCTTTATAATGGAGTGTACTTCAAGTTCATCACAAGGTGATAGGAAAAAGGAGTTTAATGGGGTATTTGGATTTATCGCTACCTCAGCCAAAGATTCTTCCGTTTTCCCAATTTCGACTAGTATTTTGTGAGCAAGGTTGTTTCCTACAGAAGAAAAATAGTCATTACAAATGTCCAAAGAGTCCGCGGCAGACTGCGTGATCCTGGTCAACTCAGTAGCTGCTGTGTTTCTTTTTTTGGTGTTTGTTATGTTTCTGATTGTGTTCCAGAGACTCTTTGGGTTGTTTTTGTTCTTTTCCAATTCCGTTTCCTCATATTTTAGCTTAAGCTTTTTAAGTAGGTTAACATAAAAATTTCTGTACCGTGTGAAAACAAGTTTGGCTCTCTATCGTCGCTGGGGTTTTTGCGAGCTATAGCATATATATGTCGTGCAATATTTATTTATTCGTTCGATCGTGTAGTCTCTGCGCCTCCCCTGGGGGCGCAGAGACTTAGGGAACCACTGGTGTATGGCCGTGTAGCCTCAGCATAGAATAGGGATACCCCATCTCTTCCCGTGGGTGTCGTAAAAGGCGACTAAGGGATCTGAGAGAGACTAGCAAATCTTAAGTTCTCCCCCCGCGGTGGCGGATAAACTGATTGGTCCCGAGGAGGGTTGGTGTCAGGCAGGCGACCGACCGTAAAAATATTGCCAAATCTTTTTAGAGAAGGTATGGTCAATGGTGACTTCCCTACTGCACCGACCCCAAATTAATTTGGGGTTTAGCGGACCCCGGGCTCCCGAGAGGGATGCAACCGTGAACATCGCTCGGATGAAAAGTATATTTTCTGCCATGGTTTTACTTCGGACGAACGAAAATTTGATATAGCCAAAACAACTGTCCTAGAGACTTGTTCGAGAATGTGTACCCTGTAAGTAAAGTATTGACTGAGGCAGTTTTTCGAAGTTACTCAGGTGAAATAGTGGGACAGAGCTAGTCAATTATAAAAAAAAACAATCCCGTAAGTTGTTCAGAGACTTACAACAGCGTAGCTTATTACATAAATAAAACACGTAACTGCTCGATAAAGCATACATCTTTAAAACTTACGACCATGGAGTAGGGAGTAAGTGTTTTTCCAACGCAATTTTCTCTTACTCTGAACAAAATAACAGTAGTTTGCTTTCGTTTTATCGATATTGGCGCACCTGAGATCGTTGGCCGTGCCAATTTTGTAGCTCTTTTAGATCAAATATAGTCCGTATCACCTATTGTTACCTTTGTTTATTATTGACAACTGCCAACACCAATCGTTGGATCGATTTTTTTTTTCATATTTTACGAAAGATAAATATTGCGTTTTAACCTCAGGGTGTCTGGATGTCTATATGTATCTGTGTGTATCTAGCTCACGAATGGATGAATCGATTTTGATATACCCACCTTTTTTTCTTTTTCAATCATTAATTCTTATACGTTTTAGTGTAGGTACATAATAATATGGTGATGGTTTTAAAAACCTAACTGCTCGTCATGCTCTTGTGTTTGGCTGATTATATCCGATCGAACTAATAAACCTTTTAAACGAATACGATTGGAACTCAACCAATCCCCTCGTGACCAAGACCGTTGTAACATGGTCGAAACGTCGAGGTAAGAAAATTAAAAAGTTAAAAATCACGCGATTAAAACCCGGGAAATACAAAATTATGATATCCGATCCAGTCGATTTTGGAAAAAAATACGATAAAAAGTCTTTTACGTAAAACAATACAAGTTCTACCTAAATAAGCGTGTCTGAGCTAATCAGACAGACAAACATACAACCATGATGAAACTAGAAGGGTTTCTTGTTCACAACCCCAAAAAGCTGTTTATCAAAGTTATCAAATAGGTGGTCATTACGAGCAGACTTCATTGTGTGACGTCACCGCAGCGAGCCGACAAAATATAACCGTTCATAGCAAAGGTTTAATATTACGCCACTTTCATACTGTGTCCGCTGAAAAGATCCCGATAAAATCTCCCAGGACTTAACAAAAGAGTCCAAACAATAATAAACGGGATAATCGGTAGATCCCGTCTGTCTACAATGGCTGGAGTGAATAATTTCAAGTAAAAACTAATTCCTAATTAGTAATTACTATAGATTCTTCTTCTATTTTCGCGATGTTGTATTGAAATTAAAGACATTTTTCGGTTTAAATCGCGTGGTTTTTATTACTTTTAGCATTGTTACAACGCTCAACGTTTCGAGACCTTTCCAGGTATCTTCTTCAGGATAGTAATTACTAGGTAATTGGTTGTAAAAAATACCTATGATAGGTCAACTAAGTATTGAACTTTTGATATTAGGATGCTATGATCCTATAATCAGTCATACTAATACTATAAATGTAAAAGTTTGTGTCCAAGTAAGTATACACGAGTATGTTTGTTACTCCGTAACGCAAAAACTACTAAACCGATTACGATGAAGCCTGGTTTGCAAATAGCTAAGGATCTGGATTAACACATTGACTACTTTTTACCCCGATATTACCACGGGATCGGGACTTACGCGGGTGTAAGCTCGGGACACGCTGCTAGTATAATATACAATTCCTTAGGCTTAGGCTTAGCACGCACTGCGATTAAACGCCTGCGTTTTCCCGTAGGTCTGAAACCGCAAAAAATGCAACACATAGCTTTCTATACAAGCCCACGCATTAGCGCTTTTTTTTAATGACTGATTTTGCGTGTTTATACGGAGTTCTGCGTTTTCAGCTATTCGTAAACCGCTTGTGTTTAATCGCAGTACGTTCCAAGCCTTAATCTTCTAGTAAACGTCCCTATTTAAGATTATCCACTCCACTAAATACTGAGCTCGGAGGGTCCATCATGATTGATGGTGCGACTTTGAGCCACGCTCAGAGCTGGTCTTCGCAAATTATGCGTTCTATTGTTTAAACTTTGTCTCGGGAGCGAAATATATGCTAAATTTCACCAGCCAGGCGTTGCCTTGATAACTTTGAAAAATAATAAAGGGAATTTACGATGATAGATGACTGCTTAAGAGGACAGTCTACCTACTCTTTCTGCATACAAACGTAGTCGACTGTTTCCTCCCTGGATAAAGACATTAGAGCAAATTGTTTATGCCCTAAAACTTATATAGCCATGGCCATGCGTCATGGCTGTATAACACTTATATTATGGCATAAAGATATTTTTTCTTATATCTTTATCCAGGGAGGAAACAGTCGATCAGTCGCCTACGTTTGTAAAGTTTATATGGAGAAAAGAGTCGATAGACTGCTCGACTCAGTTTCATGACATTAAGCCAAAGTAATAATAGTTTAATCGCCGTCGGCCGATTTATTAGCATTTTCTATACTTATAGAAAAATTTACGCTCATTATTAACAACAAATATCTGTTTTTAAATATATAAAACTAGTTGCGTCCCGCGGTTTCACCCGCGTAAGTCTTGATCCCGTGGGAATATCAGGATCAAAAGTAGCCTATAGCCTTCCTCAATAAACGGACTACTCAACACTGAAAGAATTGTACCAGCGGTTCCTGAGATTAGCGCTTTCAAACAAACAAACAAAAAAAACAAACAAACTCATCCGCTTTATAATAGTAATAAAATAAGATAGTGGTATAATCTATACTAATATTATAAAGCTGAAGAGTTTGTTTGTTTGGTTGAACGCGCTAATCTCAGGTAACGCTGCTAGTCCGATTTGAAAAATTCTTTCTTAGCCCAACTAGCGGGGAGTTTTCCTAGTACGTCGCCTTACAAAAGGTGGCGTTGGATAGTCCATTTATTGAGGAAGGCTATGGGCCATATTATTATTTTTTTTAAATTAGGCGGGCGAAGTCACGGGAACAGCTAGTAGGTATGATAATAAAATGATTTGGAAAATCGCACGTCCTTAATAAATGTCTATTGGAACTGAATGAGCTATCTAATTAGTAGAACTAATAATACAAGCATTTATAATGTGGATTTCAACGCACAATCAAATGGATACCAGTAAATTGCATTGTTAATCCCGCGGGTCGTCATGTCCAGTATTATGATTCTAATCTAATTCTAATTTCAAATCATACATAGGTTTTAGGTGTTTCCTATTATAAAGGTGTGTCCAGATCGCTGAAATGAAACTATACAAGTACGCTGGAATTGATATACCATACAAAGTGACATTAGATCTTTGTGCCTATTTAATCATGTTGCGCTGTTGTAACATTAGATCTTTGTGCCGATTTCATTTGCGCCATGTTAAACTAATCTAATGTCATTTTGAATGGTATAGCAATTCCAGCGTACTTGTATAGTTTTATTTCAGTGCGTGTGAACGTCTTACGTGACGTGAACGTCAGTAAACGTATGGCAACTGAAGCGCGAGGCGTGTCTTGAATGTGCCGCGCGATACTGCCGCGCAAACATTCGTTGGTTTTCCTTACTAGAGCGCGGCAGAAATGTGTCATACAAACGTCGCGTGTCACTGCCGCGCTATATCTGGACACGCCTTAACACTAGCACCCGTATATTATATATCCAGTGGATAACTAGTTTAATGGGCATTTTGAAGTACATTGCTGCTTTAAAGTAGCGTGATTATCACCATTGAATATCGTAGAGTCTATTTTGACGGCCTCATTTAAACCGTCTAGCTATTACGGTTCATGAGATACAGCCTGGTGACAGACGAACGGACGGACAGACAGCGAAGTCTCAGTAATAGGGTCCCGTTTTTACCCTTTAGGTACGGAGCCCTAAAAAAATACGGTTCCAGTTAGATGTACCATCCAGTTGAGATGTAAAGCACAACATTACACGTTATACCGCACAAATAAAACTTTATTCAAACAATAAAGTTTACCAGAACGAAACGCAATTCACACTGACCATTCTTCCTTTATTTGTTTTCAATATAAGTGCGAACACATAGTTTCCCACTCTCCGTAGTAATAAATATCTCGTACTTTATCGCGTACAACGTACAGTTAGTAGCATAAATCTATAAGCATTTCGGCTCTTATCTCTGTTGAAAAAGGTTGGAAATAAAAGAGGTTTTTCTGTGTACACTGTACAGTATACACTAAATTGTCTACCTGAAAATAGACATACTCGTAACCTCGTAACTCATACTGCGTACCTACCTACTATTATTATTTTGTAGTAAAAACTGATAATAATTATTTATAGATTTTTCTTCTGTTTTTGTGATATTGGACTGACTCATTTTTCGGTTTTAATCGCGTGGCGTTTATTATTTTTAAGCATCTTTTCTATGCTCGTTGTTTGGAGATCTTTACAATTAGGAAATTAGTTTACTACCTGACGTGTTTTATTTAAACGTAACATCAAGACCACCTCAATTTTTTAACTTGAGATATTTCAATTTTCGATATTCATTTGGATTTTGGCAAAATATCTGAAGTTGAAATGCCAATGTTTAAAACACCAAAACTTAAAATATCAAAAACAAAAATTACAAAAGTTTTTATTTTCGAATAGTTAGAAAACCGAAATTCAATATATTGAATACTAACTGCAACCCGCGGTTTCACCTGCGTAAGTCTAGATCCCGTGGAAGTATCGGGATCGAAAGTAGCCTATGTTACTCAGGGTGAATCTAGCTTTCTAATGGTGAAAGAATTTTTGAAATCGGTTCTGTAAGTTTTGAGTATATTCATAACAAACATACAGACGCACACACACACACAAAAATACAAATCTTTCCCTTTATATATTCGGGAGCAATCCGGAGGGGCCTTTTTTAGGGTTCCTACCCAAAGGGTAAAAACGGGACCCTATTACTGAGACTTCGCTGTCTGTCCGTCTGTCACCAGGCTGTATCTCATGAACCGTAATAGCTAGAAAGTTGAAATTTTCACAGAAGATGTATTTCGGTTGCCGCTACAACAACAAATACTAAAAACAAAATAAAACAAATATTTAAAAGGGGCTCCCATACAACAAACGTGTTTCAAAAATAACAAGGAGTTTAGTACAATGTGAGGTCGCTTCTGATTGGTCAGGACAAATCGAGTTGGTCATGGAATTCAAAATGGCTGCCCTATCTGTCAAATATACCAGTCTGCCTTACTTACCAAAGAGTTATAAGTTTCAGATTTTCTTTGTGCCAAGGTTTTTTTTTTTGAGTGATTCGGTCGTTTGATGGGAGTAAGAATCGAAGATAAATATTTCATATTTTCCTAAAAAAATTAAAAATTGGTTATTGTAAACCATTTTAGGGTTCCGTATTCAATTGTGATAGTGGTACGGAACCCTTTGTGCGCGAGTGTCGCACTTGCCCGGTTTTTTTTGTTTGTGTTTGTTTATTCTGTGTTTTCTTTTCTTTGATGATGATTTTGTTTTTGTTCTAAACTATATTTAATCCTATATGTAATTGTATTTTGATATAAATAAATGAAGTCATTCTTTATATATTAGTGTAGATATCCTATCGTAATTTAAGACCACATAAAAGTCACCGAAGCCCACTCAATGTGTCTGAAATTTGACCCCATACCTAACGGGACAGTCTTTCATAACTTGTACATGAAAGGACCAGTGAAGTGTTAGACAAGCAGAACGAGCGAGCAACGCGCTATGTTTGCTCGACAATTGAACTGGAGAATTCTGTTAGTGTGACTCGGGTAGGGTTACCACGTCTTTTGTAGTTATTTGAAACAAAAGATTTCAGAACCACGTACAGAGTGACATTACAAAGTTGGCTGACAATTCTTGAAAGGTTGAGTTGCTATTTTTTACATTCCTTAAATTTGTTTTATAAGTAAACTAGCAGCTCCCCGCGGTTTCACCCGCATAAGTCCCGATCCCGTGGGAATATCGGGATCAAAAATAGCCTATAGCCTTCCTCAATAAATGGACTATCCAACACCGAAAGATTTTTTAAAATCGGACCAGTGGTTCCTGAGATTAGCGCGTTCAAACAAACAAACTCTTCCGCTTTATAATATTAAAGTATAGATTTCAAATAACACGTTTTTCTCAGACACCAGCTACCCTCGCCTTTTTTTGCAAAAACATTTAGTGTTCCCAGGAAGGGGTATAAAGCCGAAAGGAGTTTGTTCTAGAGGTCTAGGCTAACAACTTTTGTTCTACGACTTATGGAAATTCGAAGTAGTTTTCCAAAATGTTGAGTTTAAAGTTTACATGAAAATCAGCTGTTTGAGTTTGAGGTCAAAGGTCAAGGCTTTAAGGTGTCCTTTTATTTAGTTTGGACCACTACAATCCAAGCATTAATTGGCTTTATTGACAAAAATAGCTGTTTTTTTTTCAATTGTAACAAATTCAAAATTTTCGAAAACAAAGTTTGAATTTCCAAAAGTCGTAGAACTAAAGTTGTTATATTTGGTTACTTACCAATTTTTTTTTAATTTAGAACACTTAACCTATTTTTTTTTTACAAAAATCGCTGTACGCGTAGTACAACCCTACAGCTTCAAGTTTGCCAAGTCAAGACTTCGAGAGCTCAGACCTTGCACCGAACCGAACTGCTAAAAAGATATTCCCTCCACAGATGCAACTGTTAACCAAATACCTAGCGTACAAACATAAAGAAGGAAGCCATTTTGTTTTTACTAGCGATTTCTTACAAAAGTTCTTTTCAGCGTCTTCGCGCCGGATTTAACTTTTTATTTAGAACGAATGGGATTCGTGATCTTTTTGTCAGTTTAGAAATACTTATTTAGATGAGTTTGGTTTGAACCGTTTAATGGAGCTTGGTTTGTTCTGGGTGTTTCAGTTTTTTAGGGTTCCGTATCCAAAGAGTAAAAACGGGACCCTATTACTGAGACTTCGCTGTCTGTCGGTCTGCCACCAGGCTGTATCTCATGAACCGTAATAGGTAAACGGTTGAAATTTTTACAGATGATGTATTGCCGTAAAAACAAAATAAAACAAATATTTAAAGGGGGAGCCTCTCAAATAACAAACGTGATTTTTGACGTAAAAACGCAACGATTGGCGCTACGACTTAGGCCTGTGGGCGGTTACAAGCCGCGGCCGAAGCCTTTCACCAAGAATTCCCCTTTTGGTTGCCTTTTACGACGACGACGGGCAGGTGAAAAAAAAATACTCTAATGGCCTTATTAATAAACGGAGGTCGGAGTAGTGAAAACATGCCCTGTCTTTTTCAGAAATAAAAAGTGGTAAGGTTACCCAGACCTTACTCCACGTTTATTAATAAGGCTATAAAATAATTTAGTCATATTCGTTTAGACCCGGATTACAGGGTACAATAATTATGAACCAAAATCGCATTACTTTTAAAAGTGAGTCTGCCATTTCGTCTATTTTGGCCCTAAGTGTACTTTTACCTCAATACGCGGGTGACACAATAAGGCTCAGTTAGTAAATAAATAAATGGAAACCATATTTTCAAAGTCAAAGGTAAAGAAATGATCTTTGTAATGAGTATTTATATGCATACGTTACAAGACGACGACGCCGTGCAAATGAATATAAATAATAACAATAAATGAGCCGAAAGATAATTAGGTACATTGACAAATGGGGAGAAATTTTGGAAGATATGTGTTTTAAGGTACGAGTTGGCAACGGGCGACATTAGGCGGCAGCGGACGACGACGCGTCGCTAGCTTAGTGTCGCTGATTACGTAGGGAATTTTACAGAAAAACATAAAAACCAGTAGTCTCGCCGCGACACGTCGCCGTCTGCTTCCGCCTCATATCGCCCGTTGCCAACTCGTACCTTTACATAAGCATTCTATTCTATTAATCATGGCTACAAAAAGTCAAAAAATGTCAATGTCGTTTTCTTTAAGAAATAATGTGTGCTATTAACATTGCTTTTACGGTGAAGGAATACATCGTGAGGAAACCTACAGCTTAAAGTCACGCAAAAAGGCCCAGTTGTAGGGCTAGTTTCATAAACACAGTAAAAAATAACTAACTAAACTATACATTTCCACATTGGTGGAGACAGTAAATCTGGAAATAAAACCGGCCAAGTCCGAGTGGGGCTCGCGCCCGAAGGGTTCCGTATCCGTACCATTATCTATGCAAAAAACCCTTGACAACGTAACAACGTTAGCATATTTTTACGATTTGTACGGTACGGTTTTTTCCCGATGGTCCCGAACACCTTATGGGCAAAGAACAATTTTTTTTTGTTTAAAAAAAATAGGTAACCTAAAATGTTAACCGTCATAGGTACCTACCTACTATTGTATAAACTGTGGCTTCTAGTGATTCCTTAGGAATATTTCCATCGAGTGAATGTAAATTCGTTTAAAATTATTTAAATGAGAAAGGCAGTCTATTGGAAATATTTACGTCATTCTGTGTTTACTAGTTAACCTATCTCAATGTTAAACTGTGAAAACAGAGATATTTTCGTCGTCTATTTTAATACCTACTTGTCACTATTTATTATCGCAATATTTGACAAGGTCTCGCTTTAATAAACGCATACTTTAAGTTCTTTAAATTGTTCTTTTTAAGAAAGCAGGTAATTTTTATTTTAGGGTTCCCTATCCAAAGGGCAAAATCAGGTCTTTTTACGAAGATTTCACTGTCCGTCTGTCTGTCACCAACTCACCAGGTTGTAACACCTTGCTATGCTGCGACATAACTATTTGCTACAAATAGGTCCCCGGCCTAAGAACTGAACCCGCAGTAGTATCAAGCTGTGGTCAAGCCTCTAACGGAGTGATTGCACGTATAACAGCACCCAGGGGTCACTTATGGGACAAACAAAGTCTAAACCCCGCCCAAGCAAAAAGAAAATGATTTTCCCCAAAAACTGTGCCTGTCCTAAGCTTAAATGAAAACAAAAATAGTAGATACGGTATATTCTAACATTCATCATTCATTTCAGCTGTAAGAAGTCCACTGCTGGACATAAGCCTCCCTCATAGATTTCCAGATGCTTCGGTCATAAGTGGCCTGCATCCATCGTGAACCCGCGGCCTTAACTAAGTCGTCCGTCCATCTCGTTGGTGGACGTCCAACGCTGCGCTTTCCGATCCGCGGTCTCCATTCGAGAACTTTTCGGCCCCAACGACCATCTGTTCTCCGTGCTATATGTCCTTTAACATTGCGTATTCGAAAAATGAGCTAGAAACACCTTCATGCATTTTCATAAAATTATACTATTTAAAAATATTTGTCTTTAATAATAATGATTCAGCTATTAATAAAATGAGCAAAAGGGCATTCTGATGGATTTCAAAAAGACATTCGTAGTGTGACAGCACGTGCTCACGGGGCAACGGTTCGATATACAACTGAGGCTAGTGCGTCAGCTAGACGCTGTTTTATCGTCTCATTTTCCGAGAATAGGTACCGTATCTTTAGTTTTTTGTTTGAATCTAAGGTCCTAAGTACATTGTTTATCAGCTAACACCTCGAAGGAAACGATATCATCAACATAAAAGGAAATGAGCTCCGTGAATTGTGGTTATGTTTCTAACGAACACTTATTTAACTTCCACACATTTTGTGAATTGTATACATTATCTGATAGAGGTTTCTTACCGCATTATTAACTGCGTAATCGAGTTTTGGTGGTGTGAGAGGAAAACACGTTGAAGCTGCGTTTCAAAAAGGAAAACACGTTGAAGCTGCGTTTGTACTGCTAACGAGATATTACTCATTTGATTTTTTGCGACTTTTTCGCGCTATTGAAACAATCTATATCTATAAAACGCTTTGTCCTGACTGACTGAATGACTGATCAACGCATAGCCTAAACCGTTGATAGTAAAGGGCTGAAATTTGGAGAGTGTGTTCTCTATGTAATATAGACATCCGATAAGAAAGAATTTTCGAAAATTCCCACGGGATCGGTACTTATGCGGGTAAAACCGCGGGACACAGCTAGTCGTTGTATAGTTTGTTAGTGAGTCATTTTTCGGCGGCCTAAATAAAACGCAGTAATAAGGCATTTCACTACAATCACATACAACTATTTGATATGTACGAGACGCGTCGTGTGGCGTTGCCGCGTTTGTCGTTCACCTAGGGCAGCGGGTATGGGATCATCTATATCTATAAAATGCTTTGTCCTGACTGACTGACTGGTCAACGAACAGCCTAAATCGCTGACAGTAGAGGGCTGAAATTTAAAAATTGCGTTCTTTATATTATGTATTCAATTGTTAAGAAATTGTTTTACGAAATCCCTACGGGATCGAGATTTACATGAGTGAAACCGCGGGACCCAGCTAGTTTATACGAGACTGGGCCGGGACCAGATCGTGTCTGAGCCAAGATATTTTTGTATAAAGATAACTTTTGTTTTGCATGATATCCGTGCCGTGTCCGTGCCAAACAAATACTGGCCGCGCACCAATGTCTTTTTCTTTAAGAAAAATTTCGTCGCTACTCATGTCGTATTCTGCAACTCACCTAGGACGGGTTACTTATAAACGTCCTAGAAAACTCCAAATAACAAATAAATGCCAACGACCTAACTAACATTTTCAATATAAAAGCACAATCACCTAAAAAACCTCATTAACTTAATTACACGTAAAAAGGTTTCAATGATAATTCTTCATTAGGGCCTATTAAAATGTGTCATAATCCGGAGCTTACGTTTATAGAACCTTATAGCCTTATAACTGCAGTAATAACTCTTAATTGAAATTTAATGCTCCTATTAATTTTTGTCGGTTTTTTCACCGATTATTTTACGAGTTTATGGTTATTGTTTTTGTGACTTTTATGGCGGGGTGAGAGAAAATCTGCCTGTAATAAAGGTTGCGGGTTTGATTCCTCCCGCACTAATCCTACTCCTATTAATATTATTAAGCTGAAGCTTAAGCTGAAAGTTTGTGAGTATGTATGTGTGTGTGTGTGTTTGTCACTCAATCACGTAAAACCGCTGAACCAATTACCATGAAACTCGGTATGTAGATAGCTGGAGACCTGGGATAACACATAGGCACACAACACACAACACATACTTTTTATCCCGATATTCCCGCGGGATCGGGACTTACGCGGGTGAAACCGCGGGTCGCAGCTAGTTTACAGAAATTTGTTTCCTGTTGGGAGTGATTCTAAGTAAATGATTTAATTATTATAATGAAAGACATTTTTCGGTTTGAACCGCGTGGTGTTTATGACTTTTAGCATTGTTACAGCGCTCAACGTTTCGAGACCTTTCCAGGTTTCTATTCTGAAGAAGAGAAAAATGTCTTTAATTTCAATACATCATCGCGAAAACAGAAGAAAGATCTATGATTTAAATGTTATTTAAAAACATTACATGCTTGCATTTCTGGTCATCTCATCAAGAAAATAGGCCATATGGTCGAAGAAGTAACATAGGTACTTGCCTAGACGAAACCTATTCTCTCTAGACTTGAAGACTCCAACGTTGCAAACAGTTTGGAACAACCAACAACTAAGAAAAAACTCATACAGTTATTAAATCAATCCTTACCACCCACCTTTGTAAAACGAAGATAAGGTGCGATAGTACACCGTAATAAAATCACGAACTATCTGCAATGAAACTCGAGTAGTTTAAAAAGTAACAAAGTTTTGTTCGTAGTTGCGACACCGGGTACTATGGAAGTAGACGGAGATGTGACCGTCCGTTATCGTACATCATCAAGTACCAAGATGACGCTGTCATTGTTGTCGAATAGTTATGTTTAATTATGATGACATCATCTCTTAATATTATTATTTACTTATCTACTATATAAAAATAAGTCGGGTTTTCCTTCCTGACGCTATAACTCCAGAACGCACGAACCGATTTCCACGGTTTTGCATTCGTTGGAAAGGTCTCGGGCTCCGTGAGGTTTATAGCAAAGAAAATTCAGGAAAAATTTAATTATCTATAATTTATAAGGCAAAACAACTGAAACACTAGGTTTAGGCCTAGGTTCATAATAAGGTTTTAGAAAGTAGGGTAGCCTACCTACTTAAGTTATAAATTAAAGAGGCTTTTACAATATACAAATTTAATAACCCAAATGAATTTAAACAATTAAAAAGAAATAAATAAGTATGTTGAGCAGTTATGTTGAAGACAATTAATAATTTACAAAGGTTGTAAGTTAGGTATTACAATTTAACGTTTAAAAGGGAGACGGTAGTTCTCAGGGTCGTGGAGTAACAATAAAAAGACGAGTAATTCTTGCACTTAAGAGGGAGGACTAGGACTTAGCTTGAAGCCGGAGCGGAAACGTTTGAGCCGCCAGAATGATCAGACGCCCAAGGATGCGCGGCTCGCTGCTACTGGAACGCCGAACGGTGCCGGTGCTCGCGCTGCAGGTGAAGACGCAGTGCAGGTGTAAGTAGGTAGGTGCAAGCGGTAGGTGCAAGGGGTAGGTGCAAGTGTAGGTGCAAGTGGTAGGTGAAAATGCCCGTTAACAACGGGCACTGATTTTACTAATTATAAGAAAATACGGGAGAAGTTATCTCCTATAAATATTGTACTGAGGTTAAGGATCTCAAGAAGAAAAGGCCGGGACCGCATGAGCAACCGTTTATATATGAATGTCCCCTCTTTAGAGGTCCATTCTAACCGGCAAGTCCTAAGAAAATATTTTGTAAACAAAACTGGTTACGGAATAATTTGGAACTAAAAGTCCGTATTAGAATTCCGTTCCCTATGTTTACATTTCATAATAGAAGCCTATAAGTACTTACAGTATGAATGGATTGATCAAATCTTTGAAACGTATGCCTAGGTAGGTGCCTTGCTTATGTTGTCTAGACAGGAATAGGTGTTCTAAGTTAGTAAACCCGCGATACTAGCGCCGCGGCTGGGTAATAATTCTCTATATGAAGTTACCAGACTATTGGACTACCCGCTCTCGAACGAAACAAAATTAAGTTCATAGACTATGGTAGAAAACCATAGACATGAAGCAATTCTAGCAAACAGAATTATGATTAGAAATTATTAAATTAAGTATTATTTAAACATGAAGGATTTATAAAAACATTAAGTTAAGTTAACAATTGGCTAATTTGATCTATTATGATTTATTTTACATCGGAAAACAAAAATAAATTCCTTCGGTTGGTTCATAGACTAAACAATCAAACAGAAAATTATCCATAGACAAAATAACGTTTGATTGATTTTTAAGAAAAACAAAGCTGTCAGTTGTAATTTAGTAAACAAACGGAATGAATATCCAATATAATATTAAATAAGTTCTTAATTACGTTATAATAGTAATTTAAAAGATTTTAAGTTAAGTGGAAAAGGACAAATGTTACATATCCCCCCCGAAAAAGGAAAGATTTTCCTGTGAAAATCGTCTGAGGTCTAAAATATACTCAGTCGGTGATGTAAACATAGCTATATCTATTCTTCATCCATCATTCTTTCAAAAACCCCTCGCTGTTAACATTCATAAAAACTTTCATAATGCGGATACAGTATGTAGACTAGTAACCGCTGCCTTTCAGACAGAGTGTCAAGTGTAGTATACAAGATCACTCGAAGATATAACTAAGTTGGTATAAATTAAACAGTTAAACATGTGTACGCTCGCATATCAACCTTGTAGGTTCCTAGTTGTTAGACAATACCTATAGAAAACCAGAAGGGATGTCCAAACAGCACAGTTAGTTTGTGTCAGTTCACGAGACTGACCAACTAGGAAGTAAATAAAAGAAGTCAACAACGTTGCATTGCTTCTTACTTATAGATTGACAATAGTTTGAGAGAACATGTATTGTTTACTTTTATCGGTACGAACGCGACGAGATGAGTACAAACTAGTTGTATTGAAGACTAATTATTTCACATTCAATTTCAATTGTATTATTTATTTATAAAAACAAAAAATATTTATTAAATTCAACTATTATATTTTTTATTTTTATTTTTATAGTTAGTAATAAAGTTAGTAAATGGTGGTTGCTCTTTTCCACTTGATTCCATATTGGCAGTAATTATTCTTTTAAGGTATTGGTAGTTTATTTTTTCTACCTTTTAATTATGTAGATAGTTGCTCTTTTCTATGTAAGCAGTATTTTTTTAAGTGTTTGATGGAATCATTTTTAAAATTTGACTTACGACCAATTAGTATGTTAACGAGCGGAGCGAGGAACAACTACGAATAAGTATTAAGTTTGAAATCCTTAATATGCCAGGAGCCTAGGTCTTTACCTTGAAAATCTACGAGTTCATAGACCAAAGGTGATTTTTTAGCTTTGATGCGACATTTTATATATTTAGGAGCTAGCTTCTTTGAGAAATATTTATCTTTATCGCTCTGATAATAAGTTTTTCGCCATACTACGTCACCCACACTAAATTCTGCATCTTTGCGACGTAGATTATAAGGACCGCAATTCCTAGCATGAGCTTTAATTAAGGAACTTTGAACCTTGTCAAAGATTTTTCTTAGTTTGCCGGTATTTTCGGCATAAATATCTCTAGGTGAGAAAATTATTTCGTCAGGGAGATCAACACCCTGATAGTGAGAACCACAGGTGACCATTTCTCGGCCAAAAACCAAAAAAGAAGGGGTATAACCCGTTACTTCGCTTACTGCTGTATTAAGTGCAAATTGAATTTTTGGTATATTGAGATCCCAAGTTCTGTGATCATTTTCTATGAAAGTAGATACAGCAATCATAATTGTCTTATTATAACGTTCGACGGTATTCACTTGTGGGGTATATTTGGGAGTAAATCGTACATTGGGAACTTGGTAGCGAGTAAACAATTGTTGTAAAGTTTGACTAACGAATTGTTTGCCATTGTCCATCAGGATAGTACTTGGTATACCATGTACGAGAAAAACATGTTCCTCCAAAATACGTGAGATAACGTCGGCCGTTGCACGACGTATAGGAAATAAAAGACAATATTTAGAAAAACAACAAGTTATTACAAATAGCATTGTATTCTGTTTTCTAGATGGTGGCATTGGGCCAACCAAATCCATGCTAATCATCTGGAAAGGTCTGGAACATTCCTTAGGACGTCCCATGACTCCTAAAGTAGTGTGATTAGGATGTTTGTGTGAATTACAAACATCACAACTATGTACAAAATCTGTAACATCTTTTTGCATATTAGGCCAAAAATAATTTAAAGATAAACGTTTATGTGTTTTAAAAATTCCTAAGTGACCTGCAGTAGGTTCTGAATGATTATTCAATATAACAGTTTCCCGAGATTCGGCTGGAACAACCTCCTTCCATTCAAATTCCCTAGTTAGAGGATTTAAACTCTTCATGTATTTGTACAGTTTGTTGTTAGTGACTCTGTAGTTAAGAAAAGAAGTAGGGGAAGATTGACAACCGTTATATAAGTTAAGATACCACGGGTCAGTCGTAGTTACCGCAGGTAATTTGCCGTCATCGATGGCAGCAACAGGAACTGCACGGGATAGAGCGTCCGGAACGACATTGTCTCTTCCACGTCTGTGCTTTATTTCGAAATTAAACGCAGATAGGCGTATACCCCATCGCGCCAAGCGACCAGTAGGGTTATTTAAATTAAAAAACCATTTAAGAGCCGAGTGATCGGTGTAAACGAGGAACTTTTGACCATTATCCAAGTAACATCGCCAGTGTTCAACTGCTACCAAGACAGCCAAAGCTTCCCGTTCTGTTGCGCTATAATTCCGCTCCTGTGGATTGAGTGATCTGCTCATATACGCGATAACCTTTTCTTTGCCATCTATTGTCTGTGTAAGGACAGCCCCTATTCCATAATCGCTAGCGTCAGTATGGACATCAAATGATTGGGTGAAATCAGGACACGACAAAATTGGAGACGAGACCAAACAATCTTTAAGTTTATTGAAAGCGACATTAGCCTCCTCAGACCATAGAAATGGTGGAGCTTTTTTACCTTGGGTAGTAAGTTTGTTGAGAGGAGCAGCAATGTTACTGAAGTTGGGGATGAAACGGCGATACCAAGATGCCGTGCCGAGGAAACGGCGAACCTCTTTACGATTTGTAGGAGTAGGATACTTCACTACACTTTCGACCTTCTCAGGGTCTGCATGTAAACCATTGCTGTCTACGATGAAACCCAAATATTTAAGTTTTTCTCTGAAGAAATTACATTTTTCATAATTTATAGTTAGGTTTGCCATCTTAAGTTTATCATATACTCGTTGTAAGAGCGAGATATGCTGCTGAAACGTATTTGACACTATTATTACGTCATCCAAGTACACAAATACCTTATTTTCGAACTCTGGGCCATAGAACAAGAAATCCACAAGTCTTTGTTGTGTAGCAGGTGCATTACACAAACCAAAAGGCATACACTTAAATTGGAAGGTTCCTCGAGTCGGAATATAGAATGCGGTCTTACATTTGTCCGCTGGATTAATTGGCACTTGCCAAAAGGATTTAGACAGGTCGATGCTGGAGAGAAATCTAGCGTCACGCAAATTATCTAGGATAGTAGAGATGTAAGGCAACTTATACGCATCTTTTCGAGTAATTGCGTTGAGTTTACGACTATCTAAACAAAAACGGAGCTCGTTATTCTTTTTAGGTACGAGATGAACGGGAATAGACCAAGGACTCTCACATGGTTCTACGACATCCTCTTTGAGCATTTCGTCTAGCTGTTCGGACAAAATTTTAATTTTTACGGGAGACAGGCGTTCGTATCTCAACCGTACTGGAGGTGAGTCACCAGTGTCAATAGAGTGAGTGATCAACGTGGTACGTCCTAAACCACGCTCTTCATAAGATATCGACCGAAATTTTTCTATGAGTCCATTTGCGACAGATTTTTGGTCTGTATGTAATTTAGAGTAAGAACAAAGTTTAGTTGGATCATCGAGCGATAAATTGGAAATGTTGGGTTCAAGTGAGACATCCATCAACATTTTGTTAAGTTTTGATGGAAATAGATCAAAGGACCTCCAAAAATCCATTCCGAGAATCAGATTATTCTGTATTTCTGGGACAATATAAAAAGTAATAAATCGAGTTCGATTATTAAAAGTTACAGGCAAGTAGGCACGTAACGACGTATCAAGCCTCTGACCGCCTGCTGCAGTTAATTGTAACGGAGTACAATTTTGTATTTCTATATTATATATATCAGTATGCATATTTTTCCCTATAATAGAAATGGCTGAGCCAGTATCTAAGAGACCTGAGAATGTTTTATTATTTATTTCGACAGACACAAACGGCCTGGAATAATTTAACTTCGACCGCGGGACTGAAGACAACGAGTAACAAGTAAAAAAGTTATTTACGAATGAGAGCCACTCAATCCAGTCTGCTTTGTCACTATTTATAATGTTTGTGTTTAGTTGACAAGGCGAACGTCTTCTCCAATCCCCATTAATTAGTTTTTTTGATTAAGAGTTTTATTACATTTAGGACAATCTGGTGTTTTGACACCCTTTTCACCACATTTGAAACAAACAATTTCTCTAGGTTGAGTACAATTTTTCAAATTGTGAGTATTAGTACGACAACGAGGACAATAAGTTGAATAAGGATAATTATTATCACTTACTATTGCCGCGACCTGATGTGATGGTCTCGGGTTGTTAAAGTTTGGCCGTGGTGGATATCTGGCACCAGTATTAGAGACGGCTTTATAAGAAAATTCCGGAGCTAAAGTGCTTGCGGAGGCCTGAGTAGGCTCCCGGAAACCCGAAAATTGACCATTAATCATGTCATGATTACGGCATGCAGACTCTAGAGAGTTTATAGACAAAATTGGGGAGACTGCTGCTAATGTGGATGCGTAACGAGGACGAACATTGTGCATCAATATTTCTAGTTTTTCAGCCTCGTTTAGTTTTTTAGAGAGGCGTGAAAACATTCCCTCCATGATGGAAAGGTAGATAGTAATGTTCTCTGAGTCACCCTGAGTGCGGGCACGAATCTCCGCAATGAATTTGTAGTCAAAATCATGTACGCTAAAACATTCAATGAGTAGTGGTTCCAGTTCGGACCAAGAAGATACCTTGTTCCTCGCAACTCGGAACCAATGCAACGCATCGTCGGTGAAAATATCAAACCCTGCTGCCAAAATTTTATCATAGGTTATCCCTTTTGATTTTGTATACTCGTCTACTCTTTGAAGAAATGAACGGACACAAGTTTTACCGTTATAACGCAACTTACTGATATCAAGAGAGTTACTGCGTTCACAAGTTACATTAATAGTAGTAGGCTCTGGAACTGACCGCTGAGTTGCCACTTCTGTGGTCAAATCTCCGGGTCTTAGTTTATTTAAAGCAGTTATCTGTGTTTTTAATTCAGACCTATACGATTTTAGTGTATTTGAATCGTCTTCGCTGTCATCCAGTCTATTAAGACGATGATATAAATGATTAACCAGCGATTCCGTTCTTTTAAAATGGTTTTTTTCAAAATTTATAGTTAAGGTTGTTAACGCGTTCCCAGTGCTCTTTAAAATTGTTTTGATCTCAGCTAAGTCTTCCTCTAAATCTAGATGAGATACTAATATTAACTCTGAAGGAACCTCAACAGCTAATTTTCTCAATTGCTTACGAAGGTCTGTAGCTTTATCTGCTGGGGTCTCCCCTCGCAGCCCTACTTCATAAGTAAGTTCAGGTTTCCTAAGGTTGTAAAAATTTATTGGCATCGACATTATGCAAGTTGCAAGATTTTACAGGTTAAAAAAAAAAAATATTTTCTAAGGTCTAACAGACTCTAAGTAGAAAAAACCGTTAATAAAGTGAAGTTTCTCTTAAGTTGAAAAAGAACCTGCAGCAGTACACAATATACAAAAAATATAAAAATGCTGGAAAAAAACAAAAAATACTCAAACAAAAGAACAAAAAGAGTGCAAGAACTACTGGCTTTCATTAATCCCGGGGCGCCACTGAAACACTAGGTTTAGGCCTAGGTTCATAATAAGGTTTTAGAAAGTAGGGTAGCCTACCTACTTAAGTAATAAATTAAAGAGGCTTTTACAATATACAAATTTAATAACCCAAATGAATTTAAACAATTAAAAAGAAATAAATAAGTATGTTGAGCAGTTATGTTGAAGACAATTAATAATTTACAAAGGTTGTAAGTTAGGTATTACAATTTAACGTTTAAAAGGGAGACGGTAGTTCTCAGGGTCGTGGAGTAACAATAAAAAGACGAGTAATTCTTGCACTTAAGAGGGAGGACTAGGACTTAGCTTGAAGCCGGAGCGGAAACGTTTGAGCCGCCAGAATGATCAGACGCCCAAGGATGCGCGGCTCGCTGCTACTGGAACGCCGAACGGTGCCGGTGCTCGCGCTGCAGGTGAAGACGCAGTGCAGGTGTAAGTAGGTAGGTGCAAGCGGTAGGTGCAAGGGGTAGGTGCAAGTGTAGGTGCAAGTGGTAGGTGAAAATGCCCGTTAACAACGGGCACTGATTTTACTAATTATAAGAAAATACGGGAGAAGTTATCTCCTATAAATATTGTACTGAGGTTAAGGATCTCAAGAAGAAAAGGCCGGGACCGCATGAGCAACCGTTTATATATGAATGTCCCCTCTTTAGAGGTCCATTCTAACCGGCAAGTCCTAAGAAAATATTTTGTAAACAAAACTGGTTACGGAATAATTTGGAACTAAAAGTCCGTATTAGAATTCCGTTCCCTATGTTTACATTTCATAATAGAAGCCTATAAGTACTTACAGTATGAATGGATTGATCAAATCTTTGAAACGTATGCCTAGGTAGGTGCCTTGCTTATGTTGTCTAGACAGGAATAGGTGTTCTAAGTTAGTAAACCCGCGATACTAGCGCCGCGGCTGGGTAATAATTCTCTATATGAAGTTACCAGACTATTGGACTACCCGCTCTCGAACGAAACAAAATTAAGTTCATAGACTATGGTAGAAAACCATAGACATGAAGCAATTCTAGCAAACAGAATTATGATTAGAAATTATTAAATTAAGTATTATTTAAACATGAAGGATTTATAAAAACATTAAGTTAAGTTAACAATTGGCTAATTTGATCTATTATGATTTATTTTACATCGGAAAACAAAAATAAATTCCTTCGGTTGGTTCATAGACTAAACAATCAAACAGAAAATTATCCATAGACAAAATAACGTTTGATTGATTTTTAAGAAAAACAAAGCTGTCAGTTGTAATTTAGTAAACAAACGGAATGAATATCCAATATAATATTAAATAAGTTCTTAATTACGTTATAATAGTAATTTAAAAGATTTTAAGTTAAGTGGAAAAGGACAAATGTTACACAACGTTTGCCGGGTCAGCTAGTATATTATATAAACTCACGAACAAAGGCTTCTTCAACATGTGAATGTCGAGGCTATTCAGCTCCTTGATACCACGGACATAGTAAGGAGACTGAAAAGGACTAAGCCTTTTGAGTTAGTTTGGTGAAACTAGTGTTAGGGAGTGCAGTGAGTGCTACCATTAAAGAACACAAAAACAAAGTGTATTTCCATTACAATGTTTGTGGTACATTATTCTGCCATTTAGCCCCATTGTAAGCTACTAAGTTTGTGTTATGGTAACTAGACAACGGAAATACGAACAATTTATATTTATTTTTCGTAAATACATACATATTATACACATAGAGACACCCAGACCACAAAAAACAATGATTTTAAGCATAATACACGTTCCTGACGGAAATCGAACCCGCAACCTTCTTAGTTACAGTCGGTTATTCACCCAACGAGCCACAGAGGTCGTCAAGTAACTCTTTGTCTGCTTTCTAACATTGAGAGTGTCACTACAAAAATTATTAAATAACGGGGTATTTACCATGTTTAGGATAAATAAATATAAAAAAATTCTCTGAACAACACACAGCGCCATATAGCCCCGTGGTAAGCGACTAAGCTTGTGTTACGGTGACTAGACAACGGATATAATACTTATATTTGATGGATGGACGGACGGACGGATATGGACGTCCCTAACTGTCATCACCTACCCGCAATCTCCAGTCTCGTGAACAAGCCAGTTGGAATTACTGGCGAAATATCGAACTCCATTCTAAAACAAATTTAAACATGGTAAATACCATTTGTAGTGAATACAATCATGTAAGTTTAAAATCGTACAATAAGAATGTCATCCTCGATGACATAGGGTAATCAACGGTAGCATCTCGGTCTAAGTACTAAAGAGGTACAGTAGAGGTATAGTGGAGGTAGTACGTGAGACGGTATGCAACCCGGTCACGTTTCTAGAGGAAACTCCGAGGGCTGGTTACGCTCTTTAAGTTTTTTTTGCGGTATGAACAAAAACAGGTTTCTAATCTCTTGGAACTGACTACGTGATCCACGGAGGCTTTTTGGGTAGATTTTGTAACGAGCTACGAAAGAAAACTAGGTAAATCGATGTGGAAATGTAATTTTAGATTGAATCATGTCACGGCACGAATAATATACTCATACGGAGAAACTATCAAATTGTTTTTGTGGTTCCGTACCAAAAGGGTAAAAATGGGAGCCTTTTGCTAAGACTCCACTGTCCGTCTGTCGCCTGTATTTCATGGACCGTGATAGCTAGGCTACACCCTTGCATATTTGTTTTAGTATTTGCTCTTATAGCGGCTACAACAATACATCATCTGTGAAAATTTCAACTGTCTACCTATCACGGTTCATGAGATACAGTTTGGTGAAGCGGGACCAAGGTCCCGTTTTTACCCTTTGTGTACGGAACCATAAAAACGAACTATAAGGAAACTGGGGTCTTTTTGTAAAATCTACCTGTTATTACAAGTCTGAGATCGTATAGCTTGCAAGTAGGGAAACCACGATTTTAAGATTATCCGGATCTGGCGTGGCTGTAACAACACTTCCTGTTTACATGCCGGATTATTGATCGGTGTAAACACGTGTGGGCTCTATTAGCCTTATTAATAAACGTGGAGTAAGGACGGAGTAGTGAGAACATGATTTGTCTTTTTCCCTGACAAGAACTTTCAAAGTTGTTAGACAGGAACAAAAAGTGGTAAATTTATTCCGACCTTACTCCACGTTTA
Source organism: Idaea biselata (assembly GCA_958496205.1). Lineage (NCBI taxonomy): Eukaryota > Metazoa > Arthropoda > Insecta > Lepidoptera > Geometridae > Idaea > Idaea biselata. The sequence continues at coordinate 2,840,931 of OY292398.1, read as the reverse complement.
TTAATAAGGCTATATGGGTCTTGCTTTAGGTATTTTGTTAATTTGGAAAGTCATCATTCTAATATTATAAATGTGAAAGTTTGTAAGTAAACGAGGATGACGGGATCGGGATTTACGCGGGTGGAACAGCAGGACGCAGCTACTATTAATCTTCTATGTATATCTTATATGTATATAAAAATGAAACGTTTTCCGTTGTCACGACATCACGCGTGAACGGCTGGACCGATTTCGTTAATAATAAAAATAATAAATAAATTCTGTGAACAACACACAGCGCCATCTAGCCCCGTGGTAAGCGACTAAGCTTGTGTTACGGTGACTAGACAACGGATATAATACTTATATTTATTTAAAAAAACAACAGTTAACAACGTTTTATCTTCTTCTTCTTATATATATAAATATGAAACGTTTTCCGTTGTCACGACATCACGCGTGAACGGCTGGACCGATTTCGGTAATTCTTTTTTTGTCGTGTTTGCTATTGTCAGGAGAAGGTTCTTATGAAAGAAAAAATGCTTAACCGATTTTGATGAATTTTATTTTTTTATACTAAACGACAGGACAACGTCTGTCGGGTCAGCTAGTTTAATATAAAACTTATGTCCTGACTGATATATATTTTATCGCAGAGCCCAAACCGCTGGTCCTACAGAAATGAAATTTGGAGAGTGTGTTCTTTGTGACGTGTAGTGATCCACGAAGAAAAGGTTTTAGATAATCCCGCGGGATACGCGGGGACTTACGCGGGTGAAACCGCGGGACGTTTCTAGTTAGGTATAAATGTAAATTTTGTGTGTAAAGTAAACTAGTACGTTTGTTACTCCTTCACACAAAAACTACACAACCAATTTTGAAAAAACTTCGTTTTCGATAGCTGGTGACTCGGACTAAGACATAGGCTACTCTTTTCCCCGATATTCCAGCAATCTCGGGACTTAAGCAGTGAAACCGCGGAGCGCAGCTAGTAAACTTATGAAAAGATGTGTGATGAAAAGATACAATCCGCTGTACCTACAGTAGGTATCAGAAAAGTAATACTTTAGAACGGTGGTTATTAAGCCAGCCATTACACGGTTCACTTTTGCCGTTCAATTTGGATGAAGCAACCAAATTGAATCGTGTAAACATAAAGGGATTCAACGTCAGTGTTCAATCACTCTTCATTTATTTTTGTGCCTTTCAACCAGAGCGGATTCAATGTGGTTGAACCGTGTAGCTTTTATCGCTAGTATAGCTCCTTTCAATCGCCCTTAGTTTTAAGCTCTTTCATTCCGATAAGCAATAGCGGATGAAAATTTTTAATTTATCTACTTGAGAAAACTATTCCAACTCCATTGAAACGAAAACGTTCCTCTTTACAGCGCAATTAAGTTGAATTTAGCTTCAAATATTATTTTCAAAAGGGATATATTCACCATGTTTTTAATTTCTTGGTGTTGTAAACAAGCTAGGTAGTTACAATAAAAATTATTGGCAAAATATCGAGAAATTAATCATATTATGATAAATACCTATCACGTTTTTTTACTGCCGTTACTGCCGTCACACTGCTATACAGTTTGGCAGAGCTATATATAGGTACCTATGTTATTTTAAGAGTTTTTCATTCAAATAAATAAAAACTAGTGATATTAAACCAACCTTAATATTTTAAAATAGTAAACTGAATTACCTTAATTAAAACAAATAAAATTATTAATCGAATAATGCCTTCAAACGTGGACACCGAGGGACTGTTATGCTTGTCAATTTCTGTTTCACCAACAATTTTTAAAGTGACTCGAGTCTCAGGAGAGGCATTGTAAAACATTTAATTTAGTAATGTAATGTAGGTGACCTTTCGGCTTCAAATTGGGCGACCTAAAATTTATTTTGAATACAACATTCATACGGACCGATCGAAAATATACCATTTATCCAATATACCTACCGCGAGCAAAGCGAAGTGGTCGTTTTTATAGCGCGAAATAGTCCGAAAGAGTCATACGAAACCGTAAAAACCGAGTCGCACGCACTAAGGGTTCTGTGACAGACGCCCACAGAATCAACTAGATATATAGTATAAAATCCTCAATCGCGCTATCAACTTTATTTCCGAGATAAGCTCATATACATACAACTCCCGATGAGAAAACATCGGGCCGCGCGCGGCCTACCGGGCAAAACCAGCTGCCCGGTGGAAGATCTTCCCTTTGGACACATCATCTCGTACCCCCAAAGTTCCATACTATTATCGCAACTGGACCAAAATCCATGTACGCAACGACGACGTACGTTTGCATTTATCTTTACCACTGACGCCAGATTACCACTTCTTGTTAGCGCCTATGGTAAAAATAAATCGCGCTTACATTGCGTTTAACGTTGAAAATCACGTTTGTTATTCAAACAACAAATTATACTAAATACAAATATTTAAGGGTTTGTAAATATTTGTTGTTACAGCGGATACAAAAATACAAATATTCTGTGAAATTTTAACTGTCTAGCTATCACGGCTTATGAGATACAGGTTGGTGACAGACAGCGGAGTGTCAGTGATAGTTTTCACCTTTGGGTACGGAACCCTAAACAATTGAGAAAATGACAAGGGCAAATGGTACGAACAAACCACGGGACACAGCTAGTTAAAAACATATTTCCCCAAGCATCAAGCGGTCATGCTTAAAGCCTTGTAGCCTTATTAATAAACGTGAAGTAAGGTCGGAGTATGGTGTTTGATTGCATAATAATAATGAATAGCTTGTATTGAAAGCTAGCAGTCATGTAACGTAATGACAGGGAACCCGTTTCTACTTGTTATTAGAGTTTGTTTACGGGTAACCCGCTTTTAAGGTCGTTCCATTAAATATGCATAAGGTCCGGGTATTGTAGAGAAAACATATTGTTTATTAAAAAGGTTTTCGATGAGAAAACATGCGTTTAAGTGCCATTATTTTGGGGCGAACTACGAAGGTGTGAAATTTTGTTAAAACAAGGTGCAGGTATCCTTTGTAGTATTATTCATCTGTGACATTTTCAAACAATGAGGAGGAACACTTACTTTTTATCCCGGCAGAGGGCGTTTGTCGACTGATCTTAGGTTTGAATTAAGAACTGTCAAACAGGTGTTTTTTACAACTCTCGGCGCCAAATTGGCCATATCGGTCTCAGACCGAAAACAAAAAAAAAACTCGGCGTTTTCATTTGAGGGGGACCTTCATCAAAAAAAAAAAAAAAAACATCCGACGCCAGCGCCATCTGCTTACAGCTTTGCGTGTGGCACCCCATTGAGTTTTCTATGCATTTGTGTTGTGTCTGCACTGCGTCTGTCATCGGTCTGCACTGTCTCTGTCATCGAACTGGTAAGTAATTAATTATTTACGAGAATCAAGCGGCTCGCTGCTTACACAGATTACGCATAAGTACTTTAGCGTGACATTAAGCCTTAAGATTTAAACTACATCTAGTTACTTAACTACTTCAAGTTGGAAGTACGAGTAGGTAACTGGCCCTTAAACTCATCGAACACGATTTACAAATTTGGAATACCTACGAAATCCACCACTAAGTTCACTTTAAACCTACCGTCATACTTCGGAGTTGGCAACAAAGTTTTCTACGTGACCGAGCAGACATCGATTTTTCTAAGTTTTAAGAAGTTTGCGTAGAGTCAGTTTCGTAGGTGTGCCAGCCAACTTTGTAAACCATGATTAGGTGAATGGGTTCTGTGTTGTAAACTGTTTTTTGGTGTTACGTACACAAACAGGTAGGGTTCCTTTTACACCACTGTCCGTCTGTCTGTCTGTCACTAGGCTGAGTCTAAATGTATGACAAAAATATTTTAAAAATATTGAAAGCATTTTTTCAAAAAGCAGTATTCCTAAGTGTGGATTAACACTAAGAAATAATGTTTACCTGTTTGGAATGTGTCATCTTATATTGTAATCATTTCCATGTAATATGGGAAGTTACAAGCCGAGTCGATCTGCAACGTTCGCCGGTAGATGTCACTACGAGGCCTTACTCGCAAGAACACACGAAGAGGTGCTTTCTTAAAATTCGACCTGGCTGGAGGGCTACCCGTGGCGAAGCGGTTAACGCGTTGGTTCGGATTACCAATAGTCGCGGGTTCGAATCCCGCCGGGTACTAAAGTTTTTGAAAGCATTTTTTCAAAAAGCAGTATTCCATATTTATTTATTTATCAATAAAAGGTTTTATTCTGACTCCTGACTGACAGACTGACCGCCGATAGTAAAGGTCTGAAATTTGTAGTGTGTTCTTTGTATGATGGAGGCATCCGATAAGAAAGGATTTTTCGAAATCCCCACAGAAACGGTATTTACGCTGGTAAAACCGCGGGACACAGCTAGTATTCCATAAACCTTCGTCTTGAAGTACTCTATCTAGAGGTAAAAACTATATAAAATCATTTTAGTAGTTATTTAGTTCATGAGTTACAGGCTAACAGACAGGCAGTGAGACGCAGCGAGCTACTTTATTTTTAACCCCCGACGGAAAAAAGGGGTGTTTTAAGTTTCTGTCTGTCTGTGGCATCGTAGCTCACGAACGGATGAACCGATTTCAATGTAGTTTTTTAAGGTTCCGTACCCAGAGGGTAAAAACGGGACCCTATTACAGAGACTTCACTGTCTGTCTATCTGTCCGTTTGTCACCAGGCTGTATCTCATAAACCGTGATAGCTAGAAAGTTGAAATTTTCACTGAAGATGTAACTCTGTAGCCACTAGAACAACAAAATACAAAATAAAACAAATATTTAAGCGGGGCTACTATACAACATAACGTAATTTTGACATATACCACGATGTATTTTTACTACTGGCGCCATCTAGTGATGACGTACTAGACTGTTGCGTTCACGGATTGGTTGATACAGTGTTCATTTTAGGGTTCCGTACCCAATTGTGATAGTGGTACAGAACCCTTCGTGCGAGAGCCCGACTCGCATTTGACCGGTTTTTTATATTCTGTAGATTTAAATAGACGATAGAATTAAGTCCTATGATGCACGTTTTCCGCAGTACGCAGTAGGTAATTCGAATTATTACACTGGCCGATGTCCAACCAAAGCGATCGAGTGCTAGGTGAGTCGTGGACCACTAATGAGTCCGTGTTTCGGTGTGACCCGCATCCTGCATTCCGTATTACTAGTAGTTAACGTTGGAAGTACACTGAACCTCCGAATATCTGATCCAACAGAAAAACAGCTTCGTACAAGCCCGCGAGTACAGATTTTCTTTCTTTCGTTCGTGCGTTCGTCAAATTTCACATATAGACCGGCTTGGAGAGGAGAGCAGATTTTTGATCACGTTTAAAACAGAGTTTTGAGTTATTGTAATAAGGTTTATTTTAACATGTCCCTTCTTTTATTATTGAGATGGCTTTAGAGCAATCCTTGAAAGAAGTGACATGTAAAAAAACCTTATTACAATAACTCAAAACTCTGTTTTAAACGTGATCAAAAATCTGATCTTCTCTCCGAGCTGGTCTGGGTGAACGGACTCTTAAAGTACCCCTCCTGGAACACAATTTATGTTAATTATCATTCCGTCAGCCTCACGCGATTTCACGTTACCTAGTTTATTTATATTTTGTTCACATACTCGGACACGTTTATAGAAAGGAAATGTAAGTAGGTACCTACCTACGCGTACAAACAACTGCAATGGGCTTAGTAACCTAAATGTAGTCCCACCTTTACTGGCATAGAAGTTGGAAGCCGTATTGCGGCTATTTTTCGGAACCGAAGCAATGAACGGTTAATGAAACTTCGTTCCGAAATAGAGCCATAGTGTTTTCTCGCAGTGCTTTGTTAATTTAACTTGGAAGTAAGTTTGTGGCAGTAAAAGCATAGGTTAAATCAATATTTAACCTATGCTTTTACTGAGATCGTCGGTTTTTGATCCTTTTTTGTCGCCTTGATAATTTGAATAATTTCAAATACCCGACGTCATTGTATTAAATCAATAAGCTTTTATAACTGCCAGTCTGTCTGCGACACCAGAAACAGACGCGATAGCCGTAATCTTTCATTAAACAGAACGTTAAAAAAATCTTATAATACTGACCAGTCGGCAGGAAAATGTGGTCAGCATAATGGGGCAGCATAATACCCGCTTCTACCTACGCGCGTGGTTTGACTACCTACCGCTGTGCGAAAATCCACACTTAAACGGACGACCAGAAAAATACTGACGCTGAAAGGCGCGGTAGCGTCAGAACGGAAGTATTGATATATAATCAAACAAAATAAAATAAAATAAATAAATAATAATCAAACTAGTAGTACCAGCGACTTCGTTTGCCTAATTTTTTTGAAAATAAAATATGTCCTACAGCCTTCCTCAATAAATGGACTATTTAACTCTGAAATAATTTTTGAAATCAGGCCAGCGGTTTCTGAGATTAGCGCGTTCTAACAAACAAACTCTTCAGCTTTATATTTAGTAAATAGATCTAATCAAAATACACTATAGGTTATTAATTCATCAAAAACATTAGACAAACAATAAACAGGCCATTACTATAAAATAATAGAGAACTCGAAAACAAACTTGTTTCATATTTGGAACCTAAAGCTTATTTACACTAACCAAAATGTTGAAATGTTCAAAATATGCAAATGCTCTATCAGCCAACTAGAAATGTTTTCGTGTCGGGCGGTCGAATTTAATTATTATTTATTAACAACCCTGCTGCCAGGTTTTGTTTGGTACATTTTAAATACTTGAAATAATGTTTGTAACAGCATAATTTTAAGGTTGAATAGTTTGGTTGTTAAGTTAGTGTAGGGTGGCAGTGAATTTATGCAATATGCAAGGATATTTGCATGAGTTTAGATCAGCTGAAAATTTAATTTCTGTCAGTGAAAACGTGTAAGGCCGTTTGTCTCTATAATAATAATTAGCCTTTTCATCTATTTTTTTTTAGATGATTTATACAGCGCAACTTTTAATCCATGCCATTTATGGCACTGTAGTGCCCATTGTTAGAAGGAGAAGGCTTATACCACCCTCCCAGCCTAGTCAGCCATGTCCAGAGGAAAGAACAGGTCAATACGTCTGGACCTAACTAAGCTATGGGTTTCCGCACGATGTTTTCCTTCGCCGTTTTCCTTGTCTCTATAATAACCTTGATTATGTTTGATGTGCTGTTTGTTCTCCAAACTAAAAGGTTTATTTTGACCTCACCTGGCTTGAAAGGAAGGAAGCAACGATGAGGTCGACGATGTAGCATGCTAGTCTAGAAGGAATCGATTCGCTCTAGACTTGAAAGATTCCAAGGTCGCTTAACATTATCGTATCAAGTAAATATTGATAAACGAAATTACAGAACTTCAAAAAACAGAGACCATATTATCAGCTTTAATTAACTTGTGCAGTTCTCAGTAGGTATGACTGGTCATAGTCACGTTCTGCATTTAAATTTTATTATTTATTTTATTGTTTAGATTGTTGCAATGTTCGTAGTTCGATTATTACATAACTTACCAAAAAACTTAGTGATTTTTAGGGTTCCGTAGCCAAATGGCAAAAAACGGAACCCATCATCGTCCTGTCTGTTTGTACGTCCGTCCGTATGTCACAGCCACTTTTTTTGTTGTTTGGAATCTTACTTATTTACAAGCTTGGTCCCATGGTTTCAACCGTGTAAGTCCAGATTCGAGGGAAATTCCGAGAAACTCTTCTCTTCTTCTCTTCTCTTCTTTCTCTCTTTCTTATCGGATACCTATAGAAATAAAGAACTCAGTCTCCAAGTTTCAGCTCTCTACTACCAGCGGTTTAGCTGTGCGTTGATCCATCAGTCGGTCAGGCTCAGGACACAGCATTTATACATAATAATACAGATTTTTAAACAGTTTAAAAAAATTAGATCTGCACAAATTATCTCCTACAAATTAAAGCCCCAGATTATTTTGACATTTTGCCAGATTGTCCCCAAATCGGTCAATTTGCAAGATCTTTTCGCTAATGACAAAAACACCCGCCCGGATGCAAGTAATTTTTCTTAAAAACAAATATTTGTTTCTGGTCTGGGCGTTTTCTATGATCATAATCATAATGTTTTTATTTACAAAAAAAAGTATAATTATGTAGTTATCTCGTTGTCTAGTATCCATAGTATACAAGCCTAGTGCTAAGGTTGGGGCTAGATTGCGCTGTGTGTAACGTCGTGCAATATTTATTTATTTTTCTATACTTATCTATAATATTATAAAAGAAAGATGAAATGATGAAAGATTTGTATTTTTGTGTGTGTGTGTTTTTTATGAATAAACTCAAAAAGTACTGGACCGATTTAAAAAATTCTTTCACCATTAGAAAGCTACATTCACCCTGAGTAACATAGGCTACATTTGATCCCGATATTCCCACGGGACCCATAGCATACGCAGCTATTATTTATATATGTAGGTATATTGTTTTCGACCGCCTTCTGGCTACTGTAGTTCATAAATAAGTTTCACGTAGGTAATTGAGTGTTATTATTGCGGCATATTAACAACTCTGTGTACGTGATGCAAATTAAATTGGAAGACTTTCTTGGCACGTAATGGTTTTTAGGGTTCCGTACTCAAAGGGTAAAAACGGGACGCTTTTGCGAAGACTCCACTGTCCATCTGTTTGTCTATCACCAGGCTCTATCTCATGAATTGTGATAGCTACACAGTTATATTTCTATTGCCGCTATATAATATTCATTATTCACTCATTCATTCATTCTTCATTCTTTCTATTCATTCATTTTTTCGATCTTTACTTTTATATTGGTAGGTATCTCGGTTACTGCGATACAAGCGTGTGCTTAGTGTAGAACTGATTTCTAGTGTAATTTAAGTGTAAAATAAATATTGTTTTATTGTATAACAACAAATACTCAACTGGAAAAAATCTCCCACACAACAAACGTCATTTTTTTGTCGCAGTGGTACGGAACCCTTCGCACGCGACTCTGATTGGCAGTTTTTAAACTTTTAACGCCCAGTAAGTAGGTCTAAGCATTTATTTCTTTAAAGTGTTTATCACACACTCAATCAGTCACTTTTTCATAAAAGCAGTATTCCCAGTAGGTACCAAATTATATTATTGCGATTTGTCTGGTTGCAAACAAATTTAGGTACTATCAACAACAAAAGTAGCTACCCAGTAAGCCGAAAGATTCGTAAGAACCGAGCGTGGAATAAACATAGTAATACACACATTGATATAGGTATATCTATAAATATCAAATGTGTGACAACTATTGTCTAGTGTCCTGTGTTCTACAAGCATGCAAGCAGACGATAGGTAGTAGGTAGGTAACAATTAACAATAAAGTCATAGGTATCTTTAGTAACTTACTTTGCAAGCGAAATTAGACCTAACAGGTCTAATTTCGCAGTAGGCAGTATTGTTGCTGACTGTACTGTACACTTAGGTACTTTATATTCCAATTCATCTAGTTTCTAAAAAGCTGAATCCTAAATGGAGAACCGATAAGTACTAGTACTTAGGTTCCCTTCTCCAAAACGAAAAGCATCCATAAAGCAGCGGTCTGTATTTATAGCTTCTTAAAACTTATTTTGAAAACATCGTATTTTAAGAACGGTGGGTATTATGGTATTCGGAGCCAAAACTACTTTACTTAGAAAGAACTTTTAAATTCACTTGCGTGGTCACATCTTTCAAGATCTCGTGAAATTCATAAGGGGGAAATGAAATTTTTCCAACTCTTTTGAATTTCTGAGGGAAGTCGTGAGCAGAAATATTTTTTAGTTTCATTCTTCGTCCAAGAAATCGAACTCAACGCATCGGTCTGTGAACTTTTGGTACCTACTTACTGTACTTTGCTGATATTTTTTTTTTAATATTGTGTTTAAAAAAAAACACTTGCCAAGTGCAGGTCGAACTCGTGCGCGAAGGGTTCCGTATCATTATCACAAAAAAATCTCGCTTGTTGTATGGGAACCCCAGTGAGTCCAAAAAGCGCGACGGTTGCCCTGAGTATGCTCGAAAAACGCTATGTGACTGATAAGGCCCTTGTGTCATATCTCAGAGCATATTGGTTACCTGGAAGAGATCGCCAATAACCACCCATGGTGGCACTTTAATTTTAAGTTTTTCTCTGGATAGATAGATAGAATTTGTGTTTTTGGTACAATAAAGCAATCTAGATATCTATCTACCACGTAATAAAAGCATCGAACAGTTTAGATAGGTATAGGAAACAGTTGGTATGAGTTTCTATAACATAATCCCTAGCGATAAGGCCGCCCATTGTACCACTTTAGTTTTAAATTTTCTTTGTAGGAATTGAATTTGTGTCTTTTGTACAATAAAGCGATATCTATCTATCTACCACATAATACAAGCGTCGAACAGTTTAGATAGACAACTATAGGAAACAGTTAGGTATGAGTTTCTACACCATAATCCCTAGTCGCCACTCACAACTGACTGTCTAGTCGGGGACCGAAGAATGAAATATCGGTACAGTGCATTTCTTTACCACCCTGGGACAATGCACACTCGGCACGTGATCCGGATTATTGCGGATCAAGCCGGTAAATTGCGTTAAACCGTCGCTGTTCGCCGCCGATAGAGGGCGCCAGCCGGCCTCACTTTGCCATCCGACTGTACATGCGAAGTTGGGAATGTTTAAGTGGTACAGTCAGGCACAAAGGTCTATATACGCAGTGGAATTCTAGATGAAAATTATTAGCGCTACATGTGATCTTAAGTTGGACTTTAAACTTCGACATTCAGGGTTCATATAACCCCAATTGCGTGACAGGGATAGCGCTAGCAAATGTCAGATGTGTTAATAAAGGACGTAAGATGCTAGTACGCAAAATTTTAGAGCGTAAAATCAAATAATTGGTAATTACAGAAAATAAACATTAATTTTGAATTTCAAATCATAAATGCACTGCATTGAACTATAATTAGTTCATCTACAAAGTTTTATTAGTAACCTACTTTTAAGTAATATATTGACTGACTAGTGCTATTTATTTGTAAAACTTAGAGGGAAGTTTTTCAGTCACAGTTACATTTAAGATGTATGATGTTTAGATGATGTTTGTCGGCTATGACGTGTTTCCTTCTAACTTTACCACTAATTCAATAAATATTGGTTTTATTGCATTATTGTTAGTTGACGACTAGTCGGCACCTACCGACTAGTTGGTTAAACTGCCGACTAGTCGGAACATCTCTAAAATTCACTATAGTATAGTACATAATTTTATAATTTTAAAAGAAATTTATCACTGCTTCTTTTCAAATTTATGACTATTTGAAAGAAATATCAAATAAATTTCGAATGAATTCCATTGAAAATTATATAGGTTTACCTTTATACCTACCTACTAGCAATACTGATTATAGGTAATGACTTTTTTCCAAATTGCAATCCATCTTATTTTATAGAAACTACGAAACCCTACACGACAAGGCCGACAAGGCACGCACTTGCCTATTTTTTTAATAGAATAGGTTCGAAATTGCTAGTTCCAGCTCTGGCTTTATCTTTGGAACATTTTCTAGTAAAATCTCCTCTTGGTCCGCCTGCTAGTTTTTCTGGTGCTGAACCTGGCGTGCTGGGAGGTGAGCCACTGTTGAAATTTTCAGCTAAGCAAGTTCAAACAGTAATAAAAAAGATGTGCAGAGGCAAATCTCCTGGCCACGACGGGCTTAGCATAGAGCATTTGAAAAATGCCGGTGTACATCTTGGGAGGGTCTTGTCAAGTTCTTTAATATGTGTATCAGTCATTCATATTTACCAAATAACCTAATGAAAACCATTGTTGTGCCCTTGGTGAAGAATAGGACAGGAGATATCTCAGACAAGACAAACTATCGCCCGATCTCGCTTGCCACTGTAATAGCTAAAGTGTTGGACGGCTTGCTTGATTCCAGTTTACAAAAGTACCTAAATCTGCATGATGCACAGTTCGGTTTTCAGTCCGGACTGTCTACTGAAAGTGCAATTCTCGGTCTCAAGCATGTTGTCCAATACTATACTAATCGTAGGACTCCGGTATATTCTTGTTTTCTGGATCTCTCCAAAGCCTTCGATCTGGTAGCGTATGATGTGCTTTGGAGAAAGATGGAGGATAGGGGTATGCCAGTAGAGTTGATTGACATCTTTCGTTATTGGTATTCGAACCAGACTAATAACGTGAGATGGTCCGACAGTCTCTCTGAGTCGTACAGGTTGGAGTGTGGTGTGAGGCAAGGGGGGTTAACATCTCCTAAGCTTTTCAACTTGTACGTCGATGGGCTTATAGTTGGGCTCAGCAGCATGCGTGTCGGGTGCAGTGTGGGTGGTGTTAATGTGAACAACATCAGTTACGCAGATGATATGGTGCTGCTGTGCCCAACTGTGAGAGCTATCGGGGAGTTGTTGAAGGTTTGTGAGACCTATGCTGCGTCACACGGTCTCATTTATAACGTAACTAAAAGTGTCTATATGGTTTTTGGGGCCGCCGGTAAGTATCCTGAAACAGTGCCTCCCATAACCTTGAATGGCATCTGTTTAAAACGAGTTCACCAATTTAAATATTTGGGAAACTTTGTTACCGACGGTCTTAGGGACGATATAGACATAGAGAGGGAACGAAGGGCGCTAGCGGTTCGTGGCAATATGCTGGCCCGTAGGTTCGCCCGTTGTACAGACGAAGTCAAAGTAACACTCTTTAAGGCATACTGCCAGGGTCTGTACACGGGTAGTCTGTGGTTCGGCTGTGCCAAGAAGTCGCTGGAGACTCTGCGTATCCAGTACAATAATATCTTTAGGATGCTGTTGAGACTCCCCCCTTTTTGTAGTGCTTCTGCAATGTTCGCGAGCGCACAAACTGACGGTTTTAATGCCATCGTTAGAAAGAAAGTTGCGTCCTTGATGAAGAGAGTAAGGGAGAGTAACAACAGCATCCTGAAGATCGTGGCTGAGGATCCGCATGCACCTGTTCTTAGGCACCTCAACCGAACGATGGCCGCCGTTGAGACCCACTCGGCGGGGGTCGTTTGGTTGACTTGTCTTCCAGGTACATGACATAATAATATTAAAATTACATGTGTTACACACCTTAATATAACATAGTTTTTTAAGTTCATACCAACAACAATATGGATCATTGGTCTGAAATAAAGTACATATTATTATTATTATTATTATTTATCACTACATTCGCTTTGAGAAGTCACAAAAAACTAAAGATAATAGAGGGAATATCCCGAGAGTGCTTCTCTGAAAATATTTCACATTTTTTCGCTCTTCCGGATATCGAGTCGCTTGACACGATTTCAAATTGGTCAAGTGTCCAATAGTCGAATTGGGAGCGGAAAACAAAAGACAAAATATGATAGGTAGATATCTAACTTTGTGACTTTTCAGGTGATATTTGTTTTATACGCAGTGTGGGGTGGGTGTGGTGTATTTATTTTACTTTGATGTAGGTAATACTAATTGTAGGTATTTGTTTGTTGTGAAAATAAAGCATTAATCCATAATACCTATCTATTTATCTATGGGAAATTCTTGTTGAAATGGTCAAAAATTTCAATTTATTATAGTTGCAAAACTAACCCGGTAATAGGATGGAAATGAAATCTGTTCGAATTTACGAGTATATCGAACACGCAGCAATTTCGTAATTTTGTGCTCATTACACGAATCCGTAATTGCAGTGAATCTGATAAGTTTTAAGTTAGACATTATACTCCTCTATTATTTGCATAAGTAGGCATATTGGTCATTTATAGCATGTATAGGAGGGTGCCGATTAGGTGAACTGTGGTTTTCATGGTTTTTGTATCCATTAAAAATTGGGCAAAAGTGATTTTATTGCCCCGACGCAAAAGTGCGAGATGAACCTACTATTTCCGTGTAGCCACGGCATAGAGTGTTACTCCGTCTCTCCCGTGGGTGTCGTAAAATGCGACTTAGGGATCTGAGGGTTCTTCTCTTCTGGCGGATAAACTGCTTGCACCCTAGAAGGGTTCATGTCAGGCAGACAGCCGGCCATTTGGCCTAGTACTGCGAGTACTAGAACATATAATATCTCAACGGGTGTACCCAACATTTATGAATTCAATTAAAATCACAGTTTCTTACTGCTTTATGAAAACTGACATTTTCAATTAACTATAAAATGATGGAAGAAGATAAATTCATCGGGAGTAGGTACTTATACTAAACCATTTCATTAAGAATGCTAATGGAAACTGTCTTATCAAAAGAATTTAAATTTTTTCATTATATTTATTGACTGGGGACGCGCTAAATACTTAAAAGAATTTGCAATTTATTTATTTAATTTAGTTTATTTTGAATAATTTCAAAGCAATAAATATGTGGTACTAACTTCACCCACTTGTTCTTCAATCAACATGTCTGAACTCAGCTTGAGATGTGTTTAATATACCTAATATATTTTTAAATACAGGGTTATGGGTTTCCAATTAGAAACTGTTCAGGGGGTAATTCTCCACATCAAAACTAATAACTTTTGTTCTACCACTTTTGCCAATTACTTAATTTTTTTTTTCATACAATAAAAATAAAATAATATTCAGTTCTAAAAACGTTCTAAGAACTATGTTTGTAGGTAGGTACGCGACGCGCCGGCCGCCGCGCACGCGACTATCGGCTCGCGCGCCGCGTGCCGCGGTTCATTCACACGGTGCGCGGAAGCTGCGCGGGGCGCGGGGTATCTATGACGCAAGTGCTAAGTGCATCGGACAATTAGTGTCTACTTACCTGCCGCGTAATCGTGACGTATCGATCGCTGCCCCCAACGCGCGGGCACCGCGACCGCCGAGTACCTACCAATCGCCATCATGCCATACCGATACACCAATCAAGAATACACGGAAATGATCCGCCTGATGGCCATATGTAATGACAATGTCTCACAAGCCTGCAGAGTTCCGGAGAAAGTTTCAAACTCTGGGCCTTGTACCAGCTCATGCTGGTCAAGCTTAGCTTTCATGTTAATGTGTGGGCAGGCATTAAGGAAATGTGTTATTAGGACCTGTAATTTTAGGAAGACTGAACAGTGATACGTACTTAAACTTTTTACAAGAAACATTGTCAGTGTTGTTGGAAGAAGTGCCGCTTGCCTATTTACGCAATATGTATTACCAACAAAACGGCGCGCCAGCGCACTTTTCCCGACAAGTGCGTGAACACTAGTGTTATTAATAAACGTGGAATAAGGCCTGAGTAACTTTACCATTTTCTGTTTATGTCTGTCAACTTTGAAAGTTCTTATCACGGAAATAGACAATGCATGTTTTCACTACTCCGACCTTACTCCACGTTTATTAATAAGACTATTAGACACTGAATATCCAGGGAGATGGATCGGGCGATCTGGTCCTGTAGCCTGGCCGGCTCGGTCCCCGGACATAACACCATTGGATTGTGTGACAGTGGCGGTGCGGTGACGTCCCGAGAGATGCTTATTGCTACTAGGTAAACTGTGGTACCTAGTTAGTGATTATTTGAAAGAATTGTGGTCTCACAAAAGTGTTCGCTCAGCAATCGCTCACCACTGCACCCGCAATAATGTAAGTATGCCGTGTACTGTAACTGTAACTAAATCTAAAGAGGAATGTAACTCACATTCCTCTTTAAGCCGGGTCCAGACATGATCATTTGACCGATCCTATCACCGTATCCGATCACCGTATCCGTATCTGCGTATTGTATCAAGCCCTGTATCAAGTTGTGGTCGCCTCCGATTTGCTCCGTATCCGTATCTTCACTTCTTCTTCCGTATTTTTCTACTTCTTCCGTATCTCCTTTGATGATCGGACAAAAACCGACACGACATGGGACGGGCCGTATCATATCGGCGTATCGAGATCCCGTATTATGATACGTATATCATTACCCGTCCACATAGGCACATATGCGATCATCATACGCGTCGACGATACTGATACGGTGATCGGATCGGGCAAATGATACATGTCTGGAGCCGCCTTTAGATAGTAGGTACCTACTCCACCTTCGGTGTTTTTCAAAGTCTTAGATGAAAACAAAAAACAGCAGATACCTACGTTACCTAGTCTCGGAAAATGAGACGATAAAACTGCGTCTAGCTGACTCACTAGCCTCAGTCGTATGTCGAACCGTTACCGCATGAGCGTGTCAAACTGCGATTATCTTTGTGAAATTCTTTTTGCTCATTTTACAAATGCCTGAATCATTCTTAAAGACAAATGATTTTAAATACAATAATTTTATTAAAATGCATGTAGGTGTTTCGAATACGCAATGTTAGAATATCCCGTATCTACTATTTTTGTTTTCATCTAAGTTCAAAGTGCGGGTTTTATTTGGCGGCTTAATACAAAGGAGCCGCCACGGCGGGTGGCGGCACACGTCAAAGAGTACAAACGTTTTGGCGCGTGCCGCCCGTCGCTGTGGCTTCAGTTCGCGACGCGCGGCGCGCAACGCGCAACGCGCATCGCGCCGCGCGCCGCAAACCGTACGGGTACCTACCTACTAGGGCACAATTGTTCTAATAAATAGGTAAAGTAGGTAGGTAAATTAAATATGTTTTAATGAGGTACATACCGCACGAAAGCCCCCAATATGTGCAGGCAGACACACAAATTAAAAACATACCTACTTACTGTCTAAACGTGTCGTGATGCGATAAGTAGGTAGGTAGGTATGTTACCTAGCTCACCTACAATTCCCGTAAAACAGGTCGGTCCGAGAGGCAGTGGGTGGAGGGTGTAGAAAGTGTTAAGGATGTTTGATGAAACAATGCTTATGAGTACCTAATGAACTAATGAATGAATGACAGATAAACATGATTTTTTGCCTGATTTCAAGGAAAGATGCTTCGCTCGGTCAATTAGTACGTTTGTGTTATTTCAAGACCGATTTTACCTAGCTACTTATGGTTGTGTTAGAAAAGTAGGTACCTAAAAGTAGGTTCTATGAGTTAATACATTTTTTTTGCCGCCGGAGGTTTTTAATCAGAGGGGTTACATAGGTTGGTACCTACCTCAAAATGAAGTAGGGAAATTACCTACTCAGTTTTTTCGTAGGTACCTACAAGTAGTTGAGTAAAAACGTAGGTATCATTGAAATGAGTAGATTCGGACTGGCGGGCGGGGCAGGCGGGCGCGAGTGCGGTCGACGACCGACCGGGACTGAGTGAGGCGCGCGCGCGCTCGCGCTTTTGCGTGTGTGTGTATACGCGCCTCACAGACCTAGCAAATGTCAAGAATTACTCGCACAACTTTAACACAATTTTCAGACCTAAGTAGTAGGCTTTGACGAAAGTCGTGGAACAAAAGTTATTAGTTTTGATGTGGAGAATTACCCCCTGAACAGTTTCTAATTGGAAACCCATAACCCTGTATATAACTAATGTTTGTAATTTAGTCAGAAATCATTTCTCATTTGAGCGACATTCCCGGTTGCATACATCTCGGGAGCTCGGGGTCCTCTAAAACCCCAAATAATATGGGGTCGATACCGTAGGTAAGTCAATATTGACCATACCTTCAGCAAACATAATCGGGTCTATTGTTTTATCTGATAGCAGTCGTTAGGTCAAGTTAGGCCATAGGCCTGAAAACTTTAACGCTATATGAGCCACCACTATACGAAAAAGAAAGAAAGAAGAAAGACCAGCCTTTCAATAGCTATAGCTGAATTTTGAAAAACTACTAACAATTAGTTGAACCGTTTCAGAAAATTATTTGAAAGAACAAAACTAATATTTTAATTCTAGATTTTTTTTCTTTTTTTGCGAAGTAGGATAGAAATTACCTAAACTCATTTTTCGGTTTTAATCGCGTGGTGTTTATTACTTTTAGCATTGTTTCAATCCTCTACGTTCTAATGAAATTAATTTCATTTTCATTTCAATTCTTTTAAGATTTCGATGCGTAAATTCGCAATGGAAATAAAAAACAAGCATGCAACGTCTTAACCTCAACTACCTGCTCTGTAAGTAATTGATTTCATAATAAAATTTATTGACAAAAAACAATTAATTTAGTAGCCATATCTAAATTAGCAATAGAACAAATATAACCACATAACAAACACGAACGACACCCAAAAACAATCATTCTGACCCCGGACCCGCAGTGGTACTGCATCTTAATCACACAGGGACGTAATGAAGGTCCGAATTCAATTAGGTGACACACTCGTCCTAACTTAGGATCTAATGGTGCCTCCGCCCGAAACGACCCAAACAGAATTAATCACGTCACGCTTCCGTGGATTTCAAAGCTAAAATTTCAAATGCCTATACGAACAATATGTTCTGTTACATTGAAATTAGGGTTAATTTACTGAAGCAATGTAATTTTGACATCCTTCTTATTTATGAAAGCGAAAATATGTGACGATGTAACGTTGAAGATAAATAATTTATTGAATGAAAATATAAATAAACACAGGCACACAATGTCGACGATGTTTGTTGCTTCTTCGCGTATGTATAATATATTATTATCTGTTGTCTGGTACCCATAATACAAGCTGCAATGTCGGGCAATATTTGTTAAATATAGCTTCTTAATCGATTTTGATGAATATCGGTATGTAGATAGCTTGAAATCTGAAATAACATATTGTAGCCTATTTTATTGCAAAATACCCACGGGATTAGAATTTACCAACTATTTACTTTTTGGGTGTAACTGCGGGATGCAGATTGAGTACCTATATTTTCGTTTTCATGAAAGCAAACAAAATAAATCAAACAAACGAGGAGTTCGAGCTTGCGTGAGTTCCGTGATTAGGTTCAGTTTTTCGGTTTTCTACACTATTTATCTTTGAAACGTGAGAGTTTATTATTTTACCTAGTAGATAAAAATAATGTGTTACTGATTTTTTTTTATAAAAAGTATTATTTGAAACAGCGTACATTTTCGTCGAATCATAATTTTGTCATCAAACCGCGTAGGTAACCAATTTATAAATCCCTAATAACTCACGGACTTACGGAAAACAAATACCTACAAAGTTCAGAACATCAGCTATTTTTGAATGGAGTTTAGATGTGAAAACCTATAGCGTAGCAAAAATCAGAACACCAGAAGCATGAATTCACGTCCGGCTTGACACTGATTATCGCCCTGGGGCGTCTGATACGTCCCTGTTCAAATGTTACGGACCGCGTGCTTTTGGCGTTGACCGTTAGTAACAAATGCTAAACTCATAAAAATTTCATAAAACTTCATTTTTTACTTTCAGCCTACGATCTGACGTTTTGGTTCTTTGTATTTGACATTATTTCTTCCGGAAGATGTGTCAAACAATAGTCTACAATCGCACGGTTTATTACTTTTAGCATTGTTTCAACACTTAACGTTTCGAGACCTATACAGGTCCCTTCTTCAGGATTGTCTTTAATTTAATATAACATCGCGAAAACAGAAGAAAAATCATCAATTAAAAAACGAAATATTGGGTCTTTATATCTTTCAGATCTCGATTGAAATTAATGAAATTGTTACTTTCACGTCATTTTTGCGATTACGGTTTACAATTTTGACAGTTACAGTCACTAACAAATGTAATTGAAACTAGCGACTGTTACTGTTTTGTTTTTGTTATGATGTGTAGGCATCCACTACACATCATAAAGAACACAATCTCCAAATTTCATGTTTTTAGAACCAGCGGTTTGGGCTCTGCGTTGATATACATATAGATCAGTCAGGACATTGCATTTTATTTATACAGGGTGTTTCGACGAGGGGGTATTAAGCCGAAAGGGGGTTGTTCTAGAGGTTTCGGCGAACAACTTTTATTCTACGACTTTTGGAAATTGGAACTTTTTTTCGAAAATTTTAAAGTTTTATTACTAAAAAAAACAGCTGTTTTTTGTTAAAAAAAAAAGGCAATTAATGTTTAGATTGTAGTGGTCCAAACTAAATAAAAGGGCACCTTAAGGCCAATGATCTCAAACTCTAAAAAACAGCTGACTTTCAAGCAAACTTTAAACTCAAAATTTTCGAAAAGTACTTCGAATTTCCAAAACTTGTAGAACAAAAGTTTGTCTAGACCTCTAGAACAACCCCCTTTCGGCTTATTACCCCCTCCTCGGAGCACCGTGTATAGAAAGATTGATAATTTGGTACAGTCAAACAAAATATAACACAGCACATATCATTCTATGTTACAGCCCGATACAAGTGTCATTAATTTTATTGCGACCGAAATCCATTATCCACCGCAACGTGAGTAGTGCCTCACTGTAAATTATTTAACGTTTGAATATCACCCAACTATGGCGATAACGCAACCTCCGAATATTAGGTATAATGTTGCAGTCAAAACTCAAAAGCGGTCAAAACTAGTATTGACCAAGCGTGTTGGTCAAAACTTAAAGAAGAACCCCTTCTTTAATTCTATGAACGTTAAAAAGAGACGATCATTCCAGAAGAAAATCTCTCATCCATCGGTCCGAGAATTTTATTTTCTGACGGTTTTCCGATGTTCTAATCTCTAAAAATAATAAGCACAGTTTTTTTCTATTTTGACATGTCTTTTTTTTCTCCACTTATTTCGCCGGCTATAGCGGTCTCTTCATATACCTATATAGAAAACAGTCCTCTGTAAATGCAGATGTGGATATAATTTATAAAAGAATATTTTTTTTACAAGATATGCCTGGAATATTATTTTTGCGTACTCAAAACTATATTTACCCGCTTTCGGGCTTTGACCGTAACAAATACAATAACGGCAAATCAAGTTGCTGCGAACAAAACGCGGACAATTAATTCTATCAGACATCTATTCACGTCATCGTAATAATAAAACAAAACGTCCACAAACGTTGTTGTAACCCTTTGACAGCTGGAAACACACACAAGTGTGTTTTTGCGATTTTGATTCAAAGAGTAGGTAAAGTCAAAGTGTAACACACTTTTTAAACTCAGACGATTTCCGTCCATCATTATTATTAGACACGGGTCTAGATCGCGTTACAGATAATCATTGTTATTAATTAAGTAGGTACCTCGACATTTCGGCAAACGGGTTGTACCGGCCCGTGATGGAAAGGCAAAGTGTATAATAAAACACACTTTGACTTTCCATCGTTATTATTAGACATGGGTCTAGATTGCGTTACAGGATAATCATTGTTATTAATTAAGTAGGTACCTCGACATTTCGGCAAACGGGTTGTACCGGCCCGTGATGGAAAGGCAAAGTGTATAATAAAACACACTTTGACTTTCCATCGTTATTATTAGACATGGGTCTAGATTGCGTTACAGGATAATCATTGTTATTAATTACCTCGACGTTTCGGCAAACGGATTATACCGGCCGTGGTCTCGAAAAGACTCTAATCTTCTTTCTAATCGTCTTTCTAAAAGTCAAAGTGTGTTTTATTGTGTTGTAAAAAGTTCGAAGACTTTTTTTTTGATTGTTTTGTATGGATGAGTACCACAATCGTGAAGTAAGACATTTAATGGTAGTTCATTTAAAAAAAATGAAAATTACGATCTTTATTTTGTAAAATTTTAATTTTCAATGAGTACCCTATTTAGTAAATGCTCTAAATACTCATTGAAAATCACACAAAATAATAAAAGTAGAGCTTCAAAAATATCAAATTTATGAAACTGAATAATAAAACTTTTTAAATTCACATGATTTGTTAATATAGTTGAGTCTCGACTAAACCATTGTAACGTGGTTGAAACGTCGAGGGACCTGGGAAAACTTAACTGTATCAATCAACTAAAGAGTATTAAAGTTCTGCGTAACTTCTAAAGAGTTTAAAGTGCTTGAGAAATGGGTGTCAAACGTCAGTAATGAGTTGGCCCGGTCGACTGGCATACCAACGGGAGTTTTAATTCAGGGAAACATTTCCATCGTTGAGCCGCTCTCGCCTGTCATAATTTGATCAGTTTATTAGATTTGCCGTCTAAGAATTGGCTAGTTTGCTCTTGCCATACTTATTATATTATGCAATTAAGGCGCTACCAACAACGGCATAGGAATTTTAAGATGAAACGCACTATTAGGCCGGTTACAGTGCTCGACTGATCGTCGCTCTGTGCGTACGTCAGTCGCGCTTACTATTATTAAATCCCGATGTCGTGGGAATATCGGAATGAAAAGTAGCCTAATGAACTAGTAACTGAAAAGTTACTCAGGGTGAATGTAGCTTTCTAATGGTGAAAGAATTTTTGAAATCGGTTTTTCAGTTTATTCATAACAAACATACAGACACACACACACATACAAATCTTTCCTCTTTATAATATTAGTGTAGATATGAAAATTCATAAATCATTACAGTGCTAAACTGACCGTCCGCTGGCGGATATTGCTCCGCACTGCAATGTTGAGCGCGTCTGCACCTTCAGGACGGATCGTCCGCACCGAACGGTCGGTCAAGCACTAACCGGCCTAAGAAAAACATCACATTACAACCTATTTTTAATTTTTATCTAAGATTACAACACGGAACGTTTCCACTTCCCAACTTGACATTAAGGGGACGTAGTAGGCCAGAACTGATTTTTCTCGGACGGTTAATTATAAAATTTATTTGAACCATCAGTTTTGAAAACAATGCTTATTAACATTGAGGATATTTACAAGGTCATTGTATGTTGTGAAAACACGATTTACAGAAAATATTCTCGATAGAATAAAATCACAATCTTCCCTCTAAATTTTACAAATAAATAGCACGAGTCAGTCAATATTTTACTCACCTATATTAATAAAACTTTGTAAATGAACTGATCATAATAAATCTATGATTTGAATTTCAAAATTAATGTTTTGTTATTTTGTATTTACCAATTGTTTCATTTTACGCTCTAAAATTTTGCGTACTAGCATATTACGTCCTTCATTCCCGTCACGCGATTGGGGTTATATGGTCCCTTAACAGACAGAGACAAACGTCACATAAACTTGGTCATCTTTTATAAGTAAGGGGGTTAATGTTAGATGACTGATATAAACTAAGAAAGAAAATCACATTACAACACGAAACGTTTCCAATTCCCAACTTGACATTAACAGGACATGACCGCCCGGTTTTATTCATGTTTTATAACAAATTTAACGAGCATGCGTTATCTGCACCCTCGAAGTGCCCCTTATCAAATCATGAGCTAAACCACGGAATAATAATCGGAACGGAAGCCTCGTTACATAAATTAACATAAATTTATTCATAAACGAAAATATTTTTTTATTTAACTTGACTGAGATAACAGTTTAGAGTTCTATCTACGTATGTCGGGTTGTTTACTTACAGTTATTGGGGCTCTTTCAATTTGAGTTTTAACTGTGTTTTTATTAAAATGTTCGGTCAAACTGTTTAAACACTAGAACTCACCCTTGACCTTTGCCAAGGGCTTTTGTAAAATAAGTCATGTTTTAATTTCGATCGTCCTCTGTTTCGGTTTCGATCGTCTATTTGTTTAGACTTCAACTTTGCCGAAAGTTACCTACATTTGTTTCAATCGTTTTTTGTTTATATTTCTATCGTCTTCTGTTTTTATCTCGGTCGTCTAGTTGTTTGGGTTACAGCATCTCTGTGGACGGTTACATTTTTTTCGATCGTTTTTTGTTTATATTTCGATCGTTTTTTGTTTATATTTCGATCGTCTTCTGTTTTTATCTCAATCGTCTTCTGTTTCGGTTTCGATCGTCTAAGTATTTGTTTAAACTACAACTTTGCCGAAGGTTACCTACATTTGTTTCGATCGTCTTTTGTTTCTATTTCGATCGTCTTCTGTTTTTGTCTCGATCGTCTATCTGTTTGCGTTACAACATCTCTGTCGACGGTTACATTTGTTTTAATCGTTTTTTGTTTATATTTCGATAGTCTTTTGTATTAAATTCGGACCTTTTTTGTTTCGGTTTCGGTCGTCTATTTGTTTCGGTTTCGAGCGTCTTTTGTTTTGGTTTCAATCTTCGTAGGTTTTGGTTTCGATAGTTGTAGATACAGGTGTACCGGTACAAACATAGCCAAAGATCGTCACATAAATTACACTACTAAACTACTTGGAATTTTTGTCAAGAAAATGTTCGTTCATTGCTTGTATTACTTGACAACTGAGCAAAACTCGCAAACTTGCTTATCGAAGAATGGTTTAGACACGTATTGTCTGATACTGAGTTTTTTTTAACGTGATGAAAGAAAATTGCAGACGAAATAAATGGTGTGAGAACCGTCCGTGGTTTAGATGAGAATCGGGAATCGGTTTTCATTCAATCGAACCTGTCTATGTTAGGAGTAAACGATAAATCAAAGATGGATAACTCATAATAACTTTCAATTCAATTCATTGCTTGAGACTTGGAATGATAAAACTTTTATCTCTAGACTAAATCTGGTAGAAGTGATGTCTCAAACATATTCTATGTTCCACAGACTCACAGACAGACAAACTTCACTCAAACTAATAACACCCCGCTCTTTTACCGACCGACGACCGTCTGTGGCGCGTCGGGAGAAGGCCCGACTGCAATGCAGAAGGTTGCGGGTTCGATTCCCGCCAGGTTCGAGTATTTATGCTTTTCAATAATTATTTGTTTCTGGTCTGGGTGTTTTTAATGTACTTAAGTACATTAAAAACATCCGTTGTCTAGTACTCATAGTACAAGCCTAGTGCTTAGTTTGGGGCTAGATTGCGCTGTATGTAACGTTGTGCAATATTTATTTATTTTCGCCGTAGATTAAAAATAAAGAATTTTCTTGCCTTAAAATCGTCGTGTTATCCCCTCTGGAGTTGGAATCGAAGTCATTTTATTCAGACTAGTTGTTACAGTTCCCATGGGTTGAATTAATAAACATTTTTGTATTGAATTGAGGAATAGTGAATTGAATTAGCGGTGACAACACTTCGCCAATTTCGTTTGATTAAGGCTAATGTCTCTTTGCTCGTGTAGGTTAAGCAACGCCCGACACAGGGCACTTCGATGGGTGACTAATACCAACTGTGGCTAATAGGTAGTGCGTATCATGCGAAAACCAAATAAAATCACTTTAGAAAGAGCACAAAAGTAAGTAAATCTTGCATATTGAGAAATATCATGCATTTTTCACTACAACGCTTATCCATAGTACCTCTAATATCGATAGCAATATTTCGTCCAGTCTATAACCGTCCATCCTAACCTGAACCTCGTCACCTCATTGAAGCGGCTCAATAACACGTCAATAAAAAGTTGTGAGAGGTCAACTTACAGTAGACAAACGAGTCTAGGCTTAAGGGGCATCTGACTTCGGACAGTAGGCAGTTGCTATGAAATTATATGACGCTCTTTTGTTAGAAAATTGTAGTCATTTCTCTAGCTGAGCTGAATGGAGGGGTTTAGCAAGGTTTAGTTAATAAATGTTGGTCACAATGTAGACCGGTTCGTCTATCAAAACTTTTGTTAAATGTTGCCAGTTGCCAGCAGATTTCGAGAATAAAGTGACACGATTTACTTTACGTAATTACGCTATTTGTTTTTTTTTTGTAATTATTTCCTTTTGTGATTCTCGGAAATATGAGAAGGGTTCACGGTGTGAAGGTTCCCTGATGATTTGCTGTTGTGTTATCTGTAAATTGGGTTGAATTATGTCCTTCGTCGATATTAGGTTCTCGGTGAATTTGTAAGTAGGTGCCTTTTGTGCAAAGACAATGAGAGTCACATAATTAGTCTTGTAGCTACAACATAGAATAGAGCTACCCTATCTCTCTTTTCAAGCAAAATTTTAACACATAATTTTCAAAAAAAATTGTATAAATTTCCAAAATGTATAGAACAAAAGTTGTTCGTCTAGCTCAGCGGTTCCCTAAGTGGGGTTTACAGGAGGTGCGGGCCACCTGTGTAAAAAAACTTGCAATCGCTGAGGGAATGCATTCCAGACTGCTCGATACGACAAATGAAATTATCTGAAATTGACGCCTGTCAAGACGTCAATTTCGCAAAATTAACGCGTGTAATGATATTGTTTCCACAGTGGGCGAATGTTAAGAACGGCCACCTCACGGGCTCTATTAAAAGTATAAAGGTACTAGCTACTTACCAAGTAACGTTTGTATGACTTTGTTAAACTTTAATGAACCGTAAAAATAGTTGTTTTATTAAGGGCCCTATTCTGAAAAACTGAAAATCCATGTCGGGCGCATCGAAAATTGTTGATTATTTCATGACGGAATGTCGTAGAACTTTTTTTTTGTGTACAGATTGTAGGCGACATTCTTTCCGATTTTTTAGTGCAGTTTCCATACAAATATGTCGAAACGTATTGAAGCCTATCGACATTTTAGCCAAATCAGTCATTTTTTGTCTAAAATTTGGATAGGCTTTGCACCAATAGGAGGTTCTTGTCTTAAAACTACACCAAAATGTAGGAACCAATGTCACCTACAATCTGTGTACAAAAAAAAGTTCTACGACATTCCGTCATGAAATAATCAACAATTTTCGATGAGCACGACAGGGATTTTCAGTTTCAAGGTCGTTGGCGTATATACTCCTCTTAATACTTTTTTATTCTGACCTGATAATCTGGACTGGAGGATGGGGGCGCTATTGTTTTTTGTGGTTGAAAGGGGGCACGTCTCAAATAAGTTAGGGAACCCCTGGTCTAGCTAAACGTCTAAACAGCCCCCTTTTGGCTTATGATAATATAAGCAATATCTTCACACACTGTATAGAAAAAGATTTGGGCAGATATGAAACAAAACACTTTTGCATGTTTTGTGATCGGGCCATAACTGGATCAAAATCAAAAGTCATGTAAAGCCACAATTTAAAGAAGATCGATAACATACGGCACGGTGTAGTGGCCAAATTAAATCAAGATTTATGATGATAGAACAGACGCAACTCTAGTAATTGTGTCGCAAAGTTTGAAGAAAAAAAAGAAATCCGTTTGAGAAATGATCATTGTTGTTAACGTTTAGGGTCTTCGTGACCTCATCGTAAAATTTTAGGACCACGATCCAACCTTACTTGTGAGTTAATATTTAATATAGTTTCTATATCTATTGAGGTATAAAAAGTAATATTTGCCATTGCTGTTATGAGATATAATAATAATTCAATAGGTACGTAACTATCTAAAATGTTCGAAGAGGGAGGTAATTCTTTAGTGAGTAGGTACACATCTATACTATTTATAACACCGTTGCATTGGTGTCATATTGCTGGTAAAAACACGTGTATACTTAGTTTGGTATTGCGAAGTAAAACGAGTCATTAAAAACGCTAAATAAAAAAAAACCAGGCCAAGTGCGAAACTCGCGCACAAAGGGTTCCGTACCACTATCACATTTTTGTTACGGAACCCTAAAATGGTTTTCAAAAACCAATTTTTAAAGTTAGGGACATGTGCAATATTTAATTTCGATTCTTACTCCCATCATACGACCGCATCTCTCAAAAAAAAATGAAAAAAAAAATCTTAGGCACAAAGAAAATCTGACACTTTAAGAAACTCTTTGGTAAGTGAAAGCAGACTGGTATATTTGACAGACAGGGCGGCCATTTTGAATTCCATGACCTACTCGATTTGACTTCGACCAACCAGAAGCGACCTCACATTGTACTAGAATTCTTTTGTTGTTTTTGAAACACGTTTGTGGTATGGGAGCCCCTCTTAAATATTTGTTTTATTTTGTTTTTAGTTTTGTTTTCGGCTACCGAAATACATCTTCTGTGAAAATTTCAACCGTCTTGCTATTACGGTTCATGAGATACAGCCTGGTGACAGACGGACAGACAGCGAAGTCTCAGTAATAGGGTCCCGTTTTTACCCTTTGGGTACGGAACCCTAAAAATGATGTCATTAAAAGGCTAAATAAAAATAAAACTGGTTCGCCTTGCCTTAAAATAAACTTGTCACTGAAAACTATAAAATAACTATACAACATTGTGTAGTCATTTCCTCTATTATCGAAAAGAAGGAGTCACTAAAGATATCGAATTTATCGTCTTATTTGTTGTAAATATACCGAATTGTAAATTATTTTCAGACAAAATGTCGGCTTTAGAAGTTGTGATCTATTTCTTTTTTATTTGTGTTTTATACTATGTGGTGAGAATGTTATTTTATTTGTTTTTTTACGGAATTTACAAAAACCGCCAAGTGCATGTCTGACTCCCGCGCGAAGGGTTGCTTACCACTATCACAATTGGGTACGAAACCCTAAAATGAACACTAGACCAACCAATCCGTGAACTTTTTTTTGGCTTTTTTTCAGTTAGGTTAAATGAAAAAAAAACCACTTGTACATTCCACTTTAGTTTTAATTTATTCTTTGTATAATTTGAATTATGGGGTTTTGGTACAATAAAGTGTCGTCAACTTATTGATAACTATGTGTCTGAAACTGGCTAACTGTCATTCGTCTACTCCAGGTACTGTTCCAGGCGGTAGAGACTGCGCCTGCACCAAAACCACGCTACCAAATATTTGTGGCAGACGGAAGTAAGTACTTCACTTATTACAAGTAATGTCTGTTGAAATTTAATATTTTTCACGAGATACTATACATAAGTGTTTTTTCGTTTCAGTGGACGCCGAAGATTGGTTGTAATTTAATTGTTTTTACTTACTCGGGGGTAGGGCATGAATCCCGGAATTCCGGGATATCGTAATCCCGGGATCTCGGACGCAAAAGTTCGATATTATAATCCCGGGATTGAGTGATCCGATATCGGGATTTGAGCAATTTACTATTTGGGTTCAAATTAAGGTTTTTAGCTATATTTTTCCGCGAAAGTTAAGACACTTTCGGGTTTAGGCTATTTGTCCGCCATATTTCCAAAATGATGGGGTGGACGGCCCACGGGGTAACTTATTTACGGAATGAAACCACTAGTCTTAAATATAATACAATATTTTAGATTTAACACATTTTTATTGTATTAAATTCGCCTCTTTAAAGATATCTAAAATCCCAGTATCAATCCCGGGATGATATCGATATTAAGAGCTCAATCCCGGGAATTGATCTCTTAATATCGATATCATCCCGGGATTGAAAACCTTCCGATATTGCATGTCCTACTCGGGGGTGAGCCACGGGCCGCGCAAATAAATAAATAATAAATAAATAATGTGTTTCCTTTACTTTACCTATGGGTTTGCAAGGCCGCATATGTAGGTATGCAATATTTTTTTACAACGGGTCCCATTTTCAGATAACAAAAATCTTTTTTTTTTAATTCGCTGAGTAAATGTTATGTTCGGAACTGCACTTAATTTTCACTACATTTGAACGGAATTTAATAATATAAGCACGACCACAGTTGTACAATTCAATTAAGTCGAGGTATTTCGATGAAATTAATATGAAATATTTCAGTAGGTACAGTAATTATATTCGACACTTCACTCCAAAGCAATATCATAATCATCTAAACGGCGATATTATACACATTAGAATGACTTGTATTACTTCCTAGCTTTTACACGCGACTCCATCTGACTCGATTGGTTGACATCGAAAAACTTTATAAATTAAAATTATAAATTGCTGAAGCTGTTTGACCTATTAACAAGCGCCGCGGCGCACAACCACTATAAGTACTTCGTTCTTTAATTGTACACTACGATTTGACACATACTTAGAACCAAAACATCAGATTCTATACTCTACTTATTTCAGAATCTTAGATCAAAAATATAAGCATAGACTGTCAATATCAAAGAAAAAAGTAACGAGCTGTCACTTTCAAATAAATGCACCCATGTGTATTTACAATTTTGATCTAAGATTCTGAAATAGAGAGGTGATTTTTACCACTTTTTGTTTCTGTCTGTCAACTTTGAAACATGTTCACACTACTCCGCCCTTACTCCACTTTTATTAATAAGGCTATAATGTGTTTGACGATAACTAAATGCAAACACACAAATGAACAAATTTTCAATTTTATAATATGAGTTCGATGATTCAAGCACGTTTTAATACGAATGCTAAAGGCAATTACGCTTTCAATTTTTGTACGTTTACACGCATGTCACGTCTGGCTCACTTTCGACCAAAGGTTGGCATACACTGGATACCAGTTTTTAAATTCTCACTTTGACGTATAAAATTTAAAAAACGATCACACCCGGCCGAATACAGAAACGCAACTCTAAATTTGAGTTACACTTAAACAAGTAAGCACCTCTCAAAATCAAAAAATAAAATACTATTTTTAAATTTAGAAGTTGCTCTATTATTTAAGTACCTACCTACGCCTCAAATTTTAAGTGCCGTTTCTGTATTCGGCTGTTAGGGTTCTAAAGTCGCACTATACCGGCGGCTTTGACGTCCGGTGATCCGGACGTCAAAGCCGCCTGTCAAATTATAGTGCGTTTCATCTTTAATTACCTATGCCGTCATGTTGGTAGCAAAACAAAAAAGTCTTGCCTTAATATCTTGAATGTGCTATACCCTAAACCTTGAATACAGGAAGATTCGTTCATTCATTCTTTATATACATATCCCCCTAAATTCAAGGTAGCACATTATTTTTTTTGTATTTTGCACTTTTTTGTTTTGCTACCAACATGACGGCATAGGAATTTAAAGATGAAACGCACTCTACTCAAAACTCTTTAAACTCATGTAATTTTTTTTATTCTTTTTTTTCTGTTTCAGTCGTCTTTTGTTTCAGTTTCGATAGTCTCTCGTTTTTATTTCGATCGTGGATTGACCAAATTTGAAAAGGTGCATTTGGTCTCTATACCTAAACTAACCTGGGCCCAGTTGACCACTATCAAATCAGAGAAGGCATTTGGGTCCTTTTCCCAGTGTCGAAGGGGCCATTTGCTCCTTAAAACGCCCATTTTCAATGCCACACGGTTGTGCCCGCGGTCTTGTAGCCTTCCTTAGAGACCTTTATGAAAATGGGCCATTTTTTTACAGTACAGAGTTGGAGCGCTGCGCTGTATGAATTCCTGTAAGTAAAGAATGCGTTGTTAAAATGTGTATGATGATCATATACGATTTTAACATTACATGGTGGTTTTCACTACATTATTAAATTTCAGGGTATTTACCATGTTTAAATTTGTAATTAACGGAGCTCGATATTTCGCCAGTTATTTCAACTGGCTTGTTCACAAGACTGGAGAATGCGGGAGGTGAATACCTCTTTATTTAATGACTAGCTGCGTCCTGCTGTTTCACCCGCGCAAGTCTCGATCCCGTGGGATCAAAAGTAGCCTATGTTACTCCTCGATAATGTAACTTTCTTTTGGTGAAAGATTTTTTGAAATCGGTTCAGTAGTTTTTGAGTTTATTCATTACAAACACACAGACACACACACACACACACACAAATGTAAATCTCTCCTCTTTAAAATATTAGTTTAGATATTTGTATAATGACCAGCCAAATAAAACATCATAAACATACAAACCATGGTAGGCGGAATGGGGGTTAGGTTTTTTTCGTTACGAAATTTTTTCATTCACAGCTCAAAGCCCGCGATAAAAGCTATGCAATAGCTTAAAACTGGAACTCCGAAGCCAATGCTGTATTTGAATAAAACCTTAAAAATATCGGTCTAATTCTGTCGACGTAACACCGCATCGCAAGCAAGGGTATGGTTATAATTTCACCTTTTTAATCAGCTGTGACAATCATGTCAAAATTATAAGGATTGAATTACGCCATGGGTAGGTTCTGATCCCTGAGGGATCCCAAGGGTCTTGCAAATTGATTCTCGACCATGACAGATGACTACTAAAGATAACCAAAAACGGATTAGGGGTTAATTTATGCTTTATTTCGATCTAGACCACCGGAATACCGAACTAAGTCAGACCGCCAAGCGGCCTCGTCCGTGTTTTATTGTGTAGGTCGGTGCAGCCATTAAGGAAAGACGAGTTTGAACTCGTTTGGATACAGCTGTCCTTTTGTCTCGATTCATAATGAACAAGCCACACAGCAACAGTTGGTATAGGTATAGTATAGTCATTATGAAGATGGTCGAGGGGCTTCTATCTATCACTCGGGCTGAGGTGATGATGGTAATTATCACAGAAAAATAATATTCAAATAATACGCCAGTGAAAACTAGCCCTAAATATTGAATCTCACGACCTCGTTACAGCTATTCATATTGTCCTAAATTGCTATCTGATATTGTAGAATGAGTATTAATATACATAAAAGGTTTTGTGTACCTATAAGAACGTTATATAAGGCCGCGTCAGAGGGTAGCGTTATCGTCAACTGCGCCCTTATGACTAATGCGTCAGTTCCCATGCAATACTCGTAAGGGCACAGTTGCGCACTAGCTGCCTTCGTGGGAAATCGGGCGAGCGACTAATGTAATATTTTGGGCACACCAGCGGCGGAGCGGAACTGCAAGAGTTTCCACTCGACGTCGTCGACCGCTCGCTCTTCGTTGGCGCCCGCGAGTGGGCTGGGCGTGGAGCTGCCAGGGAACTGCGCACTTGTCAGTGATGTTTGTTACCGATTTTACCGCGAAATTCAGAAAAATTAGAAAATGAAAAAAATCTGAACATAGGGGCATGGCAATTGCCGATATAGGACTTATGGCATAAACATATTTGCTCTTATATCTTTATCCAGGGAGGAAACAGTCGACTACGTTTGTAAAGTTTGTATGGAGGAAAGAGTAGGTAGACTGTCCCCTTAAAACGTGCCTTCCGAAGTACGGAAGAACACGAGAAAATGGTTTTGATTGTGGATGCGTTCATAAAAAGCATCTACATAAAATTCGTAATTCCTTAGTAATTTAAACTGGGTCCTTTTCCTTGTTAGAAATCCCGTCAATTTCTTATTACAACGACATATAAAAATAAGTATCAATTCGAAACAAGCTGAAATTGCTATTCTAGAGGCCATCGCATTGAGCCGTTGACATGTTACCGTTTCTACGCGATATAAACCTGACCTTTTTTATGATCGGTAACAAGATTTCAAAGGCACACTTCCTTTATGATATTCAGAATTTTTCGTTTATTTTGCTAAAGGTAAAGTGTCAGATTCAATTGTATTTGTACCTGAGAGAAAATAAAATGTATAGTTAGGTATACCTATTTCTAAATGAACATTGAACAGTTAAGTGTTATCCACGTCGAATTTGGTATGTAAAAAACTGACGCTTATATTTCTGCTCAGGGAATGGTTATCTAAATTACTAAGGCTTGATTCGACCAAACAAGAACATGCAATTCTCCGACTTAATCGTTATTTTTATAATTGACGGCTCGAGAGTCTCTCGAACAAAAGACGATTTATGCATAGAATTGCTATTCGTTCCTTATTCCAGTTTGGTCGAATTGAGCCTAAAAATAATAAAAAATTAATCTCATTTTTCGGTTTTATTCGCGTGGTGGATACAATAGAGTCAGAATTGATTCATGTCAATCCTGAAAAAGGGACCTTTTGAAGACTGTTTTAAAAAAAAACTTGAGAGGTGTCAAGGGACATCCGGATGGAACGAAGTTCCTTTCTATGAGAGAGAGACAGACGACAGAGAAACACGCGCACGCCGCACGGCTTACAACTATAGCAAAAAATGTCGTTACAACTATAGGTCTTAATTTTTTCCGTCTTTCGCAAGGCGCGATAAGAAACTTCGTTCCAAAAAAAATTCAGACACGTTTCCCTCGCTCGGTTAATTATACCCCTAAAAATTAAGCCAATAATATCCCAAGAACAGATTCGACAAGACGATGACGAATAGGGGGTTAAGCTCCGTTATTTAACACCGTACAAATAAGAAACACATCCAATCGTCGAAACGAGGAAAATTATCAACAAGTTTTCTTGAAGACATCGTTGCATGATGATAGATCGAGGCTTTGTCCTTACAAATTGAGATCTCTCGTACGATCGTAGGTACAGTCAGCAACATTACTGCCTGCCCACCGTAAGGTCTAATTGCGCTTGCAAGGCTTAGATGAAAACAAAAATAGTAAATACGGTGTATTCTAACATTGCGTATTCGAAAAATAAGCTACAAACACCTACATACATTTTCATAAAATTATTTTAAATAAAAACATTTGTCATTAAGAATGATTCAGGCATTTGTAAATAAGCAAAAAGGCATTCTTAAGGATTTAAAAAAGATAATCGCAGTGTGACAGCACGTGCTCACGCGACAACGCGACAACGCAACATCTAATTTGCAAGGTAAATTTAGGTTTACCTAGTAAAGATACCTACGACTTTATTGTTAATAATTGTTACCTACCTACTACCTATCGTCTGCAAGCATGCGACACAGAACTAAAGGCTTGATTTGACTACTTGATATTTATGAATATAAATATATCAATATGTGTATAATAAAATATGCTTATTCCACGCTCGGCGCTCGGTTCAAACGAATCTTTCGGCTTACTGGGTAACCACTTTTGTTGTTGATAGTACCTATATAAATACCAACAAATATCGCCCATCCGTTATTCAAGACGCATTCGTATTTACGTAAAAATGTGTGTTTCCAGTAATTGAAAGAGAGATATTGAGATGTTTCTGCCATTTTGGGAGTAAATATTCAAACAAATTACGTTAAGTACGTTGACAATAAGATATAGGTACGCTCTAAATAAGTAATAAGATTATGTTTGGAGGTTCCTGTGTTTGAAATTAAATTGTCCTTTTTTTGGGTTGCGTACCTACCTTAAATTGTAAAAAAGTAAACCTATAATAGTAATATTACTTTTTGTCTGAAAGTTAAGTCAAATTTATAAATGAGAATATATTTTTACCTCGACACCACCCCTCAATGCATTAAAATTGATCAAAATCCTACCTGATTAATGTTTTGTGTTTGTTTCTTACCTCTTATCACGCAAAAAGTAACAAATCGATTGCAATAGAATTTGTTTAAGTCAAGTTTCGGCGGCAGATTCGGTTTCGGCCAAAATTGCCTGAAACTTTTCTGAACTTTAAATCAAAGTATAGTTTTGAGTGCTAGTATTATACTTAATTAAAACACATTTTGAGAAATCACTCTTACAATTGGTAAGGAAAGCCACAGAATATTGCTATTTATCCTGCAATCTCCTTTGAAATCTCGGTGTGCAGCTAGTTTTTCTATTTTAATTATACAGTGATATTATTCAAAACTTGCTCAAAGGTCTGCCCTCACTGTGATTTTATTCACAAAGATGAATTTATTCAAACTTACAGCTTCAAACAAGTGAAAATATTACCAGGCCCCTGATTACGTATCTCTGTTGCTAACAAATCTCTATTGAAACAATAAAATTAAAATTGTTGTTTGTTGCGTTTACGTATATACAATTACAGTTACAGTCGCTAGTTTGAATTGCAATGGCAATTTACTGGCGAATGAATGGAGACGGAAAAATGATGTGTAATCAACAATTTCAATTGTTTCAATCGAGATTTGTTAGCAACAAAGTTACATAATCAGTTGATTCCTTAATATATATTGTAATTGGAAATTTAATAATAATATCACTAACAGGAGGCAACATTTGCACACCTAATGGGTAGAATAAAGAGAACATTGTATTTAAATTTGAGTTATGACATCTGTATTTGACCGTTATTCGCAAACAAATGATTCTTATTTCTGATTCCGTAAAAATGTTGCAAAATATGTCATTTGGATTGAAACAATAGAAATCAATAATAGAAGAAGAATCAACAATAGAAATGTTTCCTGTTTTATCATTTTCCAATTTTTAAAATTAACCCAATTTACCAATGAATTTGAATGGATTTTTTTCTAATCAGCAACAGCTTTGAAACAGGAAAGATCTGCAACAATTTTACAAAATCACCCCACAGGCCCCAGCTAACAACTCCCTCCGTCCATTCAGAATGAGGTCTGCTTTTGTTTCGCAACCTTCATAAAGTTTTAGCTTTCAATAACAGGACTTATTTATTACTCAATCATGCTGAAAATTCAAATCGTCCGTGACCTTTTAGGTCCTAATCAGAAATATCAAAAAGAAAAGCCCAGTGAATTTTGATAAAGAGATTTTGAAGTAAAAAAAAAATTACAATCCAATTACTAGCCGACGAAAATAAGTATTTCTTCATCGTAAAAGTAAATTATGAATTTATAGCAATACTAAAGGAGAACAAGTACCTACCAACAGAAAAGACAGAGGAAATTACAAAACAATAGAACCAATAGACTTCTTATAAGTATACCCCCGCACGAAAATGGTACGTCGTTTTAGTAGTAGTTACTAAAGGAACCGCATCACTATAAATAATAAATAAACTATTTCACGCTCTAAGTATAGATAGGTAACGCATCGGCCAATCACAACGTTTGATTATTACCTCACCCCCTGCCCGCAACAGTGAGTTATACAGGGTGTCCCAGAAACGAGTGTCAAGCGAAAGTCGAGAGGTAGAGGACCTTAAGGGGTACCCGAATCACCCCCATGTATGTTCCGCGATTTTTCGTAGTTTAGAAGTTATGGCCTTTTTTCTCAATTTTCTACAAAAATGCGACCACTGATACCTATTTGGTCATACTTACTGCAATAATTGAGATAATTAGCTGATTTCTTTTCAAATGTGGAGCTGAATAATAGGGTCATGTTACCTGTTACAAAAAAAGGCGTAACACTAACCAAACTGTTACAAATTAAAAAAGAATTTCATAAAGTAAGCGTTGACAAAACGCTATAAACACTTTAAAGAGCAATTAAAAGAAAAACTCGCGTATTATTTTTTTTCCAAACCAAAAAAACCAAAAAAACCAAAAACTTCCTTACTTCATTAGCTATCTACCCTATTAATTTTATTGGTCTATCATTAGAGGATCATAATTTCAAAAATCATCAAAAATTCTTTGGTCGAAAATTCTCTCACTTATCTTACTTAAACCTGAAGGGAAACTCCCGGCCTAATCGAATAACATAAAAAACATATTTGTTATTATTTTATTTAATACATTTATTTGTACAAATCTTAATTAAGATTTGTGCAGAAGTTTTATTGCGGAAGACAAAAATCATCACTAGATGGCGCTAGTGGTAAAATACATCGTGGTATCGTTGCGTTTTTATGTCAAAAATCACGTTTGTTGTATGGGAGCTCCCTTAAATATTTGCGGGTACAGTAATACATCATGTGTAAAGATTTCAAGTGTCTAGCTATCACGGTTTATGAGATATAGCCCGGTGGCAGAACTGGAACTCGCCCATACAAGTCGATGCGCATAACTCAACTTTGAAAATGAGGGTATTTTAATATATTTTTAATGTCAAATAGTAGGTAAGGAACTTATGCATTCATTGTTATAATATCAACTGATTATCAACAGTCATTTCGTACCTACAGTGCAATAAAGTTAGCGTAATTGGTAATTTTGAAGTGCCAACAAATTTTTACTATTTGTTTGAAAATATATAAATCGTTATTCTTTTGGTCGGTGAAATATATTTATGATGGCATATGGTCAGGAAGGTATGTAGATGTTTTTAGTATATTTTTTGTTTTGTTGACTGTTGTAAGATAGGTGTAAACAAGATGGGATTCAAAACTAATCACATAATTACAAAACTGACTTTTTTTTTTAAAACCGCAACGCACTTTTAAATTTGTATATAGATAGTAGTTATACACATTTCGGTTAATACAAAACTGATGAGAGAAGTAAAAGCGAGTTGCGGTTTTTCAAAATAAAAGCAGTATTAACTTTTTGTCAGGCGCTTCAATATTAAAAAAAATAAATTGTTCAAAAGATACAGCGTGGAAAGTAAAAATAAAGCGTAGGTATTTAATAAAAGTTAATTGATTTGAGGTCACCATAAAAAGTTAGAACCAAACTAAACAGATTTATATATTTTCAGATTTTATATAATACTACAAACAATATCAAGTGGTTTTAATATTGACTCTGTAAAATTCAAAGAATATTGTTTAAAAACAGCAAAAAAATATGTTGCATTGTACCCATGGTGTCCAATGACAACAACTGCTCACAAAATTTTGATACATGGGGCTGATATAGTTTCGGAATTTATTATACCAATAGGTTGTCTAAGTGAAGAAGCACAGGAAGCACGAAACAAAGATTTTAAATTATATCGAGAACGATATAGTCGAAAAACTTCTCGGACAGACAACAAAAGAGATGTTTTTAATAGGCTTTTAGTTTCGTCAGATCCAGTAATCACAAATTCGCGTGCTTTACCAATACTTGATCGTAAGGCATTTGAGCCCGAAGCCATAAACATGTTATTATCAAATGAAACAACACATCTTTAATAAAATATGAAGTTATAATTAAGATCCCAGTAGATGCACGCGACATGTCCTTTAAAAAATTCAAGAACTACCTACCTATATTAAAACTCAGATTGTTTAAAAATAAAAAAGCCAAAGACTTTATTTTAATTGCTCCCGTTTATTATCATTTCTTTTTAAACTTGACAATTGTA
This sequence comes from Idaea biselata, assembly GCA_958496205.1. Classification (NCBI taxonomy): domain Eukaryota; kingdom Metazoa; phylum Arthropoda; class Insecta; order Lepidoptera; family Geometridae; genus Idaea; species Idaea biselata. The sequence continues at coordinate 2,802,550 of OY292398.1, read as the reverse complement.
AAAATGCTTACATATGAGGAAAAAAACGCATGAGTTTCTTGTGCCTTCTTTTCATTGGAAGGCGCGTTTCAAAGGTACACATCCTAACTCAATTTATAATACCTGTCAAAATGATTATCCCACATAATCCTCAAGAAATAATAAATTAACATTTTGAATTTTTGTCAATTATTTAAAAAAAATTAAAAAAAAATCCATATTTTTATTTTATTTATCGGTAAAAAATATAAAAACACCTTTAACATAGCTGTAAACTATCAAACATAGTTATGCGCATCGACTTGTATGAGCGGATCCCAGTGTGAGACGGTCAGACAGCGAAGTCTTCGTAATAGGGATGAGTGAGAGAATTTTCGACCAAAGAATTTTTAAATAAAATTTTTGATATGATCCTCTAATGATAGACCAATAAAATTAATAGGGTAGATTGCTAGTGAAGTAAGGAAGTTTTTGAAGTTGGTTTGGAAAAAAAAAATACGCGAGTTTTTCTTTTAATTGCTCTTTAAAGTGTTTATAGCGTTTTGTCAACGCTCACTTTATGAAATTCTTTTTTAATTTGTAACAGTTTGGTTAGTGTTACGCCTTTTTTTTGTAACAGGTAACATGACCCTTTTATTCAGCTCCACATTTGAAAAGAAATCAGCCAATTATCTCAATTATTGCAGTAAGTATGACCAAATAGGTATCAGTGGTCGCATTTTTGTAGAAAATTAAGAAAAAAGGCCATAACTTCTAAACTACGAAAAATCGCGGAACATACATGGGGGTGATTCGGGTACCCCTTAAGGTCCTCTACCTCTGGACTTACGCTTGACACTCGTTTCTGGGACACCCTGTATTTTGTCACTGACCTCCATGGTAGGTACAAGTCGCTGGACAGGTCATAGCGCACTGAATTTTGTGCCTATTTGATCTGCGCCATGTTGCGCTGTTGTATCGCATTTTCTATTGAAAGTAATGGTGATCGTCCACGGAAATATTAGTTCCACGAAATCGGCACAAAGATCTAATGTCATTTTGTATGGTATACCAATTCCAGCGTACTTGTATAGTTTCATTTCAGTGTATTTTGTAGAAAAATTCGCGGTATTAGTAGTCAACTGGTTCTATTGTCTTTGCCTCCTACCAACCAACAGAAAAGACAGCGGAAATTACGAATCTGCAAAGACACAAAGACATCAGCTCACTGTAATTTGAAAACGTTCGTACTGAACCCTAATAAAAGACAGCAACTAGAACTAGTTACACAGACAAAGAACAAACAGCGAGCAAGACTACGTCAATGGCATACTTCCGCCATTAACACCTAGAAAATATAACTCCGTTGCGAATTTCAAGATAAAAAAAATAGAGTGAAAATATGTACCGATCCGGTTTCACATGTCCCGACTAACGACACATCTGCATAACAAAAAATATAGGTAGTATGGGTTTATCGCGTCAGGTGTCAGGGACGGAAAAAGTTTACAATTTTTGCTTCAAATCTGGTTTTTTACTGATGTTTGGAAAGATTTTTCACTATGCTTAGTTTTGTATATTTTCACCTAGATATAAATCAATTAATAAATATTGCATCAACACAACGAAATCTAGCCCCAAACTAAGCACTAGGCTTGTAATAAACACCACGCATAATGTAGTATATCCATTGTCTAGTAACCCCTATGGGTACTAGACAACGGATATACTATTATACATATTTTTTTGTAAATACATAATATGATACATAGAAAACACCCAGACCAGATAAAAGTATTTATTTTTAAGCATAAATTCTGGACATAGATTTAGATAAAGACATTTTTCGGCTTTAATCGCGTAGTGTTTATTACTTTTAGCAATGATAACATCCTGAGGGAACCTACGGCTTAAAGTCACGCAAAAAGGCCCAGTTATAGGGCTAGTTGCGGAAAGACACAGTAAAAGTTTGAGTCCAAATTAAACATGATGTCAAAACGATAAAAATAAAAATAAAAAAAAAAGAATACGCTGATTTTGGTCTGAAGAGAATACGACCTTCCCGCCAAGAAATCTACTGAAAACTGTATACCACCTATCTCCTACTATTTCACAATAGAGCAAAAAAGCTTTCCCAACGCCATCGTTTCTTAATGGAAAAAGAGTGTCGCAAAACACATGTAGCAAAAGAATTTCCGCCCACAAAATAATTTCTTAGCAAAACACATTTTTCGTAACATAAGAAAATTACACGTGCGTTATTATTTCTGTCGATGTATTACTTTACTTAGTTCCAGTCTTAGATGGAAACAAAAAACAGCAGATACGTTACATAGTGTCGGAAAATGAGACGATAAAACTGCGTCTAGCTGACGCACTAGCCTCAGTCGTATGTCGAACCGTTGCCGCGTGAGCACGTGCTTTCACACTGCGGTTATCTTTTTGAAATTCATCAGAATGCCTTTTTGCTCATTTTATAAATGGCTGAATCGGGTCCATATTGGCTCACATAAAATTTTAAGTCCTATTGTTTGTCTTACTACCGATTTGAATTCATAATAATCACTCTTCATAATTTTATTTATCATACTTTTTTTATTCAGACATTTTTATTACTACCATCGGAGCTCATAATAGTTAATGATCATAATTTTTTATTAATACTGTTACTACCAAGAACAGTTTAAAATCATAATTTTTTTCTTCATAACATTTAATGATCATATTGCTTTAGTTCATAATTATTGTTACTAAGAACATATTTCAACTCATAATATCGTTGTTCAGAATAGCTTACTTTATAACAGACATTTATCATAATTTTTGTATTAATAACGGCAACTTTAACAAAACTTTTTATGAACTACCCCAATCAAACTCTTTGTGAAATTATAAATGGTTTTTGACTTGTGTTCTGGCGATCTTCTTTTTGAAACGGAGTTAACTCATAATGTAATTATATTTTCTATTCTATTATTATATTTCTTCTTAGAAATTACTCTTTAGTTAATAATGTTGTAATAAAAACACTTATGATTAAGATATATCAGGTTTTTTTTATTTATAGTAATTAGGCGCTTTGGCGACCGCTGCCGCGGCACGCTCGCTACGCTCGCTCGCCAAAGCGCTGCGCGTAATCATGTTCTTACATTAACCTAACCTATCCGAGTCGGTGTGCTCCGTATATTTTATTTCAAAATTCAAGTAAGATGACAATAGTAGGTGAAACAAATGTATGAATAAAGATATTATGATTTTCAATAATTATGCATAAAACACTTATGATTAAGAAATTTATAAAAATGAATATTAGAATAAAACACATGTATGAATATCAAAGTTATTTATTGGAATGATTATGAGTTTCGAGCATTATGATAAACAAATATATTAAAACAAATATTAGTAAAATGAAGTGTATGAATAGTGATATTATGAATTTCAATTATTATATATTTTAATATTTAGTTTTTAATTTTTTTATGAAGAATGATCATTATGATTATAAATGGTATGTGAAACATTTTCGGACCTCCGATGATAGGAGTTAAAATTTTATGTAAGACGATCCGCCCCCGGCTGAATCATTCTTAAAGACAAAAGTTTTTAAATAATTTTATGAAAAAGCATGTAGGTGTTTCTAGCTCGTTTTTCGAATACGCAATCTTCTATTATTATAAAGCGAAATAGTTTGTTTGATTGTTTGTTAGAAAGCCCTAATCTCAGGAACCGCTGGTTCGATTTGAAAAATTATTTCAGTGTTGGATAGTTCATTTATTGAGGAAGGCTATATACTACTTTTGATCCCGATATTCCCACGGGATCGGGACTTACGCGGGTGAAACCGCGGGACGCAGCTAGTGTTAGAATATACGGTATTTTCAAACACTAGCTGCGTCTCGCGCGCGGTTCCTGAGATTAGCGCGTTCAAACAATCAAACAAACAAACTCTTCAGCTTTAAAATATTAGTATAGATAGATAGTATAGATTGCGTATCTACTATTTTTGTTTTCATCTAAGGTTCCAGTACGAAGTCGTGACAGGAAAAGCTACAATTACCTAAATATGTTACAGAGAGTTGGGTTTGTTCTAGGTATAATTCAGTGCGGCCGGCAGTAGGCCTGACCAAAACTGATTTAGAATCCCGTTGTAATTAGAATTCCAAATACACAATGGCCACTCCTGGCATAGGCTAAAAGTGGCCATTATATATTCATTAATATTGTCATAGGGAAACAGATATATGAGAACCTACATATCTGATTGTATTTTGTAAAGTGGCGAACCCTGCAAATTAAAGCTTTTGATATTAGGATAAAGAGTTTTGTTTGTTGTCGGTGTGTTTATGATTTATGTTTTTTTAATGAAACGTTGTAGCCCTTTAGTGCCAAAATTTCGAATTTCCCATAATGTTCAATTCCCAAAATATTGAATTCCTAAAATGTTGAAAACATGTTAGAAAAATATCGTGTTAAAACCTACCCCCTTACTTATAAGCCTAACTAAACTTGTAATGCATTAAATAGCAGTTGTTTTAGGTAAAATGTTACTTATAAACGCTATATAAAGTTAATCACTACGTAAACTTATCAAAAAGTAATTGTCAAATTAAACAACCTACCCCTCATGTTAAAAACCTAACAAACCATAACTTTAAGACCATTACTTTCAAGTCAAAAAAGCCTTTGCGATATACTTAGTCAACGTTTGTCTCTTAGTCAAGTTTAATAATTAAACTTAACTATGAATATAAATTATTTCTATTCATTATAGCGAAAATCGAAGAAAGATCTATTCTCAAGATTAGACAATTAAATAGGTAGGTATACCTAGGCATAGTACCAGATTATTAACATTGTAACCGTAACTTTTAAAATTGAAAAGTTTCTCGATGAGCAGGTGGTTTTAGGTGCTCTATCAATCTGTACCTAGGTCTTCAGGAGACGATTTTATAAGTAAAAGTCCCAATATTAGCACTCTGGTTATTCTATTATGCTCATTATTCCAAAGGTTCTCATCAGATATTCACCGACTTTTTATGGGACCAACTAGAAAGCTTATGCTTTTCTGATTCACACACAAAAAAAATGGTTATCCTTTTTCGAAGTCGGTTAAAAACTCCCTCTTGGTGTGTTCTAATTCGTAATTCAAACATCCCCTGATAAAATATCCAATATACCACCTCATTTGTGTACGAACTTTTTTCATTACATTCTCTTTTTTTATTTTCCGAATATTTATTAACTTAGAAAACTTATAAAGCAATTTTTGTTTCTAAAACGCGGACGTTTAACGTAGTTATAATATTTTTGTTTATGTTAAACTCTTGAATTAATAATCATCTTTTTTTATGGACGAACGCAAACTGTTTTTTTTATTAACCGACTTCAAGAAAGCAGAGGCATAGGTTTATAATTCGATTGTTTTTTTTAAATGTTATTCTATAATAGCCTTATTCATAAACGTGGAGTAAGGTCGGAGTAGTGATAACATGTTTTGTATTTTTCTGTGACAAGAACTTTCAAAGTTGACAGACAGAAACAACAGGTGGTAAAATTATTCCGACCTTACTTGACGTTTATTTATAAGGCTATAAAAGTGCATATAGTAGTGAAGATGAAAATCAATGCCGAATATAAGCTTTTCTGGATGCAACCAAAAGAGGTACTACTTTTTTCTCGGTCTTGAACCGAGCCATTTAAGATTAGCCATAGTGAAATTAAAGACATTTTTCGGTTTGAATCGTTGAAACGTTGAACGAAACGTTGAGCGTTGTAACAATGCTAAAAGTAATAAAAACCACGCGATTCAAACCGAAAAATGTCTTTAATTTCAATACAACATCGCGAAAACAGAAGAAGAATCTATATTAGCCATAGTGTCAAGTATTTTATGACATTAAATTTTGCAAGTTATACCTACCCGTGGCGAAGCGGTTAACGCGTTGGTTCGGATTACTAATAGTCACGGGTTCGAATCCCGCCGGGTACTAAAGTTTTTGAAAGCATTTTTTTAAAAAGGAGTTAATACTTATGCAAATGCAAATACAGTCATTGTAAAAGGCTTTTTTTTATCTCCCTTCCATCATTGTAAAATAATTTACATAAACTTTATACGAGATTTGGAAGCAACGGAAAAGTCCATGTTTGACACTGGTTTTCATTTTCACTACACTTTTCATTTTTCACGAAAATAAATTGATCAATATGCCACTAAAATTAAACAATTTACACACTCTAAACTAGGTTTCACAAAAAGAAAAATACAGCAACATATTAACTCAAAGCATTCCCTCCAAAACTCCAATACTTTACTATAACCTTTTGCCCTTGAGTTTGACTTTGAACCTGATTTTAAAACACGACTAGATGCAAAATGAAGTGTGGCTCTTTTACACAAGCTGTACGAAGCCAAAAAACATTTTGATATAGTTTTCTACAGTAAGTAAGTTAATGTTAGTTCTACATTGTTACTATTTGACAAAGCCAAAGCTAAATTATCAAACGTTTCCATTAGCTCCCCATATTCTATTCAGAATTAAATACTAGGTGCATTTGCTTACAATAGGAAAATTCAAAGCTTCTGCTGCGTGAAAATGGATACTATAAAATCTATGCCATGGTCTAGTTAAAATAGGCATCATGGAGATGGTGCATGAAGGCTTAGTTTGCTATTGGTAATATCGCCAGCCAGTAAACAATTTGAAGTCCTTTTAAAAGAAAAATACGTCAACAAAAACACAACACATGGTTGACAATGGGCAACCATGCGAAATGAAAATATTTCCGTGGAAATATTGCTGTGAATGCCCAGTGCAGGCTTAAGAGGAAAGGATACCTACTCGTTCTACATACAAACGTAGTCGACTATTTCCTTCCTGGGTGAAGACATCGAAGAAAATATGTTTTTGCCATAAAACCTATATCTACCATGACCATGCCCCTACGTTTTGTTTTATTTTTTTTATTTTCTTACCAGAATAGAAATAAAATTCTGAAAAATTAGAAAATGTTAAAAATCAAAACGTAGGTGCATGGTCTTGGCTGATATAGGACGTATGGCATAAAGATATTTTTTCTAATATCTTTATCCAGGGAGGAGACATTGGATTACGTTTGTAAAGTTTGTATGGAGAAAAGAGTAGGTAGACTGTCCCCTTAAGTTTTAGATTACTTAAATATTATTGTTATAATTTTTTATAAGTAGGTACCTACCTACCTAGAAATATATTAGGTAATTATTAGAAATTATCTATCCACTGTCCTGCAACAACTGGTACCATTTCTAGAAGGGTATCGAGCAAGTACCGCGTACACGAACAACGCACGCCACGTTTTCATTAAGACCAGTGGTTCTGTGAGATAAAGTGATTAGGACACAATGGGATACACCCTAATTTAGTTAACTGATGGTTCATTTGAATATTACCGTCGGACGACGTTATTGTGCTCGAATTTTGGGATAAATCGTTCTCGGTAAAAAGTTATTCTTAAGTAGGTATGTGAAAGATACCAAAGTGACTTTTTGTATGGTAGTTTGGCATTTTTTGCTCGGCGTATAATGTCCGATCAGCAGCGAGACAAACAAAAAGATATTTTTTTCGTAACGTACTCTACAATGTGTCGGGAGCAAGATATTTTTGATGAAATATGAGGTTAAACGATTTTCTAAAACCCCGCGGTTCAAATTCAAACGTATACCTACCTACAAATCGACCAGTCAATGACCAATCGACGATCCCCCTAGCCTTAATGTAAAAAAACATCTTCTTTTTGATACTGGCTTAGTTTAGCTTTCTGCAACTTTTAGATTTAACGACCTTTCGCTGTGTTAACCATTCGATGCAGTAATTGATTCGATATAAGGTTCCTAAGATATGGCGACCATTCGACGCCACGTTTTCACGGTCACATAATTAGATCTACGTCGCGATTTTCAATATAATGTAGGGAACCATTCAAAATTCTTAGCATCTTCCATAAATGGACATCTCTCATCAACTATTTAATTAAGGTATAGATGTGATAGTGATAGATATAAACTACGTTAGGGCAAAACTTGACTGTACTATTTCTATTATTTTAATGCCAACTTATGTAACCCATGTTTATGAAATAAATATGCAATGGATATCTTCGATCATATATAAACTAAAGATGCACGGTCGCCGCTCTAGAAATGGAGCCGTCAAAACAAGGCATACTTCAACCGATATGCCTTGTTTCGCTGTCAGTCGTGCATAAGTGTTTTACAACCTTATTGCCCAGTGATTAAGGTTTACATTAAACTGTACTATGTCCGTATAAGTAAGCGTTGAAGTAGTGCCGATTTTTGATTTCGATTTTGTATGGGACCGTGTATCTATAGTTTATATATGATCGAAGATGGATATGAATAAAACTATAGTTGTAGTGACTTCACCCCACAATGTAGGCAGGTAGTAGGCATCTACGTAGCCGTATCTCGCAGGCGATTGCTTCACACGCATATTCCGGTATCGCATGCAAAACCGGAATGTGACCTGCGTATAAATTACTACGTTACGGGTCAGCTAGATAACTTCACCGGGCACGTATTCTATAACCAGAATGTCTTGTTAGACTTTTGTTTAAAACGGTTTAGCAAATTTTTGTTTAGCTAAAGCTTTTGATATGCCCGTAATGTCTTAATAGTTTCTAATTCGTTTCATCCTCGAAGATGTAAGCGACTCTTAAAACGAGCTGAATGAGACGGGCTCAGGATGAGTCGCGCCCAACCGAGTAAGTATTTAAAGCATTACTTTCAGTCTATTTACTCACCATGATAGATAATAGTCTCAGCTTGGTACCAGATGAGATAGGGTTCCCGATGATCGCACCCCAGTGTATTCGTAGCGTAGTTTTTGCGTGAAGGAGTAAAAAACATAATTATTATACACTGTCAAAATTTCACATTTAGGAGGAATCCACAATGAAACGGACACTATCGATATCTCAAGTTTTTGATCGAAAATATTTTATGTTGTTAGGGTGTTGGCACCATTGATGATTATTGACCTATAGGCCCTTGCCTATAGGTCAATGGTCGTCACTCATCAATGGTGCCAATACCCCTGCATTATTAGTAGAAAAAGATATTACTAAATAAATAATACACAAAGCGCAATCTAGGACCAAACTATGGCTGCATACGGATATACTACATTTATTATTATTTATTTTATTTTTAGCCTATTTTGTCCCACAGCAGGGCAAAGGCCTCCCTCCCTTCTCTCCACTCTTCCCTGTCCAGTGCTAGTTGGGCCCAGTCCCTATTGTGCGAGTCCAACTCGTCCCGCCATCTCCTCCTGGGCCTGCCGCGGGGTCGCCTGCTATTCGGTATATACTACATATTTTACTTTTTTTTATAAATACATAATATGAAACCTACATAAAAAACACCCAAACCAGAAACAAATATTTATACTTATGCAATCGGGCCTTCGTCCAAAGCGCCACAGAGGCCGTTGTTATGTTACTATTATGCTATTTTTTTATAAGTAAACATTTCTCGACTTCACGTACTTCACGTAAAATCTGGTTTCCACGCTCTAGCTTAAAGCTTGGTGTTTCTATCTAACTATTACAGACAGACAACCCTAATCGAGTTTGTCCACCTACATAGCAGGTTTGTAATTTGGTTTGAGATGTACCCATTACCAAGTTATGCCGGCACACGTGGCCTGATCATGTGGCTAATGGATATGTAATAGGGATGTGTAGTTTGCTGCTAATCTTGTTAACACATTTCGCTATATTGCTCGTATGTGTATGTTCCTCAGTGAACTTGGTATCTACACTCTAGCTATACTTGTCACCTGGGGTAACTAAATTGTGATTCGTATCTAGTACTTTAATAAGCAAATTCAAATGCTTCAGGTCGAAAGTTTCCGTTTCAACTTTTTTATAGTTGACTAGCTGCGTCCCGCTGTTTCACCCACGTAAGTCCCGATCCCGTGGGATGGGAATATCGGGATCAAAAGTAGCCTATGTTACTCCTCGAAAATGTGGCTTTCTTTTGATGAAATAATTTTCGAAATCGGCACAGTAGATTTTTAGTTTATTCATTACAAACATACAGGCACACGCACACAAAAACACAAATCGTTCCTTTTTATAATATTAGTGTAGATGTAGACTAGTGAAGTATCATATGTCCCTCTCCAAGGTCCTATCTATCTCTATACCAAAATTTTATCAAAATCGTTTTAACCGTTCTTGAGTTTTCAATAGTGTAGCACACGACTTACTCCGATAATAGGTAAATAATATTTTTTTTCTCATTTGTGAAAATGAAAACTTTATTTTAACTTTCTATTAGGTACCCGCTTCTCTCCCATTTCCAACAAAAAAAAGAAACACATTAGGTATATATATGATTTTATTATATGCGTGAACATCTACAAAAAATAGCCACAACTGAATTGACTACCTCGTCCTTTTAAGTCTGTTAAAAATACGATCGACTTAAGTAAACATTTCGTTCCTAAGAAAATGAGGAAATGTACACATTAATTTGTTTTACAATCTCGAGGCGATAATTTGTGGTAATGTTTTTCCTAAACCGTCGTCGTCGCTGTATAGTAGGTTATCTCTCGGCAATTACGTATGTTACCTCGGGCGAGGCAGAAACAACGATGTAATGATGCTATCTAACAGATTAGAAAATAATTTCCATTTTTGGACGGACTAAGGGCGACTAATCGAGGGGGAATGGAGCATTGTAAAATTGTCAAAACTTGAAAATATGTTAATTCAATAAGATTTTCACATGATAATTTTGGATCGTCAGTAATCTAGTGTCTTCGGAACGCGACCTCCAATGAGAAGAAGGCACAAGAAACTCATGGGCTTTTTTTGCAGTGATCATGTGATTCACATTGTCGCATATTTAGAAATAAGTATAGTGTAACCGAACGGTGCAATAATTTATACTAATAATACTTACTAACATTAAAAGCGCGGAAGTAAGTAGAGTCGAATGTATTATTTAGTTACTATTATATAGACGATCGGACTAACGCTTCGTGTCTATGAGAAAACGTGTTTTTTTTAATTCTTCGAAAATTTAAACCCAAAATTGTTTAGTTAGAAATCATGAACACACTTCGTAGCTAAAACATCGTGCACCAACTACATACGAGTATTAGGTTAACTATATCGTAGCGTTCGCGTTGCTACGAACGCTGCGTCGTAGCATCTCGTAGCATGCCGTAGTGATGCCGATACTCTTCTACAGTGAGAAAATATTTGGGCTCCTCTTGGTACCTACTCTAAAACTGGAGAGATTTGATAAGTTTCACTCAAGTAAACATCAAATTATTTTCTTAAAGCATCTTCAGGTTCTATTTTTCTTCGGTTTTTGTGATGCTCATTTTAAGTTCGCATTTTTCCGTTTCAATCGCGTTTTTTATTATTTTTAAATTATATTAATAATTATTCTAATATATACGTAACTCAATGGGGCCCCACAAATAACAAGCCTGGGTACCACCGTCTACGTCGAACAGAACATGTTAATATCGTAAATCTGTAATTATTACGGCATCAGAGCACTGGAAAATTACATTGTGCGACAGTTACTACAAAAAAAAAACTTAAGAATAAAGATCAAATAGACTAAGAAGTTTTTCTAAGCTTTCTACCAAAATGACAGAACCAAAATTAAACATAAAACTTAATGAAATCGACAGAAATACACTCAAAATTTATGAATATTGGTCTCGTACAACCACAATCCGTGTCCATTGTCCATTCTTCGCTAGTCGACCTACTGAGCCGTGAAATCAGAAGATTACACAGAAAACACTGGATAATATACTCTAGTACTTGTCAATAGGGTTTCAAGTCTAATCTAATCGTTTGTCGTTTACAGTATGAAGTACTAGATGGTGGTACTGGTATGGTAGTTTTGTTGGGATATCAAGTTTATCTGTCGCGATTCTTCGAAGGTCCACGTCGTTATTAGTAGTTTATAAGGCAGCGTTTACGACTTGAGATTCGGAAATCATAGTGCCTTAGTGCCGATTAGGCGAATATGCTCTATTTTATAGCGTAAAAAACTTATTGGAGTCTACAAACATGGCCGTTTCGAACAAGTGTAATAAGCATAACATCTTTTATTGTGTGTTTATAGGAAATTCTTTACATAAATTGTATGAACTATAAATGTTAAAAGGGTTTTTTATACATCTGTTTTTTTTCGGTTAGTCAATACCTTCTTGTGGTTTTGTTATTGTGAGATTAATATACGTAGAAGGATAGATACATAATGTACATACCTTTATTTTTATAAACGACTAGCTGCGTCCCGCGGTTTCACCCACGTAAGTCCCGATCGCGCAGAAATATCGGGATAAAAAGTAGCCTATGTTACTCAGAGTGAATGTAGCTGTGTTAAATCACAGTCTACAATACATAGAATAAACTCAAAAACTACTGGACCGGTTTCAAAAATTCTTTCACCAAAAGAATACATTATCGAGGAGTAACATAGGTTACTTTTGATCCCGATAATCCCACGGGATCGGGACTTACGCGGGTGAAACCTCGGGACGCAGCTATAATTTATAATCATAAACAAATCTAAAGGAAACAGCAAGATATATCGGAAGTCACGCGTCACATGTATATTTCAAACTCTGCAGGGCGACCAGCAGACCGTATGGACGTGACCTGCAACTCTGAACACCCCTATTATACAACGTGTTTTGACTAGGGTAATGTAAAGGATGTTGTTCTAGACGTCTGGGCAAATAACATCTTTCTAAAAATTATAGCTTCATTTTAGAAAAATATTTTCATGTGTTTGGGCTGCATTTTCCGTGTAGTCCTGACATAGAATAGGGCTTCTCCATCTCTTCATTATCGTATGCTCATTTCTCTCATTATTGTATGCCCTGTGTAGTAACTATTGAGACCACATTGAGACAAACTTTAGCACTATTATCTGCTGATGTACATAGTTATGAAAAATAAATGATTTCTATTCTTCTTCTCGTGTGTGTCGTAAAAGGCGACTGGATTTGGGGGAGCTTAGCAATTCTGGTTGTGCCCACGCGGTGGCAGGTAAACTGCTTGGTCTCTAGAACCCTCCTTGAGACAGGCAGGTCAGCCGTTAACACATTTCCAAAACTATTTGCAGTACCTAGGTATGGTTGATTCAATAAGATTTACCAACTGAATTTGGGCGTACCACGGGCTATTGAGAGGGGTGCTACCAGGAATTCGCTCCGATGATTAATTATTCACTCAAAGTTCTAATAAACATACTAGCTGCCGCGGTTACCCGCGTAAGTCCAGATCCCGTGGGAATATCGGGATCAAGAAGCCTATGTTACTTCTCGATTATGTAGCTTTCTTTTGGTGAAAGATTCTTTGAAATCGGTCCAGTAGTTTTTAAGTTTAGGTATTCTATGAATTGTAGACTATGATTTGACACACATCTTGCATATACACGTACTAGCTGCCGCGGTTTTACCCGCGTATGTCCCGATCCCGTGGGAATATCGGGATCAGAAGTAGCCTATGTTACTCCTCGTTAACACACATTTTTCTGAAGAAAAAATGTCAAATACAAGGAACCAAAACGTCAAATCGTAGTCTGAAATTAAAAAAACAAAGTGTCCCTACATTCTATTTGTTTCTAATAGACTACATTACAGACACGGGTCACAGCTGGCTCTCTTGTGTTTTCACTATAGTTAACTTGACTTGAATGGTGTTACGTTGTATCCGTTTTACTCCAACCACTAACTATAATAGCTACGTAGTACCTACGGCGTTTTCCGTAGGTACTACGTAGCCTCAAATTTGGCAGTTAGGGGACGAGTGGTCCCCTTCGAATCTGGGACCGGGGCCCATTCGCCCCTTTGTGACAAATTAGTGTTAGTGATCAACTGGTCCCACGTTTGTTTAAAATGTTGTGGACCCAGTTGACCACTAAAAATTAGGTTGTTAGTGCTCAACTGAGCCCACATCGGAAGTGCAGAAACAAAAGATGACCCCAGCAGAAACAAAAGACGACCACAGTAGAAAAAAAAACGATCAAAACAGAAACCTTTTGTTTCTGTTCGATCGAAATGAAAATTAGCCATTATACCATCGTAAAAGCTTACCTACATATTTTTTTCATAAAGAAAAACATATTGGTGCGCTTTCGGCCGGGATTCAAAACCACACGACCTTCAGAATGAAAGTCGAGTTATCCACCACTAGACCAATACCGCTCTTTTTAGCCCACAGGATAACGTATTCAATAATAAATCCTATTGATGTATGCCTTATTCGAGGTTTTCTTTCAGATTACACAAATTGGTTATTTGGATTAAACCTTACAAAGATCTCTGTGATGATGAACCTTCTCTTTATTCTGTCAAGGTGGTAATATGGTAGGATTTGTATAACCAGAAACACAAAAAACCGGCCAAGTGCGAGTGGGACTCGCGCACGAAGGGTTCCGTAACAATAAATAAATAAAATAATTAGCTCGTTAATGTGTCCCACTGCAGGGCAAGGGCCTCCTCTTAGAGGGCAGTACGACGCCACGGGTGCCTACTCCGGATTGGCGAATATATCCCTTGCTTTCGGACCGTGGTGAGTCCTAGGACATGTCGGTTTCCTCACGATGACGTTACCGTACCATTATCTATAAAAAATCCTTGGCGGCGTTACGTACCGTTGGCATTTATTTTTACAATTGGTGCCACTAGATGGCGCCAGTCGTTAACATAAATCGCGATATCGTTGTGTTGAGAATTTGAAAATGACGTTTATTGTATGGGCTCCATACAATAAACGTCGTCATGTTATTGGTCCTTTAATATTTGTTTTATTTTGTTTTTAGTATTTGTTGTCATAGTAGCTTCAGAAATACAACAACTGTGAAAATTTCAACTGCCTAGCTATCCCGGTTAATGAGACAGCATACAGCCTAGACGAACAGACAGACAGCGGAGTCTCAGTAATAGTGTCCCGTTTTTAGCCTTTGGGTACGGAACCCTAAGAGTGAACAAAACTTTGGAAAATTCCACTTCCGTTCGATGTAGGTTAGGAGCTATTGTTCGCTGAAGTACCTTTGCAAATAATAGTGCCTGTGTAAGTTATTTCGTATAGAAATAGCTAGGATAATAAAACGTTAGCCTAACGCATAAGTTGTATGGAAATTTGAAGCTTCGAATTATACAGGGTGGCGGAGTTTATAAGACAGCTGCCTACATAGGTACTTATTTATTTATTTATTTTGGGAGGACCAACAGTTATGACAAAAATATAATTATATAACCTCTAATTGGCTCTACATTTCTATAATGTATGCGACATTATAGAAATGGAGAGCCAATTAGAGGTTCCCACGAATAAACGACAACTTATGCTAATAGTGTGAGAGATCAATCCTCGACACATACAACTACAGGGAAGCACAAACCATGGTAGTTATGATCGAAAAGAGGTAACTAACCAACTAATCGTACTGAAAAATATATTACTTAACCGTCATCTCGCTGAAGCCACGCTGGTAAAGAATAGGTCTGCAACCTCACACAAACCATTAAAATCATTCATATATATATGTTGTTCTACTCGTCCAGGCGAACAACATTTTACTTTTTAAATAAAAATAAAAATTATTTATTTCGGACAAATAAAATATCCATAATTTGTTAGTAAAACACAATTGAAAGACATTAGTTAGTTAGTTAGGGAACGTACACATAAATTATGATAGGTAGCTACCGTACAGGGAATGACCAGCCAGGTGTTTTTCAACCTACATGATCACTCTCTGCACAAAACACTTCCATATCGGAGAGCTAAATCTATCAGCTATAGTTTTTAGGATGGTGTTAGGACTGCCCCGAACTCCATCAGGGATGCCGTCTTCTTACGAATAATGGCTTCAAAACCGTCCGTTTGGTATTCTGCCAACAGCCCTGACGCGCTACAGAATCGCGGCAATCCCAACATCATCCTAAACACGTTATTATATTGAACACGTAAGGTATCCATCGCCTTTTTAGTAAAACTGATCTACAGATTTCCTGTGTAGAAGCTTTGACAGTATGCTCTGAAAAGCGTATGCGTCTGAATTTTTACATCATCAGAGCATCTGTAAAATCTACGGATCAGCATATTACCTCTTACAGCGAGGGCCCTAGGTTCCCTTTCTACGTCATCATTATCCCTGAGGTCCTCAGTTAGAAAATGTCCCAGATATTTAAAAGATTTTACTCTTCCAATGTTTAAGCCGTTGAGGGTTATTTCAGGAACATTTTCCAACCTTTTACCGCCTGCCCCAAAAACAATGTACTGACATTTTCTAACATTATGGTTCAAACCATGAGAAGCGGCATAGGCAGCACACACCTCAACATTTTACTAACCCCAAAAGAAAAAGAGGGGTGTTCCCCCGATCAATCTCGTTTTTACACCCAATAACAATAGGGATGCCACCTCTTAGCCTATACCTCTCTAACTACGGTGTAACTAAAAAATACACTGTCTATCCTATTTCGCTGGCGTTTGAGTCGCTTGCAAGAGCAAGACAAAGCATACCCTACTTAGGCCTCCCTTAGGAACTACTCTAGAAGGTTCGATATTTTATGCATCTCAGTTCTCTGCATATGAAACAATAAGACCACAACCACGCCGCCGTTGAAATGAATACCTTATTGCGTAGGAAATAAGGTTGCAAACAGAATACCAAATAGAAGACTTCCGTGTTCGCATCAGGCGAGTAACGTATGAATATTATAGACGATATCTTTCAACGCAACCCTGAGTAATCTGCGCTAAAGGCCTTTAAGGAGTCTAATGATTATACTACAAATTGTACCATTCATAACGTGCTTATGTGTAGTGAAGAGCAAATCATTTAGAACGGCTAACATAACTAGTGAGTCCCACGAATTTACACAGTTCCAGTTTCCGTGGGAACACCGGAATAAAAAGTATGTCGAGTGGAAAGGGATATTGTAATCCAGGTTATAAAGTAGGTACCTGTAGGTAAGTATGCCAAATTTCAGCTAAATTCGTTAGGCGACTCTTCTACTGAATTTCGATATACGAAATTCCGTAATTTGTGAGACCAAATGTGTATCAGTACGATGTTCGTTAGTTTGACAGTATACAATGTCGAGGCATTTATAATACTGCTGTTTGTGAGATCTAAAGTATGCAAGTGCGATCTACGTCAGTTTGAAAGTGCACTGTAGCGAAGTGCGGAATTAGAAATTGTAGACTAGCAGCGCCTCGCAGTTTGACCCGCGTAAGTCGCAATGTTGCAGGAATAAAGAGATAAAAAAGTTGTTTAAAGTCTCCAACTATCCACATTACGATTTTCATCGCAACCAACACACAAATATACTAATATACTAATCAATAAATGTCATTCATTGATTCCACTTTCACCTTTACAATATTCTGCTGAATCCAAAGAGCCGATTACAATTGATTGGAAGTAGGTGTAGACGATTTACGACATAGCACTGATAGGCACTACGAAGTAGGTACGTAAGTAGGTACCTACCTATACAGCTTTATGGCAATTTGGAGCTGGATGATAGTGATTCTCGTTACTGTAATGACGGTAATTCTCTGTCACCACTGTTACTTATACTGCCCGTTTACACTGTGCACTCGAAGACAGACCTTGGAGAGATAGCTTGTAATGATCTCCTTTTTTCCTGGATGCCTCGATACGGCCGATGCTCTCGTGCCGTTTTTATAGTTGAAGTTCCTTCTAGTAAGTCGAGAGTACACACAGTTTAAAAGAAAAGAACTGTTTAGACTGTCTGGTCTCGGATGAAGATATTAGAGCAAATAATGTTTCAGGGAAATGGCACATTTAGGTTTAAAAGGGGTCTTGGCACATATAGGTTTTATGGCATAAGTGCCATATATTCTTTATATGCTAAGACCATGCCGTTATGTTTATTTATATAATAAAAACAACATCAAAATTAGTTAAATTTTAGGTAGGTATATATTTAATTTATATACGAGCATAGTGCAACCTTTAGTAAATAGGAAACTTGTCGATTATTATATAAATAAGTTAATCCTTTGCCCTGATAAAGATCCTCACACCATACCAGCACATGCGACGTGGAGTTTAATTAGATTTTCTATTATGTCCTAAGATCTAAACATCAATTCTTAAGGTGGACGCAATAAGGGAAGAGGATAAGGGCCACACCTACACAATATAATTTTCACAACATGTCTAATTACTAGCTGTGTCCCGCGGTTTTACCTGCGTAAGTCCCTTGAGAATTAAAAAAAATCCTTTCTTATCGGAAAAAATGCCTTCTTCATTGAAGAATACACTCTCCAAATTTTAGCTCTCTACTATCAGCGGTTTAGGTTGTGCGGTGATCAGTCAATCCTTCAGGACAAAGCATTTATTGATATAAAAAAATCGGCTCCAATAGTGGCCATAATCTTAACCGCCGGATATGGCCATTTGTAAATTTGCCAGCGTCAAGTACATAATTTATAATATTTGAAAGTTATTTACAGATATAAATACAGTAAAGTCGTCGTCATCATTTACATTTAAGAATTCTTAGGCCATTTCATCAAAACGCTCATATATCGTGTGTAAAAAAAACAGCAACACATTTCATCAACGTCCCACCAACATATAAAATTCTACGGGCTTCTACGGAGTAGGTGCTACGGCGTAGCCCCTCTACGAAGCTCTCCCGACACCGTCACGCGAAGTTAAATTTTGCCCCGTAACTGATATGTATCACGCCTTATCACATCTCTGTTCCAGTATTTTAATTAAATCGTTCGTGCCACGATGCAGTGCCGGTCAATGGTCGACTCTAGAAGGTCCATTGCACGTTATGTCCTTTATTAAACCGGTTCAGTTGAAACGAAATAAATATGGGAATTACATACGGAATTTATGGACAACTAAATGTAATCTTAAATCGGGATCGGGGATTTTGAGGGTTCGTGTTTCTTATGCCTATGGGATGTTTCCCGTGGGCCCTTAGGGCTATATTTCACCGGGACACCATGGCGGCGCAACCAGTTGCGCCACCGTGGTGTCCGTAAGCTACCAAACTACACACCATACAGACACCAGAGTCGCCACACCACACTGAGACAGTACTGCTGCATGCAATGAGGTGGGGACGTCACTGGCTGGCGGCCGGACTGGCGGCGGCCGAGTGAGTGAGACACCATACAGCGCTATAGTAATTGGTGGTGGCGCGACCAGCGTGGCGGCGCAACCACTAACATTCTATGCACGCGTCCGAGTTGGTCGCGCCGCCAAATTGGTTGCGCCACCAAACGGACACCAAGTGAGTAACTCTCTATAGAGCTGTATACATTTTGTTGGTAGCGGCGACTGGTTGCGCCGCCATGGTGTCCCGGTGAAATATAGCCCTTAGTTGTCCCATGCGTGACCTCTGCGGGACTATTTTCTAAGAAATAACCTACATAGATCCGATGTAGAAACCTGTGAAGTTCCAGTCAACTTTTCTAAAACTACGTTGAAACCTTTTAAGTTAACTTGCTGTTCTGCTAACCGACTTCCAAAAAAAGTAGGAGGTTATCAATTCTGGTGTAATTTTTTATAACCCGCAGAGGTTTATCCATTTTTGATAGCAATAATAATAGAAAATAAAAAAATATACTAATGGATACTAACTACTCTACTATTAGGTAGCTACTCCACTTACTATTTGCTAAGTTGTAAGACCAAACACGCCTATTTGTCCAGAGCTTAAACGCTCTTGAAACAAAACGTAATATATGTAATTAAATATAATTTATTCGTTATAAAGGAGAATTTATACATGATATCAAAATTATAATATTTACATGTCTAATTAATCCTATTTTTTTTAATAACATAATTAATACACGTAACAAAACAAAAATTCAAAAAATCAAATACCACCTATGATTTTATTAAATCTGAAAGGTATATTATATGTACCTATTGTGTACGTTTTTTCTTCTTTGTGTAAAATCAATCATACATGTCATTAGCCGATTTTAATGTATATAGGTACCTAAGTTATTATTTTGTTACGTCGGTATTTAAATCATAAACTTGAATTAACTTTTTATCCTGATGTTACTTAATTAAGAGGACAGTCTACCTACTCTTTCTCCATACATACGTTGTCGACTGTTTTCTCTCTGGATAAAGACATATACAAATATGTTTATGCCATTAACATAAAACCTATATCTGCCATGACTATGCCCCTAGGTTTTTTCATTTTCTAATTAGAATAGAAATAAAATTCAGAAAAATTTGAAAATGGAAAACAGTCATAACGTAGGGGCATGGTCATGGCAGATATATGTAAGTTAGGGTATAGGGTTAGAGTTAGGAATATAGGTTGGGTTAGGTATAGGACTTATGGCATTAAAATATTTTTTCTAATATCATTATCCAGGGAGGAAACAGTTGACTACGTTTGTAAAGTTTATATGGAGAAAAGAGTAGGTAGACTGTCCCCTTAAGGCTCGATTCGATCAAATCAACCCGTTAAAATGTTTACATTTTAAACTACGTTAACAAAATGTGTGAATTTAAAAAGTTAATCCAGTTTCTAATGTCTGTGTGTATTCATTTTAAGTATTTCAAGTATTCGTACAATCGTAAACGCATTTGAGCGTACATTAGATAGATACAAGCAATAAAGCAGCGAAGTACTATAGAATGAATTCCACACTGGAACTAGACTCAAGTTAATGTGGAGTTCTAATCTTGATTAAGATGCTCATAATGCTGGTTTAACACACCTGCCTGCGTAGCTTAGTTGTGGGAATTGTGAAAGATTTATTTTTAAATATCAGTGCCCTGCTATTTTACTCGTGTTAGGCTTAGAACGCATTAAGGGGACAGTCTACCTACTCTTTTCTCCATACAAACTTTACAAACGTAGTCGACTGTTTCCTCCTTGGATAAGTATATTAGAAAAAAAGTGTTTATGTCATGAGTACTATATCGGCCATGAACATGCCCCTACGTTTTCTAAACAAGCCCACGCATTAGCGTTTTTTTCTGTGACTGATTCTGCGTTTTCAGCTGTTCGTAAACCGCTTGCGTGTAATCGCAGTGCGTTCTAAGCCTTAGTCCGGAACGTTTGGGGACTGTCGGGATAAAAAGTAGTTGATTATGTTATTCATCGCAATCAGTTCAAAGCTTTACCTGTAAAATAATTAGGTGTATAGGATAGTAAAATGAATGGGCAACCGTTTATCCATACATTCCCGACGGTAAAGGACGAAAAGGTTTATAATAATTAGGATCAGCGAAACAAATCTAGCCCTGCGTCTATCGTGCGTTGTGTTTTTGCAGAAATATTGTTTCTTTAAAATATTTCTATGAAAGCCTAGTGCAGGCTAAAGCACTTAAAATAGAATATAGAATCAGCGATTTGCAATGTTATCTAGATTTAGTTTAAACATGGCTTCCCCTCTGTCAGAGGAAGCTTTGGCGCTTTACCAACTTGTTTTTTTTGGGCTTGAGACGTAAATTTAATAGCGTTAAATAATAGCTTTTAAAAAAAATGTTATAGCACACACATTAAGAGCTCACTTGTGCCTACACTCATGCGCTCATGATCACACTTAAGGATAAATTTGTATTTCAGAAAAATATGCTTTTATTCCAAAATACAATGCTCCAGAGGGACTCGAGCCGGCAACCTCCTCTAGCCGGGTGCGCAACCAATTGGTTAGCGCGCCAATTGGTTAGTAGAGCCTCCATAGTGCAATTTACACTATGGAGGCTCTACTCCGCCGGGTTGAATTTAAACAACGCATTGTCTTTATTTTACTAGTGTAAATAGTTCCAAAGTTAAAATTAAAGACGTTTTTCGGTTTGAATCGCGTGATGGAACACCACGCATCGCATCGCGTAGACACCACGCGATTCAAACCAAAAAATGTCTTTAATTTCAATACAACATCGCGAAAACAGAAGAAAAATCTAAGTTCCAAAGTTGTCTGATTAAAGTTTTTAAATACCTACTATAGATACGTAACTATATTTTCTAATGTTAGAAAGTTAACTAAGTTAACCTTTGAAAACTTAGATACTAGGTAACTAGAGACAGAAACTAGTGGCACTCGTAAGTAGCGAGTGAAGATAAAGCGCACGATAAAGGGGTGTTTGCAGTTAGGTGTTAGTTTCTCAGAAATAACCTAGTTTAGCGCGTTAAACCTTAAACTCTGTGCTAGACAACAGTTTCTATCTTTGCTTTTCACGATAGAACTTGAATTTCGTAGTTATGACCTTTTAATGATGTGCACAAAATGTGCGACCGAGCGAGCGAAGCGTATTAGCTTCATAATCTACACTAATATCTACACTAAAAATAAAAAGAGGAAAGATTTATATTCTTGTGTGTGTGTGCATCTGTCTGTTTGTTATGAATAAACTCAAAAACTACTGGACCGATTTCAAATATTCTTTCACCGTTAGAAAGCTACATTCGCCCTGAGTAACACAGGCTACTTTTGATCCCATGGGATCGGGACTTACGCGGGTAAAACCGCGGGACACAGCTAGTAATAAAAAATATATAACCCGTTTATTTGTCCCATTGTAGGGCAAGAGCCTCCTCTTAGAGGGGTTAGGCAGTAAGATGCGACGGGAGCCTACTCCGGATTGGCGAATGTCCCATGCCTTCGGACCGTGGTTAGTCCTAGGATATGTCGGTTTCCTCACGATATTTTCTATCACCGTAAGAGAGTTACGGTGATAGAAAAGCGCACTTTTTTCTTAAAGAAAAAGGTCAAGTTAGAGGCCTTATGCCGTCCTGAAAACTCTAACACTAAGTGAGCCACACATTACCACCACACGAAAAGAAGAAGACATGGCTGCACCTTGACACTATACGACTTAGGCCAGACTATGGCCAGTCTGTGACAGGAAAAACCGAATATATATATAGGAAATTCAAATGTAAATTCTAATTTAAATATTACCCAAAACTAAACCGACCAAAATAGACGTAACAGAAGTGTCAACTCTCGAATGCTTTGAACGAAGACAATCTCGTTGTGACTCTGACTTGTGAGTTTTACAAGCAAAATCGTGACCGTGTTTGAAAATTCCAACTCTTACGACCGTACCGCGTTCCTCCACAGCCATCGCTGTTCCGACACAGTAACTTTCTTGTAGAGAGGGATGGAAACGTGCAATGGTTCTGGAACAAGAAGTTTTGTTACTATTGAGGAAATAATGGATGTTCCTCACTTCGGATGCGCTGTTTGACAATATTGTTACATCAACGCCAACTGCTGTTCGCATTAATAAATAAACTTTAGGATGGTTTGGAGAAATATTGCACAAGTTTTTGTTCAACAGCGATTCGTAATCGTAATTGCAGTGGAGATTATATCTTGTTTATTGTGTGAAATGAGAAATACTAGTAGTTTGTTTCAAACACAGAATGCCTACATATACTAGTGTACAAGTAAGATTTATTTATGGCAATAGATCATTTGAGTTATGTTGAGATCAATGCAATAGATAGATATCTTTATTTGTACAACATATACATAGAAAACAAAACAGACAAAACATATAAAATTTGGTGCACACCAAATTTTGTATTTTTTGTGGCTGGAGGCTTGATTTCCACATTGTCATAAATTGATAATAAACGAATAAAGGAATTCGCCGCCGCCGCCGCGACTTATCAGTGCGCGTACAGTCTTAAAGTCTGAGGTCCAAGCTGAGACCTCCTCTTGAATTGCTGCTTTTACGATTCACCTACATTTTAAACGTAGGTACCTACTTAATTTTATGTAGGTGCATACCTACCTAAAGGATTTTTAAAAAGTTTTTTTTACTCAAACTGATTACAAGATAAAAAAAAAAGAAAATCGGTGCCTTCCTATTAAAACCACGAACACCAAAACATCGCAAGAAATTAATAAACAAATTAAAATTTTCAGAACACAAAGCTGAATCTACATTTGAATTTCCTGAATCGTTGCTCGTCGCGGCCATTCAGCGCAAACTGGCTGAAAATACCTCGTTACTGTATGAACTAGGATTTTATAATGTTTTTATGTTTGTCGCCCCCTTTTACTAAATAAAAACTAATTCTTAATAAGTACCTACCTACAATACCCATAGGAATAAGTATACATTTTACCGGGTCTTAATCCCGTATAATTATTTATTTTGTTACCTCGACGTTTCGACTATGTTACAATAGTTGGTCACAAGGAGAATTGTGTGAATTTAAAAAGTTTATAGTCAGATGGGGCATTTGCAATACCAAGGCAAAATCGAATACGTTAATTTCTAACGTATTTGTCATTAAAGAAACCGGTAACCTTCGACTCTACCTTATCCTGCATTAACTATCGTAATACCTTAGTAGAGTCAAAAGTTACCGGTTTCTTTAGAAATTACCTACCGTTATTGCTTTTGCCCCGGTATGGCAATGCCTCATCTAACCCTACCCGTTATAGGTATTTTAGAAATGCTCACCCGATATCAACCAAATTAGATTTTTGCACAGGTAGGTAGCGCAAATAACGCGTGCGAAGCCGCGAGCAATTGCCCTTACCTCAGTTGCTGATCGAGTTGAGTTGAATATTTTTATCTGGGATATCCAGTTCAGAGAATTTTTGATGCCTTTGTAAAAACGTCAGCAATTTAGGGGATATCAGCCCTAGTAATGTACAGATTACCTTATAATTGCACGTAGGTATATGTATATAGGCTCGCTCGCACGTCCATTAATAAATCTTTAGCACCTAATGTGTTGGTATACCTACTGTATTGTATAACTAATCATTTGTATCCGTC
The DNA here is from genome assembly GCA_958496205.1 of Idaea biselata. Classification (NCBI taxonomy): domain Eukaryota; kingdom Metazoa; phylum Arthropoda; class Insecta; order Lepidoptera; family Geometridae; genus Idaea; species Idaea biselata. The sequence continues at coordinate 2,777,766 of OY292398.1, read as the reverse complement.
AGCGGCCGGACGTTACAGAACAAGCAGTGGCCGCGAATATTGAATCTGAAACATATACGTACATACATCTATCTTATATCTAGGTTAGGCAAATAAAATACCTGTGTAGCCCCGGCATAGAATAGGGCTACCCCATCTCTTCCCGTGAGTGTCGGAAAAGGCGACTAAGGGATCTGGGGGGAGACATAGGTATAAGTAACATGTAACTTGTCTCGACAATGTAGCTCCATCTGTAAAAAAAATAATTATATCAAAATCGGTTCAATAGATTCGAAGATGCACCTCTTAATCTACCTACACTTATATTATAAAGAGGAAATATTTGTATTTTTGTGTATGTAGGTATGTATGTAATGAATAAACTACTGTGCCGATTTCAAAAATTATTTCACCATTTGAAAGCTACATTCACCCTGAGTAACAGGCTACTTTCTCCTCACGTGGGATATTTCACGCTTTCACGTGGGATATTTCCACGTGATCGGGACCTACGCGGGTGAAACAGCGGGACGCAGCTAGTAGTGGTACTATTTATGTAAGTACATGTATAACTAATAACCCGGAAATTATCTATTTCCGTGGTATTATAAGTCAGAATTTTTCACATCATTGGTTATCTGGTTTGGTTTTTCGTATTATTTCAAAACAAACACTACAACTTGTGAAAATTACGGCAAAATCAGAACCGAGGTCTGATATTACTCGTGTAGGAAAAGGATGCCTTATAGCATTCAGAAAGTTTGTTGTTTTCATTTTTAGGGTTCCGTAGCCAAATGGCAAAAAACGGAACCCTTATAGATTCGTCATGTCTGTCTGTCTGTATGTCTGTCTGTCTGTCTGTCTGTCTGTCTGTCTGTCTGTCTGTCTGTCTGTATGTCTGTCTGTCTGTCTGTCTGTCTGTCTGTCTGTATGTCTGTCTGTCTGTCTGTCTGTCTGTCTGTCCGTCCGTCCGTCCGTCCGTATGTCACAGCTACTTTTTTCCGAAACTATATGAGCCCCCCCCCCCCCCCCCCTGTAACTTCTAAAATAATGGAATGATAAAAGTAAAAATTAAATGTGATGTACATTACTATGCAAACTTCCAACGAAAATTAGTTTGAACGAGATCTATTAAGTAGTTTTTTTTTAAACGTCATAAATCGTAAACCACAATTTACCTTTCAAAACAAAATCTGTTGTATAGATAATGGTACGGAACCCTTCGTGCGCGAGTCCGACTCGCACTTGGCCGGTTTTTTTTATTACATTCCATACCTAGCTATTAACATTGCTCTTACGGTGAAGGAAAACATCGTCAGGAAACCACCGGCAAAATGCCTAGTTATATGGCTAGTTGCGGAAACACACATTATTAAAAACTTTTAACTTGTTTTAACTTCAAATGTTTGAAAAAAAAAATGAATTTCCAAAAATCGTAGCACAAAAGTCGTTCGTTATGATGTAGAAAACTACCATGGTTTTTAATTGGAACAAAATCATAAAGTAACTTAATCAGCGACTTGTGGCTTATTTACGCTTGTAAAATTGACATTCCACATCACTCCCTCAAGTGTATGGCATAATTTCTAACTTTTAAAGTCATTTAATCAAGAACGCTTCGGATTGTCGCAATGCGCCCTAAATTCCCTGACTTAAGTACTTAGGCTCTCTCTACCAACATAACGAGGAGAGAAATCGCGCAGCCGACCTCGGACCTCCTAACGTCCCAAATAAACTTAACTCATATCTAATTGAGGAGACTCGTAAACTTGGAACATATTTCGGAATATTAAACACAACTTCAAAGGAAAACTTTCTGGGAAAAATTAAATTTATTTCTCTAAGCGTCGACGTTTGGAGAGATTTTTTTCGAATGAATAACAGTTGATATCTGTTAACAGTGCTTAGTTAGATTAATTAATTTTAATTTTCTTGTTAGATAAGTTGTTTTCTTGTTAGATAAGTTGTTTAAGGTACCGTTTTACCTTTTGGGTACGTTTGGGTACGGGTATTTCACAATCCGTTGTTTGTTTGTATGTCTGTTACCAAGCTGTTATCTCATAAACCGTGACAGCTATAGACATTTTCACATAATAATATTATGTAGATATTTCTGATTCTGCTAAAACAACCAATTAAAAATAATTAAGGTATTTAAGTTTATCACATAAAAATCACGTTGCACACTTTAGGGCAATAGCCTCCTTTCATAGGGTTAGTTAGGCAGTAAAACGCCACGGGACCCTAATCCGGATAGGCGAAATTCCCATGCCGTGAGTACAAGAACATCCCTCACGATGTTTTCCTTCGACATATGTATTTCTATATCTCATATTTTTTTGTTAAATCTATAAATCTAAATTTAAATCTAGATCTAAATTTGTTAATCTATTTCTATAAAATGCTTTGTCCTGACGGACTGACTGACTGATCAACGCACAGCCTAAACCGCTGATAATACATAGCTGGATTCTTCTTCTGTTTTCGCGATGTTGTATTGAAATTAAAGACATTTTTCGGTTTGAATCGCGTGGTTTTTATTACTTTCTCATCTATCCTGAAGAAGAGACCTGGAAATCAACGTTTCGAGACCTTTCCAGGTCTCTTCTTCAGGATAGACTCTCTCGTCTATCCTGAATAAGAGACCTGGAAAGGTCTCGAAACGTTGAGCGTAACAATGCTAAAAGTAATAAAAACCACGCGATTCAAACCGAAAAATGTCTTTAATTTCAATACATAGCTGTTTCGAGAGTTTCTTTATGTGATGTAGAAATCCGATAAGAAAGGGTATTTGATAATTTCCTACAGCTAGTTAGAATAATAAAATGTATTAGGATACCTTTAAGTTTTTTTCAAAACTTTTAACCTAAGACCTAAGTAGGTACTTAATCTAAGTAGAGCTACTAGAACAATCATAAACCTAACAGTTTTCCAACAATTTCTCGCTAAATTTCAAGAAAAGCTGGTAAACTCTAATTACTAAGGCACCAAAACGCGACCTCGAAAACTTATTAAATCGTTAATTATCGAAAACAACCTCATTGGTGATTAATACGGCAGCACTAGCAATTTAAAGTTGATTTAAAGCTGGCAACCGTTTAATCGGAGGTTCGGCTAAGGAATGATTTACAGTACCAATCAAAGTGTCAGGCTTGCTGGTACCATTCTGGCTGAATGATTTTCAGCGTGTACCAAAACGGTTTTTTATGTCGTTCTTTATTTGAATTTGATTTTATGGATGTCGCGCTTTGGTTACAATGGCGTGTAGTTTGTAATAAATGATTAAAATGTTTTTGTTGGACAATTGAATTACATATGCAGGTCTTCATGTGTACCGAATCTAGAATTTGGGGACACGATCGGTCTAAAACTGATCCCTGATGGTTGCCCCTGGGGGTGGCCTGACGGTACAGCGGACCCCTCTCTTTATACCTGGGGACGCTATAACATATATGCGTAGGTATTTAAGTACTGGATTTGCTAGTACCTAATTGCAATTGTATTGCCCAACCACCGAGTAGGTATCTAATTCTTCAAATTCATCTTGCCATATTTCATATAGGGGAGAGTGTTATTAAGAAATACTAAGGGGACAGTCTACCTACTCTTTTCTCCATACAAACTTTACAAACGTAGTCTACTGATTCCTCGCTGGATAAAGATATTAGAAAAAAATATGTTTATGCTATAAGTCATAAATCACCCAAGACCAAGTACATTTTGATTTTTGTATTTTCATTTTTATGAATATTATTTCTATTTTAATTAGAACATGAAAAAAAAACGTAGGGGCATAATGGTCATGGCAAATAGGTACAATGCATAAACATATTTGATCTAATGTTTTCATCCAGGTAGGAAACAGTGGACTAAGTTTGTATGGAGAGGAGTAGGTAGATTGTCCTCGGCTAGGCTTATGGAAAACGCCCTAAGAAACCATTACACCTACCTACCTACATACAAAACTAAATAAAAGATCACATCGTATTAGCCGTAAGAAATATAATTTATACCTAATATAAGACGAACTAAGCTAAGAGATAGGACATTACCTAAATTAAGATAAGTAGGTGGGTATCATAAGGTTTATTATCTCCCGGAATTGCTTTTAGTGCTTAGCGTAATGAGATCTATGCCTCATAATCCTGTATTACGTATTCCCTCTACTTCGCTACCTACCTACTCACTTATCTCTCCACACGTTACCATCTGAGCCTTTACCTGCTGTATTATTATTAAATTCGTAAAGCTAAAGCTAGTAATACACGGTTCACGTCACCGAGCCTATTTCGTGGCTACGCAAAAAGGAGGTAAGAGGTGGTAACACTACGAGTCTACTGTGCTCTACTCTCCTCAAGATCGACGTGTTTGATCTGTCATCAGTCGTCAGTTCTCAGTCAGTTGTTTGTGCCGTTTTTATTGGAAGCGATGTATCAACATGCCAGTTCCACTGGTTCAACCACATTGAATTCGTTCGAAAAGGCACAAAAATATATGAAAAGTGATTGAACAATGACATTGAATGATTCGCTTTTATGTTTCACGATTCAATTTTGGATGCTTCATCTAAATTGAATGGCAAAAGTGAACGGTGTAATTTTGGCATAAAGACGATTTAGTTATAGAATACGTGCCCTGATGATTGTACGACCTGAAAACACTAGGTGCGCCACACCACTATGCGACAGACACACATGATGCAGCATCCTTACTATGTTCCCGATTGCATCACTCTCGGGGCTCACTTAAACATAGTAGTTAAGTTAAGACTTACCTATTCATCATACCTACTGCAAAGAGCTATGGCAATATTTTCCGGTGGACGGGTTGCCTTCCTGACACCAACCATCCTTGGAACCAAGCAGTTTACCCACCACCGCGCGGGGAGAACTCCAGGATTTCTAGTCTTCCCCAGATCCCTCGATCGCCTTCTACGACACTCACGGGAAAAGATGGAGTACTTACCCCTATTTTATTCCGGGGCTAACCTGCCTACGAATACCTACCCCAACATTTTACCTATCCAATCCACAGTAAAGTTTCAGTATCTAAAACAATTCTGCAACGATTGCTAAACAACGCCAAACGTACGTTACTATATAAATGATATCTATCCACTGAAAATACATTTCTGTACCGTAAACCAAGTTTGCAACATTTGCTGGCGCAGCTGAAATCAAAAACAGGAACAATAAGTTAACAGTAATCTAGTTCAGGTAAAGATCAATCGTGGTAATTTGGCGGCAATGTGGACCGTAGTAGCGCTAGCCACGGAATAATACTAAAGATGTTTAGTTAGATTAGTGGGAAATAGAGAAAACATCAACATTATAGTCTAACCCTTATTCAATCCTGAAGAAAAGACCTTTAAAGGTCTCGAAACGTTGAGCGTTGAAACAATGCTAAAAATAATAAAACACCACAACCCATATTATTAAATAAAAAAAATATTGCACGACGTTATCCTAATAATAGTATGCGAAAGTTTGTGTGTAAGTACCTAACTAAACGAGTAGGTACCTATATTTTTAAGTCCTTCGCGCGAAAACTACTGAACCGATGGCGATGTAACTTGGTATGCACTTGAATCCCAAGTTACACCGCATAGCTGGAGACACAATCGTTTAAACATACCAATGGACAATTGCCATGGCCTTAGTACCTACCTTAGTAATCGTTATAATTAAAGTAAATAAATGTTCCCTCTACTATGCTGTTATATTAAACCTGATTCCAGTAGAACCCGAGCAGCACCAAATCGCCAAATACCGAGAAGATTGCAACTAAATTGACTCCCATTCAGACCGAGTTGGCGCGAAACTAATTTTGTGTGCAACAGTCCGAGGTCCGAGTGTTGTGGTCGGATGTTATTTATGTTACATTTGAAGTAATGCCGCTTTGTGTTTGAGTCTTAGATGTAACCTATACTTCTGTTTTTTATAATATATTTTAAATTTAACAAAGAGTGAATGAGAATATGTGGTAATGTGGAAAATAACCATTCGAAAAACTAGTATTTCTGCAAACACCTAATAGCCGGGCTGGGTTTTTTCGCCTAGGGTTTTAACATAGTATAGCCATAGAGTAGCCATCCAGGGTGTAGGTCTTTTTTTGCCAGAGTTTTGGCTCGCTCGGTCATTAGAAAACCATATTTACCTACCTAATAATTATTTATTTGAAAGACAATAAGGTGTACCTACAGATGTGAACCCACGGGCAGTGATTTAAAAATCCTGCCGGTACCGTACCATTGTCACCCAAACAACAAGTCACAACAAAGCATAAGTAGCATGTTGTTATAGCGGCAACAAAAAATTACATTTATGAAAATTTCAACTGTCTAGTGTTAACAACCACGTCCAACACTCTATCATAAATCACAACCTAATATAATTCATTTAATCATTTGGTATCAAAGTATATTCGTTAATTATCAATATTAGTAAATTAATTTAAGTACTGTTTATGTTAATCGATTATTGAATGTTAGTATCAATTTTGTTTCAAGGAATAGCAATACTATTATTTTTTTAGTTATGTGGTAACACCATTGTTTACATTCGGCGATGTCTTTTTGATCTCGAACGGTAAAAGGTGGATGAATCTATTGTAATCATAGAAAATACTGAGTGATACTCAAATATATTCGACTAAATCAATAACTGGAATATTATTTGTCCTCCTGACGATAATATTTCAGAAGTGGGATAAGTAAAATGTCCGGCCCGTATAAAAATGGCCTCGGAAAGAGGAAACGAACTTTCAGCGATTCTTCAACGAATTCTACGCGTCAAGACGATATTTTTTTTTCTTCTTCGGGTGAGTCGTATGTACCTGTACCGAAAAAACGCCGTATAACAGCCATGGACGCCGAAATAATACCCAAATTCCGCCCAGACGACAAAAACTGCAACGTTATAACATGGCTCCATAAAATCGACCAATTGGGAGATGTGTACGGTTGGGCCAACAGGGATCGTCAATTTGTGATGCAGATAAGACTTCGAGGTTCCGCCAGAGACTGGTATGATGATTTAGAAGACTATGACCTCTCTTGGAGTGAATGGAAAGATGCATTACGCACGGCTTTTCCTCGATCGACGGATTTTGTTGACCGCTTAGAAGAAATGCTAGCCAGAACGAAATCCGATTCGGAAACTATGACCAAATACTTTCACACTAAAATGGCACTACTGAAGAGGTGTCAGATACAAGGAGAAGATGCCATTTCGTGTATTATTAGAGGGTTACCGCAAGAAATAAGAGCCAACGCTAAGGCTTTCAAGTGCTCAACGCCTCAACAGCTGTATTTTGGATACCTCTCATCACTGGAGAACTATAAAACTGTAGAAGCAACTGCAATGTCGAATAAGTCAATGTGGAGGCGCGGTAACGTCCAAGCAATAACACCTACAGCTACTAGATCTTCAACAGCACGCCAGCAAATCCTACCAAAGGTCTGTTACGCTTGCCGCCGGCCAGGACACGAAGCACGAGAGTGTAGATCACTGCTACGATGTGGAACTTGCCAGCGCACTGGACACGCTACCGCGAACTGTTGGTTTGGGGCTTCCTCGTCACAACAACAAGAAAAGGTGAGCCGTATTTTACACATTACTTACAAGATATTCCAAGATTTAGGTATATAAAAAGGTAGTACATGTGAATGGTTGCCAATTGATCGCGTATATAGACACAGGTAGTCAGTTGAATATTATTACATCCACACAAGCTATAAAGTTAAAACTTATCTTATCTCCGTCTGTAACATTCATGAAAGGTTTTGGTGGTTTATGTACTCGATCTTTAGGCACTGCCAAAGTCTATGTCACTATTGACAGTTTATGTATTAGTGGTGATGTTGAAGTTACAGATTGTAATTTATCAGACATAGATTTAATAGTAGGACAGCCCATGATCAATCAAGATAATGTAAGCCTCGTTACTACACCAAACTGTGTGACCTTTCTACCGGCTTCAAGGATGATAAGCATACTAAGTGGTATTCAGCTAGAAAATATAGACTACGTGAACAAATTTCCGGTTTATCTAAAACTAAATGTCAAAATACCAAAACAGAGCGAAGCGTATATCGAAGTAGTTGTAGGAGATATTAATGAAAATAATAAAAAAGCATTTTTGAGTAATCAAGTTTATTTTGAGTTAGGAAGTTCAGCATATTTCATACCACAAGCAGTCATAGCAGTCAATCATAACATTCTCAAAGTTTTTAATGTTGGATACGAGGACATAATCTGGTCGGCTAATAGGTTAATCACAAGAGCAGAAACGATAGAAAATAGTGAAATAAATAATAGAAATGTATATACAATTAACAATATTACCTCTGTTGAATCAAATACAATAAATATAGATGATATAGATGTTGGAGAAATAAGTGAACATGAACAGCATTGTTTACTAAAACTATTAAACCGATTTAATAATTCATTTGCAAGAAATACAAAAGATTTAGGGTGTACAGACTTGATAGAGATGAATATTCGCACAACTACTGATCAGCCGGTGTATTTCAAACCATATAGGCTCTCTCACAAGGAAGCTGAAATAGTAAATGATAAGGTACAGGATCTTCTTGATGCTGGCATTGTAAGAGAATCTCAGTCGGACTACGCAAGTCCTGTAGTGTTAGTAAAAAAGAAAAACGGCGACTACAGACTTTGCGTAGACTACAGGGCCCTCAATGAGCGTACTTTAAAGGATCGTTTTCCTCTACCGCATGTAGAAGATCAGGTTGCTAAGTTAAGTGGTAAAATGTACTTCACTACACTTGACCTTGCTCAAGGGTATCATCAAGTACCTGTAGCTGACGATTCCATAAGCAAAACTGCATTTATAACACCTTCTGGACAATACGAATACGTAAAAATGCCATTTGGTTTGGCAAATGCACCAGCGGTATTCTCAAGATTAATAAAGATGGTACTTGGTAAGCTAAATGAAGAAATAGCGCTATATTTAGACGACGTTATGTTACCTACGGTTTCTGTAAAGGCTGGAATTGATTTATTAGAGATAGTTTTACAATTACTGACAGACGCTAATCTTAAATTGAATTTAAATAAATGTTCCTTTCTCAAAAAGAGTGCAAATTATTTAGGTCATGAGATCACTGCTGGTACTATCCAACCTGGCCAGGCAAAAATCAATTGTGTTGCTCAGTATAAACGCCCTCGTAACGTTCACGAAGTACGTCAGTTTATTGGATTAGCCTCATACTTTCGAAAGTTTGTTAGAAATTTTGCAGAAATAGCGCGACCAATAACGGAGCTAACCAAAAATAATTCTGCTTGGGCTTGGGCAGATGAACAGGAACAGGCATTTCAGGCACTAAAACAAAAACTGACGGAACGGCCTGTATTAGGAATTTATAATAAAGACGCCAAAACAGAGCTTCATACTGACGCAAGTCGATTAGGTTTAGGTGGGATTCTGATGCAGTATCAAGATGACGGCAATTTGAAACCGATAGCATATTTTAGTAGGGTAACAAGCAAGGAAGAGAGTTTCTACCACAGCTATGAGTTAGAAACATTAGCTGTGGTAGAGTCCCTAAAGCGATTCCGTATATATCTAGTAGGGATCCCTGTCAAAATAATAACTGACTGTGCAGCGTTACGCACTACGCTGACTAAAAAGGATCTGATTCCTCGAATCGCCCGTTGGTGGCTCACTATCCAAGATTTTGATATGCAAATAGAATATAGACCTGGTCATAGAATGAAGCATGTCGATGCTTTAAGTAGAAATCCCATAGGAAGCAATATATTAATGATAGAAAATTCTGATTGGCTACTAACTCTGCAAATGCAAGATGAAAATATTCAAAATTTACTAACTCAACTTCGAGCAGAAACCACAAACCGCGACATTGTTTCTAATTATTGCATAAAAGATGACGTATTGTACAGAAAAACTACGGCTGGTGATAGATTTGTTATCCCAAAATTAGGAAAATATGGATTACTTCAAAAATACCATGATCAAGTAGGACATCCTGGGTTTGACCGCTGCGAGAAATCTATCAAAGAACAGTTTTGGTTTTCTGGCATGACTAGATTTATTCGTAAATACATAAATTCTTGTTTATCATGTGCATATTCTAAAGGCAATTATGGTAGGACTGAAGGTGAATTACATCCAATTAGAAAAGAACCTATTCCGATGCATACATTACATGCTGATCATTTAGGTCCCTTCGTAAAGACAAGAAAAGGTAACGTTTATGTCTTAGTAGTGATTGATTCTTTTACGAAATTCGTATTTGCTAAGCCAGCAAAGACTTGTAATTCAGTAGAAACTATAAGTTTACTCAAAGATTTAATAAATCAGTTTGGAAACCCAAAAAGAATCATCACAGATAGAGGAAAAGCATTTACTAGTCGATACTTTAAACAATTTTCTGAAGAGTTGCAATTTAAACATGTTTTAAATGCAATAGCAAGCCCTCGTTCAAATGGACAGGTCGAACGCGTAAATAGAACTTTGTTAGATGGTTTAAATACTATGTCTGAAAGCGAATGCACTTGGGACGAAAAGTTATCGGATGTTGTTTGGGGTATCAATAATACTAACAATGCAACCACAGGATTTTCACCTTTTAAACTTATGTTTGGGCATGAAAATAGTAGATTAACGGGATATAGAATTAGCGACGAGGGCAATGCTGAATCACAACAGCAGGAACTAGAGAGACGAAGGGAAACCGCTAAGTTACGGATTGACAGAAATATGACGTTGATGAAAGACAGATTCGACCGTAGGCATAAAAAGTGCGTAAAATATAATCAAGGACAACTCGTTTTATGGAAAGGCGGGATCGCTAGGGACAATACAGCTAGAGTTACTAAAAAACTAAGTGGCCTCTACACTGGACCATACAAAATTTGCAAAGCTGATCACTCCATCGATCGCTACACGATTATAAGTATAAAAGGCATGAAAGGTTACAAAAAGTTTAGTGCTGTAGTACCAGGAGAAAGCCTTAGGCCGTATAACGCAATCATGTCCGACAATAATGATAGTTCAGGTAGTGATCATGAAATAGATAGGGATGATTTAATTGACCTCTTAGAAAGTTAAGAATATTCCATTGGTTACCTTGTTGATTAAGAACATAATAGTGTTTGATTTCTAATTTTAATTGTTATTTACGTTTCAAACAAATATTTATATGCATAATATCATACCTGATTAAAATTAATGATACATAAGCCTTGGTTTTTTCCCAAAAAAAAGAGCACTATTTCAAACTCAAAATATAAAACTGTGTGAATTAACAAATGTAATGGCTTCAAGCATCTGTGTGATCTATTTACCCAAAGTTGCTGATAGCGTTTTATTCAACCACGCTGCCTGATCAAATATAAAGAAAAACTTAATCTACCTAATATCTAATCTACCAACCTAATGCTATGATTTAAAATAATAATTAATAAAAAAATAAAACTGTGTGACTGTATGGTTTCTAAGCTGAGCTTCATCAGCTCAGCTCAGCTGAGCTGAGCTGATGGCGTAAAGCATAAACCTACCTTTGTGACTCTATGATTTATATATAGTGTTTAGTATAAAAATATCTATGTGACTGTGTGGCTTTATCTACCTCTGGTGTAAAAAATATAAAATAAAAAAAAATAAACTGTGTGACTATGGGTTCTATGCTGATGCCGTATAGCATAAACCTACCTATGTGACTGTGTGATTTATATATGGCGTTTAGTATAAAAATATCTATGTGACTGTGTGGTTTATCTACCTCTGATGGCTATCTACCTCTATCCATCTATCTGTGTGACTAAGTTGATCTAAGTGGTATAAATAAAGAAAGGAAAGAAAAGTCGGCAACTTATCAACATTATAACATTTATTTCATACCATAATTTATCAACAGACATATACATATACTGCTGTTTTTTTTTTCTTTATGTTGCAGAGTTGGGACAACACAAAAATGCTGGTGCGGCGCGGGACGCAACCGCAGATACAGGATGGCCGAGTGTTAACAACCACGTCCAACACTCTATCATAAATCACAACCTAATATAATTCATTTAATCATTTGGTATCAAAGTATATTCGTTAATTATCAATATTAGTAAATTAATTTAAGTACTGTTTATGTTAATCGATTATTGAATGTTAGTATCAATTTTGTTTCAAGGAATAGCAATACTATTATTTTTTTAGTTATGTGGTAACACCATTGTTTACATTCGGCGATGTCTTTTTGATCTCGAACGGTAAAAGGTGGATGAATCTATTGTAATCATAGAAAATACTGAGTGATACTCAAATATATTCGACTAAATCAATAACTGGAATATTATTTGTCCTCCTGACGATAATACTAGCTATCATGGGTTCATAAAATACAGCATGTTAACAGACAGACGGAGGGACAGACAGCTGAGTCCGTACCCATAGGTTTTACACTGTTGGAACGGAACCCTAAAACCACATTTTAATAATAAGATTGCCTGTTCAGTTTGACCTGTGTTAAGAGGGCAGAACGGCACGTGCTTCTCCTTACAAACGTATTCCCTTGCTTGTTTTTCCGTATATTGCCTTGGAGCAATTTTTATTTTATAAATGTGGGTAGGTAAGTTTCCTGTTCATTTGACGGACTATTTTGCCTTATATAAGCCATCGTACTAATATAATGTGAAAGTTTTTGTATGTTTTTTACTCCTTCACGCAAAAGCAACTCAACCGAATGCGATGAAGCTTAGCATGCAAATATCTGGCAACCTGGATTAACAAATAGGCTACTTATATTAGATATTCCCGGGTGATCGGGGCTTACGCTGGTGAAACCGTGGAGGGCAGCTTGGGCAGTTTGGGAATGAGCAAAAACGGACTGTCTTTCAAGTGTTTGCTGCACAGTGCTGCCATCTTTCGAAGTTTAATAGAACCAATCAAGGAAATCCCCATTTGGAAATAAAAAGCAGTAATTATTATACATGCAGGATAATTTATTTTATTACACTGTACAATATATCGTTAATGTTGTTTATAAAATATATATACTTGTTCCAAAATATATTGTCCACACTCTAGTAGGTATATATCATAATATAGAAGTGTATAAATGACTCGTACGTACCATGATATCGTAGGTATACATATTTATTTATGCTTATTATATCGCTGTGCGCTGTTTTACATAGGCCAATTTACAGTGGTTTAATGATGTCATGTCAAAAAGGGTTGTTTTAAACGACTCGGAGAACAACTTTTGTTCTATGACATTTTTTCTATCAATTTAATATCAAAATCATTTTAGTAATTTTCTTGTAATATTTTGTTAAAGGTTGTTAAAAACAACCCTGGAGGGTTACTGCGGTTCGTTTCGATACGACATCGATACTGTCATACGATGATTCTACTGTCACATTCTGATAGTAGGGTGACAGTAGAACCATCGTTATGACAGTATCGTTGTCGTATCGAAACGAACTGAAGTAACCCTCCTGTTGTAATCATTTGATTTTAAAAGTATTATAGTTTTTGATAGCAATTTACTTCAAATTTGTATAGGAATATAATAGCAATGAGCTAAGTCCTATTAAGAGTTGTATTTAAGGGCTTAGCCGGGCTCGCGCTTCCCCCTGTACCCTCCTTGAATATTGCCTCCGGAGCAAGTTTTAAACATAGGGTGAAGTGGTCGACAATGAGCCATAAAAAGTTTGGAATCATATATATCTGAACCCACTTGTCCAAATGTAACTTTAAATATACCATTTGTTAGGAACTTTCATTGGTTTTAAAGTGGCATACTTAAATTTCTCTAAAAAAGTACAAAGCTAAGCTATAAAATGTAATTTTAAAAAGTGGGAATCTGGCTCATTGTTAACACCCATTGGTACACAATGAGCATAGGGGGTGGTATGCAATGATCCAGGTAGTACACTATGGGTCAGTGCACAAAATTCGACATAGAATTCCCTATGATTGATTACCGAAGAACTATTAAATAAGGAAACAAATATTAATCAGTCTTACATTTTTTATTATTTTAAACGAAATAATTTACAAAAATATTCATATTTGGAACTTAAATTTTAATTAAAAAAACTTACTGTCTAATCCTAATAAGTTGTGGCACGAAAACTTAAATCATCATCATCATCCGAGCGTTGTTCCCGGTTGCATCTCTCTCGAGAGCCCGGGGTCCGCTTTCCTACTTTTACGTCTCTACTTTGCACGATCTTCGGCATCCCGTGTAGTGAGGCCATTTGCACGCATATCCGATCTCACAACGTCAAGCCAGCACTTCTTGGGTCTTCCCAATCTGCCGCGGCCGGGCGGGGGCGCCATAGCAAGACATTTGTTTCCCACGTAACTAGCCGGTTTCCGTAGAACGTGGCCGTACCACCGTAAGCGGCATTCTTGCAGTTTGTCTGCAATGTCTCGGACATGAAGGCTGCCCCTGATGCGGGAGTTTCTGACGCGGTCTTTTCGCGTCACTCCACACATCCAGCGCAGCATCTTCATCTCCGTGACACGCAGCTCCTGCTTATGTCGCTCAAGCAATGGCCACGCCTCACTACCATACAAAAGGACAGGTCTAATGATCGTTTTATAGACCTGTCCCTTTAGTTTAACCGGCATTTTCGGGTCACAGATGACACCAGTTACCTCTCGCCACTTGGCCCAAGCTGCCGAAATGCGGGACTTGACGTCACAATCGATGTCGCCGGACTCGTGAAGCACAGATCCCAAATACTTAAACTGGTATGTCCGCTCGACCATGTGACCGTCTACGCAGACAGGTGTGGGATCTGTGGTATTGCTAGCCAAGTATTCGGTCTTCGCTACGTTGAGTTTCAAACCGCTGTTCTCAAGCGACTCTTTCCACGCATTTACACGTCTTCCAAGCCGTCCCAATACAATAAGCCACACGTAGTACTGAATGAGCCACTGTCTCATTGTTGACGTCTATACATCGGCCCAATGAGTACACCCCGTATCAAATAAAGTTTGAGGTTATGTAGCAACCAAACGAAACACGTGCCGGCAATGGTAAAACTCTTAAATGAAGGACAAATAAACGTATATTATATGTTACGAATACCAATAACAATATTATTGATACGAAATGAAAGAACACAAATGATGTACTTACATTTTTTTTCGATTTTCGTATTAAAATTTAAAAAAATGTTCCTGTGCCGTTTACTTCACTCAGGATCACGTTGGAAACTGGGTAGTAAGGGACGCAGCTATAATGGCGTTCGTGTCTGCGTAATGCAAAAGAGCAGCAACCTCAGATTTTTTAGTTAAGTGTGGTGGCTCATTGTTCCCACCTGGCTCACTGTTGCCCACTCAACCCTATTAAGTTTTGCTGCAAGCATGTCTTTTTTACCAAAATCTGGTAACAATCTGGTAAAAATTAGGAAATGAAAAATAAATTCAAAATTCAAAATAATTGCTCTGGAGGAAAAGAGGGGAAAATGTTGGCATGGGGAAACGTGAGGCCCGCTAAACAACTTTGAATTCAAAATAATAATTATTATAATTCATGTGAATGGTAAAGAAAATAGACACATTTCATTTTTTAGTTTTAGTTATTGCTAAGTTTTAATACTGTACATCACTCTTCGAATAAAAACGACCTAATTTAGGTCTAAAACAAAACTAAACAGAGCCTCAAATCAGCTTAAAACTGATGAACAAAAATGTATTTGATAGAACCCCAACACAAACGTTCATATCTTCTTAAGAGGACAGCCCTTGAGTTTATTTCGTTTATCAATTGGGATTGATTATTGGCAAACTCCGCAGTGTTTGGGAACAGCCAGAATTAAAAACAGAAATTATTCGGTTTCAAACATTGCAAGCGTGCAATAGCCGAGGACACTGCCATTCAGAGCAAAGCTTCTCGATCTATCCTTTGACCGTTGTCAAAAACAATTTTGCAAAGTCAATTAATAACTAAACCAGTCCCAACGCGACGTAAAAACGAAAAAAAAACTTGAGGACTTACCCCCTTAAATCCCTGCGCGATGTACATTTTTTTTTACATATTCTTCTCGTTACATCTTTATTATGAGTTTCCTTTTAAAAAAACATTGTATATTATGTATTATGTTATGTATGATGTAATGTACGTAACTATTTTAATTTGTGCGTTGTGCAACAAAAATATCAGGTGTAGAGTGAAATTAATAACAAAAACAACAGTAAGTCTAAAGTCTAAACATTCGAGTATATTGGTCAAAATATTATAATTACATGTCATAGTTTTGGGGTCTAGTTTTAAGAGTAAAGACGGGCAGAGCGATTTCCATACAAATCTATTGCCCTACTTTCAGTATTTTTCTTTTCTTTTTAGAGTTCCGTACCTAAAGGTTAAACGGGACCATTTTATTAAGACTCCACTGTCCGCCTGTCTGTCACCAAGTGAATCTCATAGTTAGACAGTTGTTTTTTTTTTACAGATGATGTATTTTTTTTATTTGTTTGCTGTAAACTTAGCGGTCGTTTTTTAACCGACTTCCAAAAAAGGAGGAGTTTCTCAATTGTTTTCCCGGGTCACAGATTTTAGCATGCATGGAGTATAGTTATATGGACGTATGTTATTACTGTACGCAGAATGCGCTGCCCGTCTATGATCTTAAGTACTTAGTGTAGTAGATATTATGTCAAATCGGGTATGTACCTTTAATCAATATACGCATACTGATAAATACATTTATAGAATATAGAAATTTGTTGTTTTATTATAGTTCAAAGAAATATTTGTTCCATGGCAGGCATCGAATCCACAACTTTCTATGTCTTGAAGGTATTCGACACTGAGCTACAGAAGGCGTATAAGTACCAAAAAATCTGTAAATTTCATGAAAAATTTCATTATGAAAAAAAAATCTTGAGCAATATTATAAATTATTCGAAATATACCTACTAACATTTTAGCAGCGAGAAACATTCAATGGCACTACTAAATGCAATTTTATCACGAAAACCATCAAATTTACTGCATTTTTCTCTTTTCAATCAATAAACCAGAAACTAAAATTTAATAGAATAATACTAAAAACCAATGTACAACATACTAAAAAAAAGTATAATTACATTGTATGTACAAAATTAGCCTCGAAGGACCATCTATATATTTTACATTACAAATAAATAGTACATTTCAACTTAGGAGCCTATACACAATATTTTCAAAAAAAACTTTTGCAATAAGTAATCATTGTTTTTCCAAAATCACTCGATACTTTGAAGCAGAGAGATTTCGTTGTCTCTCTGTGTGTGTTGCGCATTATTCGCTACCGATAAACGGTCTCGATCTGTTAATATTTTGAGTAATCTTAACTAATCAACTAACAAAAAAAAAACAGTTTTTCTAAAAGACATTGTGGACAGGCCAATAAATATAAAAAAAATCTATGATATACATAATGGGGCCCCTTTAAATAAATAATATATCTAAAACTTACATAAGCTTAATAATAAATGAGTAAAAATTATTATGTACGCTGATTATGCGCGAATCACAAATCAGATCATTGATGATTATTATAATTATTTAAATACGTCAAATATGTCGTCTGTTCTCTTAAGGTACAATTTATACTGCAACAAGGATATCAATGTCAGTTAGTGTCATCATTTTGAAAATACGTGACGAAAAGTAGTTCAAAATCACATAATAAATGGTGCTATTGTAAAATGTCGTAAATTAAACAGCTTTAAACCCCAATTCAACACGGTATTGAAACCCATTTCAACATACCGTTAAACCCATTTCAACGTGGTATTGAAACCCATTAGAATACGATATTGAAACCCATTTCAATACGATTTTGATACCCATTTCAACACAGTATTGAAACGAATTTCAAAATGGTATTGAAACAGATTTGAAGACGGCTATGAAACCCGTTTTAAAACGGTATTAAACCCCATTTCAACACGGCATTAAAACCCATTTCAAAACGGTATTGAAACCCATTTCAACACGGTATTGAAACCCATTTCAACACGGTATTAAAACCCACTTCGAAACGGTATTAAAACCCATTTCAACACGGCGTGGCCATTGAAAACTGCTTCAACGTGCTTTTGCACCTATTTTAACATTTTATTGAAACCCATTTCAACATAATATTGAAATCCTTTTCAACATGCTATTGAAACCCATTTCAATATAACCCATGCCCGTTTTGGCAGTTGATTAGTTCTTTTTTTATGACAGGATGTGTCCTTGGAGCACTATAACTAATCCTAGAGTAAGACTGACACAACATTTTCTAACAAAAACAAACAACAATTGAAATATTTCGTCTTCTTTACATTAGTACAAAGCATTTTTGTTCACTCACATCGGGCTTACAAACAATTATGCCATGGTCCCGTTTACACTACATACGGTCTAATATGAGTTTTGTAAACTACAAGCAGAAAAATTAATCAAAGATTTTATTTTATAGTATTACCAGAGTAGACATATCCTCACCCTGTGTCCTTGTCTAACTATATCCAACGACAACTAAAGTGCAAAAAAGACAGAGGGTCGTCGACTCTCTTTTCCCTAGTAAGCGGGATCGTTTTTTCGACAAAGTGCGATTTCCAGTGTATGATCATTTTTTTGTGAATGTTACTTATACGTTCAGGGAAAATTTACATTTTAGATTTTTTTTGCTAAAATGGTTGTTTACACTACAAATATTGTTTAATATTTAAAAACGTCGTATTTTCCATGTTTTAATTTGATTTGAGTTGAAATTACTGGCGAAATATCGAGCTCCGTAGAGCTCGATATTTCGCCAGTAATTTCAACTGGCTTGGTCACGAGACACGGTAGGATATATACTGTTTTTAAATAATATTTGTATTTTGGAACTAAAATTATCTTGATTTTCTGCAGAGACGGTTAGAAAAGCAATTGAATAGATTGGTTTTAACTGAAACTAATTACTGAATTTTCGTGCAAAATTAAAATTTATCAGCTTACAAAAATCATATTAGACTAAATTGATATTAAATTTGATCAATAATTCGCAAAGGAGATAAATATAAGGCTCAATGAAATCAAAACAGTTGTGTTTGAGCTTCAACGTCATGTTACGTCGTTGATTGAAAAGTTTTACAATGGATTGAAAAGTTTTACAATGCACTGTAAAGTATAAATTGTGATTTGAATTGTATAGTGCACCTTCACTTAATAATACAGTTTCCTATCGACCTATCTATGTAAACTTCGGTCGAATAGCACGAAAAATTTAGTATTTTAACCTTTCCATTTTGGTATCTGTCGCGTAACTACATTAACAGCAATCTTTTAAATTAAACCGATTTGATAACATTTTATTTATTTTCCTTGACGTTTTCAACTATGTTACAATAGTCTTGTATGTAACCTAGTTGAATAGTTACTATGACTATTGTGACATAGTAACTACCTTTACATCAACTTTTTAAATTCAACCGATTTGTTAACATTTTATTTATTTTCCTCGTCGTTGCAACTATGTTACAATAGTCTTGTATGTAACATAGTTGAATAGTTACTGTGACTATTATGATGACATAGTAACTACATTTACATCAACTTTTTAAATTCAACCGATTTGTTAACATTTTATTTATTTTCCTCGTCGTTGCAACTATGTTACAATAGTCTTGTATGTAACATAGTTGAATAGTTACTATGGCTATTGTGACATAGTAACTATGTTCACATCACTCTAGCAGAAGTAATGTGCGAGAGTAACAGAGCGATATTTACACAGCCGCGACAAAGACACTAGTAGCCCTTTTAATAAACGTGTTGTAAGGTGGGAGTAGTAAGAACTTGCATTGTCTTTTTCCGTTCCAAAAATGACTCCGACCTTACTTCACTTTTATTAATAAGGCTATCAAAGTTGACAAACAGAAACAAATGGTGGTAAATTTACTCATACTCCACGTCTACTAATATGGCTATAGATAGGTTAAAGTACAAAATTCTTCGTGCAAAGCGATCAATGTATAGTACTTGGAGGCTGTCAAGATTTTTTCCTAGTATTCTATTTATTATGAGCAAGAATATTTAATGAAATATCTCCTTAACAGAAAGCCGCGTTTCAGTCAAGTGCTTAAGCGATACAAAAATGAAAAACTCTATTAACTAATCTTTGTAAAATATACAAAATGTTGTACTTGTAGGAGAGGAGTTGAGATTTCACGTCTTTGTTGTGCCAAGGGACGGATTTTAGTATACCAGCGCCATATTTATTCTTCTTGGGGTTGATTTTTCAAATCTCTAGATAAGAATACGTGTCCAATTAAATGTAACAGCACTGAATAATGGCCTATGAAATATGATTTATTTTTAAAAGATTAAGAACTTTAATATCTGGTTTTCATTTCATATTTTTTATCTGTAAGAAGATTGAAAACCGCGGGACCCAGCTAGTTAGAGATATATTAGTGGCGCCGGGAGAAATGATTACGTAAAAAACCGATGCATCCACTCTAGCATACAAACAGATCGACTCTTCAATTGCTTTTATGGACGCATTCGTTATAAAAAGCTTATAAGCCGAGCTAACTTTCATAGTTTTCCGTTATAAGACCAGATTATAAAAGCAGTCACTAATTGAGCCTCAAAAAGTGCCAAAATAACAATAGAAAAAAAAACAACAGGCAGAATGTTCGAGATAACGTTCGTTGCTGTTTACAGCCAAATATTTTTTATACAAATTTCATCACAGTTATCGATTTTATGTACATTTTTACTCCCTAACGGGAACTGTATAAAAATCCTTCCCAATAAGGTACACGCGTGTACAAACGGCACCTGATAAGAGCATTTGTGACTACCTACTACTAATTAAAGGATCTCGCCACACAGTTGCGAAATTTCCGTATATGCACGATAATCAGGCATATGAACATAACTCCCATAAACGCATACGGGTCACACTTATCAACATGAATCATGCATATGCAAAAAAAAACACGCATATTTTCAAGTATCACGAAATTTGCGCTGATTTTTAATATGTTATAATACATATACACAAACATTATGCACATGCACAAATATCACGCACATGAGTACCAATCACTTATATTTATACAAAATAATGCGAGCTTTTATTAGAGCCTTTTACTACGAACAGATTATCGCCGCTGTGTAGGAGACCCTTTTTTGATAACATTTTTAACAGTACAGTCGAGTTTAGAAGTGAATAGCTTAGTATATAGTTTTAGGAATACCCAAAGTAGCAATTTCGATTTCTAAGAGTAGGTTACGATTGGGCCGATTCGTTTAATTCAAATGTGATAACAAACATTTATAGGATTATTATTTTAAATTTATAAATTTTACATGTACTTGGTGGTATCTATCAATATGTGAATGATTATATAGCTATTTAAAAACTACTTGAAGCAATGTCGTACATTTCCCAGCTTGCTTTATTGAATTTTACGTTAAAATCGGATCCCTTGTTAGAAAAATGAGCGTTTTTATTAAAGAAACTCGACAATACTTCAACAATAAGGTCGCATCTTGGCACTGTAGTTTAAAGAAACGTTAACTTCTCCGGTATTATAATAAATAAACTAACCTAAAATATAAATTGTCCCAACTATGCTTACGAATCACTACTAAGTCAAGCTTTGTTCGTACTAAGTTGTGTTTAGTTCAATAAATCATTTAATAATTTTATCCGGATGTCTTAACGTCAATTTAAATTGTATCTTAAATCAAATTTGTATTATTTAGTTAATTTGAAAAATATAGATTCTGTTTTTACACACGATAGACGAGCGTTTGAACACTATCCCACCTGATAGTAAGTGGTGGTGTATTTAATGTGATTCCTTGAAGTTTAAGGAGTTTGTGGAGCTCAAGTATGTGGTTTTAGCAATACACACGAGCACACGTGACAACAGTCTGGTCTTTAAAGAGGAATCACTTGGACATAAGTTTTCCACTAAGTGATTGTCCCTTTACCACCACCTAGATGTCACGTATGGGACAACTAAGGCATGTTATGTTACCTCCTTAGTCCCGCAAAAACTCTTACTTATATGATTGTTTTTATCACTTTTAATCCTGAGCCAGCATTATAAGACGAAGACCACACATTCGGATTTTCCAAATCGTTATACATCATAGTTGCGAGGTGTCAAAATAGGACAATAATTCAGAAAATAACTCTCTATCTTCCCTTTTATTGAAATAAAACTAATTTTTCAGTATAAATCGCGTGGTTTTGTTTCGTGAAGAAGAGATCTGCCAGGGCTACTGCTTTTTTTTCGACCGATACCTAATTTCCGACGTTTGAAATTTGTTTGAAACTGCACAAGAAAATTATCGGCCGATAATTCCTAAATGACGAAATAAAGTAGCGCCTCTGTAAAGGTCTTGAAACGTCGACCATTGAAACAATGTTAGAAGTAATAAACACCACGCCATTAAAACCGAAAAATAAGTTTAATTTCAATCTAACATCGCGAAAACAGATGAGACGCGACACGAGAGACAACAATACGAGTCTGTCCTGTTTTGTCTCTTCGCAATTATGTGTACAGCGATTACTCTACCCGTACCTACATCAAAATGGACTAAACTTAGTACGAACAAGGCTAAAACTTGTTCGTATAATATACTTCTGCGTTACACTGTACAATGATTGTGCTTTATCGTTACATACAAGTGCTTACACCAAACCAATCTAATATTAATTTGGTAAATAAATAAATACGCCCCGATACAAACGTCTATTAGGCCACTTATAAGGCCCGACGTTTTAATTACTGTTTTGTTTTATTACTAGCAGAATGTCTTTGGATAAGTTTTATTATGCTTATTGAGCAATTTATAATGTCAAAGTTGTCTTATTCAATTTATACCTAATCGGAATAATATTTTTGTGCTTTTGTAACGTCAAAATAAAAGATTAACGAATTATCTTCAATTGCATACGCACATTGCATAAGTATCACGCATGTGCACGAGTATCGAGCATATGCACAAGTATCACACATATGCACAAGTATCACACATATGCACAAGTATCACACATATGCACAAGTATAACACATATGCACGAACATCTTTCTTTTTTTTCCAAATACGTAAGTAGAACTAAGACATTCTGCCAACAATAAAATGAAACAGCATAAACACTATACCTGTCTTTTAACACATCTAACTAATGGAAATATGAGTGCATACATTAATGTATTGCCAATATATTATCACAAAATGTTCATTATAACAACAGCACAGTCTCTAAACTCGTCACTGTAGCATTAGAGACTCGAGATTGCGATTTAAAATTGTGTCTTTTACAGAGTTAAACACCACTTCAATGTTCTTTGTGTCTATGGCTGTGGTGAAGTGGTGGTAAAGCGTCGTCTTAGGCTCCCTTCGAACATTTTCGAAGGTGTTTAAGAGAAAAATTTGGACGTCTCGTAAATTGTGAGGGTCGCCTGTGAATTGGGGATAGTACCAGCGTATGTCAGTCTCTGAACTGGCGACTTTCTTCGCAAGGAGGTCTGATTTGTTGAGGAACAAAATTATGGAGATGCCTTTGAAGTTCACGTTGTTGACGATCGTGTCGAAAATGTTCAAAGCCTCTTCTAGCCGGTTCGTTTTTCTGGAATTTGAAAAAGTAAAATATGATTGTGAGTTATAAAATGTCTTTTTTTTAAGAGCGTTATTGACATCGCTCTTACGATAAAGGAAAACATCGTGAGGAAACCCGCAGCTTAAAGTCACGCAAAGAGTAAAACTCAAAGTATGCTTATGCTACTTTTGATCCCGATATTCCCACGGGATCGGGACTTACGCGGGTGAAACCGCGGGACGCAGCTAGTATATCTATAAAGGGCTTCATCCTGTCTGACTGACAGACAGATGGATCAAAGCACAGCCTAAACCACTGATAGTAAAGTGCTCAAATTTGAAGTAAGTTTTTAAATATGTAGGCGTCCAAAAAGGCCGAAATCGCACGGCATCTAAGCGGGTGAAACTGCGGGACACAGCTAGTCTACACTAATATTATAAAGAGGAAAAATTTGTATTTTTGTGTGTGTGTTTGTATGTTTGCAATTAATAAACTTTCACCATTAGAAAGCTACATTCACCCTGAGTAACACTACTTTTAGTCCCGATAATCTCATGGGATCGGGACTTACGCGGGTAAAACCGCGGGACGCAGCTAGTTGATAGATATAGTTAGAACAACGAAGGAAGTAACTAATTACATTTAACGACAACGTTCTTAGAAATAGATGCCGAGGAATTTGTTATGAATAGTTTTTGCATAATATATTTTTATCCGGGTTTTTACTGTGTCTTTACATCGAAACAATTTGAGAGACTGATTCCGACACAAAATTAATAATTGAATTTAAAATAAAGTAACTTCTTGTCCATCCAAAGGTTGCGTGGAAGAGATCGCTTTAAGCGATAATGCCGCCCATTGAGCCACCTACATTTAAGTTGTTTATGTTTTTTTTCTTTTTATTGTAATTTTATATTTTGGTGTTCCAATAAAGAATTAATCTATCTATAATGTTTTACTCGTTGCACACCAAGAAACTTGCCGTGTATCTCATAGGTATTTGGAACTGATATCGTGTTTAACTTTATATCTTAGTAAAACTACTTGTACTACTTATGTATTCTGTGGTAAAACCACAGGTATAAGGTAAAACAAAATATAACTGAAATAAGTATTCCATGTTTTAATTTTAATAATTCCCACAAGCGTAAGAACTACCTACCTAACATTTATAACAATGTTTCTAACAATAATAAAATACATATATTTAACCAAAAAGTCTTCTAAACAGGGTGAACCATTTAAACGGGCCTGCAGGGGGATGTCCTAAACTATAAGAGATAGCGAAATAACGGAAACGAGTTGCGTCAACGATTTTGACAAAAACTAAAATGGCATAGTATTTATAGACATTTATCTCGATTTACCAAACTATGTTTGTTTCCGGGATTTGATCTTTACCAGGAACGCTATCGATCAGTACAATAATAGACTAGTGTTTTATTTGTTGCACAATTACAAGTTTCAATACCTGGGTAGGGTTATGAATTTTTCTACAATCTAAATATGCTATTTTAGTATTTATCTAAATTGGGGACGCAACTCCTTTAAGCATATTTCGCTATCTGTTTTAGTTTACTATATCCCCTGAAGGCTGGTTTAAATGGTTCATCCTGTGTAGTAATCTACCTACCCATTTAACGACACAAGTATGCAAATATAATAAATGAGAACAACAACAGTATTTACAAGTAATTCGGTCAAAAACTACGACTGATAACGTCTTGCCCTAGTCTGATTTTTTTTTTGCAAAAAGACAAGTTTATATTCCTGGCTAGGGTTATGAATTTTTCAATAATCTCAATAGGCTATTCTAGTTATTGTCTGAATAGGGGACGCAACTCCTTTCAGCATTTAACGCTATCACTTTTAGTTTAGGATATCCCTTGAAGGCCGCGGCCGGTTTAAATAGTTCACCCTGTGTAATAAATAATCTACCTACCCATTTAACGACACAAGTATGCAAATATAATAAACGAGAACAAAAACAGTATTTAAATGTAATTCGGTCAAAAACTTCGACTGATAACGTCTGCCGTCCTCGTTGAAAGAAGTAAATTGTTCGAGTAAACATTCAGAAGGTGTTTAGGTATTTCTTTGACTCATCGCCATTAAACATTTAAAATACCTAAAGCCTTTGTTTCTTTCTACTTATTGAAGATCCCACTAAAGACCTTTTCAGATCTGCACCCGTGTTATCGGTATGTATAGTTGGTAACTCAGTTTGATAGAAATGCAGTACATTGCTGCTTTGACGTCACATGGTAATCGTCGAATATTGCAGGGTGCACAATTTTTGAAAATTCTTTATTTTAATAAACTTGAAAATTACCAAAATAATCGCTACGCAGCGCGAAGTTGTTCTCTACCAGCGTATTTCCCGTTTTCGTGGAAGTACCGGGAAAAGTTCAACAAGTTAATTGTAGATTATAAACAACCTATGTGGTCCTACCTAGGAGAACATTACGGTCTCAATCTCACTCATTCACTTATTACAAATACACATACCTTCCCATCCCTCCCCTTAATTAAGCACCCATACCTTGCTCCTTTCCAGGATTTGTATACTTTCATCACCAATTAAAATATTAATTTGTTCCTTTCTTGTTAAATGTATCACTCTTGTTCTGGATAACCATCCTTTCCCACAGGACAGGCTCAGCCTAGTGTGGTGGATTCGATTAATCGTTAACTTTGACTGTATGCTTTTGGTAAATAAATTTATTTATTTTATTTTCGAAAAAGTTTTTAGCTAAGTCCCATTTTACATAATTGACGCCCAATCAAACATCTATATTTATTACATCCTACTGTATCTGTACATATTTTCACCCTTTCTTAGTGGATGCCTAAAGAACACACTCTCCAAATTTTGTCTTTATAGGACCGGTTAGGTTGTGCTATAGGTTGATGATACATATTTCAGTCAATCAGTCAGTCAGTCAGGACATTGAATTCTATATGTATAGAAGAAGACTAGCAGATTCCCGCGGTTTCACATAGGCTAAAGATTATGCTAACAGATATAAGCATTTTATAGTGTTAGAGAATACCTTGATGACAAATCTCTGAATAAGTACAAACCGAAATGACATTTTAATTTAACTTTATTTTATTGGCATGCTATTTGACATTCTATTTTATTATCTTTATTATGTAAAATCATTGACATAAATTATTTTGATCGAAGTGTAAAATAATGTTGAACGCCGAAAAGGCTGAATATAGCTGTACCTATTATTATTATTCTTAAGACCTATGTAACCTATATTCTCAACGAATAAATGATTATGATTCACCCGCGTAAGTCCCGATCCCGTGGGAATATCGGGATCAAAAGTACCCCATGTTACTCAGGGTGAATGTAGCTTTCTAATGGTGAAAGAATTTTTGAAATCGGTCCAGTAGTTTCGGAGATTACCCCCAATATACATACATACATACATGTTACCAACGTTACCTCTTTATAATAAAAATAAATAAATATATAATATACGGGCTCCCTAACCGGCGCGTCACGTAATCGAATAAATAACCTCAGTTTGCGGTTTGCCAATAAACTTCGCTTTATAAGGTGTTTGGGTTACCATTGATTTGTTTACATTATTGCTTTGAAAATGATTTTATTAATAGTACTTGTTAATTTAACGATTCGTCTTGCTGAAATCGCAAAATAGTATTTGCGATTTTGCGTTTTCGCAAAAATATCACTAATATTATAAGTAGCATAGCAGTTATGTCTGTAAAAACAATAAAATAAAACAGACAATACCGTAAACGTTTTGTAATTAGCGAAATTTTACAATCTTTTTAATGTCCATGCTGTAATAAATCCGACCACGGGTATTCAATAAAATAAGATAATTTATTTTTAGAGCTACAGACTTCGAAACGGGAAAGATTTACTTTCGTGGTAAAAACAACAAGGATGTTATTGCTATTAAAGTTGTGGGTAGATCCTGTAGGCAATCTCTTGTAAAAATAACTATATCTATAAGATATCTTCAGGCGGAACCAGACATCGCGAGGCGTGTGTCGCGAATGTTTCGTCACGAATGCCTCAACCTGAGGGATGCGTGATTACATTTATCCATTCGTCCCACACGACACGTGCTCAAGCTGAGCACGCAAACAATCACGCGCAGGGTTTGTCAGTAGAACAATAGAAAAACACCCGTCCGTCTACACGGAGCGCAAGGCTCGCTCGCACTATGGCGGCGTTCGCAACGATCGTTTGATGCGAATACTCACTGTGAGCACATACGTCCACACAGCTCGAGGCATGCGAGGCGAACCATTCACAACGCACGCCTCGTGATGTCTGGTTCCGCCTCAATACCGTAGTTAGGTAAGCGTTTGAGCTGACTGATCCCAAAATTCTACTTTTAGAAACACTAATAAAACCGGGCAAGTGTGAGTGGGACTCGGGCACGAAGTGTTTTGTACCATTATCACAATCGGGTACGGAACCCTAAAATAAACACTAGACCACGCCAGTTTATCACTAATTTGCGTTCAACTTTAAAAAATCACGTTTGTTGTATGAGAGCCCACTTAAATATTTGTATTATTAATGTTTTTAGTATTTGTTGTTATAGTTGCATTTGTGAAAATAACATTTGACTAGCCAGTAGCCAGCTACCACGGCTCATGAGATACACCCTGTTGACAGACAGACAGACGGACAGTACTGTAGAGAAATTTATGTTTGTAGCTAACGAAGTATCATAGAAACGGATCCAGTAATTTTATCGTGATTAAGTAAAACAGACAGACCATCAAAGATAACTGTGAGTTAGAAATAAGTAAATTACAAATTAAGACAACATTACAATATAAAAGTTACTAAATGTCTAGAAAATTAATTACACCACGAAGATATCAGATAAGATTATAAAACGCAATAAAGATGTCAGTCTAATTATTTCTAAAACATGCCTACATCACGGTTAAAATCATAACCCTCTTTTTGCCGTAGTCGAGCAATTAGGTAACTATGTATTTAGTCATCTCTGTGACGCGTTGGGTGAATGCCCGGCTGCAACGCAGAAGGTTGCGGGTTCGATTCCCGCCCTGGACAAGTATTTTTTTGTTGCTTGTTTGAGGCTCTGGGTGTTTCTCTATATTAATTTATGTATGTATTTACAAAAAAAACGTTTCTGTTGTCTAGTACCCATAGTACAAGCGTACTTGCTTAGTTTGAGGCTAGACGACAACGTCCTGTATATTTATTTTATTTATTAAGTTTCCGAGTCATTTAGCATTAAACACGGGCAATGCGAAACAAAGTTTTAAAATCAAATTACGAATACCTATACAGTAACCAAAACATACAAGTACCTACATGTGTTATAGAATAAAACAGACGGACAGACGGACAGACAGCGAAGTCTCAGTAATAGGGTCCCGTTTTTACCCTTTTGGTACGGAACCCTAAAAACCTTCAGGATTGACCAATCCTAAAGAAGGGATCTGTAAAGGTCTCGAAACGTTAAGCATTGAAACAATGCTAAAAGTAATAAACACTACTCGATTAAAACCGAAAAATGTCTTTAATTTCAATAAAAAAACCTATTTATATTAAAAAAAATTATAACTAACTTTGCTCCTCGCTTAAGATTGTCCTAAATCTATGGGACTTTTGGGATAAAAAAAACCTGTTTTAGCAATAACATCAGTAATTTCTGAATAAAGAATTAACAATCGTTCACACATACACTCGCGCACAATTATTAAAAATTTTGGCATCGACCAACATCCGCGAATTTTAAAAGAATCTCTGCCAAAATTCTTGTGTATTGTAACCAAACTATCATAGATATCCCTGTGAGTTTAAAGCAAAGGAAAATGCGAAAAGAACTTAGCATTTATTTTTATTTTAAGTGATTTTAAGCCTGCACTGGGCGTTAATACAAATATTTCAAACAAAAAATACCTACAATAACACAACACAACGCAAGCCCGACACTGAGCGGCTGAGCGGGATTCGAACAACGCATCTTTTCTCAATCCGAGAGAAGCAATTTGAAATCCAGCCATCGTTGGTGACTGACAACCTGAATTTTTGTTATCTGTAATATCCATCTTTTTGTAGTACCTACGTATCTAAAAATTACAAATTCATAAATTAGTTTATGCCGGATTGAGAAAAGACACATGGTTCAAATCCCGCGCAGTGGCGGCCTTGCGTTGTATTTTTGTAGATGTATTTTTCGTTTAAAATATTTCTATCAATCCTGAAGGGGCCTGTAAAGGTCTTGAAACGTTGAGCGTTGAAACAATGCTGAAAGTAATAAACACTTCGTCTTTAAATTCGTTTCTCACGTCTTTAATTTAAAAGACACATGGTTCGAATTCCGCTCAATGCCGGCCAAGCGTTGTATTTTTGTAGATGTACAGAACCTAGCATTTCCAAGATACCTTGAGAAGAAATTAATATTCATTAACTAATAAATTAAACAAGTTCTCACAACAAAATCGCCTCGTCCTAACCACCATAAAACATGGAGTATTCCGCTAATTGCAAGAGCCTTCGAACTCATTGGCTATGGAAACGGACAATTAATGCACTTAGGAGATGTATTCTACAGTGGTCAGGGAAGGCATGTGGCCACGGCCAGGCGGCCACCTATGGCAATAAACAACATAAGAGAAATTTTATACTGGTCTCTACCTTTTTAGAAACTCTTGCAGGTTTGATAAATAGTTAATACCTTGATAAAGATTTACCCTTATAATTATGTCATATAAATCATGACTAACGTTATGTAACGTTTGTCTTTTACTGTGGCATAAAGTTTCAAAGTTAACGGACAGAGACTAACGTTACATAAACTTAATCATCGTTTATAAGAAAGGGGGTTATTCAGACAAATGACATGGCAAACAAAAGATTTTTAGTATGAAAAAGTGTGCTAGAACTTATTTCTGTGTAGTTATCCTGCAAGGTTAGGTTTTTGAGGATTGTCAACGGCACTGACAAAATATTAACAAAATGTTTTTATTATACATATTTATTTACATTGAAACCTAGGCCGATCTCTTTCAGGCAACATTAGGTCGAATAAGATTACATTAAACATGCCGATATTGGCAGTATTCTGTGGTATTACAAGGCAGATGGTGTTGTGAAAGTTAAAAATATATGGTGGAGTAAGGAGTAGCAATTCTTGACATTAATATGTACAAATACAATTTACAAATGTGTACTAAATGTAACAGAATGCTTCTACTCAACTATCGTGACTGAAAATGGAGGTGGAAATGCCACTCTCATGACAAAAAAGTAAGACCCAAATTGGTTTTCAGAAGTGCTGCATGACATCCCGACGTTTGATGGACAACAATTTTAAACAACTCCAAGCCATCAAAGCAAATTGAATGTCCTACTTTGTAACTGTATGTATGCATCAGTAAAGATTTCTACTAGGTATAATCTAACAGCGCCGAGGCGCACAACTACTAGGTAAACTGTGGTACAGCTATAAGCATTTATAGAAATAAGTAATAGTATTCAAACTTGTCTGTTTTTGGAAAACGGGCTTTCACAAGTCATGTGTCAAATTTCCTACGTTATCCTACAACTTATGTCACCTTTCCTACGTTTTAATACAACTTATGTCACATTTCCTACGTTTTCCTACAACTCATGTCACCTTTCCTACATTTTCCTATAACTTATGTCACCTTTCCTACAAATTATGTGACTGGTCCCGGGAAACAAATTAGTATGAAATATGGGCAATTGTAAGAACGCCGCGAGGCTCTAACTACTAAGTAAACTGTGGTATAACTATGTAATAATATGGATATTTGACAATAACATTTACCGCGAGATTCTTGAACCGATAGTAAAAGTCAAAATAACAAGTAAAGTGACCTCTTCAAACAACATTTCCGAACACTTCCTTTGTGACGTCGCGTCACTTTTACCTTGTACTTTGACTTCTACTATCGGTGAAGAACCTCGGCCTTAGTCATTTAGTTCCGGTACGAAAATTGAAAAATCCCACCCATCATAAAAGCGCATCATCCGTTCGTGAGGTGAGATGCCACAGACAGATAAACAGACTCACAGACACATAGACAGACACCTCAAACTCATAACACCGCTCTCTTTTCGTCGGTGGTTAAAACAACAAATGTTCATGGTACACAGTTCTCAGCATTAGTCACTTTGGACTAAGAATTTGGACTAATATACACCTCCCTATCTGTATTTTTCGTTCCTGCGTAAATTTCACACTGACACTTCGCATAGTTCATCTATGTGACAGTGGAGAAAATATATGCAACTGTATCTATAGTACTTACTGCTAATTCTGTTAGTTTGAAAATTCTTAGGGTTAGACCAAACGAGCGTAAACTTTTGAGTTGTAAGTCGCGTAATTCGGTATGACAATACAGGGTTTTTGTATGAAACGTAACAGAAAATACGTGCCCATAAAAACGCGACTAAAAACTCACAAAAGTTACGCTGGTACCTTACCCTGATTAAAATGTAGGTACAAAATCTCTCACCTGTCTTCAGACAAAACCTGGTCGAACTCCGAAGAGGAAACGAGGAACAATATCGACGTGACAGAGTCGAAGCACTGGGTCCACTTCTGCCGCTGCGTCCTCTGCCCCCCCACATCGACAAACACGAAGGGAACATTGTTGATGTTGATCATGCACTCGGATATGCCCTTCGTGGCCTTCCGACAGTGGAGGATGTCCTGGTGAGAGGGCACATAGTCGGGCCGAGCGATGCGCTCCAACTCGTCGAAAAAGTAACTCACTGAGTCGCTCTGGAATTTTAGAAAAAGTTTAGTTATTACAGAGTTTAAAATAACATCTAAGTATGGTGGGTGTTTGAAAGTAATATTGATGTTGTAACTTAATTATTACAACAATATTCGCAAAAAAAGAATAACATACTTCTAGTCTACCATAGAATCATGTAGATTATTCGGATTTCGTTTACGGTTTTTTTTTCTAATTAGAATAGAAATAAAATTTAGAAAAAGTAGTTATTGAAAAAACTCAAAACGTAGGGGCATAGTCATGGCTGATATAGGACTTATGGCATAAACATGTATTTTCTAATATCTATAATATCCAGGGAGAAAACAGTCGACTACGTTTGTGAAGTTTGTACAGAGAAAAGAGTAGGTAGACTGTCCTTTTAAACAAAGCAAGATGCTAAGCGATACATCTTAGCGAATTCAGTCTTGAGTAAATAAAGGGAAGCGGGCGAATTCGTACCAATAACGGTTTACTTAGTTAACAGGTCGTTTTGCAGTCACGCCTACAATCTCAGTTAAATATAAACGGTTACAATGAACAAATGACACGATTACTGTGAAGAAAATTCAAACAATGCAACAAAAGTTCTTGCAAGCGAATTATAGCTTTGAATTATTTATGTGGCCGCAACGAATATGTTTCCAACTACATTATAACAATGAATTGATTTTGTATTTGGAAACTTTTCGACTGATGGGTCATTTATGATCAGTTTTACCTGCAGTTCTGCTTGACCGAACAAACATTTGTGTCATGTATGGATGTTTCGGCCTCAATGAGATATTATGTTACTAGTACTGGAGAGATGTTTCAAAGATTGGCCATGTTCCTTGATAAAAAATCCGGTGCAACACTGACAGTATTGTTGCGTCTATCGTACAAATAAAAAGAGTATCGCTGCGGGCGTTAAGATGTAGTCGATGCATGAC
Source organism: Idaea biselata (assembly GCA_958496205.1). Lineage (NCBI taxonomy): Eukaryota > Metazoa > Arthropoda > Insecta > Lepidoptera > Geometridae > Idaea > Idaea biselata. The sequence continues at coordinate 2,744,474 of OY292398.1, read as the reverse complement.
GGTTAAACTTGAACGGTTATGCGGCTTAAGCAACGCTTGGCGCGGTCATTACTTGGAAGGGTGACCGATACTTTGTGTGGTTAAAAAACATGTTCTCGAGCCACTCCGTTGCATTGGAAGGCACGTTAAGCAAGTAGTCCCGGTGGTTATCTCTGATAGCAGTCGTTAGGTTAAGTTGGAGCAGGTCTTAGGGCGACCTGAAAACTCTAACACCGAGTGAGCCACACCACTATACGAAAAGAAAAAGATCTACTGTTAAAGTTTGAGATCAATGATCGGCCTAAAGAACTTGTAATTTCAATGTGAAGGTATTTTTGCAATGAGAAAGCAAGGAATACGGATGGAAAAGCGTATGAGTATATTTAAGTTATGCAATAGATAAATAAACTGGAACGTGCTTTAAGTTTGAGTTTCGAAATATTAGCATCACAGTGACGTCAATATGACTAATTCATTGTGAGGCAACTCGGAGTATCATTTTCTAAAGTTATAAACCAACCATTCTTAAAGTGTGCTCCGCGGAACCCTGGGGACCCGCGAAGCCTGTGTAAAAGCTCCGCGAAAGCACGAGAAAAAAAAGTAAAGTTTTAACTTGATTATAGTACCCACAGAATGTATAGCGATACTTAAACCTAAAGATAGATAGATAGATGCAACCAGTAAGGGGATACTAAATCTGTTTTAAATAAACACACTGTATATTATGTTATGAAGCTGTCCCATTGAACTTAACATGATTTTAAATAAAATAAAAAATGGAAGTAATCTAAACCTAGATTATTATGGGACTCCGTCAAAAATTTTGCTTTCTAAAAGGGGTCCGTCACCGAAAAAGTTTGAAAGCCGCTGTTCTAAACTATGTAACCGACGAGCGTCTCGGTCCCTTAAAATCTGAGCACACCCCTGAGGCTGTAAAACGATTGGGATACCATATTTCTTTCTATATTCAAGGACAGTGCTCTCACGCACGGTTCCCCAAATGCTAACGATTAGAACGTATTAATGCAGTCGATTACCTAATCGATATCAACAGGTAACAATCTCAAATACCAAAGAATTCTTAGCAATAAAACCGACAATAAACGAAGGAATGTGGCAGAAATCAATAACCAATGACACAGATTTGAGTTTTATACATTACGGTGGCGTGCTTTTCAGTAATAATAATAAATCCGCAGAAACCTGATAGGGAAATCTAAGTTTTTCGGTTCTCAGAACAGATTGATCGATAGCTGTTTATTGTAGGAATGGAGCAAGTTAATGGTTTACAGGAAACACAGAAGTAAAAAGGCGAATAAAGCACATCCAAATTTATCTACTTATACTTTTACTCTAATTTTTGAAAGATTTGTATTTTTGTCGGTGTGTGTTTTTGTAATGAATAAACTCAAAAACTTCTGGACCGATTTCAAAAATTCTTTCACCAATAGAAAGCCAAAATATCGAGGAGTAACTAAGGCTAATTTTAATCCCGATATTCCCACGGGATCGGGACTTACGCGAGTTCACCGCGCGATTCTGCTAGTTTATATAGAAATCCACAAGTTTGTTCCCTCTTCAAGGTCGAAGGGCTAGACCGATTTGAAACTTTGCATTAGGAAAGTTAAAGTTATGGAGAGTGACATAGGATTTTCTTTTTCATTAGGAGATGATCCGCGGGATATGGATGTCATCATTATCCGAGCGATATACCCGGTTGCATACCTATCGAGAGCCCGGGGACCGCTAGAACCCGGGGCCCTCGGGATCTGGACGTACGCGGTAGCAACCGCGACGCGCTGCTACCAAGTAATAAAAATACTATCAAATCAAATCGCATAGTATCTCTTAGTCGGCATTCTGACGCGGCGAAGTTAATAAATGGAGTGCAAACCCTTGTATCATTAAATACTAAATAAGAGCACTTTACAGACTATGTTGCCAGTTGCCGGCTCAAAGGCTATTGTTATGTTATTCCGAAGGTAATTAGACCCTTCGAAATTGCCTTAAAGGTTATTTCACACCTTTTTTACCTTCGTGTAAACAAGACAACGTTGTTTGGAAAGGTCTTCGATGTAATCTATTCGACGTTATTCTGATAGAGCACGACAATATTGCATATTATTATTTTATTTGTGATTAATTCAATCATTAGGTTACTTAGTTTAGAAATCACACGTGTATGTGGCAACATCCTGCAAATATAAATTACGCTATTCTGAACTTGTAGCGCCCTGCGGTTTCGCCCGCGTAAGTCCAGATCCCATGGGAATACCTCACCCTTAATCATTCGTATGTTTCTCTCCATCCTAAGGTTGCCTGGAAGAGACCACTTTCAGCGGTAAGGCCGCCTATTGTGCCACTTTAGATTTAAGTTTCTATTGTTTTATTAATTGTATAATTATTATTGTTATTTTTGGTGAGCATAATAAAGCGTTCTATCTATCTAATATCGGGATCAAAATTCTATGCCACTCTCCATCATTTAAACAATCCCCATGCAAAGTTTCATTCAAATCGGTCTAGCCCTTTGACCGTGAAGAGGGACAAACAAACAAATATACAAACAAACTGGGATTTATTATATTATACACACTTTTTAACTAACACGATTTCCATCCATCATTATTATTAGACACGGGTCTAGATCGCGTTATAGATAATCATTGTTTTTATTTACCTCGACGTTTCGGCAAACGGGTTATACCGGCCGTGGTCCCGAGAAAACTCGGCCGGTATAACCCGTTAGCGGGGATTGTAGTAGTATGTGCAAACAGTGCCTACCTTCCCCTGGAATATGGTGAAGAGAAGGACACGGAGGAGTTTTAGTGGGTAAACCTGTGGCCGCCCACCATCCTAGGCCAGCAGGGAGCCCCACACATCCCCGCCGCTCCCCCCAGAGCGGTGGGATAGTGCATAAGGACGCATTTCTACTCGTTAAAAAAAGGTACCCTTACATAATCTTATTTCTTGCCTCGTTTATTCTATCGACATACAATAATTAATCTTTATTTCAAAATAGAATCTAAATAGCTTTCATCAATTAGTAATGGTTAATTCAGTCCTAGTTCCGCGAATACATGTTGATTGGAACTGACATCGATGGATATCACATTTCGATAAGTTAAATTGACAAACAACCAGTATATTGGAAATCCTGATTTGAAGCTAAAAATACTCGCAGTAAACGAGTATTTTAACTGACAATCATCATCGCTCCTTTACAAACATACAAGATAGGCGCGAAAAATAAAAACCCTTTCCTTGCAGTCGGGTAAAAAATGATACTTTCTGTATTAGCTATGCAAAGTGTACCTTACTGTTTGGTGTACCAATAAATCAATAAATAAATCAAAATTCACAAAATCAATAACCAACCATGAGCAAACAGATAAAACTCGAGTTCCTATTTTCGATTGCGGTCGGCCACCGGACGTAAGATTTGGGTAACGTTAATTCCTAATTACCCAACTAATCTTGGATTACAAGGACTCATCAGCATCACTAATCCAATGTTATCCCTACGAGTTGTTTTGCAACGTTCACCACACCAGTGGGTGGTTTATGGCCGGCAGAAAGGAATGTGGACCTAAGACCGGTACCATGCCGATGATTGATAGGAAAAAAGCTGCATAGACGCTCGCTAATTCACGCAGGTTCTAATCTTAAGAACTATAAGCCTTATTAATAAACGTGAAGTAAGGTCGGAGTAGTGAGCACATGCTTTGTCTTTTTCCATGACAAGAACTTTTAAAGTTGACAGACAGGAACAAAAAGTGGTAAAATCACTCTTAAAATATCTCCTAAAAAGTGGTTAATAAATAAAGGTTTGAAGAATCAATCATCATGTATAGAAATCTTGTAAGCTTAAAAACCGCCAAGTGGGAGTATGACTCGCGCACGAAGGATTCCATACCATTATCTATTCAAAAATTCCTTGACAACTTTTGCATTTATTTTAACGTATAATTTACGTTGTAATATCCGAATAAGTACTTTGATTTTGATTTTTATTTTTATGATTGGCGTCACTAGATGGCCCCAGTGGTAAAAACAAATCGCGATATAGTTGTGTTTATAAAAAAATCACGTTGATTGTATGGGAACCCCTTCAATATTTGTTTTATTTTGTAGGTATTTGTTGTAATAGCGAATACCGAAATACATCATCTGTGAAAGTTTCAACTGTCTAGCTTTTACGGTCATGAGATAGAGCCTGGTGACAGAGACGGGACAGTGAAGTCTCAGTAATAGGGTCCCGTTTTTACCCTTTGGGTACGGAACCCTGTAAAGTAAGGTTCTAATCTATTGGTTAGTTTGTAACAGGGCAATCACAGGGCAAGGTAGGTCAACGACAAAAACGACCTAGACTAATAAATTCGTGGAGGCAACGACTGTTGACTGTTGCCGCAGTGTAATTATGGTTCTGATTTTACCGGCTTATAGGACAAGCCATTTATAACAGCGCAAGGTAAACGCCTCCTAAACTGTTGTTACTTTCCCGAGACTTGGAATTTATAATATTACCTACTTCGATAATAAATTTAATTCACATAATACTCTTTATGACTATTTTATTTTAATGTAGTCATAGTATTCTGAATAAATATGAATGAATCATCAGATTCAAGGTTAGAATTTCCAAAACAACATCATCATAATATCCAACGTAACAAATAATAATAACACGCGAATACTGATTTTATGAGAGTTAAGAATTGTGTTTAATTCGGTCAGTGAGGCGAACATGCATTTAGTTTCGTCATGCTGTTTTCCTCAAAAGCCGGAACCGGTGATTCTGCACAATGTCGATCACAAACCTTATGGAAAAAGACATGGAATGGCACTTTAATGGCACTTTATATTTAGAAATACGTATACGCTATAGTAGTAATAGTACTAAGGCACTATCGCACGTCCTATCATTTAAATATTAAAAAGCTGAAAGTTTGTGTATACGTATATTTGTTGGTTACGTATCATAATAACTACAATTCATCTGCACTATATTTAACTTAACTACGGTCGATTGGACTACAGTTTAACTCAACTACGGTCGATTCATATATGTTTGTTTAAACTATTGGATGACTAACCTACTGGACGACTCAACTACGGTTTATTGGACTACATTCAATTTACCTACGGTTGACCGAACTACCGAACAATTTAACTACTATCGTTATATTATCGCGCGTTTTACTCTTACTTAACTACGGAAAAAAGCATTCGGTGGACCCCGACTAGGGTAGGTTAGGTTATTATTAGAACATGATTACGCGCAGCGCTTTGGCGAGCGAGCGTAGCGAGCGTGCCGCGGCAGCGGTCGCCAAAGCGCCTAATACTATAAATAAAAAAGCGTTATGTATAAAACCAAACTTTATATGAAATAAACATTTTAAGTACTATATTATAACCTTTTTTATTTATAGTATTAGCGCTGCGCGTAATCATGTTCTAATAATAACCTAACCTACCCTAGTCGGGGTGCTCTGTTTTGCTTTTTGTGGGCCTAATATTTTAATAAAAAGCGTGATATATAGAAATCGAACTTTATTTGAAAAACACTTAATTATACAAAAATAATGGGGGAAGGGGAAAGGAATTCAGGGAATTTATTTTTATACTAGCAGCTCCCCGCGGTTTCACCCTTTCACTCCCCCTCTTTGCGTTTTCAATAATTTCTCAATATTTTCGGCCATAATTACTATATTTATATCAATTTCTACTGTCACATAAAACGTAAGTAAATGTAATGTGAAACAGGATTGACACATGACAATAATATAACATGTACATCATGTCTTGCGCTAACCTCATTTTATTAAACAAAATCGGCGCGCAGTAGTCGAGTCGTCCGTAGTTGAAAAATCCAATAGTTCAAACAACCGTAGTTTAATCAAACTTAGGGGAGTTAAACTGTAGTTCAGGCGACCAATATTCGAAATGACCGTAGTCGAGTCGACCGTAGTTCAGTTAAAAATAGTGCAGATGAAAATAGTCATTATGACTATTTTCATTTATTTCATTACCATATTTGTTACTTCTTCACGCAAAACTACTAAACCGATTCCAATGAAACTATGTATACATAATAGCTGGAGAACTGTATTAACACAAAAGCTACTTTAATCTCGATATTCCCTCAGGATCGGGACTTACGCTGGTAAAGCTGTGGAGCTAGTAGCTAGAAAGAAAGAAAATGTATTTATTCAGACAAGCACACAACTACATAACAAGAAAAAAAAAACATTATCCACACAATAAAAAAAATAACATCGCTAGAATAGCTAGTATCATCATACTTAAATACTAAAGGATAAATAACTCGAAACCTAAGCATTCTGGATCAATTAGGTATCACATTTCTGTGGTTAAAGTTAAACCTAACCTTCGTATCAACAAAGGCCTTCAAATATGGTTGAGGAAAGAAGCAAAAATATGAGGCAGCCTTGAGTAAATGTCAAAGACATATCTCAGTCGTGTATTCGTCACGCTCCGATGCATGTTCCACATTTGAACATCTATTCAGTCAGACATAAGTCCTGATATTTACGTTCACTTTTCACTCAGGTGAGTGGATAGTGATAACGTATGTTTGTGTGTCTGTATGTTTGTAATGAATAAACTCAAAAAATACTGGGCCGATTTCAAAAATTCTTTCACCATTAGAAAGCTACTTGCATCCTGAGTAACATAGACTACTTGATCCCGATATTCCCACGGGATCGGGACTTAGGCGGGTAAACCGCGGGACTCTGCCAGTCGTTTATAAGTAAGGGGGTAAGAAGATAGATGTTGTCACTTGCCACTGGACATTGTAACAAAGTATGAACTATCCCAGAAGGGCATGCAACAAAACTAGTTATATACTTAGAGATATTTGTAGTGCCACAACTTTTTTCAATTCGAAGAATCTTACAAATGACTAGCTGCGTCCCGCGGTTTCACCCGCGTAAGTCCCGATCCCGTGGGAATATCGGGATCAAAAGTAGCCTATGTTACTCAGGGTGAATGTAGCTTTCTAATGGTGAATGTTTTGAAATCGGTCCAGTAGTTTTTGAGTTTATTCATAACAAACATACAGACGCGCACACACATACACACATATGAAGAAACATATTTCTATGTAAGCCCTTATTTACCATATTTTAAGGAAATAAATATACAAATCTTTCCTCTTTATAATATTAGTATAGATATAGATTTTAGCGCTTTGATTACTGGATAGATCGATCCCCCGTAGGTACTCACTACTCAGCATGCGTCATAGCAACTCTGACTAATGAAATGAGATAACGAATGTAATTACAATTTATTTTATATGTGCTTCGCAAGACTTCTTTTAAATACTTGTCTGCGGAATAGAATCAAAATGCATCTGTTTGATTAATTTAGCGTTAATACCGCTGTACGATACTACGACCTGCTAGGTCCAAAGTTTAATTGGCATTGTTAATTGTTATGATGTATGTGTATTGATGTCTGTTTATTGATTTGTTAAACCTTTTCCGAGACTCTTATTGACCGAGATAGCAAAGCTTATCTGCTTCAAGTCTGGCAAAATTTGCTTTCCTCTGTCAGTTCTCCGCGAGTGGTCGTATTTTTTAATCGATCGACGACCTCTGTGGCGCGTCGTGCGAAAGCGCGACTGCAATGCAGAAGGTTACGGGTTCGATTCCCGCCGGGTGCAAGTACTTATGCTTAAAAAATAAATATTTGTGTCTGGTCTGGGTGTCCCTCTATGTATAATATGTATGTATTTACAAAAGAAAAATAAATAGGTAGGTATATGTATTATATGCGTTGTCTAGTCACCGTAACACAAGCTTAGAGCTTTCAATTATGCTTTTTTATTAACAAGTTAGTAACTTCAAATTAGTCTCAGAAAAATATGGTGAAGAACTGATGAGGATCTTCAGAATGATGAGCAGGATAGCTTGTCTAAATACAGTTAATTGCTCACTTTTCGACTTTTACCTATAAAATAGGTCCTTTATCTACCTACATAGAAGCCGCTCCCGGAACTACCTTTTCATCACAAACTCCTCACTTGCATATCTCTAGTGGTTACGTAATAAATTCCTATCTAGGTCCTTCCAATAAAGTGCTCACAAGGTCTACCATTCGCAGAATTACTAGTAAAGTAATAACTGTTGACGACGCGATCGATTTGTCAAAAGATATATGAAATGTAAAGACGAAAATAGTTCGGTAGAGAACAGAATGAATTAAAATAATATAATACCTACTGACATGATAGACGTTGATAAATCGATTGAAATATTTCCAATATTTACTTAATAATTTTGATCGTTAACTTTGCGACATAGTACGACAAACTTACGAGTACCTACGATAAGTGATTACATCATTTTAATTTCATGATTGGACATGGATTACCCATCGGAAGTAATAGTCGAGACATTTTTGACTTTCCAATCTATAAATACGACTTTGAAACGTAATTCAATACGGTAGGTAGGTAAATGTAATATTTACTATCTATGTATCTATCTATCTATATTCGTTGTCTGGTACCCATAGTACAAGCCTATAGTGCTTATTTTGGGGCTAGATTGCGCTGTGTGTAATGTCGTGCAATATTTATTACTTAAGTATGCCTGCTTGCAAGAAATCTACATAAAGTAGTGTTTACTGGCGGTCGTTTTACTACGTACATAGTATAGGTACCCACTTCTGATATTATAAAGCTACCAGAAGTAGTATAAATTGAGGTAAAACTGTTAAGATAACGATGGCAAAGCATTTTCAACTAATACTACATACATAAAAAAATCACATTCCTGATTCCTGCACGACTGACTGACTGAATGACTTAATGACTGAATTACATATCAACGCAGGGCCCAAACCGCTGGTCCTAGGAACATGAAATTTGGAGAGCATGTTCTTTGTCATGTGTAGGCATTCTAGACATCCACTATGAAAGGTTGTTTACCGAAATTTCCACGGGATCGCGAATAACGAGGGTGAAACCGCGGGACGCTGCTAGTTACGAATAAAGAACAATAATAAGTTATTTAGAACTTTATAATCTAATCAATTGTAAACCATAAAAGGCAGAATCTATTTTATGGACCTGATAAAATTCCATTAAAGATTTTGCTATGGTACAGAACAAAGATCAAAAACTACATGCCTACTCTTTACAGAATTAAAAGAATAACTTTAATGGGATTTTACACCAACAGACACTAACATCGCTCTTACGGTGAAGGAAAACATCGTGAGGAAACGGACATGTCCTAGGACTCACCACGGTCCGAAGGTGGACATTCGCCAATCCGGAGTAGGATCCCGTGGCGTCTTACTGCCTAACCCCTCTAAATAAATCACGTAAAATGGCCCAATTGTGAGGCTAACGGCCGACTACAGAAACGCTACTCAAAATTTGAGATCATTTAAACAACTGAGCAGCTCTTAAATTTGAAAAATCTTACACTCATTTTAAATTTAGAATTATTTAAGTAGTCCCCTTTCTGTATTCGGCTGTAAGTGCGGAACTAACTACACCAACAGACTCTCTTTTTACATGAGATAAGCATTTGACCTCATCTCACCTGATGGGAAGTGACGATGAGGTCGACGGTGTAACAATGCGTGCCTAGGAGAATACTATTCAATCTAGACTTGAAGGCTCCAAGGTTGTTCAAGGCTGGTTGACTGGATTCCAAGTTTACTTATGCCAAGTCTGGAGGGTTACTTCGGTTTGTTTCGATACGACAACGATCGATACTGTCATAACGATGGTTCTACTGTCACCCTATTATCAGAATGTGACAGTAGAATCATCGTATGACAGTATCGATGTCGTATCGAAACGAACCGCAGTAACCCTCCACCTCCTCCTCTGTATCTTTCTTTATGTATGTACCCAACAAAAGTATAATATGTAGTATATCCGTTGTCTAGTACCCATAGTACAAGTCTAGTGCTTAGTTTGCTTAGACGACCTTTGTGGCGCGTCGTGCGAAAGCGCGACTGCAATGCAGAAAGTTGCGGGTTCGATTCCCGCCGGGTGCAAATATTTATGCTTAAAAAAAAAATTGTGTCTGGTCTGGGTGTCCCACAAGCTTAGTCACTTACCACGGGGCTAGATGGCGCTGTGGGATGTTCAGATAACGTCATGCAATATTTATTTATTTGTTTTATGAATAAACATAATTCTTGGAACAATGAATAAAAAGTACAATAAAGCGCTTTATCTACCTAGCTAGATAGATAGGATAGAGCGTTTTTAAATCACAAAAGTCAATATAATATTTTTTATTATTTTCAAGTTAAATATAATAAGAATAAAAAACTGTAGTTGAAAAATACCACCGGCCCCTCCAAAACCACATTGGTACAAAACCAAACAACGCACAAAAAAGACACTTATTAAAGAAAACATTGCTAGTGTGCAAAACATGATTAATAATAACCAGTTTCAAAGACAATGCATTCACTATTAGATAGAAAGAACAGTATTTTTATGAGGGCAAGGTGATGGAAAAGATCTTTATGCTAACATCCCACAATAAAGTTATTATGTGACTAAAATAATTGATTTATAAATAGGTACCTACCTATATCTTTTTATTCGGTCTAGGAATATAGATAGCTCATGCATGTTGCACATGCTTACAGATACTGTATTTTGCACCTTTTTTCGCAGATAAAGGGAATTTAAAATAAAACCAACCAAGTCCGAGTCGGACGGTAAGAAACCCTAAAATTAACACTAAGCCAAGTCGAACAGACAGCGAAGTCCTTTTGGGTACGAAACCCTAAAAAGTAAAAAATCTTCCTCATAAAAGGTTTCATTTTCAGGTTCCATATCCCATGAACTGTGATAGCTAGACATTTGAAATGTTTTACAGATTTTTGTTGTAGCTATATCTAACCTCCTCTTCCTCCAAACAAATGAAAATAGTGACAATATCTTTTATATTGTCATTGTATTCATTTGTTTGAAGTAACTAACTCATTCTAAGTCCATTTTATCTATTTTCATAACACCATTAACATCTCAATTTGTTTGTGCAATAAAAATAGATAGTACGCTGGAACAGAGATACTCAACATATCGCCCCTTGGGTCAATATGTGAAGATTTAAAGCTTTTGAAACAATTTGTGATCTTTTGTTTACACATGAATAGCCTACTTGAGTAAATTACAGTTCTTTAATACTGTCACTAGGGATAATGCTAAGGAAACTGTAAAGCTACAAAAGCATCAGATATTCTTTTAAAATAAACATTAGTAATTACTATGGTAGAAACTCCAGATTATCTGTGGTATGTCACAAATGATCAGATTCATTGTGACCTGGGAATCATAAATTTATTTTATTTTATTTTTTATTTATAAAAGTAAAGGAAAAGATAACGCAAATCATGAGAGCATACAGTAAAAGGAAAGAACTCCACCCTAACCAACTTCCAAGAGAATTCACGCTAAATACAATGTTCAAGAGGCTAAAACAAAAAGCCCTCTAAGATCTCATCTATTGAGCTAATGAATAATAATTCATCGACAAGTCACTGGACACTATGCCATGCACACTAGGGTGGAGCGATGTTGTATGGGAAATATTTTTTTTATGTAATTGTAACTGAATACCAAAAATATGTTGCAAATAGAATAGTTACTATTTAAGAATATATATTTTTTATTTTTATAGGACATATTTTTTAGCCCTCTACTTCAGTTCAAAGTTTAGAAATTTTTGCCTTATTGCTGTGGCTGTTAAAGTTGAATGATGCCTTAATATTTGAATATATTTATTTAAAAAAATACAAATTTTATGAAATTAGATATTTATTTTTATTTTTTTAAAGATACTTTATAATTATTTATACTATTTGTTTTTTTTTTTGTATACTTTATTTTAAATTTTACAAGACAATAATCAATTCATCCCTGGCATTCTGCCGAGCGATCAGAATATCGCGTATCAATCACAAATTACCTTGTTTCTATTACCTAATGGTTCTGGAACAAAGTGTGATGGTTTTGAGGTACTTGGTTGGCCTACAGTTGGCACAGAAGTGGAGGTAAACCTTTTGAGAGTCTTCACTTTGGTGTTGGAGTTGAATTTGGATGGTTTTCGTTGCTTTGAACCTTATGGGTCAAGTTTTCTGGCCTTAAAATGTTCTGCTTATTTTTTTTTGTCTCTACGAGATCTAAACTACCAATTGCTTTCTCTTTTTTAGTTCTTTAATCGATACGAAACATCCTATCTAGAACAGGAACCTTTTTATCGCGAGGGCTATTACAGTTATTGAAATCACTGCATTTGGAACTACAAATTCTGACTTCTTGCAGTTTTACTCTGTAATTTTTAGTTTGATTATATTTAGGGTATTAAACAAAATGTAACTACTTATCGTAATTGCATATTAACTGGTGTCTGACTCGTTGAAGAGCAACAACAGGCAACAATGCTGTATCCTAAATGTCCACGATATCACATCCCACACTGTGTCTAATATTTCCGAAATAGCAGGTTGTTTCCCATGTTTCCTGCTTTTAACCGATTCCTATATCCTAACTGAAAAGGAGCTATGTTTTAAAAACAGATATCGTTGGTAGATTTAATTTATTAACCAAACTAGGTGGATCGAAAAAAGGAAAATCGGTGTTAATTCGTGTCGCTCTTTTGGCCATTATTTTAGGTTTAAAACTAACATATTAATTTCGCCACAATACAAGTAAGTGAAAAATAATCTCATGTCATTATCACAACAAAAAAAAACAATTATTGTCAATCACTAAATTACCGAAACAAATGAAATTACGAAGCTTAATAACTACGCCGTTTTTCGTTAAGTATCTGTATTTTTCTAGGACGTTTTGTATTTAGCTAAACTAAATTTGGACAAAAATCGTTGAAATATTTAAACTATAATATTTTAGAAACAAGATGAGTAACTAAAAGACAAATTTCAAGCTAAAGTCAGTTATTTTGTGACTTCTTATAGTACATTTCTTACATACATTGTGCGATTTTTTAAAATCTTTAAATGGCAGTAGAGGGCTAAAAATAAAATCTTTTTAAAACTTTTTTGATTTAATTGTATTACTAACACCCAAATGCAGCCTTTTGTAACTATTCCGTATTCAATTATTGAAAAATAAAATATTGCTCCACTCTAATGCACACCCATCTCCTAAACACTTAAAGTCTCACTAAATGTCGAACAGACAGATTGAAGTAGAAAAAAAATGGTAGAAAATAGAAACGGTTATATTAATATGAGAGAGATCAGGACCCAGGTGGGTAAAACTGAGGCAAAACTACCTACAGTAACAATATAATCCTCTCTATTTATCCAACTTAAAATGAACCCTGTGTTGATGAAAATAAGTATCAGAAATATTAAAACTGGCCCACAAAAAAAATGTTTGAAACCACACACAAATACAGCTGTTACTTGTTAAAAAGATATTGAACTAAAATAACCCCATTCAAGTACCAATCTAATCAATATTGTTATTATGAACTAGGCCCTGTATTAGAACAAATGAAAATGTGCCAAGATAATAATTAATTAGCTTCATTTGATATTCAAATAACGGAGTCATGTCACCTGTGATTGAATCATTTACAATGCAAGAACAATGTAAACAACAAACCACATCCTCTAACATGCCCTGATTACAAAATACATGTTAGAAAAATCTAGCTTCTTTGTTGTTAGGTTTTCTTCTATTTTTGCGATGTTTATTACTATTGAATAAATATCATGTTGCAAAAAGAGTTCTTGCCTTCTTTTGTAATGTCTTTGGCATTGTTTATTTAGTCATATTAAAATTGTAGTCAAATTAAGTAGGTATCAGCTTATGATAACATATATCAATGAATTGTTAAGTATCTGCTTATTCAATGATAAATAAATATCAATACATGGTCATTGTTTTTGACCTGTCCCATAGACCAAAGTAAGCATACATAGCTACTAATTTATAATTTCATATGTGTTTTGGTAATGTGCTTCTCCAATTTAATAATAACAATACTTAAACAAAGTTAATCAATAGAACTCACCAGCTGGAACTCTCTCCGCCTAGCATAAGCTCTTTTGATGGCACGGTCTAGCCATAATGAGTGTATATGTGGCGCATAATGCATGAAGAGTCTGCTGTCGAGGACTGCAGACGCGTTGAAGTGCAGCGCCTGCTGGCCCACGTCTAGATTACGAGGGTTTTCCCAAGGAATCGCTAGCTTGTCTCTTGCATCCACTAACACTTGGATCCCTTTGACTATATTCTGGTAGATCACGTGCTGGTATTCCCGCACCAGCTCCGGCTCGAACTTCACTTTGTGTATGATCCTCATCTGCTTCAGGAATGTTGACTTTCCGCTTTCACCCGCGCCGAGTAGCAGCAGTTTCACCTGCCGCCGTAACGTCTGTCTGTCCTTCTCGAGTATCCTGTCGATCTCTTTGCTCCTCGACCTCTGTTCTATCTCCTCCGGCGACAGTTTCAAACGTAGCCAGCATGTCAGCGCCTCGGTACAACAGGTACATGACCAGAAATCGTTGGCCATTTTGCATGATTATCGACGCCCATAGAAAGAAAGAAACTAAGCAATAGATGTCACGCAATATTTAAAGAATTCATTCTACAAACACTTTCACCATATCACTACGTACGCACTGATAAAAGACACATAATGTTTTTAGGATCCGGAATAGAGAAATACACAAAAATTACACACGCATTCTTTACCCCTCCCAAACTCATTGAGAAATGAAACTTGAAAGGCCACAGATTACTACTTCGGTCTTTTTTGATTGAAAAGTCAATGACTCATTGACAGTTATGATGACCGAATGATTTTTATCGAATGCGTTTTGTTCGAATCGTAGTCGATCTATCCATTCCATCCATTTTGTATTATTGCACTCCTGCGTAATGGTAACATCAAGGTTGTTTTTTTTTTTCATCATATGTTTTTTTTATTCTATTTTTTGACAACGTGAAATTACGTTTCCTTTCCGCGCACTTCGGGCGCACGTGTTTTAATCCTTTATTTTAGCTATTTTATCAATTAAAATACGACTACTTGTGCTTATCTTTTAGAGGAGTCTAATATTGTGAAATATAAAGCTAATTTCGCGGCCGCTACAATGTGATTTTCTTCTAAAACTATGTCAAAAGAAGGTTATAGTCCGGAAAAGAAAGAAGGGGATAACAAAGTGGTTTTGGAGAGATTACAGACGTATTTAAAGGATAAGAAGAGTACCGAGGCCTCGGAGCCGGGGCAGAGCTACAGCAAACCGAGCACGAGCTTCGAGCCGTCGCCCAACGTCCAGGCAATCGAAGATAGCAGCACCGTCCTTCGAGAGGTCCTAAACCACAAAAAAGCAGAATTACTACGGCAGCCAGAGATAGTAGAGTATCTTAAATCTATTTCTGCGGATCTGAAGAAGTAAACATGGCTTTAACAGCTCAGAACAATATCACAGCTACGTTGTTACGAAAGTCTCTCGATCGGCAAGCTGCTCTCGCCCAAGCACGACTCAAACTCAAGCCACAGCAGGTGGAGAAGATCCTAAGGTCTTACGGAGGCAATGCTCCAACTCCACAGTACACGGAACTGCTAAAAATCCTTCAGACTTATGTTTTATCGGATGACAATTTCAAATGTGTGATAGAAGATGTTTTAAACTGTGTAGTGTTATTTGGTACTAACTATACTGTGTTAGTGAGGATTTTGTGTGGAATGGACTGGTTGAGTCGAAGCGATGAGCTTGTGGAGCTTTTCAGTCGGTTTCTAATCGACTTGGTGACTGCACATCCTTACCATTGTCCAATGGTGATGGCAGTCTTAATTAAACTGTTTGCTGGTAAGTTCTCAGTAACATAAATAACCTTTTTTTTATTATTATTGAACACATTATAGGGATTTTGTTTGATTGCATAACATTATGTTGACAAAGTATACCATAACTTGTGTTGGCAAATATATTGCACAATTTTTAGAAACAAATGTGGGTGCACTTTAGAATCCTACGTCATGAATTTGTATAAAAACCCGGCCAAGTGCGAAACTCGCGCACGAAGGGTTCCGTTCCTCTATCACAATTGGGTACCGAACCCTAAAATCGTTTACCACTTTTAAAATTTGATAGGAAAATGTGACATATTTAGCTTCGATTCTTACTTCCATCATACGACTACACCACTAAAAAGAAAAACGGGGCAAGTGCGACACTCGCACATAAAGGGTTCCGTACCACTATCACAATTGGATACGGAACCCTAAAATGGTTTACAACAACCAATTTTTAAATTTTATAGGAAAATATGAAATATTTATCTTCGATTCTTACTCCCATCAAACGACCGAATCACTGAAAAAAAAAACCTTGGCACAAAGAAAATCTGAAACATAAAATAAACTCTTTGGTAAGTAAGGCAGACTAGTATATTTGACAGATAGGGCAGCCATTTTGAATTCCATGACCAACTCGATTTGTCCTCCTGTCCTTCCTGTCCTGACTCGACTCCTTGTTATTTTTGAAACACGTTTGTTGTATGAGAGCCCCTTTTAAATAATTGTTTTATTTCGTTTTTAGTATTTGTTGTTGTAGCGGCAACCGAAATACATCTTCTGTGAAAATTTCAACCTTCTAGCTATTACGGTTCATGAGATACAGCCTGGTGACAGACGGACGGACGGACGGACAGACAGACAGACAGACAGACAGCGAAGTCTCAGTAATAGGGTCCCGTTTTTACCTTTAGGTACGGAACCCTAAAAATGAAAGAAAAAAAAAACTTTGGCACAAAGACAATCTAACCTCTTTGGTAAGTGCAGGCAGACTGGTATTTGACAGATAGGGCAGCCATTTTGAATTTCATGACCTACTCGATTCGATGTTTTTGAAACACGTTTGTTGTATGGGAGCCCCTCTTAAATATTTGTTTTAATTTGTTTTTAGTATTTGTTGTTGTAGCGGCAACCGAAATACATCTTCTGTGATAATTTCAACCGTCTAGCTATTACGGTTCATGAGATACAGCCTGGTGACAGACGGACGGACGGACGGACGGACGGACGGACAGACAGACAGCGAAGTCTCAGTAATAGGGTCCCGTTTTTACCTTTAGGTACGGAACCCTAAAAAAGACTTGTAAGAGATAGAGGAGAAACAGGGCTAACCATTATTGCTAGTTTTATGTTGAGCAATGAAAAAAAAATTTTTCATACAATTTTACTTGAACTTCGAAAAAAATATATGGATCACCCCGACTTGGATAGGTTAGGTTAATGTTAGAACATGATTACGCGCAGCGCTAATTCTATCTATAAATAAAACTATGCTGCGAAGACTAAACTGCTGCCAAAGCTGCAAAGGTGAGTGTCTGGTGCTGCGTTTTGTCACGCAAGGGCTGAGAGGCTGCTGCTACAGCCCTTGCGTCGCGCAGGAGCCCACACATATTCAAATTTTAGCAAAATTATAACCTCCAAATTATTATATTTATGGTATTTTTTAAATTACGCATCTGCTCAAGGGGGGAAGATGTTAGGGGGGTTGTACAACAATCCCCCCTCCCCCCCTCCCCTCCTTACCCCCAAAATCGTGACGTAGGATTCTAAAGTGCAACCACAAATGTTTACAAATAACTCTGAATTCGGGTATTCAGAAATAATACTCACTAAAATCTACACTAATATTATTGTGTGTATGTGTGTCTGTATGTTTGTTATGAATAAACTCAAAAACTATTGAGCCGAATTTTAAAAATTCTTTCACCATTAAAAAACTACATTCACCCTGAGTAACATAGGCTACTTTTGTTAGGTAGGTATTTCCACGAGATCGGGACTTACGCCGGTAAAACCGCGGGACGCAGCTAGTACTAAATAATAATAGATCAAACTACAGACTCAATTAAATCTATGAAAAGTAAACAATAAAATATATATCACAATAAATTTCTATTGGCCATAACGGCCAAAAGTGCCCATTATGCTGGCTGCATTTCCCTGCTTAATGTCCAAGGAAACATTCTGCGCCAAGTGTACACCGAACTGGGCATCATGCATGGCCCCTCTCTAATATTAGAAACTAGCTGCGCCCTGCGGTTTCACCCGCGTAAGTCTCGATTCCTCGGGAATATTGGGATAAAAAGTATCACAGCATACTTTTAATTCCATTAATATTTTGACTTAATTATCTTATGCTTTAAAAAAAATCAAGAGAGATGAATTTGCTTTATGTTTATGGTGTGTCAAGCATTGCACAACTTACCTACCTAATTTAAATAATAAATAAATGTATTTTGTAAGTTATAGATATTCATAATATACCTATTTAGATTTGATTCATCTAAATATTTTATGCATAGGTACATTCATTAATTATGTACATATGTTTCAGATAAAGATGAACATTGGGAACAGAAGCCGAGCCCAAAACTAGTTAGAAAATGGTCAAATGTCCACTCTGTTATTGCACAAATTGTAGCCTTTATGCCCATGTAAGTATTCCACACATTATACTAATAATATTTTATAGCAAAAGAACTTAGAAATAAAACTCTTTTTTTTCCATGTTAACTTCATTGCTTAAATAAGCATTTTTCAATGACTGCCTTATTGAGGTCTAGAAAATTGACTAAAACAAATACATTTTTATCTAAGTATATCCCAAAAAAACCTATGAAAAAAGAACATAGTCCGAAATAACTTTATCCACTGTAGTTACTGGTATTTCTAAAATATATATGCTGAAACAATGTAAACTTCAACAAGTAAATGGCTTATAGTATTGTATTTATTTATTATCTTCTTCTTCTTCTTTCTTATATATAAATATAAAATATATATAAAAATGAAACCCGTTCCGTTGTCACGACATCACGCGTGAACGGCTGGACCGATTTCGATAATTCTTTTTTTGTTGTGTTTGCTATTGTCAGGAGGAGGTTCTTATGAAAGAAAAAATGCTAAACCGATTTTGATGAATTTTATTTTTTTATACTAAACGACAGGACAATGTCTGTCGGGTCAGCTAGTTATTAATAGTATTTACTCTAGAATTTTTCGAACTCTAATTCTGAAATTGCCATAGGTACCTAATTTAAAAAACTTTTATTTTTCAGGACCAGTGACCTCCTTTTAAGAGCTGTGATAGAAAACTTCCCATATTTCAAGACTGGCTCTTTCCCAAACAGAGCTTATGTACACAACTTAATATGGTTGAGCAAATACCTACCTGCACTTAGAGAAAACCTTATGACGGCGATTATAAATAAGTAAGTCTACAAGCACGCATTGACTCACACACATTTCACAGATATTCTAAGCCAGAGAAAACGTACCCACAAACTCTCACCTTTTACTCCGGACTAATAAAACATTCAAAGTTACATAAATTCCCAACAAGCTGAAATTTGTTACTAACTTTGCAATTCTAACTTTTTGGATGCATGTGATAGAAACTCATAGGTAATATTTAAAAAAAAAAAAAAAAAAAAAACTTAATGAGAACTGGCCATCAAAGCTGAAAAAATATATTAAAAAGAATATATTTTTCTTTTTTTTTTTTTCAGTTTTTGTGGCCAGTTTCTTTTCGATATAACATCTTTGATG
This sequence comes from Idaea biselata, assembly GCA_958496205.1. Taxonomy (NCBI): domain Eukaryota; kingdom Metazoa; phylum Arthropoda; class Insecta; order Lepidoptera; family Geometridae; genus Idaea; species Idaea biselata. Next base: position 2,724,879 of record OY292398.1, on the reverse strand, counting down.
CTGTGATATAAAAACTCATTGATTTTTTTTCTCTTCTCTGAAATAAATAATTCCTGAAAAGAGGTTTCATTCTACAGAGACTCTACAAAAAAATACTGGCTACTAAATGTAAAAATTCAAACTAAAAAAAAACTAAACTTTTACATCCCATGCATCAATAAATTATCTGGCCATCAACGCTGATTTTTTTAAAATTCATAATTTATTTTTCCACATGAAATTTTGCATGTTTATAAAAACTCATTGTATTTCTTTTTACCTTTGAAAAAAATATATATTATGAGATTTTTAACATGCCTCAGTATAATTTTCTTTATTACAACATTTTTCTATTATTCCCCAGAATGATAGTAATGGACGTGAACATAGCTGAGCGCGAAAAGAACAAGTCTATAGACACCCAGTTCGAGATGGACATAGAAACAATTGACGAGATCCAAGACTCGCTCGACTATTGCATGCTCGAGGTACTCCGATGGCTGGAAGATGAAAGAGAACCTGTTTTGGGAGCTTTGTGCAATATATTCGAGAGAATCGTATTACCTACCTATGGGATAAGGTATGTTTGTTGTACATAGTTACATTTTCCCGGGTCTTAATCGCGTATTATCCAGTCACCTCGCGACCAAGACCATTAAAACATGGTTGAAACGTCGAGGTAAGAAAATAAATACGCGATACGCGATTAAGACCCTAAAAAATGTAACTACATATGTTAACAAATCGTGTGTGGGGCCCACATGTGGAAGCTTTGTCCGCTAGACTAAGTTCTGCAGCTTACGCTGTTAAGAAAATTCGTGAATTCACAGATATTAAGACTGCCCGCCTGGTCTATTTCGGCTACTTCCACAGCATTATGTCATATGGCATCCTGCTGTGGGGGTGTGCTGCAGATATTAAGGATATCTTCATTTTACAGAAGAGAGCGGTTCGAGCTATCTACGGGTTGGGCCCTAGAGAATCACTTAGAGAAAAATTTAAAGAAATAAATATTTTAACAGTATATTCACAATATATTTACGAAAATCTTTTATACGTCCATAAAAATAAGGACAAGCTTGTTAAAAATCGGGACATACATTTATTTAATTTAAGAAATAAAGATGATCTAACTGTGCCCTGGAGTAGGCTCCAGAAAATAAACAGGTCCTTCTCTAGCTCATCTATGCTCTACTATAATAAGTTACCCAAGAATGTGTGTGACATGTCCATTAATAAATTTAAAACATATATTAAAAGCAAACTGTACAGGATGGCATACTATAATACATCGGATTATATTAACGATAAAAATCCATGGAAATGAATACTTTATTGAAAGACGGGGACAGACAGGGGCACGGTCGCGTTCGCGAATGCTTGGTTCGTTCGGCTCGGTTCGGTTCGTCCTGGGGCGTATTCATGGAGTTCTGTGGTAAAGTAGCAGGATAAGTTATGGAATGGAGTAAATAGATGGTTCTACCTACGAATTTTATAATAAAATTCTAGAGTGTAGGAAAGGAATGCAAGGCTGGCACCACAGAACTCTGATGGTGGGTCCCGGGGCGGTTTGGGCGGTGTTGGGCGGGTTGTGTGTTTGTGGATGAGATAGTGTTTTAAGTAAATAATTTTTTTTATGTTTATTATTTTGTATATTATAACTTATTTGAACAGATAGACAGACAGACAGAGTTACTTTCGCTCTTGTAATGCTAGTAAGGATTATTATAGCAAGTATGGATTATTGCTCCAGTTCCACTTTTCTTCAATAATATTATATATGCGACAATGTAAATCACATGATTACTGCAAAAAAAAATATACAAAAAAAAACCCCATGAGTTTCTTGTGTCTTCTTCTCATGTCATGGAGGTCGCGATCCGAAGACATAGTAGAGTAGATTAAATAAAAAAAAAAATGACATGTCAAAGAGATATCTTGCTAATATCCGAATGAATAAACGTACTTTGATTTTTGATTTTTTTTTTTTGTGTGAATTTGAAAAGTTTATATTTGTTGTTGTTGTATCCATTGATATAATAAGTACTGGTACTAGAGATGAGGTTTCAAATGTATTCCATGTTCCTATTACGCGAAATAAGCATAAAAAGCCGCTGCAGCGCTGACAATATCGTTACGTCTATCGTTCAAATGAAATGACAATTACTGTAGGTACTAAAGATGAAGTCGATGAATTACACTTAAACGTCAAAAGTATCATTGAATTTGAGGTAGTGTTACTTCAGTTGCAGGTAGTGTTACTTCAGTTGCTTATTTTAACTGTCTTCCTTCTGATGCCATATCTACTGTTAAGGTTCAAATCAATTGTGTCCTTGAAATTCAGCATATTGATATGGAACAAGATAAGCTGTGTTTGTGTAAAAATAATATCAACTTAGTCTTATCAGTCTTAGTCTCTGCTTGTTTATTATTATTTATACTGATACGGCTGATTATTTAATACATATTTATTTGGTCTTCTAACATCTTTTTCGAATGGGTCAGCTAGTGTTTAAGTTTACAGGTTGTCTTAAGGCATCTAACTTGAGCTAACGACTGCTATCAGAAATGATAACCGGGACCGACTGCGTAACGCGCTTTTCGAACCACGGAGGAGCCCGACAAACCTTGACCTAACAACTGCTACCAGGCCTACCGGAGATAACAACCAGGACCAATAGCTTAACGTGCTTTCCGAAGCACGGAGGAGCTTGAGAAACTAATTTGTCACGCGCCTTGTCAGTCAACCATCTAAGTAATAACCGCGTCAGGCGTTGCTTAACCGACTTACATAATCGGCGGGCGTAGCTAAGAAGAGTTCTCCATTGAGCTCCTTAATGGAGAACTTCTTCTGTAGTTCAAATAATTCTACATCATAGGAGTTCGCATGAGAAAGGTGGACGCGTGACGTTTTTTAAGCGAAGTGAAAAACTTTATTACCTACCTTAGATTAAAACAAAAAACTAAAGATACGGTACCTAGTCAAGGCAAATGAGCCGATAAAACTGCGTCTAGCCTCAGTTGTATGTCGAACCGTTGCCGCGTGAGCACGTGCTGTCTCACTGCGGTTTTGATTTATAATCCATCAGAATGCCTTCTTGCTCATTTTACAAATGCCTGAATCATTTAGGAAAACAAAAAAATACATTTCACGCATAATTACTCAAATAATAAAATAAAATAAAAATAAAATCATAAAAATACAAAAGTTTTTAAATACAATAATTTTATGAAAATGCATGTAGGTAGGTGTTTCAAGCTCATTTTTCGAATACGCAATGTTAGAATATACCGTATATGCTCTTGTTTGTTTTCATCTAAGTTACCTACAAAGTTTTTTGCTTTGACTGCTAAAATTGCAAATGCTGTGTTTGGGATCGAAAAAGTATCATTGCGATTTGTGATGAAACTTTTTTTCTATTTCAGCATTAAACATAATATGTTCTTTCTTACAGATACGTCCAATTCCTACTACTATACAGTATATCAATAAGCCAACAGTGTCTCGACCGGGTGCTGAACAACTTGTGGTGTGTGGCCGCCGGCCTGCAGGGGCTCGGCCCCGGGGCCACGGCTACCAGGCGGACGGCTGCTAGCCATTTAGCAGGTAAGCATGTCCTGCTATAGCATTTTAGCAGGTACGCTTTAAAAGTGGCAAAAATAGCCACAATATAGTGTCAAGTAACTACAACGTTAAGCGGGCTCAATTATTTTATCAAGTTCCTCAATAACTCTTATAAATTAGGAATTGATTTTTAAAGCTACTAATACACGGTTCAACCGCATTGATCGCACATCGCTCTGGTTGAAAGGCGCAAAAATGAATGAAGACTGATTAAACAATGACATTGAATGATTCGCTTTTATGTTTACACGATTTAATTCATCCAAATTGAATGGCAAAAGTGAACCATGTAGTTTTGTCTAAGAGCAGTTCAATAAATGCACCGTTCGAAATGTAACTGTAATTTTTTTATATTTTCCCGGGTCTAAATTGCGTGGTTTTTACTTTTTAATTCACGTACCTCAACGTTTTGACCATATTACAATGGTCTTGGTCGCGAAGGGACAGTCACCTCCATTGACCATTGTAACAATCAATAAAAATCACGCGATTAAGGAATACCCGGAAAATATAAAATTATGAGTTTCAATTGTGTTCGTTGTAACTGATTCCATGTAACTGTTTCCAGGTCTGCTAGCCCGTTGCGTCCGCATTCCAAACACTCGGCTCATACACTTCCTGCGACTCATGACTGAGTGGTGCCACTCATACATCACGGCCACTCAGGAGTCCTCCACCTGCTCAGAGAACTTGAAGGCTCACGGCGCTTTCTACGCGATATGCCACTCAGTCTTCTATCTAGTGGCCTTTAAACATCATCATCTGTTCTCTACTAAAGAGAGTAAGTTTGTTTTGATACATTGTTGACTTATCTTTTACACTTCCTTTGAGTCATCATGAGTCATGACTGAGTGGTGCCACTCATACATCACGGCCACTCAGGAATCCTCCACCTGCTCAGAGAACTTGAAGGCTCACGGCGCTTTCTACGCGATATGCCACTCAGTCTTCTATCTAGTGGCCTTTAAACATCATCATCTGTTCTCTACTAAAGAGAGTAAGTTTGTTTTGATACATTGTTGACTTATCTTATACACTTCCTTTGAGTCATCATGAGTCATGACTGAGTGGTGCCACTCATACATCACGGCCACTCAGGAGTCCTCCACCTGCTCAGAGAACTTGAAGGCTCACGGCGCTTTCTACGCGATATGCCACTCAGTCTTCTATCTAGTGGCCTTTAAACATCATCATCTGTTCTCTACTAAAGAGAGTAAGTTTGTTTTGATACATTGTTGACTTATCTTATACACTTCCTTGGAGTCATGAGTCATGACTGAGTGGTGCCACTCATACATCACGGCCACTCAGGACTCTATTAACATTATCTAGTAAAATGTTAAAAAAAAATCTGGACTGAAATCTTTTAGTCAACCCATTTGCGTATTAATTGACATATTTAATCGAATATAAAATACTTTTCATCCCATAACCAGCTTGGTAAATGTTGTTGCAACTAATTTGAAAAAGACGAATAAAAAGTCACAAGTTTAATTAAGTTTGAGGTAGCAATACTTCAGAGGCTGGTTTTAACTTCCTTCTGATGCCATAATATCATATCTACTGTTAATGTTGAGATTTATAAAGACTCCCCTGTTAATGTCAAACTTACCCCGATTCTTCGTCGGGACACTGATCGAGCTAGTCGCGTATTTGAACCGCTCTGTACTCACATTTTTCTCAATTTTTATTGGACAGTTTCGTGATTTTAAATTCTCGTTTACTCCTGTATAGTTTAAACGTAAAGTTTCCACCCAGTGGGCGGCGTGAGCGAGACACAGACATTTTTGGGGCTGCACCGTTCTGTAATTGGTGAGAATTAAATTTTTTCTCATTCAAAAAGACACGGCGATCGTAGGATTCGAACCCGAGCCTGCGGCGTGCAAAGCGGGCGTCTGAGCCATTCCACCACCGGACAGTGACGTCGAGTCTCGAAATTTTGATACTGTATCTCAACGTTCCGAACTTCCTAACATGCCTACTGAGTGCAACGGTTGTAATCGCCTTATTAAAGATTTATTTTATATGGAATGTCGAAAGTGCGGCATGACTTACGACTTGCTATGTTCAAACATGAAAAGAGACGCTTTTAGCAGGCTGAGTGTTGAAGCGAAAGCTGCCTGGGACTGCCCGTCCTGCATTTGTGCCCAACCCAAGGGTGAAAACTCTTCCACTCCGGTGCGATCCCTGGCCCCCGGCGGCCCACTAAATGACACCTATACTAAAAATTCTAAAAATGTCAACACAAAGAGAGGTACCCAAGCCCAGAAACCTACCGAAAAACCTAGCGAAGTCCCCGAAACCGACATTATCCGAAATAGCGACGTATCCTTGTTGTTCGAGGAGATTCGCTCGCTTCGTGTGGAGATTCTGGAACTTAAAGAAAATAATCTCAGCCTGAAGGAGCAAATCACAACCTACCAGCAATTGCTAAATAACTCCTTAACCGACCACTCAAAAAAACTTGAGGCCGCGGAAAGGGAGATGATCGAATTGCGCTCAACAGTCGACAGTCTTAGCCTAGCCTCCAGTTTCAGAGACCAAGAGTTGCTGAGAAATGAGGTGGAGATTGTCGGGTTACCGGAATCCAATAATGAAAATGTAGGCCACCTGGCGATGGTGGCGGTAAGAAAAATTGGAGTGGATCTGATGGAAGACGACATTGACATCGTTAGACGGGTCGGTTCCAGGCCCCAAAAATCTGCGCAGGGGTCCAAAGGGATGCCGCGACCCATCGTGCTCGGGTTGCTGCGCGGTCGAAAGCGTGATGAAATACTTAAAGCTGCCAAATCAAGAAGGAACACGACATCGGAGGGTATAGTCGACGGCGTTTCCTGCAGCATTTATTATAACGAACGGCTGACAAAACAAAACAGACAATTATTTCGTGCAGCCAGGGAGCGGGCGAGGAGCGGGGGATACCGTTACTGCTGGGTCCAGAAGGGACAAATATATATACGGCGCGCTGATGGTAGACCAGCATTTCACATCACTTCTACACGTGACCTGGACCTCAAGGTCCCTTGCGAAAGCGTGGATGCGGCTCAAAACTTCGCAACTGATGCTACCAACCAGTGATAGTTCGTCGTACAGCGGAAAATTGCAATCCTCCTATTTTAGTAGAGTTCATTTTAAATTTGTTTTATTTTGCTTTATTTTAAATCAATCTTACATGGCGCAAGGAAATCATTCATCTCATACATTTGTCGAATTTCAGTTATTCACACCAGAGCCACTCACACAACAATACTTTCACTTACAAAAGACACAACACCAAAAATATCTTATTTCGAACAAAATTTCCACAATAACTAATTATAACACCACCGTCGAGCAATTACAAAACCCAACGATGCTTTTTATTTACCTATATGAAAAAAATGGTTGATCTAGCAGAAGATATTGATAATACGCTGTCTATAGAATGTGTATCGCTCGACGTCTTAGAATCATGTTCTGAAATAATATCCTCTAGCTATAACTTTAAATGTCTTTCCTTTAATATCAGAAGTATCTTCAAAAATTTTGAGGCATTTTTGGTTTCTCTTAATCGATTGAAATTGGATATAGATGTGATAATCTTAAGTGAATGTTTTCTCGCCGAACACTCTATTATTAAGCAGATCCCGGGATACAACTCGTTTAGTTCCTCAAAATATATAAACAAGAACGGCGGTGTTGTTGCCTATATAAAAGAAAAATGGGATGCGACGGTGAGCGAACCCGAGTGCGACGACTGTAATTGCCTAGAGATCTGCTTGAACGATGAGATTTACGTATTGGGTATATATCGGTCCCCCTCTTTTGACGACCTGAATCCGTTTCTAACTTCGCTTGATACTCTTTTGCAAAAATTCAAAAACAAAAAAACTATTTTAACAGGTGATATAAATATAAATCTAATGTCTGAACCTATGTCTGAAGATTGTCTTAACTACCAATGCATTTTAGCAAGTCATAAATTATTACCCGCTATTACTAAACAAACGCGCGATGAATCTGGGACTTGTCTGGATCATTTCTTTGTTGACAACTTATCCCCAGTCATTGGTGTGGTTTGCAAATCTAGCATAACAGACCATAACATCTGTATTTTGGGCTTGGTTTCTAAACTGAATCCGTCTCCAAGGAAAAGATTTCAAACGAAAGTCGACAAAGATGCGGTTATTTCCGAACTGAGCGCAGTTGACTGGTCCACAGTCTTGCTCTCCACAGATGTTGATGAGTCCTGCAATTCTTTTACAAACATTTTAGATACTATTATTAAGAAGAACACCAAGACCATACGCCTAAGTCGCACACAGTTCGTCATCCATCCTTGGATAACACCAGGTTTAGTAAGATGCCAGAAAAATAGAGATAGACTGCATTTAGAAGCCAAGCGTAACCCTTCAAATAAAGTAATAAATATTATATATAGAAGGTATCGTAATTTTTTAAACAAGTTACAACAGAGGCTTAAAACGGAATATGAAAACCGTGAGCTTACGGAAAACAAAAATAACCCAAAGAAACTGTGGCAAAAAATCAAAGACATCTGTCACCTTAATGGCAAATGTAATTCCCCAAATGAATTGTTTAAAATTGACGCAAACCCAGTAGAATCTTTAAACAAATGTAACCAATATTTTACAAACGTTGGAAATGCATTGGCTTCCAAGATTCTGGACCGGCTCTCTGCCGACCAGGCGTCTTTGGCCGCGGATTTTAAACCGTCCCGTTCGATAGTTGAGTCTATGTTTCTTGTCCCTACTGATCCCGCTGAGGTTGGAGGTCTAATAAGCAGTTTGAAATCCTACAGTGCTCCTGGACTTGATGGATGTGCATCGTCGCTTATAAAATCAATAAAGGACACAATCACTGTACCTTTAGTCTACATTTATAACCTCAGCATGTCATCTGGTGCCTTCCCCACACGTTGGAAATCCGCGGTAGTTACTTTGATTCATAAAGACGGGGACAAACAAGAGCCATGTAACTACCGCCCCATCTCTCTACTATCCATTTTTTCCAAAATTCTGGAAAAACTAATAAATAAAAGGCTTATTAAATTTCTTGAAAAACACAGCTTGATTCCGGCCAGACAATTTGGTTTTCGCCATGGAATGTCGACAGAGGACGCGATGTTAAATGTCAGTAACATCATATCAACAGAACTGGACCGAAATCGTTGTTGCATTGGTGTATTTCTCGATCTCGCCAAGGCCTTTGACTCCGTATCTATCCCGATCTTGCTTCGGAAAATGCAATGTGTGGGTATAAGGGGCAAGGTGTACAGTTGGTTCCAAAGCTACCTTACAAACAGACTACAATGCGTCCGGGTATCCCAGTTCACCAGCGGTCTCTCACCTATTGATTTTGGAGTTCCGCAGGGAAGTGTCCTCGGTCCTACACTGTTTACACTGTACTTAAGCGATCTACTCGATATTGCTCTCGATGATGCCGAGGTCGTTTGCTATGCAGACGACACGGTACTATTGTTCAGTGGTGATAGTTGGGATAGCGCTTTTGAGGCTGCCGAGAGTGGCTTGAGTCGGGTGGCAAATTGGTTTGACAGGAATCTTTTATCGCTGAATATAAATAAAACAAAATACCTAACCTTTTTCAAAACACAAGCATCCGCACCCCGTAAAATTTACACCCTTAGAATTCACTCCCAAAGTTGCAATTTTTCGAAACTTTCTGAAGGCAGTACAGTCGCTCACTGCAACTGCCAAACAATAGAGACAACCAATAGGATAAAATACTTGGGCGTAATATTTGACCAAAGATTAACTTTTGGAAATTACATTACTGCCCTATCGGGGCGCATTAGGAGAACCATCTTCATAATGAAATCGTTGCGGCACTCTGCGGACAGAGCAACATTGTTCTTAGTTTATAAAAGCCTATGTCAATCGCTCTTATTATATTGCATTAGAGTTTGGGGTGGCGCGGCAAAAACAAAAATGATTGAAATTGAACGGGCACAAAGAGCGGTATTGAAAGTAATGCTGGGGAAACATTTTCAGTTCCCCACAGATCGACTATATGCAGAGTGTGGTGTTCTTCGGGTCCGCCAACTTTTTGTGCAAAGGACATTAATCTCAATGCATAGAATGGTGCAGTTACCGCCGGACTACAAGCTTGGCTTGAAAAGGAAACCTTTTAGCGTTGCGGTACCTTGGACTCGCACAACATTCGCCAGGCGCTTTCACATCTATATGTCAGCTTATCTGTTTAATTTTGTTTTAAAAAATCTTAAGCTTGTAGCTGATAGCTCCAACAGGCAATTTAAAATAACTGTGGAAAAATGGCTCCTTGGACTTGACTACGACCAGACAGAGGACATTCTACCCAAGTCCGTATTTTGATCCCAATTGCTCCATCCATTCCAATAAACACGTCTAGTCATACTCATGCACATCATCACAAACTACACCCTTGCTCGCCATCTCTTATCCCCTTCTCTATCTGTTTAACTCTCGGTAAAAGCGAGATGCGTTTTCCCGATAGCAGACTCTTAAGAGGACGAGTTGCGAGGGCAAACGGTCTCGTTCGCTCGTCCCCTGCGTTCCCCACTTTCACCCCCACACGCATACATACTCTCACCTTACTTACTCACATACATTATAGAGAACTAGCCATCCAATTCCTTGTGCTATGTTTCTTAGTTTTTCAAATTTAAATTCATTTTCGTTTTTTAATTTTCTCATTTTTGATATTTAAGTTCATAATGTGGTTACAAATTTCATGTTTACTATATACTTCAGTGATACTTCGATACTTCAGTGACTTTCCCGAAACTTACGCAATTATAAACTCACCGCTGGTCTCCTGCGATACAAGCTTTGCTTAGTGCAGGGACCGCTGATAAAATTGTACTTGTACTAATTAATGTCACAGTTAATACACAGAAATGTAAAATAGTTGTATAAGTAACCTGTAAATTCTTTTATTAAATAAAAATTTTATTTATTTATTTATTTATTATTAATGCCAGACGTGAACTTCATGGAGTCCCTGAACCTGCCCCGGCTGGTGAGCTGCCCGCTCAACCCGCTGCGCGGCTGCCCCCCGCAGGTGTCGCGCGCGTTCTCGTCCGTGACGCGCGCGCACCAGCTGGTGTACTGCCAGCCTATCATAGAGAAGAACCAGCGGAACTCGCTCATGTCCGTCGAGAGGCTGCACTTCGATGAGTGGTTCCCTTATGACCCTTATACTTTGCCTAGGTGAGTTTTTTTTACCAGTTAGACAGCGAAGTCTCAGTTATAGGGTCCCGTCTTTAAAAAAATAAATATCTGTATCTGGTGTGGGTGTTTTCTATGTATATGATACATAAAAAACGTGTATGTACGTGTATGATTAGAAACTACGCAATTATGTGATTTTAGAATTTGATTTTGGAAAACGTGTATGTATTTACCAATTTGGGATGCCGAAGATCGTGCAAAGGGGAGACGTAAAAGTAGGAAAGCGGACCCCGGGTCTCGAGAGGGATGCAACCAATAACAAAAAAAAAGTATAATATTTAGTCTAGTACCCATAGTACAAGCCTAGTGCTTAGTTTGAGGCTAGATTGCGCTGTGTGCAACGTCGTGCCAACCAAAATCCCCTTATTCAAAAACATATTTTATCTCCACAGATCGGGTAAAATAATCTGGCCTCTCTGCATAGACTACAAAGACTGGCTGAAAGAAGGCGAAGACGAGACCCAATACTCCGGCATGAAGAGGAAACTTGACCCCGAAGACGATGACTTCCTCGTGTCATCCAGCCCTTCCAGTAGGATAGCCAACTTATCCACGGGCAAGTCGCCTGGGTTTAGGACTAGTGAGAATGTGTTGTTTAGTTAGTGCTGTAAGTAGGGACTTTTAGTGGAATCCAGTGAAGTGTAACCGTAGAAGCGGCTTGTTTTAGTTCAGTTCTTTATTTATGGCCTTTCTGCCAGTATTAAAGGGCAATTTGGGCCAATATCACGTGGATATAATATGACATGCGGCTTGTTTCAACAATAAGGTGAGGAAAATATGACATGTATTTGACAGGTATACTTTTTAAATTCACATAGTTTGGTATAAAGTTACATTTTACCGGGTCTTAATCGCGTATAATTTATTTATTTTCAACACGTTGAAGTAAATAATAATACGCGTTTATAAATAACTAGCTGCGTCCCTTACCCGCGTAAGTCCCGATCCCGTGGGAATTTCAGGATCAAAAGTAGCCTACATATCTCCCTGATAATGTACACCCAGCTTTCTATTGGTAAAATAATTTATGAAATTGGTCAGTGGTTTCGGAGAATACCCCCAATATACATACACGTTACCAACGTTACCTCTATAAAATATTAGTAAAGATAAAATAATACACAATTAAGACCTGGTAAAATGTAACTATGTTAATAAGTCATCTGATTTTTAATTGTTTCACTTTTGGGAGCTTAAAAAATTCCAGGTGTCTTTTCCGCTCTCGCTTAAAATGAGGTAAATACACCTCGCTCTTGTTTCAAACTCAAATTTTCTTTGAGTTCAAGTCAAAATTGCTTTGAGTTTTTGTAGCCATGAAAAATTAATATTAATAAAGTTGCATCTAATACTATTTCTTTTATATGACACATCAGTGGGGAAATCCATAGACTTATAGATAGGGAGGAAAGTTATGGAGCTCCTAGGTCTGAATATCCGTAACCGAAATTACGGAATCTATCGGATATCCGAAATTAAAATCTATCCGAAACTTTTTAAGTCCTCAAGCATTTTTTTCAGTAGAAGATAATATTAGTAATTGATGAATTTCTTAGTTTTTAGAATTATTGATTTGTTTTTAAAGGTACAAAAAAGTACTTTGTTCAAAATGGATTATTTTGTTATCAAAATAAAACTTAATGATGAGGTTTTTTTTAAGTAAAGTTAAAGAAAGTTTAGTTTCTAGACCCAGTGCTAATGTCCCAAGAGTTTTATTCAGTAGGAATTACTGAATTTCTTAGTTGTGATTTAGTCCCAATTATTATTGAGTAGAAAATACTCATTTTTAGAGTAGTATTTTTTTTTAAGTACAAAACTTGATTTTAAACTAACATGGGATGTGTTAGTCTAAAAACAAGTTTTCAAAGTGCAGAGAAAACTTGTTGTTTTATACCATTCAATTATTGATAACAATCAATTGAATTATGAAATAAGGATCAAGTCGCAAAAAGCGCAAAGTTGGAGCGTCTATCAAATCTATTGCTTTAAAACATTACCCTTCCTTTTGGCTTCGCCGTAGTCGGTTAAAAAGGTTTTGTCCTGACTGACTGGTGGATCAACGCACAGCCTAAACCCCTGATAGTAGAGAGCTGAAATTGGTGAGTGTATAAGAAATGTTGTAGGCATCCGATAAAAAAGGATTTTAAGAATATCCCATGGGACGGGACTTATGCTAGTGAATTAAAATTTGCTATATTACATTTTAGATTGACGCTTCAACTCAGCGCTAATGCGAATTGACCTTATGAAAGCAACTGAGATTTGTGATCTTGACCTAATGTTATTTAGTTATTAAGAAATATGTACTGAAAACCTATCATGGCTACCTTTTTTCGCTTCGAAGCAAAGTGTTTTTGTATAAATATACAGAATGTGCACAAAACGCAAAATATGCAAATAGTCCCAATCATGTCAAAATTCTACACACATATGTGATGACCCATACGCAAGCTCATTGGATCGAAACAAGACGATCGCAATAATAACGAAAGACGATTGTAGCTGAAACAAAAGACGATCGTAATAATAAAAAAATTACGTTCGTTACTTCTTGGATCGTGTTTTGTTTTTATTACGATTGTCTTTTGTTTCTACTACAATCGCCTTTTGTTTTTATTTCGATCTAATTACGTAAGTATTTTTCCGTAAGTAAGTACGTCATTCATTTATTGTATCTGTGAGTAGGATGTAGACATGAGACCACTTGCACATTTTGCGTACTATTGTGCCTGTTTTGAGCACAAATTAATGTTGTTATTTTGCGTTTTATTCTTTTCTCGTGTAATCGTTACCGCGTAAATTTAACTATTTAAGTTATTTTAAACGCGATTTGTTTACTTATGAACATGCCGTGTGAAAATACGTAAAAAAATTGATTGTTAATTTTAGCTTATTACAGCATCTGTTTTCGTCGCGTAGCCGTATCTACTTCTTAAGTTATTTTTCAATAAATAAAATATATTTATTACTATTTGATTTAACATTGTTTTATTCTTCTTTTTTTTCGTGTAGTAGTGTGGCTCACCTAATGTTTGAGTTTTCAGATCGCCAAGGCCTCTAACTTGACCTAACGACTGCTATCTGAGATAACAACCGGGACCGACTGCTTGTTTTATTAAAACACAGAGTAGGATTCAACATTTATAATTCAAACACGGTCACAAACTATGATTATTCATTAAGTAAGCAGTAATGAGTATTTAAATTGATTTCAATTGTGATAATAATCTTTACTTAAAACTATCATAATTTACTTCTAACACTATTCTGCGTAAATATCCCGATACGGGATCTTGCGCGGGCATATCCGCCGGGCAAAGCTAATAATTTAAAGCGTCGATTACACTAAACAATTTAACTCTGCAATATATAATCGCCGCTTTAGGGTGAACGCACACTTATCCGAGCCGAATACGTCAAACGAATTAAAGCCGGGTGTCTAAAAAAAGATAGAGTTAGCCACTTTATACTAGCACTATTGCTATTGCAACTGTGCACCTGCAGTGGTACCATAGGAGCACGAGAAACATTTTATTGATCGAGAAAAATGCCTTCTCCTGTCGTTTGAGAAAATAAATATGTTCAGTCTCTTTTTCCTGTCGTTTGAGAAAAGAAATATGTTCAGTCTTTTTCTTGTTGATTGAGAAAAAGAGACGAAACATATAGGTGCGGAATAGATAGTTGCATATAGATATAACATTTAAAATGAATGTCGTTCAACGCGGTTCGACTCGAATAAGTGTCCATTTACTTTTAATAGCACATTGAACACACTGTCTGTAAGCCTAATGGTGTCTAGACATTTAAGTCGCCGACATGTCATAGCCTGCACCGACATAGCCTGCACCTGCGCTGCGCGACATGTCGGGCGGCATGTGTCAGCGACTCAGTGTGTAGACACCTTAACATTTAAACTTAGAACCAAAGTTGAAATACTGAAAAGCTAGTCTCAAGTTTTTTTATAATAAATTAACCAGAAATAGGTATTTGGTATTCGAGATAGTCTGACCAGTGAAAAAAAGCGGCAATTTTAAAAAATCTTCATGTGTTAGTAATAATTAGATAGTTAGTTATAGATTTGATACTTTTTATTAAAAGTAAAATAATAAAAAGTATCAAATCTATTTTTTCTATGTATCGTCATGACATCACAGTGTTGACACATGAAGATTTTTTAAAATTGCCGCTTTTTTCACCTGCCACGACTCACTGGTCAGACTCTAGATAACAAGACAGGGTCGCACCCAAGTCAGCTCTCACAATCGTGTAATTTTAGGGTGTCGATAGAATAGTAATTGTCATATTTGACGTATTTGGTAAACAGATGTGGTCATATTTGACCGCGTATTTGACACATTTGGTAAACAATGTGGTCAAATGTTTTAAAATACGTCAAATATGACAATTACTATTCTATCGATACTTTATCTAATGAGACATGATTGTGAGAGCTGACTTGGGATCCTGTAGAAATAAAAAAATGGTAAAAACGGTAGTATTTGGCATAGTCTTATTCCACATGTCACCCTATCATCACAACAATCACTTACATCTGCGGTCCTAAAAAGGCAATTTAGGAGGTTTTGACACAATCACACTGGAGTCTGATTTCCGTATTAAAATTGAGCAGAATTTAATTTCAACATCATTACAAACAATAATTACACTAAAAATTTAAGACCTAAGAATATTGTCAGGGCTCCAGCGGCTTTTTATATTTATTTTGAGTAAAAGGAATATGTTTGTGACATCACCTATAGTACTAGCAGATAATATCTCAAAGATTTAGACAATATGATCAGCAGATCGAAGAATATGCCAATACCTAACGATAAACATAATCTAACAACATCAATTTGTGAGAATCTGGCTGTTTATTCTTTGAAACTTGACTTTTCAGAATGAGATTAATACTTCATATTATTTCAAAAGGCAGTCACAATTAGGGCTTGCATTATTCGTTAACTTTTGGCTATCCGGATAATCCGGATATTAAAATTTCATTATCCGGATATCCGGATAATTCGGATAATTTTTGAAATTTAATAAAATTAAGAAAAAACCTTACTACAAAGTTTTAATTAATAAAAACAAAGGCTTTTAATAGATATATACGCATATTATTATTTATTTACTTACCTTGACGTTTCAACCACGCGACCCTCGCGACCAAGACCATTGTAACATGGTTGAAACGTCGAGGTAAGAAAAAAAAAATAATACGCGATTAAGACCCGAGAAAATGTAACTATGTTAACTAATCGTGTGAATTTACAAAGTTTATATACGCATATATCGATAGTTGAGAGATCTCGGTCGGCAATTTTGATTTTTATTTCGTATTAAGCTGTTGAAGCATTTGCTGAAACTCTCGAAAAATAAGTGTTTTCCTTTGCGGTAGCCGCTGTATCGAAGCTGCTGAAGCTTCTCTCGAGAACTCAGTATGATTTTTGTAGGCACCCAATATTACACCTCAATATTACATAAATCTTAAAAATATTATTGTTATTCTTTAAGAATATCTAAAGTGCAGCACATTTTTGCAGGATTTATTGAATTATGAGCATATGCTCCTGCTTAGGATCGCCAAAAGGAAGTCGATACAATGATCCTTACATAATGTGTGTTATAGCTTTTTGGGTGAGAAAATTAATCATGCTAAAGAATCTTGGAGCACAAGCAATAGTAGAAAAAAGTAATTTGAAACTTCTAAATCTGTGAGACCATTGGTGACAATTTACACTATTCATTAATTTACATTCACGTTGACCTATTCTTGAGATCTATTTTTTACTAGCCAGCCAGCAACTAGGTTGTAAGAAATTCTGTATCTATTTGACAAATGTTTTGGGTACTTCTATCGGTTCAACCGTTTTTAGTCGGAAAGTCAATAAGATGTTGTCTTTGTACCACTAAGAACACTGCTATTTTTCAACTGGGTTCTTAATCCAGGACTCTTAGTTGAATTTTGTCTTTTCCGGTCAGGTATTATAACGTAAAAATTACGAGAAAGCGTTTGATCGCGTCAAACATGATATCCTGTTGCAGCGCCTGATCTACGTTGGTTTGGATGGCAAAGACATACTAAGATTCATTAAGACCTTGTATTGGAACCAAAGGGCTGCGGTCCGAGTCAAGGACTCATAAACAGAACTATTGAAAATACGGCGTGGAGTCAGACAGGGCTGCATCTTATCTCCTCTGTTGTTCAATTTGTACTCGGAGGCGATTATATCGAAAGCGCTAGAAGAATATGAGATCGATGTTAAAGTAAACAGAAAAATCGTGAACAATTTAAGATATGCCGATGACACTGCACTTGTAGCCTCATCAGAGCTGGACCTGCAGATATTATTAGACAGAGTTAATGAGTACAGGTTGAAAGCAGGGTTGAGTATGAACGTGTCTAAGACTAAATTTCTGGTAGTATCAAGGAACTACTTCAATCCCAGAATCACTGTCGCAGGTTCAGATATAGTGCGGGTTCCAATGGTTAAATTAGAGGTATTTATACTTTTGCATGGGTTAATAAAAAATGGGATAGCGAACAAGAAATTCGTACTCGGATTGGAATTGCCCAAGCCACTCAGTCAGTTATGCAGTCGCCAACTATCCATAAAGCTCAGAGTTAGAATACGCCAGTGTTATGTGTGGCCAGTAGTAATCTACGGTAGTGAAGCCTGGACTGCGAAAATCAATACACAAGGGTTCCTCGAAGCTTTCGAGATATGGTGCTACCGTAGAATGCTACGTATTAGCTGGACACAGAAAGTCTCCGACGTGCGGGTACTCCAACATGTCGGCAAGAGACGCGAGTGGCATACTTGGGTCAAGTTTTGCGACACGAGAAATACGAGCTTCGCCAAATAATAATGATGGGCAAAGTCGCAGGCAAGAGACCCGTTAGACGAAGAAAGAAGTCGTGGTTGAGAAACATCCGAGAGTGGCCAAACATTTCCAGCGTGAAACAACTTTTTCGCTTGGCACAAACCGGAACAAGTTCGCTGAGCTGACGGCCAACCTCCAGAGGTGGATTGGCACCAGAAGAAGAATGGATATATTAAAGTGGATTTTCAAAAGAAATGGATACACGACACCGATAATATAACTAAAAACTAAAATACTAATGAATTGCAATGATTGTCAACTTTGGATAATTCTTGCATTGTCTGTGATTAAGCCAGCGAGCGAAGCGTCTCTGCTTCAAGTCTGGCAATATTTGTTTTCTGTTACAGTTGGTTCATTTGTTACTTCTCCTCTACAGGAAGTATTTTTTGATCAACATTGATGAAACTTGATATACAGATTCTATGAGCCTTTACAATTTTTTTGTGGCGGGGGATTTTAAATTGATCGAGTATTTCTCCCACAAAGGGGGCTTCTTGATATCTCCCCTCTATGAGATCCGTTTTCAAAGATTCTTTTTATTTATAAGGTATTTTATTTATACCTACCTTCAAATTAGTCCCAGAAAAATATGATGAAGATCTAATTAGGATCTTCGGAATGATGAACAGGATAGCTCATCCAAATACAATAGATTGCTCACTTATCAACTTCTACCTCTAGAGTCTAGAATAAACCCTTTATCCACAAGAACAACATGGTACTACATAGAAGTCGCTCCTGGTACTACTTTTTCATCACAAACTCTTCATATTTTCATCTTCTATCACTTGTTTTTTAAGGTGTCTATGTAAAACCTATGTAGGTACTCCTAATAAAGTGCTCGCGAGGTCTACTGTGCGCAGAACTACCAGTTTGTATTTGTTTGTACGTGCAAAGTAATTATCCGAAAAATCCGAATTATCCGGATAAAAAGTCAACTAAATCCGGATATTAATTTCGACGGATATCCGGATAATATGGATATCCGTTATCCGGATTGCAAGCCCTAGTCACAATACTATCCACCTATTATATAAAGACATCTAGCACATTTAAACAACTTCAGCTTTTAATAAAATTATTTATCTAACTTGGTGTTCATTCTGATGAGGATTATTTTTGAATCGCTTGTGCCACTTCGGGCAATTTTTAAAAGCTTGATTTGTACTGATTTTCATGTCAGATGATGTCAGACTCCTGCGGCGAGTGATTGAGACCAGTGAAGTTGCGGTCATGTGATTCACTTGAAAAAAATACCAATCAAACGAAAATCAGTAAAAATCAAGCTATTTAAATAGCTTGAAGTAGCACAAGCTATTTATAGCTAGCTAACTATTCAAAAATAGACACTTTTAGATAATGTTCTTCACATGCAACTGTGCTAAGTAAAACTAGCATTAGCATAGAAACACAAACACTCAGTTGCGGGAAAGTCCATTAAATGATGATGACGGCATTCACATTTTAATTATCTGATTTTCTATTGAAAAATCTGTTATTAAAATTTTGATCCCGTCATTATTGTTTAATGGACTTTCGTGCAACTGAAGGCCCGTATTACAAACGGTAACTCAAGCGGAGATCTCGACTTGAGTTTCGATTTATAATGTCCCTTTGAATGGCGGGATTTTTAGTTTGGCTATAACAATAATTATCAGTATTCACCCATTGTTCTGACTTCATTGGTGTCATGGAGCTCGTTAAATTAAAGGTACATTCCTTCCATATTATACAGGGTGAACCATTTAAATGGGCCTTCAGGGGGATATCCTAAACTATAGAAGATAGCGCAAAATGCTGAAAGAAGTTGCGTCCCCGATTTTGACAAAAACTAAAATGGCATTATTAGATTTTTGAAAAATTAATTACCCTAGCCAGGAATCGAACCTTGTCTTTTTGCAAAAAAATAAACATCCTATATTATTGTACCGATCGATAGTGTTGCTGATAATGATCAAATTCTGGAAACAAACATAATATGGTAAATCAAGACAAATGCCTATTTTTTAATACAAATATTTAATTACACCAAAAAATAATCTAACAGTGATATCCATCACTACTTTCAACAAGTTTCAAAGCTTATGCTTCGAACTGTGGACGAAAATTTTAAAATTAGAACATGATCTGTAATGGTGATAAATGCTAGTGCAGTCATTCAAATCGAGTAGGTCGTGGTAATAGGTATGGGGAACGCTCGAGTACTTGTACCAAATACTTGAGTGTTCCATATTTTTATTAAGAATAGCCATTTCTCTCGATTTACCACAGTATGTTTGTTTCCAGGATTTGATCTTTATCATTATAGTGTTTATCGATCGGTATAATAATATAGGATGTTTATTTTTTTTGCAAAAAGACAAGGAGTTTTTTTGTTTAATTTAAATTCCTGGCTAGGGTAATGAATTTTTCAAAAATCTAATAATGCCATTTTAGTTTTTGCCAAAATCGGGGACGCGACTCCTTTCAGCATTTTTCGCTATCTCTTATAGTTAGGATATCCCCCTGAAGGCCCATTTAAATGGTTCACCCTGTATATGACTCATCTCATCTAAAATTAGAAGACAGCTTCTTTGGTGTGGCCATCTTTTACAAATGTCGTGAGAGAGAAGAGTATCTTTTACCATGAGTGTGAGTGATCTTCCTCAGATGTGCTGAAGTGGCTACAAGCATGTCAGAGCACACTAACGACGCCTTATGGAATTTAAGTAGTAGCCATGGCCGAAATCGGTCTGGTGGATTATTATTAATTATCCAGTGGTACACCCACATTCTGAGGTACACTATTTGTATGCGGGAATCTAAATCGTGTCCCAAGACGTGATCCCTGTTGTAGTCACGTTCTACAATCCGGGTGGGAGTCAATTCACACTAGTTTGAAAGTTAATGTGCACTGAGACTCAATCTAAAAAAGTTATAGTATTATTTAGAATCACCCTGCCAACCGCCATGTGCCATTCAATCAAGGTTGGTTGTTATCTCCAATGGTCAATGCAATGTTGCATAATTGCACCCTTTTTTATATAAAAATATTGTATGTTTAAGGCTGTTTTTTAGTTATACCTATAGTACAACCACCAGTTGCTCAATTTAGGGCTATAATTGCACAGTGTGCAACATCCTGCAATATTAATATTAATTTACATGGATGAATTTGCTAGCACAGCAACTTTTAGATTGATGCTCCAATGCACATAAGACTCTGAGCTAGTTTGGATTGACCCTTAACAATACACTGAATTATCTCTTTTTATGATAAGGATGTCGTCTTCTGAATGAAGTTGCAGATTTGTTAGGAGGCTGGTGTACTTTAGTTTGATATTGAGCTATGATAGGGGCCTCGTTGGCTGCCAGTTTGTTTATAACAAAGTCATCACCTGCCGCCATGTTTTCCATCATTTTGAGTTTGGCTTCTATAGATTGGATGGCAGTCTTCTTGCTGAGTCTCATTTCCGGTTTGGCACCGGCCAGGGCAGGGATACCAAGCTCTGGTTTTGGTTTGTCTTGATCATCCTGGAATTGATAAAGATATTTGTTAGTTTTGTTTAGTTGTTTGTTTAAATAAAACATGATTTGATGTAGTCCAGTGGGCTAGTATTATTCATTTTCTTATGTCTGATTCAAATTATTGTTTGTTCCAAATTGTTGTCCAATATGTTTTTATTTTCCACATCTACTGTTATTGTGTATTAGTTGAGAACTTTCCTTAATTCATCTAATATTATTCTACGTTTTATAACGCGAAAATGATCCACCCAATATTAGGTACTAATAAATGGTTTACTCCATAAAAACTACTTATAAAAAGTGCATGTAATGTATTTCACAACTCAAAGTTTCATTAGATTAATGCATTTATTGATTGTCAATTAATGTCATTATCAATACTGCAATGAATCTTGAAATGCATCTAGCTGGGAACCTTGAGTACAAATAGCTACCTTTATCTCTATATTCTTACCAGGATGAAAGAAACTGGGTAAGTTAAAGTCATACATAACTCATAACTGTTACCGACGTCTTACCAAAATGTGTTTTTTTGTTGTTCATGTAATAGTGTTTTTTGTTGCGAATAAACTATATTCTATTCTATTCTATAAGACAGACTTACGGTGTTCTTAGCAAACTTGACACAGATCTTCTTACAGCCTATCTGTTGTCCGTTGAGTGAGTTCATCGCCTTGATGGCGTCTTGTCTCAGCTTGTAGGTAACGAAGGCGAAGCCCCGCGGCTGCCCCGCGTTTGGCCCGCTCCGGTGAAACAGCATGTCGAACTTCTCGATGTTTCCAAACACGCGGACCATTTTCAGTAATTGATACCGGTAATAATAAAAGGTGTTGTTTATTAAACTTTATCCAAGATAATTCTACGGCAATCAAACTGAATTGATGCAGGAGAATCTATGTATTAAAAAGACTACATACTCATTAACTCTGGTGTCCAAGTTGCCTATCCATAGCCTTTTTTCGGATACTTCGCTTGGTTGTACACGCTCCAATTGCAGAGGTAACTGGAAACAAATTAACAGTTGTCAATAAAAGCCATCCAAAAATAACATCTCGACTAGTTCACGTCTTTGTGAAAGTATTCTTACCGTAGCGTCTTCCATGGTTGGGCGTTGGGCTCTATTTCACTTCACAGAAGAATATTTTATAGATAATACTATTTCATTGGTGTCTCAATTTCCGTCCCGTTATAAGGATCTGCTAGAAAACTCAATCATTGCAGTTATTATAATAAATGTAATCAAAATATGTGTGATTCACGGAATCTGAAAAATCAATAAACATTAAACATGTGGTGACATTGACAGCAATGTTTTTTATTGCCACAGACTATCAATTTTATTTTAAAGTTACCCATTCAAGCTTTTTCGTCGATCCTCATCATTCACTCAGAATGCTGACGATGTTGCCAGCCATCATGCTATCTTCAGAAAGCCCAAAAGACTCGAACTCGTACTTGGAAAAATAGAGTTAAAAAAAAAAGAAAAATAATGACGACGGAAATGAAATGAGAAATATTTTTGTAAATGTTGTTTATTTGCGATTGTGAAGTGTTAGCTAAAGCTGATACAATTACGAAGTTTTGATTGATACTAGTGTTTAGGCTTTAGTTTTTTTGTGGATATTGTACTCGTCCCTGAGATACTTACTTTTTTTTGAAAACCAACCAACTCCAGCAGAGAAATACTTCTGAATCATCCTCGCTCTACCCGAGAGAAGTGATTTCTTTTACTTAGAGCACTTCACTCCTCTTCAATACTAAACATACATAATCTGAATATGACTGTAGCTCCAACTTTGCAGAAGATAAGCAAGAGAATCCCTGGCTTGTTACCACCTCCCCCAAAGACTGAAATCGATGGTAAAATCTCCGACCTATCCAGTAAAACAGTTGTAGAATTACTCGAACTCAAAGGTAGACAGTTAAAATTACTAAGCAACAAAGCTTTTATAGCCAAACTCCCAGATAAAGGTGCTAGGCTTCAAACTTTCTATGATAAAATTGTTGAACAATTGAAACTGAAGCACGCGGAAGAATCTACCTGTCAAATGTTAGAAAATCTAACTTTAAAACAATCAATCGAAAAGGTAGAGTGGGAAGGAAAGGTAGACAAGAAATCTACAAACTATTTAGATTCCGATGATGACAGTGACCCTGAAGATGTGCTACATATACTCACCCAAGCAACCACTCAAGAGAAATCAGTCAAGATCTTACAACCAGACAAATCACTTATCACTGCTGATGACATAATCAAAATCGGAGATGTTCCACATGTCAAATACATCATTGACAAGACCGAAACAACTCAGACACCAAAAACAAATCAATACAAGCCTTATAAGACAACTAAATCTGATGTCCATAGTCCCGAGAAAGAAATAGGCAGGAAAAAGCATAAACACTGGGAAGTCACAGCTGCAACACCTCCACCTATAATCCACGGACCGGCCAAAATACTAACAATCGGGGAATCTTTGAAACTTCAAAAGGAACATAACTTACATTTGAAAGAGGTTGAAGCACAACATGCGGCAGAAAAGTTGCAGTCCAGAACGGGAATCAAGATGCCTACATTACCTGATGATGTGTCTAAGTTTGGGAAGTATAGAGAAGTAGGGAGTGATTCGGAAGAGTCAGACCCTGAAGGCAGCGATAAAGAAATCCATGATGAAGAACCAGAAAGGGGTGGAGTTATATTTACCGTTATGAACTAATTTGATAGGTATTTTGAGGGAGAAGCTAAGGTGATATCATTATTTGAATAAGTGTTTAGATAGGTATTATTAATTTATTCTTGTAGAACAATTAAATTGTTTTAAAGGTTCAGAGAATTTATTTATTTATTATATTAACACACACAATACTTTGTATCCCCATATTCCCGCGGGATCGGTACTTAACGTGGGAGAAACTGCGAAGTGAAGCTAGTAATAGATATGCAAGTGAATAAATCCTACTTCATATAGCTTCATACTTATATCGAAGCCAATCTGACTCAATTTCACTTTGCCTACTGCGCATGCTGTAATGACCTTCTCCATCCAAAGGTTGCCTGGAAGAAATCGCTTTTAGCGATAAGGCCGCCCATTTGTGCAACGTTTTAGTTTTAAGCTTTATGTGTATTTGTCTTACATATGTACGTTGTTTTGTATATTGTTTGTTGTGCAAATAAAGCGTTAATCTATCTATCTATCTATCTTCATATAATGAAAATGACCAAAGTAAGTAAACGAGTATATTTATTACTCCTTCATGCAAAAACAAATGAACCGATTCCATGAAACAAATATGTAGATAGCTCTGGAGATTTTACTACCAAACTACTTACAATCCTACTCAACCAACCCAGTAAATCTGCCCGACTTCAGATTACATAACAGATAAGTCGGTGGCACTGTACGTAGGCGAAGTTATTTTATGTTTTATTTAAATCGGTTTTTTTAATGCTTTTTTTTTGAAGTCGGTTTTTAATTTTTTTAAATTATTTTTTTATTTCATCCTTTTTAGTGTACTTTCAACTACCACTAAAATCATTAAAATTGTATCCATAACTTTTATCATTGAGGAGTTCTGTGATGAGAAGGTGATTTCAGATGTGGAGATTCCGAAACCATATTCTTAATCATCGGTATCTATTCTTTATGGCCTTATTCTACTGGTGATAAAACATAAGAATTTTGAGGAGCAATCCCGTTCATCACTCCGAAGATCCTCATCAGATCCTCACGAAATTTTTATGGAACCATCTCGGAGCTCCCACCTTTCAGTTTTAAAAGGAATCATCTCAATCGGTCAAGCCGTATTCAAGTCATCGATGAACATCCCTAAAACATAGGAATTTTGAGGAGCAATCCCGTTCATCACTCCGAAGATCCTCATCAGATCCTCACCAAATTTTTATGGGACCATTTCGAAGCTCCCACCTGCCGATTAAAAAAATAATTATCTTAATCGGTCAAGCCGTCTTTGAGTAATCGGTGAACATACATAAAAAAAAAAAAAAAAAAAAAATATTATACATACAGACGAATTGAGAACCTCCTCCTTTTTTGAAGTCGGTTAAAAAAAAAAAAAAAAAAAAAAAAAAATATGTTTTTATTACAGCAAACAAACTACAAACTAACAAATTAACAATATTACTTTAAACTTTAGTAAACAATATTAGTTAACAAATAAGTTAAATTTTATCTTAAATATAAAACACAGTCCGTAAGCAACAGTAGTGTCTGCTGGATGAGGGTATTAAATAAAAGTGTTGACGGTGGCACCCACACTAGATTAAATCTGTGTCGTGGATGTCAGAAATTGATTTCTATTTAAAATTAACCTCGTCGGTGAAATAGAATATGTACATTACTTTATAAATCCTTTTACAGTTTTATAAGTAGTTAATAGTAGTATAATATATAAGTAATTGTGTAACGTCATAGTGAACTTACTTTCAATAATTGTAAATATTATGCAATGTGGAACAATAAAATATAAAATAAATATAAATAAACAATAATATATACCTACGCTAGTATAATATAATATAAATATGATGACAAAATAAAGTAAAAAATAATACTCTAAATAAATAAATAATAATAACTTTTTTTTTTTTTTTTTTTTTACTCAAGTTAAGACTTCCAAAATTTTCTCTGTACAGTCATAGTCTAAGCTATTCAACCATTTTGACAACACAATTTTAGCCTTATGAAAGCAACAAAGTTTCAAGTCACATAAAACTACAACCTTATTGTAAATAAAATGACAAATAAATGGATTAAAGCGACGGGCAAAAGAAGTATTAACTTTAGGAATAGACAATTTGAAAGTTCTGCGAGCAAGCATGTCCTGGTAGAACTCTGAATTTATTACAGACCTATGTACCTTTAGCGCAACATTTGCGATAAACAATTGACGGATCGTAAGTAGGCCAGTCTCAGTATAAACGTCAAATGTAGGATATACTCTAGGCTTCGACAACATCGTCTTCAAAACCGATCTTTGGGCTCTCTCTAACTGAATCATAAATGTCTTACAAGCACCGCCCCAGCAGGAGATACAATAACTCAAGATAGACTGACACAATGCAATATATACGTTTCTGAGTGTATTCAGCGATGCAGAATTCCGGAGTTGCCGCATGACATTTATAATTTTTCGAGTTCTAGCAGATAACTTATCGATGTGGCTCTCAAAATTAAGGTTCTCATCCACAAGTATACCCAGATATCTAACAACCTCTGCCTTGTCTATTTCATCACACTCACAAATTGATGAATTAACATGATAGCATGAGTGTATTTTAATTTTAACACCTGTGGGAGGCTTGGACGCTTTCGTTTTATAGAAACATATAAATTTTGTCTTGGTTGTATTCAAGGTTAGAAGATTATCGGTCAACCAAAGTTTGACAGTCCTTAAACCATTTTCTGCCTTTACAAATGTGTCGCGCCAGTTTTCTCCCTGAAACAGCAAAACAAACCACGTTAAGGCTTTATCAAATCAAAGCAAGCTCTGGAGATTGCATTAACCCATAGGCTACTTTTTATCCCAATATTCCAGCGGGATCGGGACTTACGCGGGTAAAACCGCGGGGCGCAGCTAGCACTTTTCGTCTCGACGTCAGCAAATAATAGGTACAAAATGCTGCGCCAGCGCAAGTTGCCTTTCGATTTTACGATAGGCGCGCGCACTCAATGCTTCCCTGTTTACTTCATTCATTCTCGCGCTATCATTCAGCGCGATAGTACGCGTGTAGAGACCACGTTAAGGCTTTATCAATTAAATTCGTGTATTTTATTTATCTTTGTGAAAAATGGCTCCTGTTTCGAACAATGTCGTGGGGATTGATGACGATCAGCGATTCGCATTGATGAAGGTACGTCAGTTACTTCATAAGTTGAATTTCCCTTTGTGCCAGTGAGAAACTGTTGGTTTGTTTATGTCTTGCTTCCGAACCTAGATTTCTATGCGGTGTATTCAGTGCCGTTATGTAAAATTATGCCGATTCAATCATTTGTTGTTAGAGAAACTACTAAGTAGGTACCTAACTCTTCTGTTCATAAACTGTATAATGTACTTACTAAGTACCTAATAGTTACGCATTTAAAACTATGCATAAATTCTTGTTCTACTGTTAAGTGACCTAGACTAATTTTTGACGGTTCCGTAGGTATCTAAAGGTACCTAACCGTGAACCGTTAAAACGGGACCATAATAATTACTGAGACTCCGCTGTGATAGCCACACAGTAAATAGCTGGGAAAAATGCAACGCGATTAAAACGGAAAAAAATAATGATTTTAATTTCATACCAGCACCGCGAAAATCTAAGAAAAATCTATAAACAACTTTTATTTTTGACGGAAATCGAACCCGCAATCTTCTTCATTGCGGTTGAGTATTCGCCCAACCCGCCACAGAAGTCGTCGTCAATCTATCTATTATTATCTTCTATACTATACTAATATTATAAAGCGGAAGAGTTTGTTTGTTTGTTTGTTTGAACGCGCTAATCTCAGGAACCACTGGTCCGATTTGAAAAATTCTCGGTGTTAGATAGTCCATTTATTGAGGATGGCTATAGGCTATATTATATTTTCAAAAAAAATAGGGATCCTTACTAAAAGTTCAATAATGTAACACAAGGTGTGAAAAAAATGACCAAAAAATTCCTTACGCCGCGTGCGCTGCGAAAACTATTGGATATAGAACAAAACTATGTACTACAACTTTGTAGAACATGTAATTGTCTACAAAATACATCGCGACACCATATGTCTAACTATTGTAGTTATCTCACAATAAGTGTTTTTGTAATTTTTGTAAATAATTAAAATGCCGTCGCTTTAATAACCTTTTATTTTGTACCTTGGTATTAATCCTTATCAAAATAAATTACTTCATATTCAAGACGAATTCAATACCTTTCTAGGACCTTTTGAATTATTTAATTCGGACATTTCATTCAAAAGATATCGCGATATTAAAAATGTAAGTATGTTGCAACCAAATAAGTATTAAGTATTGCGCGCGCATGTATGAGCGCGGTCGGCTCCTTGCAAAGCGGTTGTGCTCAGCGATACTTTTTAATACTTCTTTTTTAGGGTTCCGTACCCAAAGGGTAAAAACGAAACCCTATTACTGAGTCTTCGCTGTCTGTCTGTCTATCTATCCCTCCGTCCGTCTGTCCGTCTGTCACCAGGCTGTATCTCATGAACCGTTATAGCTAGACGGTTGACATTTTCACAGAAGATGTATTTCGGTAGCCGCTACAACAACAAATATGAAAAACAAAATAAAACAAAAATTTAAGAGGGGCTCCCATACAACAAACGTCTTTTTTAGTTATTGTTGTCAATTTCCGTATCTAATTGGATTTTGTATTATTTAATTTTTGTACATCTGTACATCTGTAACATCTGTTATAAGTACAGAATAATAAATAAACAAATCTAGCTGTGTAGCCCCGGCATAGAATAGGGTTACCCCATCTCATCCCGTGGGTGTCGTAAAGGCGACTAAGGGATCTGAGGGAGATTAGCTAACCTTAAGTACTCCCCGCGCGGTGGCGGATAAACTGCTTGATCCCTAAGAGGGTTGGTGTCAGGCAGGCGGCCGGCCGTAAAAACATTGCCAAATCTAATTGCAGCAGGTATGGTCAATGATGACTTACCGTCTGCGCCGACCCCAAATAAAAAAAAAACAATTTGGGGTTTATCGGACCCCAGGCTCCCGAGAGGGATGCAACCGGGAACATCGCTCAGATGAGAAGAAATAAATAAACAAATCCTGAAAGTCACTTTTCTACGCGGACGAAGTCGCGGGCACTGCTAGTCTATACTAATATTATAAAGCGGAAGAGTTTGTTTGTTTGTTTGAACGCGCTAAGCTCAGGAACCACTGGTCTGATTTGAAAAATTCTTTCGGGGTTGGATAGTCCATTTATTGAGGAAGGCTATAAGCTACTTTTGATCCCGATATTCCCACGGGATCAGGACTTATGCGGGTGAAACCGCGGGGAGCTGCTAGTCATAGATACCTACCAAGACCAACTCCAGGATCAGCAACCCGTTCCATGAGTTCTACGCATATAAAGGCAACCGTGCGGGATCAGTTATAGACAGATCGTGTCCCCAAAACGCTAGTTTCGGTTCTCTGATAAGGGAGAGCTTCCCCGTACCCAAAACGGCACTACCAGATTGTCCAGACTGGTACCGGAGCAATGAAGCCGCTCACCACTCGTTCCTCGAAAGAGGAGCTAACGACAACCTCTCTGGGGCCGGCGGAGAGGCCACCTACCACATTTCCATGTGTGGTACCGGAGCTGTTAAAGGCACGCTCACTTCCCGGCATGAATCCACATGCCTACCAAGAGCCTATAAATCCTGGTAAGGACCGGTCTTCCCTAGCGTAGAGACCTACGCTTTCCAACCAACTCCAGGATCAATAGGAGTAATAATATGCGACTGGTAGGCATCGAGTTACGAGTGCAATGTACCTGCTCCTCCTTGTATGCCCCTCCAGCCTTAAGGCTAGAAACATACTTAAGCGTTAAAAGCGTTTTATAGCGCTATATAGCGTGTCAAACTCAAAGGATTTCGTGTCGAATAAGTATGTTTCTAGCCTAATAGTTGTACGTTGGCTGGTCTGATGTCAGCCAATGAAAACGCCAAAGATCTCGCAACATAGGTACTGGAGTTTTTTTTAACCACATTCCCCTGACAATTTTTTGTGCTATCGACACGAAGAAGAAGAAGAATGTACCTACCTACTTGCTTCGAAGGACCACTATTTTGCAACACCCATCGGTCTCCCATCAAATTAATGACGGCGGTTTTCCAGGCGTTGCTTAACCGACACAACTATTGAGGCTCTCCCACATGGCTGCGTTATTACCGGCAATTATATCGCATGCGTTATTGCGATAATGCGTCCCCAGTCCCAATCGAAACAAGCGCTTGGAATGCATTTTCGCAGTGGTATGTTACTAACTTCGCACCCGTTTTAATATAAAATGTAATAAAGCAGATATGTATAAGATAAGATAAATATTATTTTATTTGGTCAAGAAATTCGTAGGTACCTATATAAAAAAGAGATTATTTGAAGAAATGCTTTCCAAAAATTTGCACCCTACAGGACAAAAATCAGGGTAAAGTTGTTTAAATTAATAATTATTATACTTGTTATAATATGTTATAAAGTTAATAGAGGTAGATTCCACAAAGTTCCTAGGATTAACGATAGACAATAACATGGAACATGGAAACCTCACATAGATAATATAGTCAAACGTCTCAACCAATTTTCCTATGCATTGTCCATGTTAAGGAAAGTATCCAATTTAAAAACGGTACTGACAGCGTATCATGGATATGTAGCATCTACGCTTAGATATGGCATTATGTTCTGGGGTAACACCACTGACAAGCTCTTGGTATTTAAAGCCCAAAAAAAATGCATTAGATCAATGTTTGGCCTTAAACAAGATGTGTCATGTATACCATACTTTCGCGAGCATAATATTCTCACACTGCCATCTATGTAATAAAATAAGTGAGATTGCAAAATTTGTTAAGGACAACCCACAATACTTTGACGTGTATCCCACTGGAAATCGTCATGAAGGCAAACTACGAACTAATCGAAACTACAAAAGTCTTATTAAAAGAATGAGTGTAGATAGTATGGCGCCTCTTATTTACAATAAAATCCCGATTGAAATTCGAAGTACAAACAACCCTCGATTTAAGTCTGCACTCAATGGCTTTCTTGCTGAAAAAGCGTACCGCGATATTAGAGATTTTTTGAATGACAGATTAAAGTGATGTTGTGAGGTGTTTTAGTCTCAGTATTAATAAATAAATAAATAAATAAATTCTGTGAACAACACACAGCGCCATCTAGCCCCGTGGTAAGCGACTAAGCTTGTGTTACGGTGACTAGACAACGGATATAATACTTATATTTATTTTTCTTTTGTAAATACATACATTTTATACATAGAAGGACACCCAGACCAGACACAAATATTTATTTATGTCTCGGCGGCGGGAATCGAACCCGCAACCTCCTGCATTGCAGTCGGGCTCTCGCACGACGCGCCACAGAGGTCGTCGAGTATTGACATTGTATTATATTTTAGTGGTGAATTATTTATTAATTATAACAATTGACATTTTCTATTATACCAAATTTCAATATTTAAATTCTACTAATACTGACATCTATTTTATGTTATTATTTTCTATTTGACATTTACACATTATTAACTACTAATTCTATTTATAATTTGATTAATTGCAATGTATAATTTAATAAGAACACGTTCATATGCCGACAGGCGAAACATAGCTGTACTATATTTTAATTTATCAACACCATTTGTATAATAACCTATGTTTATGGACAATAAATGAATATGATGATATGATGAATACAATAAATCTGTTTAATTAAAGGCGTCTAAATATTTTCAGATAGAATAGGTAAATCTAAACATGAAACTAAGTAAGTAGGTACCTACGAATATACCGCAATGACGCATGCGATTATCGGCCGATAATAAAATAACGCAGCTATGTGGGGAGCACAGCTAGACCTAGTATGCTATGCATGTGCGACACCAAATCGTTACGAAATCGACCATGGAAAGGTACCATACTGGTCGACAAGTTGCATTGCATCAAACCTTTCCACAATTAAAGGCTACGTGCTATACTGCATAGCCACGCACCTCTCAAATCGCACAATATACTTAAGTTAGTGTGAAGCATTGAGATATTATCTACCTATGTAGTAAGTACCTACCAAAGACTACAAAGTAAGTAACTACAAAGACCAAATTTATAAGTATAGAGGATTAGCTCATTGGCCTAGGTGCACCTGCCGATCTTGAATGGTCGTGCGGGTTAAACAACGCCTGGCGCGGTCATTAATATGACGGGAGACCGATAATTTGTGTGGCAAAAATGTTTTTCTCTAGCTCCTCCTTGATTCGCATCGCAACGCACGTTAAGCAGTTAGTCCCGGTTGTTATCTCTGATAGTAACCGTCAGGTGAAGTTAAAGTTAGAGGGCGACGTAAAAACTCTAACACTACGTGAACGACACCACTATACAAAAACAAGGAGAAGACCGCAGAATAGGTAAGGTACATAATAAATATTATACCATGTAGGTAGAGTCGAGGTGCCAACTCCTTACTAGGTAAACTGTGCTACTAAAGGCGATGTCTCAAACATATTTCATGTTTCTTTTACAAACGCGAAATTAGTGTAAATGATCCAGTCATTTAAGCTTAAATTAGGAAATTTCATAGTTACGCACACCCTACCATAAGTAGGTTTTGAGACAACTTTTAGGGTGTCAATATACAAGTATTTACAGACTTACAGCTGGGTATCTCGAATTCCGATGTGAACTTACTATAATGACTGGATCAAAAAAGCCACTGTAGAGATAAAATATGTTTACGTCTATCGTAAAAATGAATAGAACGTCGCTGCGGGCGCTAAGATATAGCCAATGAATGACGACCGCAGTGGCTGTTTAGAACCTGTCTTCGTTCTGATTTCATATCTATATTAGACATACTGTTAAGATTGATATCAATGGTGTGATGAAGTTATTTAATAGGTTAGGTAGGTTTATAAGTAGGAATATTTTTTTATCTACTATTCGGCGAATACAAACTGCCCTCAGTTACAAAATGTGGACTTTATGCATATCCAGTGAATATTTTATAATTCTTCAGTGGACATGCATTATATTGCCGGACTTTACATAAACACGTAGAATATTCCACACAGACACTGATTCCATTCACCAAAATTACGAAAGTCAATGTCGATTTCAGTGCAGATATTGTAGGTACATTTTGAAATCATACTTAACCTTCAATTACTCATATTACAAGTTTCGAAGAATGAAAAACATAAATAATATATAGTGGGTACTTATTTACCATTTAAATTAACAAAACTTTAGCTCATTCCCGCACGCTCCGATTTTCCACTGCGCTCCAGGCTCAGGCTACAATTTTCCGAACCACAAGATCTATCTATTCTGTGGTCATTGGATTACATGTGGGACAACCATTGGCTAAATTATTCAGAAAAATTTTTTTATTGTAATCGGCAAAAAAAACGTTAGTTATTTTTAGGAAGTTTTTGGGCCTTGGACTGCACCGCCATAATGCAAACCTTTTGTAACAAAAAGAAGACACTTCTCCGTGATGTAAATATCAATGAGGTGGAACACGCAAAGCTGTGAGCAGATGGCGCTCTAGTCGACTGGCGCTCTAGTCGACTTTTTTTTTAAATTTTGTGGTCTCGCCTGTACTGTGAAGTCAAGTTAGAGTCTTTGTGTTTTTGTGTTAAAATGATCTATAAATAATCCATTTATGTCGGTGTCTTGTTTAGTCTCAAAGAAATACATCGTAGGAAAAATGCTCCTACTACATTGAGGCATTTCATTTAAATATAAACGTAAACATAAATGAAACCGCCGAGAGTTGTGAAAATACTACTATTTGACAGTTCTTATTTCAAACTTAGATCGAACATCGCCCTCTGCCGGGATAAAAAGTTAGTGCTCCTCCCCATTGATCAAGAAAACATTATGCAAGTAAAAACTTAATATGGTAGGTTAAGTATCCTTACTAATATTATAAATGCGAAAGTAACTCTGTCTGTCTGTTACGCTTTCACGCCTAAACTGCTGAACCGATTTTGATAAATTTTGGTATGGAGATAGATGGGACCTCGGAGAAGGACATAGGCTACTTTTGATCCCGTAAATCCCGCGGGATCGGGACTTAGGTCGTATACCTGAACCGATTCTGATAAATTTTGGTATAGAGATAGATGGGACCTCGGAGAAGGACATAGGCTACTTTTGATCCCGTAAATCACGCGGGATCGGGACTTAGGTAACAGCGCTTTCACGCCTAAACCGCTGAACCGATTTTGATAAATTTTGGTATAGAGATAGATGGGGCCTCGGAGAAGGACATAGGCTACTTTTGATCCCGTAAATCCCGCGGGATCGGGACTTATGTCGTATACCTGAACCGATTTTGATAAATTTTGGTATAGAGATAGATGGGACCTCGGAGAAGGACATAGACTACTTTTGATCCCGTAAATCCCGCGGGATCGGGACTTAGGTCGTATACCTGAACCGATTTTGATAAATTTTGGTATAGAGATAGATAGGACCTCGGAGAAGGACATAGGCTACTTTTGATCCCGTAAATCCCGCGGGATTGGGACTTATGTAACAGCGCTTTCACGCCTAAACCGCTAAACCGATTTTGATAAATTTTGGTATAGAGATAGATGGGACCTCGGAGAAGGACATAGGCTACTTTTGATCCCGTAAATCCCGCGGGTTCGGGACTTAGGTAACACCGCTTTCACGCCTAAACCGCTGAACCGATCTCATAAAAATCGGTCAAGCCGTTTCGGAGGAGTGTTAGTTACCGTACTCCTCCGAAACGGCTTGACCGATTTTTATGAAATTTTATTTTCGTATTCAGTAGGTCTGAGAATCGGCTACTATCTATAATTTATAAGGCAAAACAACGTTTGCCGGGTCAGCTAGTATAATATATTTCTACTTGTACCTAAATTTCACAAAAAAACTGACCTTTATAACAACGTTATTAATTACGCTGTAGTATTTGGAACCTACCACATATTTAAAAGTCTGCGTATTTTTTGTTAGGCGAAAAATAGGTACCTATATTTTAGTTACTAGTTATACCTAAGGTCACTTTAAATGTAGATATTTACCTAAGTCACAAGTTCTTTATTTTTTTTTAGTTCTTTTTAGCTCGCTAGTTCTAGCGACTACCTAAGTATTTATGTTAATAAGTACAAAAACAAAAAGAAACATACACAAGATAGAAAGTTTGAAAGGCTATTATGATGATTAAAACTTACGCAGAATTACAAATAAACTACACAATGCGTACCTACATACTTTGGTACCTACTTAAAGACAGATGAATAATTCATTAATGAAATTCCTTTTAATTAAACTCATTTAAGTAAGTATGTATTTAAATTAGATAATAAAAATCCATTCAAAGAAAAACTTATGTGAAATAATGTTAGGTAGGTTTAGGTAAGTTTATATTTTTAATATAGGATTTAACCTATACATATACGTATAACCCAATACATCTTTATTAGTCAAACAACACATACCTAACGTAAGAAAGTGTAGTAAACGTTTGTACAAACAGGAGACCTTATTGCTGAAAGTGATTTCTTCCAGGCATGCGGTATAATTATACTTCAGGTACATAGTCTACTTAAATGGTGAGAGGGGAGTTTTTGTTGTTTTGGGAAATATAGAATATACCAATCGAAGTTAAATAGGAACTTAATATGATGCGAACTTATTTAGGCACTCGATGTACTTGCTACACCCAAAACAACATCCAAGATTACTACACAATAACCTACCTAGCTCCAATATAATTTCTCCTACGATGAAATCACAGTTTCTAGCATCAAATATCTCAACCAATAAAAGAAATCAATTAAAACACTGTTATTTTCCAAACACGCTTAAACCAACGTGACTGCTGTTATCGAAAGTTAAGATAAATTTTCTCGCATGCAGCCTCCATAGGGCTTACGAAGCCACCGGTAGCAATTATGTAAGAAAATCCATTCTTTATTTATATACTAGTTTGCTTATTTTTATACCATAATGACAGGCGGACGCGGGCGTGTAACAAGTAGCGCCTTTCACTGTTGCGAGATTTGTCATTTACGTTGCACTAAAAACTTAAAACCATTAAAAAGACATTTTACACGTTTTCTATATAAGTGTACAATGATTACTGTTATGTAGTTACTTACATGCAATCAATGTAGGTATTTACGTGCATGTATCTACCTATCTTAAATAAGACATGGGTCAGCGCAGAAAATCTCTAACATTACAACTCTCATACTGTGATCAATATAATTATTCTACTTAGATTACCTAGATGATGGGTATTCTAACAACGATCGAACTTTGATCCATTTTTTTTAAGTATGTGAGTAATAAATAATATCCCGAACAGTGACTTTGGTACTGGTGAAGCTCGTCCGTCAGAGACGAGTTTGATATAGATCACTAGCAACGACCTTTCTCCTTTTAAACTCGTATATAGACTCGTCCAGTTCTATTTACTTACATCTACTATTGCGTTAGTAAATAAACCAAAATATAAGTTCAAGGCAAATTGTTTGTCAAACAAAAAACATGTAAGACAAGAGAAGTGAGGATGTGTATTTTCCACAATCGGATTTCTTTGAAACCTAAGTCCTAGAAACAAAGATGTGGTGTTGAAATATTTGTACAGTGAGTCTGTAACTTGACTAAGTACGTAGGTTTCTAAGTTACTTAACTAAAACATGTTATGCACATTAATTAATTGGAGATATATACATAAATAATTAAATATCCCTCTGGGTAAAATACTTAGAGGACATTAAGCTTATGAAACCCCATGAGTTTCTTGTGTCTTCTTGTCATTGGAGGTCGCGTTCCGAAGACACACTAGATTACTGAATAAACATATTTTTGAATTTGAGTTTGAATGAAGTGTCTTTTGAAAAAAAAAACACGATAGCGTAAGTATAAGGAATTATGCTTATGTGCCACACACCCACAGCAATCCAGTGTTACCAAACCAAAGAAAAATAAGTCGGTAGAAATGTGGGCAAAATATCGGTAGAAAACGGGAGATTTTGTGACTAAATAAAATTAGGCAGTTTTATAAAAAAAAATTAATAATTATAATAAAAAATCAGTCACTTTTGTTATCATACCAATGCTCTTTTGACACAGCACAGTACCAAACATCTTTTGTCAATATTAAAATCAAAGCAACAGACCATCCATGTGACGCTTGGAATTTATAAGACCTTCAAACTTCAAGAAGATGAAAATTTGTTTCGTTTTCAATAAATTTATGCTAGAAAAAAAAATCTGAAGAGTGAAGTGAAGTGAAAATATATCGAAAACAAATTTTGCCAAAATGGGGAATTCATCATCACCAGTCTTTAATTGCCTTACAGCTCCCCAAAATTCTATTGGGTCATTTGAATTTATACTATTTATAAGTATTCCGAAGTTCTCTCCATTCAGTTCAGTGTCAAGTTTTTGCAGATCGACCGTTAGTTGTTAATTAAATTTGGAAAAGCTCTGCATATGTGGATAATAGCCGATGTAGCTCCGGTTTTTAGATGATTTTTGTAGTAATGATAAAAAGACGGGAGAATTTTATCGCTTTACGGTAGATCGGGAGATTGGTTTGGAAATCAGTAGATCTCCCGTTAAATCGGGAGGTTCGGGAACGCTGCAGCAATCTAAATTCTGTCACATAAATAATAATAATAATTTTATTTACCAAAAAGTGTACAGTCCAAGTAAACAATTTATCGGATCCACCACACTAGGCTGAGCCTGTCCTGTGGGGAAGAATGGTTATCCATAACAACAGCGATAGGTACATTTATCGAGAAAGGAACAGGAACATTTTCAGTAGTTACATATTCATATTCATATTGAACCGAATAAATTCTAATTAAGTCTTAAACATTAAAACTGCACCTAGTAGCGTGCCGCAACCGAGAACACGTTGCCGTTCAAGACGAAGCGTCTCGATCTTCCATTGACCGTTACCAAAAACGCGAAGTCCACTAATAAAAGAAGTCGGCAACGCCCACCCGAGGTATGGTGATCAAGATTACTATTTTAATTGGCAATTGGATCAAGGTACTTACTATTTTAATTGGCAATTTATTTTATGTCTATAGAATGAATATTTAACCTTTGACATATTTATTGTAAACATGCCTTGAATCGAATTTTGCTTTGTTTTACCTATTTAATAGTTTTCGCACGTGAACAGCACGTTACATTACCTAGTGATTAAGGAAGGATCAGTAACTACATTAAGCTCGTTCATTCTAGTAAGTACTATCCTACAAATACAATGTAGGTATAAACATGTCTAACTTAAACGTATTTAAGGAGGTTATTCCCAAAGCTCCAATTTCCAATTGCTCCAAACTGATCACAAAAATTTAAATAGGCAACCCGACAAACTCGACGTGACTAAAGTTAACGAACTCATTATTATAGCAAAGTAATAACCGCATAAATAGAAAACAGCGGAAATTGCAAACAACCACAATGAATATCATAAAATTCATAGATTTATAAGATTCGCATTTAGATGGTGCTTTGTCGGTTAAACTCCACCAATTCGTACAAAATCTTGGGTCCGGGGAGCCGTCAACCAGTCTGTTGGGATGGGCTTTTACTGAAGCGGAGCTGAGTGGAGCGGGCCGAGAATTGGCCAATCACAGTGCTCGAAATCTCCAATAAGTGGAAACAGTGTGATTGGCCAACTCACTGCTCCGCTCCGCCCAGCTCCGCTTCAGTAGAAACGCACATTATCATGTGGCTTCATGTCATTATTTGTCAAGAGTTTCTTTTACTAGTAATCCAAAGTCTTTGATAAAACCCTATTTATGTTTGTCTGCCCTTACACTTGACCCAGAACAAGGTTCTAGTAGGTTCGAGTAATTATTATTTACCTAGAATGATAATTATGTTATGAAACCTACCTAAAGTATTTTTATCTTTATTACAAAAGCGATTAGGAGATGATTGCATGTTTATGTTATTGTTACAATCAAATAAATCTAGTGTGTGTACGAAAATGTAGATTTATTAAGGTGGAATACAAGTTTTAAATGACCTAGGATTTGAACCCAGTCTTAATTTCGATAGGTATGAAATTAATAATTATACTGCTATATTATTGCAATTCAGATAAAAATTGCATCTCATAAAAGTAATAAAAATTCATGACTTGTGACTGTAGATAATTTAATAAGTTTAGATTGCATTGAAACCGAATACTTTTGCAATACTATTATAGCTACAATAAAAAAGGAAAGTAGAAAGTTGGGTTTAACTTGAGATTATTAAGGGAATGTCATGCCGATGCAGATTTTTTAGCCACAGGAACCAATCAGCCATGGGTAGAATGAGAATGTGGTAATAAACTAATTAGGAAAAAAACCCTACGGAGCACCGCGACACTATTAAACACAATCGTCATCGACATGATATTCTAAAGTGAAAATGAATCTGAAATGGGATTACCGTATCCGGCTTTCGCTGTATTGTTTACCAAACGCACCGGCAATGGGACGTGATTGCAAAACGGTCAGAAAAGCAAGGTCACCAAACGGCTACTTGTACGCAATAATTACTTACTGTGATTGTTTGTTTACTTAACGTTTGTCAAGGTTACTTACTCATCTTCGTTTCATATATTTATGCATGAACCATGACTCTGGGCGTTACTATAAACCTCGAAGACTTATACTTTAAAAGTTAGTAAAATATTTCGTAACTTGATTTTTGGTGCTCTATTCGTATTTACTACGGACAAAAACGTTTCTTCAAACGGGTCTAAGTCCAAAAATAGAAGACAAGGGAAACATACTTACAAATTCTTAAATTCATCGTTCGGAGTGGGAACTCGCGTGGTCTAGTTCGTTAAGACGCTGGGGTCACACAGAGACGCGAGTTCGAGGCTCGCTGCGTGAGAATTTATGAAGATGTAATTATCCTAAAAAATATTCAAGTTAGTAAAAGTTGCTTCGATTATCAAAAAAGTAGGTAGGTACATATCTATATATATAAAAGAAAGTCGTGTTAGTTACTCCACTTATAACTCAAGAACGGCTGAACCGATTTAGCTGAAAATTGGCAGGGAGGTAGTTTAGAGCCAGGAGAAGGACATAGGATACTTTTTATTCCGTTCGATTAAAAAAAAAATGCTTATTTATTGCCTTTAAGGCGGAACAAAGTTCGCCGGGTCAGCTAGTTATAAATAAAACACATGCCTCGCTGGTACGGTCACAAAATACGAAACAACCTTAACCACAATATAACCTTGGAGTTTTCAAGGCTAGAGTGAATACGTTTGTTACACCATGTTGTATGTTATATCTTCGATCTCATCGTCGCTTCCCATGGTGAGTGAGATAAGGTCAAATACCTATTTTTAAAAAACATATCGGTAAATCGAGTAGAGTTAGACCATCCGATGGCCGAAGAATAGGTAAGGTACGATGATATAGAAGAAGCATCAAACAACATTCAAAAAGTTGCAAAACGCAAAAATATGAAGTCAGACCCCGGATAAGTCGAGATAAGGAAACGATGACGAACTTTTTCAAACAATTTCACAATAGCTCAATCAAATAATAATATGTTTCTCTTATCTATTACCTAATAGATGATCGTAGAAGAAACAGGATGATATGTCCAATAGGTTAACCAATTTAGTTTAGCCGATATATAGGTCAGGGTTGATTATTTGATTTCTTCTAACTAAGCAGTGACGACATAACACCAGCCAATCGAATACGCGGTGAATACTAAACTCTAAACTTTATCGCCGTTATTGGAATGATAGATATCCTTGATCGTTAATGTCACAGTTAATGTTGAGCAATATTTAACTGCTTTCATTTCAGAGCAATGAAGCTAAATAGTATTTCGCAAAAATAAATATTGTGGAAACGAGCTCACTGATTGATTTAAGTACCTACATGTTTATTTGTTACCAAAACAAACAAATAAATAATATTCCTAGCAATTAGAAATAAATATTACGAGAATAATTAGGTAAATTAGTATGATAACATTATTATACTAATTTACCTAATTATATTCGTATATTTATTTTATTTCAGATTAATTACAAACATTTACGTCATATTATATTGTAAGTATCTACTACCCGTCATATTTTGGCAGCGAGCCCAGAACACTGGCAGCATTGCCACACTGGATGGCAATGCTGATCCTCTGACTGAGCCAAGTAGAGTCCAGCATTCGTCTCACGTTGTCTCAACTAAACAACTAGTATTTAAAAATGTGTCCAGCAACAGGGCCCTACAGTCCCATAGTCTCCAAAGGCCTTAACCTTTTACTTAATTAACTTCTTAACTTCAAAACACATGTTGACTACACAAATGCATTAATTGTGAAACCCTTCTCACTTAGTCGACAAGTGTTAATTTTATTGTAAACATCTTTTCTACTTTTAAAAAGTAGGTATTTGCTTGGATAACTTAAAACATATTTTTTTAGTAATTATTTGTACCTCTAGCTACTTAGGTACACTGGATACCTCTGGGAATTAAGTAGTAGCCTAAACTAGCTAAATTAGCATTAGAATCGTGGGGCGATCGGAAACAAACGAACGCAACTCTAAATCGTTATTTATCTGAACAACGAAAAATTATGTTACTTAGCTGCTGCCTGGAAAAAACCGACACCCAGTTGTTGTAATGCATATTAGGTATAATATTATCTCAGTAATTATTATTCAGTTTACTAAATCAGTCTGACAGTCTATTATGATATGAATTATTATAATTTAAAACTGCAGTAGAAATTGCATACAACTTAGAAGAACTTGCCTAACATGACACCGTTTGTTTTGAACAAGTTTTGGCTAATAAATCAATGTTGACAAAGACAAAGATCTACGAAATTAATCTATACTGCATTATAATATTGCTGAAACCGGTACATACATAATTTAAATCTAACGCAGCAGCACCTCTTGGTTTTGCCCGCATAAGCTGCGCGTGATCAAATAAGAATATCGATGATTTATAATAATTAGGTACAGTTTAAAAAAAAATCATCATCATCATCACCAAGAATAATCAGAGCCTTTCTATAAAAGGATTAAAGCGCAGCGTAATTAAAAACGTACCTAAGCCGACTCAGTTCGATTCTGTTTATTAATATCAAACTCCAAAACTATAAAAAGTGTTTCAAAATTTATAAAATCCAATTTGTTTTTCGAATTTCAATTTAATTTTATGGCTACAGTAGTGAGATTATACATAAACCAATTATTATTTTTTCAATTTGCATCTTTTATGTCTGAATTTAAATCAACTTTCGTAACTTATTTATGAGTTTGTGTTAAACATATTATATTATCCTTTCTTATTTTTAATGCATGCATGGAACGTTTTTTATTTATACAATATCTATTAACACATTTTATAATTTAACTTGTATAATTTAATTATTCAGTTTGCGGTAAAATGAGAGCAATATGCAATGAGCAATGTACCTACAACAAGGTGTCAATTGGTTTTTATGACTAGCTGTGCCCGCGACTTCGTCAGCGTTTTTCGGACTACCTACCCATCGCTGTGCTTGAACGGACGACCAGGGAAGTATGTTGCTGAGCAGAAGATAATCATGGCAAAGTCTATTTAAGTGTAGATTTAGCACAGCGCAGCGGTAGGTAACGTGTTGCATGCTTATAAGAAGTAGCCTTTATCGAAAAAAAAAAAAAAACGAATCCCGAATTCGAACAAAAGGACAAACAATAATATTGAGCTCTCCTAAATACAGTGCAACCGACTTATCTGTTCTTTTATCTGTATCTTTTTTTTTACTTGGCTAATGTCCGTCACCGTTAGGCCAATCTCGTTGGGCTCCCTAACATAGGCTTATAATGTAAACCCCCATGGTGTCCCTCGCTCCACAAGTGTCAAAACCAGTGGAAATTCCTCATGGACTACATCCCGACAACGACGGCCTTTGCAAGCCTCATCTCTGCATCTGCCCGATAAACAACCCCTCGAGCCCGCTGACGCGGGATTACGGGTTAGAAGCCAGGCAAGCCCGGTTTCCCACCTCGTGCGCCTCTTAGCTTTCAGCTACTGAGTCCCCTCACAACGGCAAGGTGGACGACCATCTGGAGGGTAAAACGTAACGTCGTGTCCGGGACTCGTGACTCGAACGCGCAGCCCTCGAATCGGAAGCCATCACTCGGCTCAGTAGGCCACCGTTCCTTAAAAAGGGAATGCACCGGTCTGTGATTCGAACGCGGAACCCTCGACTCGGAATCCATATCTGCCATTGTGCCACGTAAACTACATGCAATCTGCATCTACCCAGTAAACCTGCCCGATTACAGATATATTTTTTTAATCCATTTTATTGCATTTTCAAGATTGTAACCGTAACTTTAATCACTGAGAAGATGGTTTCAGGTTGTTCATCAATTTGTACCTAGTTCTTTATAAGCCGATTCTATTGATGGAAGTCCAAAAATTAGTAATTAACATCATTGTGAGATGCTATTCTGCTCATCATTCCGAAGGTTCTCATCAGATCTTCACCAACAATTTATGGGACCAACTCGGGACTCTCACTTCCCAAATTAAAAAAGAATGATCGAAATCGGACTTTATATGCCGGAGTACGGCGTGAACATATTCACATACAAATAATATGCGGGTAGAATTGAGCAGCTCCTCTTTTTTTTAAAGTCGGTTAAAAACAGCCATTATAAAGAATTTCCGTATGTCCAAAGGATCCGGATATATGGACAGACATAGGTATACTATATTTGAGGAATTTCCTGAAAAAAAAACCGGATATCCGGTTTTTTATTTTCGACCGGATATCCGGTTAATCATGTATTGATTCCACACAACATATTTCTTCAGTACAACATTCAAACTAATTAAGTAAAAGCAAAAAAACACTTTATCCGGATAACCGGACTAAATATCCGGATAAAAAATAGCCTATATCGATACCTCGGGGCTCAAAGGGCGTAAGCCCCAAAACTCGACTTTTCAGGAGAGCCAAAAAACAAAAAATATTTTTTTATTTTGAACATAACTTTTTTAATTTTTGGCCTAAATAAACCATTCAACGACCAAAAGTCTTAGTTTTATTAGATGCAGAACACGGTAGAATAATAATTTCAAAAACATTTAAGGCTAAGAAAATAGCTTGGCTATACGCCCCGGAAAATTGAATGTTAGAGGGGTTTACACCCCAAAAATCTGTGGATGTGTGATGATTGATGGTTGTAAGTGACAATTTGCCTACTAATTTGATAATTTTTTTAACAGTTTCTTTGTTTTTATCAGTTGATGTCTTCTTTTCTTTTTTATTTCCTTGTTAACGGCAATTTCATAAGGCATTAATTAACGTACCATACATTATTTGTCAACTCAGATAACTAATTAAACAAATAATTATTTCTTTTTCCTAATTTCCTGTCCTACTATTCATTAACTTATTTTACATAAATTAGTTATTGACTAACTATCTATTTGTATGAGATCTTAAATTACCTTAGATTAAGTACATAACTTAAAATATTGTATGCCTGTAGTGGGTAAGTGATTGTATCCAAAGTATTTTTATTTAAGACACCTATGTACATCACTTAAACAATCAATATTCTTGATTCATTGTCATTACAAAAGGAAAATAATATAGAAAAATCACTAATTTTTCAACTCAGATATTGGCGTATAAAATTGCAATAAATATGAAAGAAGAGAGAAAAGAAAACATCAACTAAGAAAAACAAAAAAACTGTAGAGAAATTGATAGAACTAGTAGGCAAATTAACGGTTACAACCATCAGTCACCCTTTGATTTTTGGGGTATGCTGTTACTTCAAAAATGTATTTTGTTTTGCTCTACTGTAAAATCGAATTCTAAGGCTCACGGTTTCATCCCCGAGGTTTTGATGTCATTTTATCTTAGAGAACAGAAATGTCGGGTGTATCGTTCAAGTTGATTCTTTAAAAATGATCATGTTCGGGCGTAAGCACCAT
The DNA here is from genome assembly GCA_958496205.1 of Idaea biselata. Lineage (NCBI taxonomy): Eukaryota > Metazoa > Arthropoda > Insecta > Lepidoptera > Geometridae > Idaea > Idaea biselata. Next base: position 2,679,941 of record OY292398.1, on the reverse strand, counting down.
TACGTTACTAGGTATGTAACTTACGACCCAAAATCTCAAAAATCTGTCTTATTTTCTTCAAAAAATGGGGTTGTAAACGCCATTTTTTGGCGAATTGGAAGATTTTAAATATACAGATCGATAGAGAATTAAAAATTAAGTAGAACTGCATTAAAAAGTCATTTTTGCCAAAATGGCGGCTACGCCCTTTGAGCCCCAAGGTATCGATATGTCAATCGGGGTCTAAAGCTATCTGCATTCCAAATTTGGTCAAAATCGGTTAATCCGTTTCTGAGATTAGCGGGCACAAAGGCACAGACAAACAGACAAACAGACAAACAGACAAACGGACAAACAGACAACCAGAAAAACAGAGAAATGGGTTCTACTGCGTTAGTAGGTACCCCTCCAATTTATGTTTTTTTTATATCTTTCAAAAACAGACACCGCTGAGTTACGATTTTATTATATGTATAGATAGATAGAAATGTCACCCTAAATAAGTGGAGCTAATGAGGAAAACCTTTGGAGCAAACGGAATTTTTTGGTAATATTGCATGCAATTCTGTCAAATAAACAATAATAAATATTCACTTCCTTGTCTCACAACTCAAATAATATGTTTCTACCTAAAGCTATTTATATTTTTATGATAATTTGGTTTACAACAATCAAAATAAAACATGAGAGGCTTTTATGTTGTTCAAAAATAGAATACCGGTATGTACAAGGAAAATCCGTCCGAACGATTGGCAACTTTTAATGATAAGGAACAGTAAAAAAAAAGCTAAAAGTAATACTCGTGCATACTAGTACATACTACACAATACCTAACAATCCCCGACTATGAACTTCGATCATTTAATGATACGTTTTACTGTTTCAATTTGATCTTCTCTGTGGCCAGTGCTAATTTCCTTATGTTGCACAAACACCCGGCAGACGCCTCCTGCAGAATAGGATCCTTAGACCCTATTGTTTCCAGAAGAAATTGTACGACTCCCGCCTTGAACAAGAGAATAGAATTATTTTACAATTAAAAATGCTGTTAATTAATAAATAATAATATTGTTACTTTTTGAAAAATTGCTTTCTAATGAGGATAGGTAATATGGTATTAGCATTCTGCGACATTTTTTTATTTTATCCGAGAGAAGAAAACTCTTAAAATTAATTAGGTAGGTAAGTAGGTACTTCGTAAAAATAAAAATATTAAGGTCATATTTTGGAGCTTAGTGGAAAACCTTCAAAAGAAGACCAAAAAAAATAAAATTTCGTAATTTACCTATTCTCAAAAATTCCGTGTAATCTTAGTTAAAGTTTCGAAAGATGTCAAGGTAATGGCTTTAATATAACCTTTATAATCTTTTTTTTTTAATTCCTCATGTGTTAAGTAAGCCAACCATTAAAAAATCAGTCTCATTGACGTAAGATATTTTTTGTTAGATCCCCAAGTCTATAACCACAAGCAGTTAAAATTAAATTACTGAGTATTTAAATAGCCGACACAACTTATTATACTATTTTGTTCATTAGGTGACGTCAAACGGCTTTTACTTACATTACATATTTACCTATGTAAGCTGCATGCGTCGGTAGATATATAGTAAATATCTAAGCCTGTATTATTTAAGCCGTTTTGTTATTTTGTATATTATTGATCTCAACGTTAACAGTAGATATGTTATAAGAAGGAAGACAGTCGTAGACAGCCACAGAGGTAACGCTACCGAAAACTCAATGAAGCTTTTGACATTTTAATCATCATTCATCGGCTGCATCTTAGCACCTGCAGCTCTGCTAATTCAATTTTACGATAGACATAATCAAATTGTCAGCTCTGCAGTGGCTTTTTGAATTTATTTCGCGTTAAAGGAACAAGGAACATGGAATAATATGTTTAAAACATTACATATCTTCGTAGCTTCCAGTACATAATATCTTAATGATTTGAACCAATAATTTTATTATAATAAACCATGATTATGTCATTTTTTATGATCAACTTATACTTAATCACAGGTCAATTATCAATGGCTAACATGAGTTCATATCTTTATGTAACCTGTAGTAGGTACATCCATGGGTACAACAGATAGACTAGTAGGTATCCTTAACTTCATACACTATAACTTTGTATTAAAAAAAACTTACCGCATGCATAGTAACGCAGTTGAGAGAGTAAAACGAGAGATGATACAAGGCTAAGGCGGTCGCTCGGTGGACATTAGGGTCCCGTGACGTCAGGTAGTTGACAAGGGGAGTGATGGCGCCGCGCTTTCCGAACTCTTGCCGGTTCTGTGCCCAGTCGCAACAGTACGCAATGGCGACTCCGAGGTTCGCACGGAGGTGATCGTCTGTCGTGCTCACTGAAGACAAATAAAAAAAGGAATGTGCAAAATTTGAGCCGATAGACTGCTAGTCAAAGGCCTCCCCCAATGACCTTACGACAGCATGTCCTGTGTCATCCGCATTCAACGGCTTCCCGCAACTTTCACACAGGTCGTCCTTGTTAAAGGGCTGTCCACGCAACGTATTAAATATATACCTAAGTACCTACATACAAACATAAACGCTCCCTTGCAATCGGGTAGGGTAGTCCTTAGTTTGGTTAATATAAGTTAGGTGTTACAAACGTATATTTTTGGGATTGCATAGACGTTGAGTTGTAACGATGGCGACATTACCGTTTATTCGGTTAAGCTTTTTCAATTAATACACAATAAAATAAGTTATTTGTTTATTATAAATTCATCAATATTTATTTCGGATAATTAATTACTTTAATTAGCTTCATGTTACAACTCGTGATGCGGGCGGGAATAATCCAAGCTGGTAAAAAAATAGGTATATTAACTAAAAAGGTAGGTATCAAAATTGAAACTGTTAAAATTACGTAAATAAAAAGTAACACAAATAAGCTAATAAAACAGTAGGTAGATTTATTAAATTTATGATAGTAAGTGCACAGATTTAACACTAAAATGTTACATCACACGCAGTCATTTGGAAACAAGTTCCGTTTGATGTGTGTACTTATTGTACTTACTTATAGAATACAAAAGAGCGTTGCAAAAATTATAGGTAGGTTACCCAGCTAAAAGGCAAAATGTCAATAACCATTGAATACAATTGAAGTTAACAACCGCAACTCATTGCAAAAACATGTTTATTTTGCACAACGTGTTTACAAAATTCGTCTGCAAGAACTTAAGCTCATTATAAGTGAAGGTGTTAAGTTAAGAGCATGAACGGGCTTTCCCATACAAACGTTTTCCTTTGTTTTTTTTTCTGAATATTGCTTCAAGATATTTATTTTTTCACAATTACTTACTTAGTTTACACTAACTACGCCTACACAAGCCTGACAGCTTTGGTTTTTTTTCCAATTCTAGAAGTTCCAAATTGAGAAATTCCTTATTTCCGGATTTTGGAAAAAAGCAAAAACGTCGGGAATGCGTGCGTACACCTACTAAAGCAAAACTAAATATTTATTTAATAAAAATTAAGTAAATTCTGAAAGAAATTATGGGAATACATTTGTGTGAGGAAGGAGAGACCGGCCGAATTCTTATACTTAACCACTATCGATGATTAATCGATTGCCAAACTATTGCAAGACTATCGATAGGCCTAACGATAGTACCTATTTGTGCTATTTTCAGATAAAAGCTATCGATAGTTTAGCAACACCACTTACCGAGCTTAGATAGCTTCGCAACAACACCATGATCAGAAATGACAGCCAAGTTTTCGTGGTCTCTCGCTATAGTTGCAATAGCAGCACACACTGCAGACAGGACGTTATGGTCATCCGAATCCAACAGGTCAACAGTCAACTCCAAAGCCCCGACAAAAGACCGGACCATTTCTCCCGAGTCAGCTGCATTTTGCACACAAGGGCTCAGTGCTAGAGCTGCATTTGTCTGTACCTTCTTTGAGTCATTCTTCAGCAAAGACCAGATAAGCCTCACACCATCTAATTCATCAATTTGTGACATACACTGCTGTTCCTTCGCACATTCCATCAAAACTAAAGGGACGTTCTCAAGTAACGGCTTGTATGTGTTGTTCAGATGGTGAACTAAAAAATGCATACGATGTTAAATGACTTCAGTTTCATTTGTGAACCTAATCTTGATGCAGAGAAATGTTACTAAAGAAGGACATTGTTCCAACAAAATATTGTTAAAATTTTGATATTCAAAATCAAGAGCTTTCTTTTTCTCTCTAACTTAAAATGGCATAAGTTGTACATCTTGCTCTTGCTTCAAACTCAAGTTAATTTACCCTCACTTTTCGTAGCCATGAACAAAACAAAGAAGACGCATCTAAAACTACTTGTTTTATATGACAAATCACTGCTTAGATAAGTAAAGTAACTTACTAAGCATTGGAATTCCTCCAGCAGATCTAATTTTATCCCGGTTAGGTGGATATATGGCACATTCAGCTAGTGCTCCAGCAACGTTGGTGAGGACGCCATCATTTTCGTCGTCTAGCAATCTGACAAGAGTAGAAACTGCTCCTAATTGGTCCAGCTTTTTAACACTAACTTCGTTACTAGCGCATTTCCATAAAGCTCCTGTGACAGCGGCTAGAAGAGGCTTGTTAGACCTGTTTGTAGAATCCTGCGCAGCTTCAACTAGAAGCTCCAATCCCCCAGCTTCCCTTATCATATCTCGTGTCAATGGATCGCTGGCGCATTTGTAAATCGCTAGACTGCAATGTGTCTAAAATGTTCAAAATAATTTTAAATGTGATTAAAAAATTAGCATGAAATAGGCAATAAAACTTTAAATGGCCTAAACTACACAATCGCAGATTAATAAACTTTGTCATTGACTACCAAAATATGACCTTACACGTTCACAGTTATCTTAGCTCAAACAGTATACCTGAACCGTTTATAAATAGTTATTAATTACTAATAAAACATGAATACAAAAACTGTGTGACCTTTAAGTCCTTGTCTTCATTAGCCAAGTGTGTGATGAGATCTAAGACCATTTTTTCTGTTTGTATTGCCAATTGAAATGATGTTTCGTTAGCGCACATTTGTAGCAAACCCACAGCTGGAGTAGCTACATCCAAATGTATAGTTTTCAACATTCTAGCTATCAGGGGTATCATTCCGTACTTTCTCATGGCCTCTCTATTTCTTTGTGATGAGGACATTGACCATAAAGCTTTCGCTCCAGCCCTCGCAATGTCTAGATACTGCAATTCGTCTAAGTTTAATTCCTCACGTGCTGTAATTAAGCATCTGAAAAAACGTGCAAATTGAGCAGTTGTCCTTGAGTAACCAGTTTTTAATGACCTAGGCAAGATTTTAATGTGTGAAACTTAAACGTAATAAATCTTATACCATGGGCAATTATTTAAGTCTAGAAACTGGAAATTGACAAAGTCTTAGTAAGTTTTATGCATTTTTGTATTTTTAATGTAATAAGCCTACCTTTCTTTTATATCCAGCAAATCGATCAACTTAGGTATACCTCCAAACTTCCTGCAAAACTTACGGCTCTTCCTTATCCTCCCTAAATTAGCAATGGTTTCTGCTGCAAGTATTTGTACATCCCTTGCTGGGTCTGACAGTAATCCAACCAGTAGAGGAATAGCTCCTAAATCTGTCACTTTCTTCCTTATTTCAAAGTTTGGGGTGATATCTTTGAGAACAGCTAATCCACCCAAGATACAGCAAAGGTCTCTCGTCTCCAGTAAGTTCACAAGCAATTCTAAGCCTCCAATCTCTTGTATAGCTCTTTGATTCACTTCCACTGTAAGATCATGATCCTTAAGGCACGACAACGCAACCATTGTAGCCGTTTGGTTGCCAGCTTTCATATACTTAACTAGTTTCTGAATGTGCCAATACTCTGGAGGTATTTCTGAGGACTTGATGAGGTCTGCCCAGTTGTCTTCTGATGATGAAGTGGATGATGCTGAGGAAGCCGATGTGTCAGAGCCTTCGGTGACCATTACTATCCTCGGCAACCCCACAGTGTCTTGCCCCCCTTCGGCGCTGAACGTGGAAAGGTTGTCGCCTTCAGCCATGATTATTATTAAAGAATCTTCACAAAATAAATTCTTAAAAAACTAAGTTTGAGATTTCCTTGGTTGTATTGTCAATATCTTATTGTCAGTTTGTTGCTGGGCAACGTATTATTTTGCCAGCAACCAAGAAGGACCAATGAAAATAAAGTTAACTAAATAAAAAAATACAATTTACCCAAATTTACCTACTTATTTACAAGACAACAAGTGGCTGTTTTACACTGACCTCTTTAATACTTGCTTGTACTTATTGTAATAATGATTATTAGAGTTCAGCGATGCTCTGATCCATTGATCTCAAGTGCCTACTAGCACAGAATACCTACATAAATAGTTGGTAAAAAAAACCTACTAATACATAATATCTCAATAAAGTTCGTATTAAGCATATTTTTTTCTACATAAAACAAGTTTAATCAAAAACGGCCCCGTAGAGCCCGATCGTTTCAAACAAAAACTCTACTATGTATGTAACTATGTATTAACAGGTAGTAAATAAACTACCTAACCTACATTAAAATTTAATTAATATAACAAGCTACAAGGTACCTACCTACACCGTTCACCTGTATATATTTCGAAAATCGTAAATTCGAATGATTTCCTTGTTACAGTTCCGAAGGAGCGTGAAGGATGTAATGAAACCGGAACACAATGACCATTTCCTGCTGAGATGGCTCAGAGGTGAGTAACAAAGTTCGATGAACTACAATAGGTACTATACCTACCTACTTATGCTTTATACCTACATAATAATATAATTATATCGATAGACAAACAGGTAGGTAGGTATAGTCAGGTAAGATCGGATACGGAGGAAGACTCAAATATCTCCCAAAATTGGTGACATTGTATGTAACTACTGGGTGACTGGGTGCCACAGATCGGTGCGGGGTGAATTGCTCTTGTGAACACCGTGGCTAACACTAAAAATATCACCTACTTTGGGAGATATTTGAGTCATACGGTTTACCCCCGTATCCGATCTTACCTGACTTAAACTGTAAAATAATTATTTACAGTTTAATTACAGACAAGTTAATTGAAAGGTATTTATAAATTGCAACGGTTTGTTTTTAAACCCTCATTGAAGTTGTTAATTATAATTAGGTGTAATGTAGTTAGTTAGGATGTACTTAGTTACATAATAAATAACCTAATAGGTGTAAAAACATTTAGTTACTTAAGAGGGAATTATAGGTAGGTAAAGTACCTACTCTTTCTCCATACATACAAACAAACGTACCTAGTCGACTCAGGAATATTTCCTATAGTGAGTTTCATCTTTAATTAATTAATTACCTATGCCGTCATGTTGGTAGCAAAACAAAAAAGTCTTGCCTTAATATCTTGAATGTGCTATACCCTAAACCTTGAATACAGGAAGATTCGTTCATTCATTCTTCATATACATCTCCCTAAATTCAAGGTAGCACATTCAATTTTATGTATTTTGCACTTTTTGATTTTGCTACCAACATGACGGCATAGGAATTTAAAGATGAAACGCACTCTAGACATTAGAGCATAGCTCAAAATACAAGGACGACACTGACACTGCAACTTTACCTATAGAGCCCACACCTACAGCACACATTATAAAAAAATTCGTGCATGTGTTGCAGTGTCAGTGTCGCCCATGTATTTTGAGCTTAAGATGTATAAAACTAATTAAAATCATAAAACAAATAACAGGCCTATCAAATCAAGTGTCTGTTGCCCTTGCACAGGTAACATGGCAAGGTCTATTGTAGTAACATCAAACAAAACCGGTTCCGATTGATATGTTTGACCATTTGACTAACCAGTTTAAAGCCAGTTTAGTTCATTTGATCGATAGTGCACTTTACCGGTTTTTTATCGTAAAAATCGGAAATTAGAAAGGTATTCTGTGTGTAAGAATTAGTTATGATAGATTAGCCGAAAACAACCGAGAAATTAGTTTAATTAGTAACTGATGAAATGAACTCTTTTCGTGTTCGGGATGTTAGATTTTTTTAATTGAAACACCTAATCTAATAATCTACCTTCAGTAACTACTACTTATTATGTATTCTGTGCCTTATATACCTATACTTTATTTCAGAAACTTAGATCAAAAATGTAAACAAAGAACTGTCTTAAAGAAAATCTTAAGGGCCCTGTGCCGGAAAACTGAAAATCCATGCCGGGCGCATCGAAAATTGTTGATTATTTCATGACGGAATGTCGTAGAACTTTTTTTTGTGTACAGATTGTAGGCGACATTGTTTCCGATATTTTAGTGCAGTTTCCATACAAATATGTCGAAACGTATCGAAGCCTATCGACATTTTAGCCAAATCAGACATTTTTTGTCTAAAATTTGGATAGGCTTTGCACCAATAGGAGGTTCTTGTCTTAAAACTACACCAAAATGTAGGAAACAATGTCACCTACAATCTGTGCACAAAAAAAAGTTCTACGACATTCCGTCATGAAATAATCAACAATTTTCGATGAGCCCGACAGGGATTTTCAGTTTCAAGGTCGTTGACGTTGTAAGGCCTCTTAAAGAAAAAAGTAAATCTAGAGCTGTTACTTTTCATTAAATGCATGGGATTTTTGTTTACATTTTTGCTCTAAGTTTCTGAAATAGGGTAACTTATCTAGTTGGTATACCTACTTTCCTTTTTTTATAAGGAGAGGGTTAAAGGTAGGTTCACAAAGTCATTGGTATATACTGGGTAGGTTCCCAAAGCTTTATTTTAATACGGGTAATGTTAGGAACATCGGAAGGTTAATTTAAGGGTTACGTTCGTAATTTTTTTTTGTGTAGTTCCTAATCTAACCTTCGACTGGTTTAGGATTTTGGGTAAGGTTCGGAATAACCCAAACAACATAGCGGGACTGATGGGCAACTTGTTTTGATTATTTTAACCGACTTCTAAAAAAGATGGAAGTTATCAATTATGACGTACTTAATTACCCAGGCTGGGTAGGTATATGTTTTTATACGGAGTTATCGGATTTCTCCGCCGTCTGAGGTCCGATCGTGATCTTTTTTATTATGTAGGTACCTACCTAAATCATTTATTGCTTATTTTTTTTATTTTCCATAGGTCCCTAATATTTATCTTATTATTTACAGCAAGACAATGGGACGCGGAGGCAGCAGAAAAAATGTTACGAGACGTAAGTAATTTTTAACGAATTTTAAATAACTAACTTCCCAGTTATTTAGTTTTTGTAGCATTTGTTACGCATGGGTAGATAACAGACACAGAGATCAACCCGCGAAATAATACCTACCTACCTAAATTTTGCAGCGTAATATTGAAATGAAATATGTTGGTCTTTTTATAGGATAACAGACGATCGAACCCGCACCGTACCGTACCACCGTCAAATTATGTACCGACTATTAAATATTCTGTGTCCGAACGCTGAAGAATACCTACGTCTCATAGTCGCAGATTATTATTTATTTATTTTTTTACCTAGTTGACAGACGTTGTCCTGCCCTTTATATTATAAAAAAACCTAATACCCTACACTACTTCCACCCTTCCATACCCTACCCCAGTACTACTACCCTTTTTTTTTTTTTATCGTGGGAAAATCTTATTAAGACCATCAGGCCGCTCTCGGGGGAGAGCGGCCCGGTGAGTGGGGGTCCCCCTGGCCGAAGGTGGTAGGTGGCCAGGGTATACCCACTAAAAACCCACGGTGTCCTTCTCGCCGCTGAGCCAGAGCGAAGCCGGAAGATGCGGGAATACGTCAGCGTGCTCCCTTGGGTGGTCCCGTCAGACCTCCTCTCCAAATAGTCCCTTAAGGGCAAAACCCCCTCGAGTGGCGGCGCGGACACGCCGCCGCCATCTCGGGCTCTCGTACGGCGACGGACCCCCCCGAGTCCGCCGCCATGAGCCATTTAGGGTGGCAAGTGGTCATTTCTGACCACTCGCCGATTGCGCCTAGGGCGCTGCGTGCCGCGGAGGAGCTCACGAGCCCTCTCCGCATCCTCCTTTGAGGACATTACGTCCTCCGCAAAGGCACGGACGGCTTGCCAGGCCTCGTCGCTGTTGACCATAGCGCGAACCACAGCCGGCAGCGACAAGTCGTGGCCAACGGTCCCCCTCAGCGTACGCCGTTGTTGGGCCCATGCTGGGCACGCAGTGAGCGTGTGCTCGGCGCTGTCCACGCTAGCGGGGCAGTGATGGCAACTCTCGTCCGCCTCCCTGCGTATACGGCACAGGAACTTGCCGAAGCATCCGTGTGCCGTAAGCAGCTGAGTGAGGCGAAACGAGAGGGCGCCATGCTCTCCGCTCAGCCAATCCTCCAGTACTGGCCTGATGGCCTCCACGGTCCATAGACCGGCCCTCGGTTGCTGAAGCCTTGTCCGCCACACCTCCAGTACTACTACCCTACCCTACTAATACGACTATCTAATAGGTATCTATCTCCAAACCAACATTCATTAAAATCAGTTCAGCATTTATTTCTTTCATAAGATCCTTTTCCTGACAATAGCAAACACGACAAAAGCGATATCGGTTCAGCTGCTCCTGGGATTTGCGCTAAGCAACACATTCAGCGATTCAATTTTTTTAGATTAGATGGTTAGATAGAAGAGATCACTAGTGACACTGATGAGCCGGCGCGGTTCGATCGTCTATTATGGCTATGCAAACGGGATCATTTAACTAAGACTCCACTGCTATAAGCCAAGCTGCTATAAAGCCCATAAATTTAAATTAAAACAAGGCCTATTTTGTTAAAGTAAAAGTTTGTGTACTTTACGGAAAAACCGCTAAACCGATTGCGATGACTCTCCGTATATAGATAGCTGAAGGCCTAATATAACACATAATCTACTTTTTATCTCGATATTCCCGCGGTATCGGGACTTACGCGGGTGAAACCGCGAAGCGCTGGTAGTATAACATAAACTTTGGATCGAGGTCATCAGCTTGATCCTTTTTAAGTAATTATAAGTAATTGCTGGATCGGTCAAGGTACTTGTGCTTGTAGCGTTTATTTTAACTTAAAACTAGATATTTACAACGACTGTTGTATATGAACAACAGTTTAATATAGGTACAGTCAGCATCAAAAGTCGGTGATCACATTCATTAGCACATCATACTTAATAATAAAATTGTGAGGTGTCAAAACAGGACAGACATTCTGAAAACACCTCTCTGTCTTCTTATTTTCAGAATGTTTGTTCTGTTTTGTTTTGACACCTCACAATTATGTAGGTAGCTGTACAGTGGTTTGCCGGCCAGCAAACAAGTTGGAAAATATTGACGTGGAAGGGGAAAGTTCGCCCAGTTTTATATGCGACTTCTATAAAAAAAAACGACTTCTGCGCATCAACCATTTTTAACCGCCTTCCAAAAAAGCAAAAGGTTCTCAATTAGTTGGAATATTAATTTGTATTTTTAATGTGTTTTTTATGTATGTTCCCCGATTAATCGAAGATGAGAAATATTCGTGTTAAAAACTGGGGAAGAATACGTTTGTACGGGGTAGCGGCAGCCCATATAAGCTCTTAATAAGTATTTTTTTGTCTGAGTTAGTACCGCGAAGATAGATATATCAATTCTTAATTTTGTGCTTAAAATTACAAAGAAATGCAATGAATAGAACAGACAAAAATTAAAACAGAAAATAACAGAATTTAAACTTATACCTAGGTACTTAACTTATTAAAACACTATTATTAAGTCTCTTAAGTCATTGTTAAAACGCTTATAGAATTATCTTCTTAATTTACTGCTTAAGTGCTTAATAAGGATCATCTCACGCATAGGTACATTGTTTTTCTTACGAATGTTTCATTGTAATTTAATTACCTAGACAATAGAATTGCTGAGTCATGTGGGTTTTTACAAAGAAACCCGGTATTTATTAGGAACCTACCTCACAAGTATTTATTGTAGGTATAATTTGGCAAATTCCGAAATGCAGACATTCCATATTAATTGAAATAGCGAGCGAAGCGTCTCTGCTTCAAGTCTGGCAAATTTTTTTTTCATCTGTGAGTATGTTTGTATGTAGGTAGGTACGTTCTCCTCTACAGTCTACAGGTCGTATTTTTTCAAAAGATAGAATAGTTTCAAATTAATCTCATAATATTTTGGTGAAGATCTGCTAATAGTATCTTCGGAATGATGAAGAGAAATGATACTTATCAAAATCAAGTAAATTGCTAATTTTAAGGATTCTACCAATAGAGTAGGCCCTTTAACTAAAATACAAGGCACTTTGAACCACCTTTTCGTCACAAATTCTTCAATGTAGTTATTAGATCGTATTTAGCAATTAAGTTTGTGCTCGCGAGGTCTGGTGTTCGCAGAACTACTAGTAAGTAGTTGTTTTTCACTCCAACTACCTTGCACATTAACACACACCTATTTCCCTAATATTCATTCATGGCGCAGTTGATGAGGGCGCCCGGCTAGAGAACGGAAGGCCGTGGATTCAAGTCCCGAAAAGAGCATTGAATTTTGGAACAAAGCTTTTTCCAAACACAAGCCTTTATTGTATTTTTCGATACCCTTTAACTAACTGTCCTATTTTGGTGGTCTCAAAGTACTTAGGTACATATCTCAAAAAGTATCATCTCATCGTTTCTTCACGTTCTTCTAAATACACATTTGCTTCCAACTACAATATAATCATGATCACAGTCAAGGACATGACAATCACATAGGTACCTACACCTAATCTGTGGTTACAAGCTACGTAAATTATCTATCATAGTACCCCTACAATGAGTTGATGTTGATACGTAAATACACTGCAACGTGAACAGTTATAGCGTATCGGCTCGCACGGTTCGTCATGTCGTGGGGTATACAGCATAATAAAATTTACTACATCGAAAACGTTCCATCGAAAGGTTACTGCGTCAACACTGCACCATTTCTAAAGTACCTACACTACACCGAAAGCCCAATTCAAACCAAACCGTTAAATTTTCATATTGACGGTTACTGTTCGTGTTATTTTATGAAAATAAAGATATTTAAAAACTAAAGACTACCTAAACTATATTTAACTTATTATGCTCTACATCAACATCCCATATCCTGACCGGTGCAACAGAGAACAGGCTAAACATGTGCGCTGTGCACAAGGTTAAACTGTTAACGTTACAGAGCATGTATTTACTCGTCAACTCGTGGGAGGGGTACAGTTTGCTACAGTAGAAGCCCTTAATTAGTACCTTACCTAAGTAACTATATTTATCCCCTAGTAATAAAATGAATGACTCTCCTCTGGAAAAGTTATTTTATTGTACTGTAACTAACGTGATGTAACGTGCCATTACGTGGTGCAATTACACATACTTACCTATGTTTATACTGCAGACTGCAGTTACCTATAATAAGACAAACTATCGCAAGTTTGTTGCGATGTTGTCGTTAAGAAAGATCTGATTACAGTATAATTATGTTAATTAAGGGCAGCTAAATACTTCTTCTCTTTTCGTATAGTGGTGTGGTAGAGGTAGAATTCGTGGTTTTTACGCCGTGTAGCCCCATCATAGAAAAGGGTTATCCTATCTCTTCCTGTGGGTGCCGTAAAAGGCGACTAAGGGATCTTAACCTTTAAGCGGGGTTATTCTCTAAGAAAAAACTACATAGATCCGATGTAAAAACCTGTGGAGTTCTAGTCAACTTTACTAAAACTACGTTGAACCTGTGAAGTTAACTCGCTATTCTGCAAGTCAATGACGTCACACAAATATTACAAAGTTTTGTGGTAAAACGGTGGTCAAAGGAAAACGAAAAAAATACGAATAACTCGCGAACCGTGTAGAAGACAGCCGCGGCGTCTACACGGTTTTTTCTTAGAGAATAGCCTCGAGGTCTCTTCTTCGGGATTGATTTTAATCCAACATCGCGAAAACAGAATAAAAATCCAAAGGTATTTCTGGTAAACAATTAAATTAAATGAAATCCCCTTTTAATTTAAAAAAAACACGTTTTAAAAGCATGTGTTAATCCTATGTAGATAAACTCGATCGATACTAGCACGGTCCATGATATGACGGCATTAAAATTATCTCAGGATAAACTGTATTATCTCATTAGTGGTAGATAATGAGATAATGGAGTTATAGAGAGTAACAAAGTAGCTACTTTACTTATATTAGTAGATAGATTAGGTAATTTTATCTTGCTTTTGTTTATTTATTTTTTTACTGGCAGTGCTCTGCGGATTCGTGTCCGCCAGCTGGCCGGACCATGCAATAGAGTTACACCAAACTACACTCATTATTAACACATATTTGGCAAGCGTATTACATATTACCCCTAACGTACCTAACTCTCTTCAGTTTAGAATCGCCATTTAAAGGTCTCTGCATACGTAACGTTTCCCGGACGGGACGTGCCAATTAATATATACGAAAATCTCGTGCCATCCCCTCCATCGTCGCTCCGACTGGATTTTTGTATGTAGAAATTGACACGTCCGCGCGTCCCGTCCGGGAAACGTTACGATTGCAGAGACCCTATATACCCTTATTAATAAACGTGGAGTAAGCTCGGAGTAGTGAGAACATGTTTTGTCTTTTTCCGTGATAAGAACTTTCAAAGTTGACAGACAGAAACAAAAGGTGGTAAAATTATTCCCACCTTACTCCACGTTTATTAATAATAAGGCTATACTAAGAGTCTATTTTAAACTTAAATGTTTCCAGTCCATGAAATGGAGAGAGAAATGGGGTGTGGATACAACTCTCCCGACCTGGCAGCCACCAGAAGTCCTCGAGAAACACTTCCCGAGCGGCAGCCCTGGATTCGATAAAGAAGGATCACCAGGTACGGAACCTTAGAATAGGACGGACCTCGGGAAATGCATAGGTATTACTTCAATTTTGTCTTACATATAATTAAATATTGCACGACGACGTTACACACAGCGCAATCAAGCCAAAGTACAAGCCTAGTGCTTAGTTTGGCTAAGCACTAGGCTTGTACTTTGGGTACTAGACAACGGATAAATACTACAATATACCTCCATTTGTAAATACATACCTAAGTACATAATGGTAAACGATACATACATAGAAAACACCCAGACCAGAAACAAATATTTATTTTAAGCATAAATGCTTGCACCTGGCGGGAATTAAACCCGCAACCTTCTGCATTGCACCACAGAGGTTTACATCAGCATTTTACTTGAAATATTTTTAAACGAAAAATACTTCCGCAAAAACACAACGCACGATAGACGCAGGGCGGGATTCGAACCAACAACGCAACTTTACTCAATCCGGGAGTACTGACTTTACCAATTAGTCTGCCGGCGGGTGTCGGTGACTTATACGTTGAAATTTTGCGGAAGTATCTCCCATCTAACACAAAGATAAAATCCCAGTGCAGAATAAAGCACTTAAAAAATAAATAGAATACTAGGCTTTTCACTTGACATTTTCATATGTTTTTACAGTAATAGTGATCCCATTCGTGGGTCTCGACGTCTGGGGGTTGCTCCACTCGATCACCAAGACCGACGTGATCCGAATGGTGCTGCAACACCTGGAGAACTACCTCGCCATCGCGCGGAAACAGGCCGAAACTCATGGACCTGCAGCTTTGAAGGTAGACACCATGGCTGTAATAAAACCTAATAAGTTAGTTTCGCTGGGCCTTTTCCACACTTACGGCCGAATACAGAGTCACTACTCAAAATTTTAGTTTTACTTAAACAACTAAGCTGCTCTCAAAATCAATAATTCCCATACAATTTTTAAATTTTAATACTTCTCAATTATTTAAGCACCCCTCAAATTTTAAGCGGCGTTTCTGTATTTGGCTGTTAGCCTCACAATTGAGCCATTTTACGTACTTTCTTAGAGGGGTTAAGCCGTAAGATAAAATCTAACTCGAGAATCGAAGTTATTTTGTTGTACCCGGCTGCAAGGAAAGGGTTATAGACTGGGAGGGGGCAGTCGGTCATCTTACCTCATTAGTACCAACTGGAGACTTATATGGTGGAAAGAGTAGTAAAAGTTATGCCTAAAAAACTCGGTCAGCCGCGATTCGGCCTGGGCCCGTCCGAGCTGAGCCCGTTTTTAGGGGAGCAATCGGGCCTGGGAACTTACCTCATTAGTAGGTAGGTTATCATTAGGTTTTCGCGCCAATTTTATGTCTTTTACTTTGACGATACTGACCATGTAAACCAAATGGCAGCGGCCACTTTATCAGGCTCCGTACTTAATTGTTACAGCCCTTATATCTGTAGGTACTAATCTATCTATCTACACTAATATTATAAAGAGGAAAGATTTGTATTTTTGTGTGTGTGTGTCGTATGTTTGTAACGAATAAACTCAAAATCTACTAGACCGATTTCAAAAATTCTTTCGCCAAAAGAAAGCTACATTATTGGGCTACTTTTGATCCCGATATTCCCACGGGATCGGGACTTACGCGGGTGAAACCGCGGGACGCAGTTAGTATAAAATATAAAAGAAAATTATTATACAGAGGAAAGATTGTTTGTTTGTAACGAATAGGCTCGGAAACTACTAGACCGATTTCAAAAAATATTTCACCAATAGAAAGCTACATATCGAGTATATTTGACATTTCAGGTAACAGTAGTATTCGACCTCGAAGGGTTCAACATCAGGCAGTACGCTTGGAAGCCGGCGGCAGAAATGGTGTTCACACTACTACAGGTTTACGAAGCCAACTATCCCGAAATATTGAAGATTTGTTTTATAGTTAACGGTGAGTTTTTGCGTACTTATTTTATGTATACTAATGTTATAAAGAGGTAACGTTGGTGACAATTATGTAGGTATGTAACCGAACCCTACCCTTCCCTCCCAGTACTATTACTAGTTGTAGTAGTAGGGTAGACTGGTGCCTACCCTACTACAGACTACCCTACCCTACTAATATGACTTTCTAATCTCCATACCAACATTCATCAAAATCGGTTCAACATTTTTTTCTCTCATAAGAACCGAACCTTCTCCTGACAATAGCAAACACGACAAAAAAAAGAATTAGCGAAATCGGTTTAGCTGCTCTCGAGATTTGCGCATAGCAACACATTTAGCGATTAATTTTTTTATATTATTTCAGCCGGTTGCACCAAAATTCATGTTCATTATAGTTATAATTCGTGTTCATTATATTCATTATCATAATTCGTGTTTATATACCTATCTATCTATTAAATTACAGCTCCCAAAGTGTTCGCCTTAGCCTTCTCAGTAGTAAAGAAGTTCATGCACGAATACACCATCTCCAAGATAAAGATCTACGGATCAGACACGAAGAAATGGCAGCCGCAGTTACTGGGGCTCATAGACAAGGAACAGTTGCCGGAGCACTATGGAGGGGCGATGGTGGATGAGAATGGCGATCCTAGGTGCAGCTTGATTGTAAGTAGATTATAGACGGCCTGTGGCGCGTCGGGTGAATCCCTGGCTGCAACCTTAGATTAAAACAAAAAACTCTTGTGTGTTTTCATCTAAGGCTGCAACACAGAAGGTTGCGTGTTTTATTCCCGCCGGGGATTTATCTATATCTATACTTAATATTTTAAAGAGGTAACGTTGGTAACATCTATGTACCTATGTATATTGGGGGTAATCTCAGAAACCACTGGACCGATTTCAAAAATTATTCTACCAATAGAAAGCAATAATATCAGGGAGATACATAGTCTAGTACTAGCACCTACATAATATCATAATTTTACTTTACTAAAAGAAGAATATTTTCAATTCTAAGGTGAAGCCAGGAGGCAAGGTTCCCAAGCAGTATTACTCGAAGAACATCGCAGCAGATTCTGAGAAGGAATACAAGCGTGTTACTATCAAGACAGGCGAGAAACATACAGTCGACTTGCTCTGTATTGATGCTGATAGCGTACTCAAGTAAGTTCTATAATATACTAGCTGTGTCCCTAGGGTTACCAGATGAAAAGAAACAAACTCCTGAGGAAAGTCCTGATTTCCACCAAAAAATCCTGAGATCCTGAGACACTTTGTTTTTTTCCCATAGATACTTACTTATTTACAATCGGGCCGTTTTACCTCGAGAGTGGCCTGATGGCGCATATGGCGCATTGCCCACGTAAACAGATTGCATGTAGTTAAGCTGCCCGACTTAAGCTTATACAGGATGAACCATTTAAACGGGCCTTCAGGGGGATATCCTAAACTATAAGAGAAAGCGAAAAATGCTGAAAGGAATTGCGTCCCGATTTTGACAAAAACTAAAATGGCATATTTAGATTTTTGAAAAATTCATTACCCTAGCCAGGAATCGAACCTTCTCTTTTTCTCCTCCACTCCAATCTGTTCCCTATCAATGTGTCACTCTCCCCTTTCCCCCATATCCTCCCCTCACGCAGTGGCTCCACCTCTTTTTGAGGGTACTCAAAGGGTAAAAACGGGACCTGTTACTGAGACTTCGCTGTCTGTCCGTCTGCCTGCCACCAGGCAGGTGAACCGTAATAGCTAGACGGTTGAAATACTAAAAACAAAATAAAACAAATATTTTAGAGGGGTCCCATACAACAAACGTGATTCAGGGACAGAAAAACGCAAGGATACTGCGATGTATTGTGACCACTAACGCCATCTAGTGAGACTGGAGAAAGACTGGCGCCAATACAATGGTTAAATAAATTGTAATGTTCGCGTTGCGTTCACAAACTGGTTGGTGCAGTATTCATTTTAGGGTTCCGTACCCAATTGTGATTGTGGTACGGAACCCTTCGTGTCCGAGTCTCTCACTTGGGCGGGTTTTTTGTTGTGTTATAAGGTCGTAACTCTGTTTAATTCCACAATACAACTTATACCCATTACAGATGGGAATTCGGTGTAGACAGTCACGATATCAAGTTCGCGATAAAGCGTCGCGACGAAGAGGGCAATGTGGAGGTGGTTCACGGCCCGCGGAAGGTATCCGCTGAGGGACCGCTCGACGTCGGCATTCTGCCCGTCACCGGCCCCGCTACTTGTAAGTACAACATAGAGTGATTGTTATACGTCGGCATCTGCCCGACACTGGCCCCGCTAGTTGTAAGTACAATATAAAGTGAGACCGCTCGACGTCGGCATTCTGCCCGTCACCGGCCCCGCTACTTGTAAGTACAACATAGAGTGATTGTTAGACGTCGGCATCTGCCCGATACTGGCCCCGCTAGTTGTAAGTACAATATAAAGTAAGACCGCTCGACGTCGGCATTCTGCCCGTCACCGGCCCCGCTACTTGTAAGTACAACATAGAGTGATTGTTAGACGTCGGCATCTGCCCGACACTGGCCCCGCTAGTTGTAAGTACAATATAAAGTGAGACCGCTCGACGTCGGCATTTTGCCCGTCACTGGCCCAGCTACTTGTAAATACAACATATTAGACCAGCCTTACTATGCTTCTCGCGCTGCTTTTGGCCTGGTCTCGCCATAGGCCACATATTATGTCCTCGTGTCACGCAACGCCATAATTTTTTTATTTTGTAAATACATACATAGAAAACACCCATACCGGAAACAAATATTTATTTTCAAACAAGAATGCTTGCACCTGGCGGGAATCGAACCCGCAACCTTTTGCATTGCAGTCGGGCCTTCTCCCGACGCGCCTCAGAGGTCGACAAATATTCTTAGGGCAACTAAGGAAGTGGCGACTCTTACCATTTCCATACAAACTTAATACCTACCAAAATAAATTATGAAAAATTTCGTTTTCTACCTTAACATCGATATTATTCGGATTAAGATTTTACTTTTAAAGGGTCCCCATCACAAGGTTTTCCAAAATATTCATTCACATTCAAATAAAACGTTTTATTTCATTTCGAATGAATATTTTGGAAAACCTTGTGATTTTACTTTTAAAGGGTCCCCCCTTTAAAAGTAAAATCTTAATCCGAATAACATCGATATTAAGGCAGAAAACTAAATTTTTCATAATTTATTTTGGTAGGTATTAAGTTTGTATGGAAATGGTAAGAGTCGCCGCGTTCCTAAACTAGTCAACCAAGTACTATTTTGTCCTCAGATTCAGTGATATTCGACAACAAGTCTGCATTCCTACGTAACAAGAAGGTGTTTTACGACGTCCTCATCTCTGTCCCTGCGAGGGACCTCAACATCGGCGGCGAGGAGCCCGAGGACTCCGCCGTGACCGTGGCGGAGGCCTGCGCCTCCACTGCTATAAAGGCTAACTAGGCTTACTACGTACCTAGTTTTATTTGTACTAGCGCTGGGTCCAAGTACCAATAAGTTTTTTAGGGTTCCGTAGCCAAATGGCAAAAAACGGAACCCTTATAGATTCGTCATGTCTGTCTGTCTGTCCGTCTGTCCGTCCGTATGTCACAGCCACTTTTTTTAGCTATTGCCACAGAATACAAAAATAGTACAAGTGTTACTGCTTAGTTTAAAACCTCAGAAGACCGAATGCGCTAGAAAAGACGCGCGAATTGAGTGCATTTTTATTGGAATTTTCGCGTCGTTTTTAGGGTTTCGTACCCAAAGGGTAAAAACGGGACCCGTTTAACTAAGATTTCACTGTCCGACGTCCGTCTACCTGTCTGGTTGTCTGTCATTCATTCAGGCTGTATCTCATGTATGAACCGTGATAGCTAGACAGATGATGTAGTGATTTCTGTTGCCGCTATAACAACAAATACTAAAAACAGAATAAAATCAATATTTATAAGCTTCCATACAAAAACCATATACTTACTATCGGTCAAGCCGATTTCCTTAGTTTATTTATAGGGCTTATAGAAGCCCTCCGCAATTAGAGTGAAAAGTATGAACGTACATAATTGGTAATTGATTTCTTTAGAGATAAAAAAAATTTCGCGCGAATTACAATGTCGTGTCTTTTTACCCGACTGCGCGACGCAAGGAAGGGTTATGTGTTTATCAGTCTAAGTATGTATGTTTGTTCCTATGTGGCGCTCCAGAGGCTAAACGAATGGACCGATTTTGATGATTCTTATTTAGCGCATTCGTGCTACTTCATTTTTACGTTGTTGGAGATAAGGATGAATTTCCTAAATTCATTTTTAGATAACGTTTCGTTTGGGCTTTGATCTGGCGCTAGTAACAGCTGTTAGTGATGCAGAAAGAATTTCGTGCTTTATCCAGATTATCCTCTCTTTGTCGCTCCTGCCTAAAATACATTAAGTGCAAGCAAGACAGCGCAATATTTACGTAGGAGCGGCAGAAAGAGATAATCCCCCTTACTTATAAACAATGGCTAAGTTTATGTACTTACCGTTTGTCTTTGTCTGTTAACTAAGAAACTTCATGTCACAGTTAAAGACAAACGAAACGACGAGTTTATGCAGCTGTTTATAAGTAAGGGGGTATGTTAATACGGATTTTTTCCCAATTTAGGTAAAATACTTAATTATCTCACAGCACCTAGGCATTTTAAATATTTTATAATTTAAATTTTGTCCTTGGTGAAGGTAGTATAAAATATGTTTTTAGGCATATTCGGTGGGGATTACAAATTTAAACTTAGTGCATTTATATAACGTAACATTCGACAAAATTTAGGAGATTTACTTCCTACTAAGTTTGTAGTTACATTAAGTTAAGATAAACCCGCCTTACTTATAAACGATGACTAAGTTTATGTAACGTTTGTCACTGTCTGATAACTTTGAAACTTCATGTCACATTAAGAGATATACTTAGGAATGGGATAAAGGCACAGTACATAGAAGGAACAATGTTCCTTATGTGTACTGTGATAAAGGTTACATAAACTTAGTCATCGTTCATAAGTAAGGGGGAAATTGATTAAAATAATTTTGTTTTAAGTTAAAAATAAGTTAGCAAAAGAATGATTCTGTGATACCTAAAATGTACCTTAAAGATGGCTCTCAAACTTTATAGGCTGTGAAAATACTCACAGAAAAAATTACAAAAATAAAAACGTGTGGCACTCGGGGACTGCCGCGGTAAAGCTATTGCATAGCATTTTTTGTCAACTTATACAATTATAATCATTTATTTATTTTGTACCACGTTGCCATGTAGCTCGGCCGAGCTACATGTTAACCATGGCAACATGGTAGGCGGAGTATGTTTTTTTCGTTACGAAATTTCTTCATTCAAAGCTCAAAGCCCGCGATAAAAGCTATGCAATAGCTTTAAAATGTGATGAAAAATTAGATTTTTGAATTGTGTACTGGTTTTTTTGTTAAGGAAGATGCGCTTCGTGGTTTTACCTGCGTTAGATCCCGCGGGAGTATCGGGATAAAAGTAGCCTATGTGTTATTCCAGGTCTCCAGCTGTCTACACTCCAAGTTTCATCGAAATCGGTTCAGTAGTTTTTACGTAAAAGAGTAACAAACATACTCACAAACCTTCACGTTTTTAATATTCGTACGATAGAGAGAGATGCTCGCAGAAATAATAAGTTGATGGCTAATATATACAAAGTCAGTCATTGACCCACTGACTCAGCTATGGCGGCGTTAGTTTTAGACAAATTCAATCAGAATTCCTGTTAAATGTTAATAAATGACAAATTATAATACAATGTTTTATAGAATTAAGTATGAAATGTATATTTTTTGTAAATAAAATAGATATTTTAAATTTCTGACTTTTCATGAATCTATTACCACTATTATCTGCAGTACCCCAGAACTATTTTTTCTCGGATTAATATCTATAAAAGTTACACTCTATCTATCTTCTAATATATAAAATGTCCATGTCACAATGTTAGTTACCGTACTCCTCCGAAACGGCAAGACCGATTTTTAACAAATTTTATATGCGTATTCAGTAGGTCTGAGAATCGGCTACTACCTATAATTTATAAGGCAAAACAACGTTTGCCGGGTCAGCTAGTAATATGTACGTATCTACCAAAGAAAAATGAATATAAGTATTATATCCGTTGTCTAGTCACCGTAACATAAGCTAGCTTACCACGGGGCTAGATGGCGATGTGTGATGTTCACAGAACTTATTAAAATTATTTATTTATTTGAAACAACAGTATAGGAAACAATGCAATATGTATTAATGTTTTTTCATAAGTACCAAATTTATAAGAACTAAAAGAGGATATTTAAAAAATAATACAATCAGTATTTATAAAAGTACATAGGTACTTACCTATATACCGATTTATTATAAAACATAATAATGATTCTTATATACAGATATGGGTACAACAGTTCAATCAGTCTTCCTCTTCAAAGAGCATTTGTAGCAAGTCTCGTTTGTTACACTGACTTCCCTCGAGCCGTTGGACACCGTTCCATTTAATGATGGTTGGGATAACCATCAGTTTGGCGCGGGGATCGGTCCGGAATGGACATGCTCTGTCTTTCCAGCTGAAAGTGTTTTAAGATTGTATCTTAGACTAGCTGCATCCCGCGGTTTTACGCGCATATGTCCAGATTCCGTGGGAATTTTCAGAAATCCTTTCTTATTGGATGCCTACATCACATAAGGATACACTCTCCAAGTTCCAGCTCTCTACTATCAACGGTTTAGGCTGTGCGTTGATCAGTCAGTCAGTCAACGCATTTTATAGATATAGATTACCTAGATCATGGGTTCCCTAACTGGGGGCGCGCACCCCAGGGGGGGCGCAGAGATATTTACCGGGGGGCCAGGGTCACCTGTGTAGTTAAGTAGGTATAAAAACCTGCGATCGCTGAGAGAATGCATTCCGGCTCGATGGCTCGATACGACCAATGGAATTATTTGAAATTGACGCCTGTCAAGAACATAATATTGCTTCCTTAAGTTTGTTTTGTTTCCTTATCAAAAGTATTTGGTGCAACATGCCAAATACCTTTTGTAAGACTTTGAAAACTTTAATGAGCAATAAAAATACTTATTTTGAACACTTTTTTCGTTATTTATTTATAATCTGGACTGGACGGGGGGGCGCGGATTTTTTATTATGGTCGAAAGGGGGCGCGTCTCAAATTAGTTAGGGAACCCCTGACCTAGATGGTGGGTATTCTAACAACAACTTTAAAAATTTTGATCCATCTTTTTTAAAAGTGTGTGAGTAATTTCACGAACAGTTTAACTTTGGAACTGGTGAAGCTCGTCCGTCAGAGACGAGTTCGAAATGGATCACTATCAGCCGACTTTTCTCCTTCTAGTCTTTAAAAGGGCCCAGTCCAGTTCTATGGTTTGTATAATAGAAAATAAAGAAAACTCGAACTTAAAATATTAGGGAAAAATATGGTAGTAGAATGTACTTAAGTACTTACGCCATTTCTTATTTAAAATAATTTGATAACTAGGTAATTACACCCTGCAGTTTTATCCACGTAAGTCCCTATCTCTTGGAAAATCGGTATAAAATGCCTCTTGGTTAATCCAGATCTCGAGTTTTAACACAATTGGTTCAGTGGTTTTAGTTTGAAGAAGTAACAAACCATACTTATTTACTTACTTACACACAAACTCTCCCATTTATAATATTAGTAGGATTTTATGGCCCACTTACTATTCCCTGTCTCCAACATCGACATAGACGAAAATTATATTTTTATCCAGCTCATTCAAGTATGCTTTTACCACTGGTTCAGCTGAAATTAAACAATAAACCATTGTTAAAAAAACCTTTTAATCAACTTCAAAAAGAGGAGGAGGTTCTCTTTTCATTTAAAACACAGAATGAATACATTAAGTATTCATCTTAAGAGAAATCTATGCATGCACATTCTTTTTAGGTTTGTGACCTGGGTAATTGTTTAAGAAACCCTTAAATCTCAAGCAGCTAGTCTTTATACAAACATAGTAGTGTTTCCTCCCTGGATAAAGACATTAGAAAAAATATGTTTATGCCATAAATCCTATATCAGCCATGACCATGCCCCCTAAATTTGATTTTATAAATTTTATTACTATTCTAATTAGAAAATAGATAAAAATAAAACATAGGGGCATCATGGTCATGGCAGATATAGGTTTTTTGGAATAAACATATTTTTGATCTAATGCTTTATCTAGGGAGGAAACAGTTGACTATGTTTGTATGGAGAAAGAGTGGGTAGCATTCCAGTATTCAGCCATTAATCATATGAATTCTTCTAAAACGGTAATTGTAAACAAACCAAGCACACAATAAATACACCAGCTATGCCCATTCTCTTTATTACTTCCTTGAAACATGAAATACACTCTTTTCTTTCTCTTAGGCAGTCCATCTAAATACTGTAAGAACTCCTCATAGTTACTTATATGGTGTATTTTTACTTTATTTCTCATTTTCATATCAGATAGGTAATCTAATTTGTCATTTTTATCTTATTGGTGGTTATGGTTTTATAACATTTTTTAATCAATTTAGATTTTTTTATGATAAAAATGGATTGGTAAACAAAATAAATAAGAGGTCTTTGACATTTGACTTTGAAATTGACTTATTTAACAGAGTTGTAGAGTCATACAAAGGTTAAATAGGTATTAATAAGAAGGACAAATATAAAAAACATTGAAAATTATAAACAAGAAACTAGAAAAATACATCTACAATAAAACTAAATGTAAGGTTATGCAAGATGGGACTCCAACATTTCTGAATTCTCATAACAGACAACCTAGCATTTGTATCCCCACGTTGCCTGTCAAGCTACTGAAATATACCATCTAATTTAATATAATTTTAAACTGGTTACTATTTAGCACAGAGAATCAGCATTGCCATACTACGTGGAAATGACTACCAGCATTCTGGTGTTTATTGCCTTCTTGTGCCAATTCAGAGTCAGTGTAGATTTGATGCTGATTATCTAATGTATTGTATTTTACTTTAATAAAATGAATATTTAATATTAATTGTATCAAAACGAAGCAGATTAAAACCAAATTTCATATCATATTAATAAAGATAAGATATTATGCTGTTTGTAATAGATAGGTACCTGGGCTCCCAACTTGTATTTTTACTGTAGATAGATAGGTAGATAATTAACTTATCGATAAATCATGGACCTAAAATGAGGGTTTGGCTAATAAGTTTTTAGTAAAACTTTTATAATAGTGGGTGGGTAAACATTAAAACAACTGTTATTTATTAGGCAAAAAAGATTGTTAGTGAAAGCTTTACCTCAAATGAAGGGTTTTTAGTTGCCAGTGACTTTACATTATACGATAGGTACTACATAACAACAGTCACGAATTGAATAACTTACAAAGGCTTACCTTCGACACAGTCCGGACACCAGCTATTACCAACATCGTCCTTTGAACCGCTGAAGTAGAAAAAAACTGGAGGCCCACTACGATCTATATCTTTTAAATAATTCTCAAATTGATTAAAACCTTTTAACTCTATTAAAACAACCATTGTTATAAAAGACCGGTCGCAAATATCCAAATATTCATAAAAAATTCGCTGACTCCGCCGCGGATTCTTGCTAGAACAAATGATTTTGACAATTTTGACTTTTTGACGGAACGCTGACATGGCATTTGAAGCTTGGTGTTACCATAGTAAAAAATGAGAATCATTCATCATCATTCATTCAATTGGGCACAGACTAAAAAATATTTATGACCATAGATTATTTTCACGTTCCGACTTACGCTTTCTTAAAACTAAAATAAATAATGGGTGCAGACTGCAGAAGCAGAAACTATTGAAATAATATAATACAATTTTGCGTAAATCGAAACATCGTACAACCGTCGCCGTTGCAAGCGAAACGTTTGAATTGAAAATATTTATGATTTGACTTTGTTTTTTGTGAACATTTTCTATTCTTGTGTCTGAAATCAAATGAAAATGGATTCAACAGTTAAAAAACCTAAAACGATTGCTGAATTGTTGCCAGGACTTAGCGGTAAGCTGTGTTTCTTTGAATTAGATTTCAGTGTTGTTGTTTTCATTTCTACATTTGGATGTTTGTTCGTAAATGCTCGTGTCCTTTCCTTTCAGGTATACTATCGAAAGATGC
Source organism: Idaea biselata (assembly GCA_958496205.1). Taxonomy (NCBI): domain Eukaryota; kingdom Metazoa; phylum Arthropoda; class Insecta; order Lepidoptera; family Geometridae; genus Idaea; species Idaea biselata. The sequence goes on along the minus strand of OY292398.1, from coordinate 2,652,993 downwards.
CATGCAGACCCTCACTGCGAAGAAGGCGCCTCGTATCACTATTGCCAACACTCGAACTGATGAGAAGGTGATCAAACAACCCTTGACTATTGCTGAAATGAGAGCTGATCTTCAAGGTACGTACTAGCTTATTTATACTTAAATAAATTGCCTACACTTCGAATAAATAGCAAATGGAATTAAATCCAATCTTCTTTTCGTATAGTGATGTGGCTCACCGTATTCAGGTCGCCCTAAGGCCTCCAACTTGACCTAACGACTGGTATCTGAGACAGCAACCGGGACCCAACTCCTTTGCGTGCCTTCCGAAGCACGAAGGAGCTCGAGAAAGTTATTGTTTGCCACACAAATTTTTAGTCACTCATCCAAGTAATGACTGCGCCAAGCTTATGCTTAACCCGCACGACATTCAAGATCGGCAGGTACAGCTCGCCCAATAAGTCCCTCTTAAAATCCAATTAATTGTAGTCACCTACTTCAAATCCTGCCTATCCTTTTTAAAAGAATACAATATCAATATTGTTGTCTTTACAGCACTAATAAGCAAGTCACCTCGACGGAACCCTCAAGCCACAGCATCGCAAAAGAAGAAATGGAACTCCTCAGTGAAACTAGACAAAAAGACCACAAGTCATACAGCCGGTGGACAGCTAAAGCACACTTCTGTTAGGAAAGTTTTGAACTTTCAAATGCCTAAGGCTAGACCACCTAAAATGAGCGTAAGTTACATATTAACTTACTTGCAGTATAAACCATAGGTATTTTTAGACTAACAAGCACCATTGAGCTGACTGGTGAATGAAGAGGGGACCCTCTTCATTCTCCAGTCAGCTGGTAAAGGTAAAGGGAGCACTCTGCTGGTCATTATTGTCCCTTAAGATGATTGATTAGTTTAATAGCACTTGTTATCTCTTTACATGTTTTCATTAAGTTTTCTTAGCAGGGCCATGAATTTAAATCAACCCTGGTTTGTTGCAGATGATGCCAAATTCAAGAACGATTCCAAACTCTGAGACACCAAAGTTTATAAAACCAGAATATAAAGATATAAAGTCTATTCATTTACAAGGTAATTAATTTTGATCTATCATACCATCATGTCATTGTGTATGTTTTTATGAATTTTTACAAAATTCTGTTTCTTTTTTAGCCAGAACCAATGTTCGGATAAGCGGTGTATACCAAATACCAAAAACACCAGTCTATAATAACAACAAACCTGTAAAAAGTAGAATGACTCTTGCTAACAAAGAAAATGTCAGCAGCTCTTTAAACAGAAAAACTCTTGCCGAACACCAGTTAACGAAAACAAACATCGACAAAAAACTGGGCACCCCAAGAACAGCGTTGAGACAAAGAATCCTTACTAAAGCCATTTCCGATACACCTCTGTCAAATGAATCATGGAAGTCGAGTTGTGATGCCAGCTTCCTACAAAAAGAAAAAGAAATAGACTGCATAGAGGAAAAAAATAATGCATTACCAGAAGAAACTTTCGAAGATATCACTGAAATATCACCTCCTGTTTCAACACCTTTCAAAGATTATAGGAATGTAACAGAGTTCTTTAATAACTCTAGTGCTAATGATAGTACTACCAACTGCCAAGATAACACAATTATGACCTTTGATCAACCAAATAACTGCAAACAAAATGGGATAAGAGAAGAAAGTGTTATAGTTTCATTATGCGAATTATTAAACAAAGCAACTGTCTCAAATACAGAACAACCAAGCACAGAATTAGACGACTTGCTAAAGTTCGAACGACAAACAGAGAACAATATAAAGATAATCGAAAATGGTATCCGTTCATTGGAAAACATTAAAGAATCTGAGTTAAAATCGTTGCAATGCGTTAGGAAACTGATACAAGAAAAACGGGACAAAGAAAAACGAATTTCGGAAACTGAAAAAGATAAGACTGTTATCGAAATAACCAAAGATTCAAAAGAACAGAGTCCAAAACATTGTTCAGTAATAAAAAGTCCAATATCTCCGAGCTATAAGATACCTAAGAAAAATACTTGTTTACGAAAGAAAGTGTTCCATAAATCGATGCCAAATGTTTCATATCTAAGTCCTCAGAAAGATATGGGAGATCGTGCATTTAATATGTACATGGAGATAAAGGAACATATGAACTTCCTGAGTACCCCATCAGCTAAACAGAGAACAGAAGTCCCTGATACTCCGGCCATAACTTCACATAATCTACAGAAACAATTGGATAAATTATACACTGAGAATTAATATTATGAGTTAAGACTCAATGCTGACGCAGATACAGATGGACAAGCAATTAAGTGATCATTATGAGGGTTCCTATTGAGATATGGAACCCAAGATATGCAATTGAAAATAGTATTTAGATTATCCTTACATCTAAGAACATATTCTATTATATTTGCAACCATCTATGCATGCACTCACAAACATAATTTGCCATCAATGCTTGCACTAACAGACACAATTTTTCAGTCTTCAAAAAAGGAGCTACTTGGATGCAGAGTACTTTAGACATTGTGCACTGTCGATGCAGTGTACCATCGATATGATGCCCTATTGATGTAGCGTACCTTCGGTATAATGAAATTATGATACAGTGTACCATCAATGTGATGTCCTTTAGATATTGAGTACTTTCGCTACAGAAACCTTTCGTTTTGATGTATGTCTATGTTTTTGATATAGCGACCAATGATGTAGTGACTTTCGATATTATGCAATTTGGCTTCGGGAAAGGATATGAGTAATCGACGCGCCGATTTGAAATTTTCGCGGTTCGAAATTCGACTGTCAAATGAATCCGATCCCGATTCCGACGGAAGATCCGCGGTAGCTTTCATGCTCTACCTATTGTTTATATTGTCTTTCTTAATTCACATTTTAATTTAATCTATATCTTATTCTAAATTTTATGCTATTTACACTATGAAATTATGATATGTATAAATGTAAATCTGTAAAATTTTAATGTATACTAGTTTTGTCTGAGTCAGTCAAACCAAGGGACACACAATTCGTAGGTATATGAATTCTTCCATAATAAGGTAGGTATCTATAGTTATAATTGACTGACGTTTACAGAATTCAGCTACAGGTTAGCTGTGCATATTTTTAAATAAATAGAAAATATATGTAGATTATATTAAAATTAATAGATAATTATAATAAACTTTATTTTTAAATTTATAATTTAATTAATGTAAATATGAAAAAAATTGACTGGATTTTAAAGCTCTGTTTATAATAATTTGTATTGTATAAGATTCAAATATTAGCAATTATTTATTAGTGGATATTTGTAATATAACTTTTAATTTAATGTAAAATAAAGTGCGATTTCTAACCTAAGATGTGTTTGTAAAGATACAAATAAAACCAACCAATCGTGAGTCGGTTCGCGTAGGAACCATTTTCACAATTGGTTTAGAATTAACTTTTACCGCTGGCGCCCGTATATCACTTTACGCTTTGGGTATGGAACCCTAAAAAATGTTTTTTTTATTTAAGTGTATTTTGATTATTTTTGATGGACCGAACTTACATTTAACTGTCAGTTAAATGTAAGTTCATATCAGTTGTCTTGTAGGTACCCATAGTATAAGCCTAGTTACTTAGTACCCATAATACAAGCCTAGTTGCTTAGTATTAGTACCTATAATATAAGCCTAGTTGCTTAGTACCCATAGTATAAGCCTAGTTTCTTAGTACCCATAGTACAAGCCTAGTTGAGGGCTAGACTGCGCTCCGCGCATTATCTTACAATATCTACTATATAAAAATAAGTCGGGTTTTCCTTCCTGACGCTATAACTCCAGAACCCACGAACCGATTTCCACGGTTTTGCATTCGTTGGAAAGGTCTCGGGCTCCGTGAGGTTTATAGCAAAGAAAATTCAGGAAAAATTTAATTATCTGTAATTTATAAGGCAAAACAACGTTTGCCGGGTCAGCTAGTTTTATTTATATAATCTGAGCTGAGTTTGGTCCATGCGTTACATGCGCGTACGCACTATCACGTATGTCAAATGTCAATACAAGTGCCAGCTCACACGCGCCTAACTTCAGACTCTACTTAATTTGACACCAATATTTTGATAAACCCATCAGTTCGATATTTATACCCGTGGAAATTACTATGTCCGCGTGAAATCGGCCTCAAAAAGAAATTCATAATATTTATTTTTGATACAAAATTTTATAAAAATAAATTTAAAATGGCGCTATCGAAACCTATAATGAATTTAGTGGCATCTTACTTACAAAACTTGTATTTACATCCGTTAAGGACCAAGTCTGTGACTGCGTAAGTACATACTTAATCACTTTATCGTAATTTGCATTAGATATGTACATAAGTTTTATATTTCAATATACAAAGTCCAATGATCTTTTAAATTGTAGGTAAATTTTGGTACTTCTTGCCTACTTTCTAGGTTAGTTTAATTTCATTTACTTATCTATTTACTTTCTAGTCTTTTAGTAGGTAAGTAAACTACATACACTTTGTAGTTATTTATAGTATGATTTTTTTTATGGTGTAGGTAAATATTGAAAGAATGATAAGTGTAATGCAGTAGGTACATAATGATGTACTTACTTAATAATAATTAAGAAGCGAATTAACTTAAAAGCATTTTTTTTAATTATTGTAATGTTTGTATTATAAATTTATAATATGTAGTTTGTCTAGCACCCACTGTGCAAGCCAAGTTGCTTAAATTGGGGCTAGATTGCTCTGTGTACGTCCTACAATATTTATTTTATTACCAGTATGTACATACTGGTAATCCCAGACACGGATTGGCAGGACCATGCGATAATGGCTAGATTTTTTCCCTTACCTACAGAACGTTTGGTCACCTTTGGTGCTGTGTGCTATGTCATTCAATCGGATTACATTTTATTCCTAACTTCGATATTTCTACCTATTATAATCTAATGTTGTTTCCCTTACATTTTAGTTGTGTAGTGGGCACTGCAGGCAGCATTGCTTCGCAGGTGGTAGCTGGCGAAACCATCAAAGCTGACCCTATATTAGCATTCGGATTGTATGGGTAAGTTAATTCTGTAAAACTATCTGCCTATCCTTTATGATTTATCCTCCCATTAAGCGAGTTAGTGAGTCTCGCTCAATCGTCTTCGAATGGTATGCGGCGATGTTTACATCGCAAAATTTAATGAGAAAGTGACAGTGTGAATACAGGCGCAAGTAAAACTACCTAATAAATAAAACACCGTGTCCCGGTAACTTTAAAAACTCTGCCATGCGAAGTAGCCTTTTTATTAGCAAGTTAATTTTGGCGCATAGGCAAAGGCATAGATAGAAAACTAATCATTTTTATTGGTAAAAATAGTAGTTTGAAGTGCCTACTTAAAATACCTAATTAATTACATTGATTGTTACAACTAGACAGCTTAATATCTTAGGAAAAATACATTCAACTAGGTAGGTACCTATTTTATTTAATTAGTACTATAATGAATACGTTGGTTAGTATCTAATGTATTAATTAATAATATTAGCCGAAATAAGCGTAATTTGTATGTATTACTTTGGTGGCTTATGTCTTCAAAATGTGACACCCTTAGGTGATACATTTTCTATCACTTCCGCTTCCAAAAGGTTGACTGTAAGGGATCGCTATTAGCGATAAGACCGCCTATTCTACCTCTGGTAAAATTAGGTTTTGGTACATTAGTCAATAGAGCATTAATATATCTATCTTCTTTTCTTTTCGTGTGTGGTAGTAGTGAGGCTCACCTAGAGTTATCTGGTCGCCCAAAGGCTTAAACTTGACCTAACGAACGACTGCTATCAGAGGTAACGACGGGAACCAACTGCCTAAAGTGCCTTTCGAATCACGTAGGATCTCGAGAAAATGATTTGGTAACAAACCATACTGCTGGGGCCCTAACCAAACAATTTATCTGCCACCGCGCGGGAAGAACTTAAGGTTTGCTAGTCTCTCTCAGTCTTAGTCGCTTTTTGCGATACCAACGGCAAGAGATGGGGTAACCATATTCTATGCCAAGGCTACACGAACACGACAGACCAAGTATCTGCAAATTTAGTAGTGATTCTGTTTGCCGTCTAGACAGTATCTAATCCAACTTTTATATTTCAGTTTACTATTCGGAGGATCGATTCCACACCATTTCTACAACTTCGTTGAGAACTTGTTCCCGGAAGATGTTGTTGCATTTCCACTAGCAAAGAAGTTATTATTCGAAAGACTGATCTATGCGCCGATTATGCAAGCGTTTTCTCTCTACACGCTAGCTAGGTAAGGCTGATATTTACAAACTTCGTACTTTCTTTTTCGTGTAGTGGTGTGGCTCACCTAGTGTTAGAGATTTCAGGTCGCCCTAAGGTCTCTAACTTGACCTAACGACTGCTATCGGAGATAACAACCGGGACCAACTGCTTAACGTGCCTTCCGAAGCACGGAAAAACTTCGTACTAATTACATATCTACAACTTCGGAAATACAACTGTAAAAATAAAGGGAACTCACTGATACGAGGGCTAATTTAAATTTATTCATGGGTAGTTTGTTAAGGTTCCGTACCCCAAGGGGTTAGTACGTACCCAAAGGGCTAGTTGTTCGATGGAGGACCTGAATACAGCTACAGATAATGCTGTATCTGTCGCCAAGTTTTGGGCAAAGTACATTTGAAATTGAGTCTTTGACACGAAGAAGAAGGAGTACGGAACCCTTGGTCGCGCAAGTCCGACTCACACTGGGGCCGTTTTATCTTATAATTTTTTTTTTTTTAAAGAATTTGCGGCAAAAATGTACATAAATAAAGTGTTTTTCTATTCCTCCGACGACCGCTGTGGCGCGTCGTGCGAAAGCGCGACTGCTATACAGAAGGTTGCGGGTTCGATTCCCGCCGGTTGCAAGTATTTATGTTTAAAAAATAAATATTTGTGTCTGGTCTGGGTGTCCCTCTATGTATAATATGTATGTATTTACAAAAGAAAAATAAATATAAGTATTAAGTATATCCGTTGTCTTGTCACCGTAACACAAGCTTAGTCGCTTACCACGGGGCTAGATGGCGCTGTGTGTTGTGAAGAGAATTTATTTATTATTATTTGTTTATTATTCCTTTAGGTTCGAAGGCAAGAACCACGCTGCGGCGTTGAAGCAATTATTCAGTCTGTATATGACAGTATTGAAAGCCAACTGGCAATGGCTCACGCTCTTCCAGATCATTAATATGGCATTTATTCCTCCTATGGTGAGTCTTCAGTGACATTTATTCTGTATACGTATAAGTATCGACATGAAGTTTACAAGTAAAAGTCTAAAATTCGTTTATTCATTCAGAGAAATGTATGCAAATACATGATCTTTATGTATGAAACTTCCACTTAAGAACGAGGCGACTCTTACAATTTCCATACAAACTTAATACCAAAATAAATTATAAAAAATTTAGTTTTCTACCTTAATATCGATATTATTCGGATTAAGATTTTTTAGATTAAGATATTAAATATTCAAATAAAACGGAGAAACATTTTTCAATGAAAAAATGTTTCTCCGTTTTATTTCATTTCGAATGAATATTTTGGAAAACCTTGTTATGGGGACCCTTTAAAAGTAAAATCTTAATCCGAATAATATCGATATTAAGGTAGAAAACTAAATTTTTCATAATTTATTTTGGTATTAAGTTTGTATGGAAATGGTAAGAGTCGCCTCGTCCTTAAGACTATGATTTTAGTGTGGTTTCGAAACGCGCCATGATGAGAAGAAACCACAAGAAACTCATGGGTTTTTTTTTACATTTAAGCCTTAGCCTAGCCTAGCCTAGCCTTAGCCTAGGTTATTCCTAAGGATTTAATCTACAGTAATCTTATAAAGAGGAAAGATTTGTATTTTTGTGTGTATGTGTCTCTGTATGTTTGTAATGAATAAACTCAAAACCCACTGGACCGATTTCAAAAATTCTTTCACCATTAGAAAGCTACATTCACCCTGAGTAACATAGGCTACTTTTCATCCCGATATTCACACGGGATCAGGACTTACGCGGGTGAAACCGCGGGACGCAGCCAGTGTAAATATAAAGTTTCATTAAAATCATTAGTTCCGAAGGTTGCTCATAATAAACATTTATCCCATATTTTCTTGTAATTATATTATTAGTTTAGAGAGCAAATAGTAATCTATATCTAATTATGTAGTATCTAGGTAGGTATTTAAGACGATATCAACAAGAAGTGAGAAAGTGGTTTCAATAGAGCTTATCATTACTTATAATATTTTGATGTTCCGTGAATTAATCGTAACAATCAGATAATTTAGGAATTTACGGTGACTTTTGGATTGCGTTGCCACGCTGGTCCTGAATGCACTAAGTAAAATGATCATCCGCGTAAGTCCGTATGTTGAATGAATCTGGAAATGATAGGGACTTATTTAAGCGACTTACTAACCGCAATGCAATGCTAGTGTATTAAAATTATAAGCTATATCCCGCGGTTACAATCGCGTAGGTCCTGATCCCGTAGGCATTCTTATCGGATGCCTTCCTCATATAAAGAACACTCCTCTCAGCTCTCTGCTATCAGCGGTTTAGGCTGTGCGTTGATCTATCAGTCAGTCAGGCCAAGCATTTCTATACGAATATTATAAAGAGGAAAGATAGGCTTCGAACCTACTGGACCCATTTCAAAAATTCCCAGGAAGCTCATCATCGAGTTATTATAACATAGGCTACTTTTAATCCCAATAGTCGCATGGGATCGTTATAGATATAGATTAAGACCATAGAGTTACAATGCCTATAGAGCCACAATCTAATCAATCACAAAAAAAATCACAAACCACAAAAAAGCTCTGACATTTTTTAACTGACAACACTCAAAAAATGTCCGAGCGCCGTTCTACATACCTTTTAAAATTACATTTGCTCGAATTTAGACTTTATCCTACTTGCATAACGTTCAAAGTCGCTCAAACGAAGTAAACAAAAACTCTGCGCTCGTAACAGCGAGCGTGCGTCGAGTTTTGGCGCGGATATATTTTTTTTCAGTTTGTGACTCTATAGGTATTGTAAAACTCAATGATTAAGACTAATTATTTTTCTTTTGATTTCAGTTAAGAGTTCTGTTCATGAATTTCGTCGGCTTCGGATGGGCGATGTTCGTTGCGTCGAAACGTCGTCAACAGGCGCAGAGGAAGAGCAACTGATTGCCATAGAGTTATACATAACTAGCGGTGGTGGATCATTATAATACTGTGATTATAAAACAAACAATCTACCAAATACTCTATTTCAGAAACTGCGATCAAAAATGTAAACAAAGAACTATCAATTTTAAAGGAAAAAGTGAATAAAGAGCTGTCACTTTCAAATAATAGGGAATAAGTACATCCTACTAATATTATAAAGGTGAAAGGTTTGTGAATGTGTTTGTTGCCCCTTTACGCAAAAACCGCTGAATCGATTGGGAAGAAACTTAGTATATAGATAGCTGGAAAACTAGATGATACATAGGCAAACTTTATCCCGATATTCCCGCGGGATCGGGACTTACGCGGATGAAACCGTGGAGCCTTGAAAGTTATCAATCTATTGTCCAATCCAATAGTTTTCTAAATAACACAATATAGCTCAGGCAAACAAAAATAAAATTGTAGTTTAAAGCTTCTCGTGTGTAGGGCCTTAAGAAACTGAAAACTGTACTGTACCTACATCATTTGTTCGACAACTTTATGATAAGGAATGAAAAGAACTTGTTTTTCGACTACCTCAGAAACTTTCACGTTCATATTATTAGTAGTTTTTAGGGTTCTGTAGTCAACAAAAACCTTTATAGTATCGTCATGTGCGTCTGTCTGTCCGCGGCTTAGCGCACAAACGCTCAGTAGGTACTAAGAAGCTGTAACTTTGCACGAGTATTGTTGTTTAAAATCGCATGTAAAACATAATTCCAACGAGTGCCTAACTGTAATAAAATTACACTTAATTTTAAGGGTCAAGTAATCTAAGAATTATCTGTAGCCTTGACAGAATGCAATAAAAATTAAGATAACTTGCAAGAACATTGTCCAATTTCAGCTCAAACTGGACTAAAGTAAATATTGACGAACTTTTAACCTACATTAGGGTATCGAAGTAGGTTTTTAGTGCAATCGAGTTGAAATAAATCACGCTGTTTTCCAATTTTATTTTGCTGTAATAATGACAGGTGTTGTCTAGGTAAGCGTGCTTGACCTTAGACCTATATCGTCACTTGCAATCATATCTATCGTCAATTTGTAATAAAATATCGTCACTTGCCAGGGCCCTGTTTCATAAAGCCGACAATCCGACTTTTTTGTCAAGAACTGACTTATTTGTCAAATTGTCACGCTTAGACTGTTTCATAAACGTGACAATTTTGTTTAAAAGCGATAGGTGAAACCTTGACATATTTTTAATTGTAGAACGTGTTTCATAAACGCGACATATGTCAAGAAAACCCGACATTATGTCGGGTTCCGAGACAGAAGGGTAAGGCGCCTGTCGCAAATGTCGGACAATTTTACAAATATGTCAATACGTCACGGCAATTTTATGTTTCATAAAGCAGAATTGTCAAGTTTTTCCCGACAAATTGTCACCTGTCGCACAAAAAGTTTTATGAAACAGAAAAATGTCAAATTGTCGCGACAATTTGACAAATTTGTAAATTTTCCACCATGACAATTTTGTTGCCTGTCGGCTTTATGAAACAAAAAAATTGTCAAATTGTCGGTTCTCGACATATGTATGTCGCGCCTGTCGGATTGTCAGCTTTATGAAACAGGGGCCTGATTTATCGTCAATTTTGTAATACAGGGAAACTATTGAATAAAGAAACTAAAGGTGCATCCACCTATTGGTCGTAACAAAATGTAGAAAATAAAACAATTATGATGGTTGTAACTTTTGATTTGTTTTTTTGCAAAAAGATCTGTAATGTGGTTGCACTATTAGATTTTTTTCTGAGCAGAGTTTGAACCTACTACAAGGATTTAAAATAACACCAACTACTTCATTTCCAACATTCCACATTAATTTTGTAATGAAAAGTCAAAAGAACATTTAATCATTTATTTTTCAAGTTGCGTTTATACATTACATCAATTATATTTGTAAGTATCTAAGTAGGTAAATAACTAAATACCTAAGTAAGTTAGTACTTATATAATGTTTATATCTACATTTAATTTTCGTTCAATTCATTCGCGTGGTGCATTTGTGATTTTATATCGTTTGTATATTTTTTTAATATAATAAATTGTTACTGTTTTTTTAATAAATAAATGAGTATTATTTGTTTATTATCGCACTATTTATATGTAATAAGAATAAGTATTGCTTATGTTAACAACATTTTTTCACTCCATTACAACATTTTTTTTAAATAAATACTAAGAAATACGATCAATCACAAGACCTTAAATAGATTAGTCAATAATTGTTTTGTAAATTTTGTAAAAAATAAATTTAGGTGTAAAAATAAATAAAATAAATTAGACTTAAATCTACTCAAAATAAACTATATTGCACGTCTGTAGAGTATTTGGAATGTAGAATGTTCAATTCGAATAAATTAGGTAAATAATCAAAATAAAATTTTCAACAAAATAAAAAGGTAACAAAATAAATTAGTCAAATAATAAAAAAATTCTGTAAATCTTATAAATAGACAATCTATGTACATTTTATATACTTACGTGACTACGATTTGACTAGGTATAATTTCTACTGTCACAATGATTTGCCAACCAAATGCTAGACATTTGATATAATTTTAAAACACCTCATTTTATTTCAGGGTGTTAATATATTAGAAGGATCAGATTAAAACAAAAAAAGAAAGACGTTAAGGCTTCTTTTACGCCACTTTCTTGAAAAAGTTTTTTTTTTTTAGTTGGTTTTCTTACAAACCTTGTCAATAAGATTTACTCATCAAATCGGTTAATATGAACTTGGCTCGATGTTTAAAAAAAAAAAACCTACTAAGTTATAAAAATGTAGTTTTTTTGTTCAAGTTTTTTTTAAATAATAGGGTGCGTTTGTTAAATAAGCGAGATACATCTACATACACATTTTAGTCGCTATTAGAGATAGGGAGATGTACTCAGACTGCAGCATAAACTAAGTAGCAGGTCATCATGCATCCATCCACATTCCCAGTTTTATTGTCTCATATGCTGTTTGACCTTTGACTAGGTTGAGGAAAGGTGTACAAAACAACCCTCCATTCTACAGCAGTTTTTCTCTACTCAGGTCCTATCCTATCTTCTCTTTTTGGTACTAAACTAAGTTTAATTTAAAAGTAATAACAATAAGCAGTTGCCTAAGTCCCTACAAAAAATATATACTAACGTATATACATTTTACGTTCAGTTGTTAATCAAAACTTGAGAAGTTGGTTACTTAAAGTTACATAACTTGTATATTTACTAAGTATTTTCTGTCTAAATAACTATAAATGACTAGTAAAATTACTTTTCGTGAATAGATAATCAATCACAATAATATCAATCGAGATCCATTATACATAAGATCAATTTACTAAGGCTGATTTTTCTAATCTCTAGATAAAGATATCTATCCAATAAAATGTAACACCACCCAATAAATACGTTACAATCTTTTAAAAAGAAATCAAACTTCAAGGGCTTTTAAATTTAGCCGTGCTCTATTTTATCGACAGATATTTTTAATGATTGAATAATCAAACCATAGTCAATTTAATAAAATGAGATGATACATATAAATACTAAACTACAAATTAAGAATCTTCATAGGTAGGTAGGTATACATAGAAACCTACTAATAAATAGCTTTTTTAGTAGGCATTGTAAAGGTTTTCTTATAAGTATTTGACTAGTAAAAGTTTTAAGACTAGATTGACGTCAATTAACAGCAGATTATGTGACTATTTCGTCTACATAAATGTTATAAACAAAAAAATTGCGACAAGGCAAAATTGCGGTGGTACCAAAATGAAAAAAAAAACTTCCGATTCATATCGCGCAAGCGTAGTTTGTTTTGCCGCGACGATGTTCGAATAGAATATCATAATAACATTGCCTTCGATTCTTTAATGAAAATAATAACATTAAGATTTATAAAAAACAGTTCATTCCAGTTCATAATTTGCGATTTTTGAACGCATAGAGAGTTTATAACTTTAATGTAGATGAAATTAAATTAAGTTAAAACTCCATTTATTGATCTCGTATGTCTCAAACGCCGATTTCAGACATAACTTTATAGACAGACAAATGTAGTTCTAGTTTGTGGAATCCTTTTATGATGACCATTCGATTAATATGGCGTAACTAATCCACTGTTAAGTTTGGTTTTCATATAAAATTCATTACCAACTTAATTAAAAAAGCCGGCTATAATGACCTTTATGTCGCTCATAACCTACTTATTTGTTAGTGAATTGTTGAAAAAAATGTATCATAATAATTCAAGTCAATTGTTTTTTTAGAATAACGCTTTGTTTCTTGGTTCCTATAAAGTGTTTCAAGTTAATTCCCTTCGATGTCACTATAAAAGGATTCTACTGTACTTTCATTGTAACGATTAAAAATGAATACGACTATAGTACTCACAATTTTTCACTCGCTGCACACTGGTCATAAATCATAGTAGGTAAGGTAAGAGCGATAAGAACTTTTGCAAAATCGGCACCGCTTATCCATAGCAATAATGCACAGCACTGCGCCTACCCATAAACCCATGGTTAAGAGAGAGCGAATCTCGAGCTACTCTCTGCACCGCTCCCACGTTTTACGTGCGTGCAACGAGTGAAAACTAAATACGATTTGTAATCATATTTATATTTTTCAGACTCTATTCGCGTTTTTTTCGAAAATTCTCAAAACGATTTAAAAATAACAATACGCGAATAAGACCCGAAAACGTGTAAATCTGTATAGTGGACCGGCAGATAAGTTGAAAAGTTTTGTCGTGGAAGGGGAAAGTTCGCGCAGTACATTTTACATGTGCTTTCTATGAAAAATCGACTCTTGCGCATCCGCCATTTTGTTTCAACTAATCTGCCGCCTACTGTACTATAGTTTATTTATTCATCGGCGCTCGGCGGCGCCTCGTTTTCTTGTCACTCTCGTTCGGGGCGGGCCTCAGGCGATCGGGTCCAGCTTTTCTCTGAGCGGCTGCTGTAGTAACTTCCCGAGCTAGGCGATGACGGTGTGGGCCGACGATACGGGATCGGACGCTTGCGGGCGCTGTTGGTTGCGTTAGTGTGAAAGGGTAAACGTTAGTACGAAAACATGGAAAGATATGTTAGAATTAGATCAAGGATGCGATTTTAATGTTAAAAGTAATTATGTAGTAGCGGCATTTTGTTGTCACAACTGCCTAGTTTAATTGTGTTATAAAAAAAACTTGAGGTTATTTAGGATGTAGCAAGAGCTAAGTGTATTAATGTAATTTTAAGCGAAAGCGAAAAAGACAGTAAATATTTGATCCTATGATTTATATTTATGTTTTTTTTTGCAGCTTTGATTCATATAATTTATAACTGAACCTTAGAAACATTACCAATAGTTCTTTCGATTTACACTAGAGCGCCTCTATCGAAAGTGGAATGCACTAAAGTGTATTTATTAAAATGCTAAAAAGTACTTTCGTCCATTGTAACATCTCAAAATGGCGCTATTCAAAATGGCAAATTAATTTAGTTAATTAATAAAAAGTTAGAAAAATAAAAGGTAATCATAACTTACCTTTGTTCTTAACAAAGTTCACACTAGCAAAAATAAAATCGGAATTAATTCATTGTTTTTTTTTTAACAAAAAAATGTATTTCTATCTACAACATTCCAGTAAAAATGTCTACTAGCATAATAATGTCATGCAGCAAAAATCAATATAAAATAAATGGTATCACATTGTGACAGAGAGAACAACATCAATCGAAATAAATATGTATCCTACTAATAAACTAACTTTACATGGGTTACCCTTTGCCTATGATCGAGTTCCCTAAAAAATGTTTACATGGGTTACCCTTTACATGTTCGAGTCCCTATAAATAGTCTTTACATGGGTTACCCTTGGCCTAATCGAGTTCCCAATAAATAATGATCGAGTTCCCCATAAAAAGTGTTTACATGGGTGACCCTTTGCCTATGAAAGAGTCCCCTATAAATAGACTTTACATGGGTAACCCTTTGCCTATGATCGAGTTCCCTATAAATAGTTTTTACATGGGTTACCCTTGGCCTATGATCGAGTTCCCTATAAATAGGTTTTACATGGGTTTCCCTTTGCCTATGATCGAGTTCCCTATAAAAAGTCTTTACATGGATTACCCTTTGCGGATTATCAAGTAACCAAATACATTCTTTACATCAGTTACCCTTTGCGTATATGATTTAGTTACAGTAAAGGGTATAAATACCTACCTAAATAAGAGGTTGGCTGGTAAGTTGCCTTAAACACGTTATAGTCTTTAAGCCTGCAGCAATGGGGTGCCACGCGCAAAGCTGTTTGCAGAGGCGCTGGCATCGGATGATCTTTTTTTTTTTTTCGATGATGGTCCTCCACCAATGGAAACGCCGAGTTTTTTTTTATTCTTTCGGTCTCAGACCGATATGGCCAATTTGGCGCCGAGAGTTGTAAAAAACATCTGACGTTTGACAAACGTTTGACAGTAAAGATCATCCGACTACCGAGCTCTGCCGGGATAAAAAGTTAGTGTTCTTCCTCATTGGCTAAATATTTTTATTCTATTAAATTTTCTTAATAAAAAAAACAGTTCGATCAAAATAAAATAAATGTTTTTTTCAGTACGATAAGTTGTTCTCTCTATTCCACTGTAACATTAAACTATATAATAAAACAGAACAAAATCATACTTGAAATAAACTTTAATGTGATAAACAACACACAGCAATATCCATCAAAGTATACGGGTACATAGCACAATTCTACATCTGGCTTCCACAATGGTGAATAACTTCATTGTTTGCGCGTTTTGGCACGTAAATAATATCATACTATCTTCTTCTATACTTGAATCTGTTTGATGAGCAAGTAAGATCTATTATGGGTGCGCTACGGAGAAAAAAGTACATTATTGTTTGTTTTTTAATAAACGGCCGCGCTTTAAAATGTTCCAAACTTAATTATGCTTTTCTTTCTCACAACTAAAAAGTGAGATATATGTGTGACTAAAACTATATGATGGAGTGGACAAAAAAAAATTGCCGCCATCTTGGGTGATCCGCCATATTGAATTGAATTTTCCATCGAGCATATTTTATTTGCAAAATTTTCTTAGTAAATGACTAATCTCATCGTAGGAGTGTTACGTTTAAGTTAGAAACGATTCTAAGCGTGTCCTTAATGTAATTTTAAATTCATTAGTATATTGAATAAAACTGAACTTCCTATTTTAAAACTAATATAAAAAAAATGCATAAAAAATAGCACACCCTTGTTAGAAAATGACGTTTAAAGTTAGACACCGTTCACACTCATATATAACCAAGACTGTGTCCACAACGGAGATAAAGACGACCAATCACTGGTCTGCTATGCAGTACAAAGCTGACCTCTGATTGGTCGCTATTCTGGACTTACGACCAATCACAGTTCAGTGGCGCATGTGTGCGTGCAAAGCTGATCTGTGATTGGTCGCTGTAATCATCGTTATAGACAGAACCCCACTCACAGCCCAAACGCCAGAAATCAACAGAAATGAGGCAAATACTATATTACATAAGTATAATATATTAAGTGAAACTTATATGAAATAATACATAACATTAACTTAAAATTAATCAGTTTCTAGCGCACACTTCACTAATCGGAGCTACTAGTTGAATCTTCTGAACTCGTGCTATAATTGCGTGACTTTTTTCTATAAAGAGAAGAAAACAAAAAAATAGATTCTAAATACATAATATAAATATTAGCTGCAAAAGTTATTACGTCACTATGTTTTCAGTACTTATATGGTCATTTTTTTGTTTATTTTTATTTATTTAATATTAATTCAAAAATTCCCTTTTAAATATAAAACATTGTGACATAATCATAAAAAAACACGTGACGTAAAACAAAAATAACTAAAAAAATATTAAAAACGAAATAATATTTTATAAGAATAATAAGCGGCACACTATACTTGTAAGTCTTAAGCGCGGTTTACATTAAGAAACTAGTCATCTAGTGGCATGCATTATCTATAGTCATTTTCACAAAAGCGGCCCCGCAGCAGTTACTGGAAGCAACTTTTTCAAGTATGTAGGTAGATAGTACCGCTGTGTCGCAGATTTTTTTGAGAAAAAGTCTTCAAAATGCTTGCCTCTAGTTTTGTAATGTAAAACCCACTTAATACGTGCACTTGACGACACTTATAAAACTGTTTAGTCAGTTAAGTGTCACTTTAGCGAGCTTTATACAACTACTGTGATTGTAAACGAGTAATTTGTTGTCAATTAAAGATGGCGGATGTTTGGTAGTAATTTTTGGTCAACTAGTATATTCTACAGTGGTGGAGCAGTGAATGTCGGAATTATATTGAAAAATCAATAATTTGTTACTTAAGATTTGAATCTTGGAAATAATTCTAATAATGTAGGAATTCTCTTTGTTCCAGATTATTTCGCAATAAGATATTTGCGAACAATGTCCTTTTTTTTTGAGTTCGCAAAAACTCAGTCTTAAGTTCATATTTATTGTAAGTGTCTACCGAGTGGCCGTTGAATTGCCAGTCTCGCGTAAGTACTCGCATACGAGAGACTGGCAATTCAACGGCTTTTTAGAGCTTGTGGATAGGCAAAATTATGTAGTCGAAATTTTCGGTCATTGCTATCATTTTTTAATTATGATTAATTTGTGTAAATACCTATAGCGGCATAATAGTTGTGAATCAAGCTCATTGTACGCTAATGTTAGAAAAACAGAATAAGACAAAAAAGAAAAAAAACACACAAATAAGAGTTAAATGGTTAATAAAAAAGCATGATATATAAATGATATAAAGGCATGCTTCAGCACCGTTATGCAGCCACCATACCTAGTGATCCGACGCCGGTCGAGGAAGGACGGCGAGCCGGCGCGGCGCGGGATGGAGGGGGACCGCGAGCGCCGGCAAGCCGAGCCGCGCGACGCCGATCTACGGTAATCCGCATATACCCCCGTCATACTCCTTTACTCCGTTAACCAACCGTTACCGGTCGTGTAGTGGTCATGCATTATACCCATTGGAGGTTGTATTGTCATGCATTGTATCCATTACAAGTCATTATCCGTTACAGTTCAAGCATTATTTATCCATGAGTATTTACAGATTACGGATTGTTGTCCATGACCATGCATTATTTTATCATATT
Organism: Idaea biselata; assembly: GCA_958496205.1. Classification (NCBI taxonomy): domain Eukaryota; kingdom Metazoa; phylum Arthropoda; class Insecta; order Lepidoptera; family Geometridae; genus Idaea; species Idaea biselata. The sequence continues at coordinate 2,634,611 of OY292398.1, read as the reverse complement.
TTCCATTGAGCATTAGTCATATAATGGTCACATAATAGTCCAATAAAATGTATTTAAAATACATTATAGCATGTTATATATTATAGATGGATGTCCATGAACATGCATTATCATATCGACCAAGTTTATTGCATCATATTTCCCATCAAGTATTATTTATTGGTCGTATAAAGGTCATATAATATTCCACATGGTTTCGTTTGTTGTATGATTGTATCCATAGCATGCATTATCCATTTTTTATTTGTATTCCGAAATGGAACCGAAACAGAATAATCAAGTTAGTTTTTTTTTATTAATTGTTAGCAATATATTTTAGTGTTTTAGTTAGTGAAGCTTTTAAGCTATTGTGCGATTTTTTTTTTAAATTTTGGTTGACAATGAACGCCATGAAACTAAGTTTGGCTCACTTCAGATGGCGCTACTGCGGAATGTTCCTAACGTAGATGGAGGAACAGAAATAGACACGCTGTCAGCGTATAGCAGATTGAAATAGCGATAGGTGACTTTGTACTGGAATGTTACCTATTTATGTCAATTCGAATGAAATTTTATATGAATTTTATTAGGAGTCAGGCAAAGAAAAGCGATACGAGGAAAGAGACGGAAGTCTTATTCGTAGTCTTGCTCCCTCTTGTTCATTTAACAATCAATCCATCTCTGTCTGGTATCTATTATCGTCCATTTCCGTTCCTTCGTCTACGGTTTCTTACTAACTGTTGTACTAAAGTCAAACTTTGTCTTTCGTAAGCAAAATCCATTGCGCAATGTTGGGGAACTAAGGCTCCCCAGCGGCGTTATTATCAGCCGATATAATCTTATGCGTTATTGCGATATCTATTTTTAGCATATTTTGTATTAGGACGGGTATGAAGTTACACATTGCTGCAATGATGCGTCCTAAGCGATTTCTTGGGAGTATCCCAAAAACGCATGCGATATTATCGGGCGGACATACCCACATACTATTATGTGGGAGAGAAATAGAGAGAGTTTGGGACACTCGACAGTAGTGCCATCTATCAAGAGCTTTCAGATTCCATGGCTATTCGTTATAAGACTTTTAGAAAGGAACTGTCGAGTGTAGCTTTTAGTTAACAAATTATTCTTATCCAATTTGGTAATAGAAGAAGACATAGCTATCCATAGGTTGGTAATCACCTGGAGGAGCGTGAGGACCGCGAGGAACTGCGCGAGGAGCGCGAGGAACTGCGGCTGCTGTACGAGCTGGAGCGCGAAGATCGTGACCGTCTGGAATTATAACGTTTAGTTGCTGAGTTATTTCGTTAGCGCGATTCAGGGTTAAAAGACAAAGTCCTACTAATACGGTCTTGTGCTTTTTGTAGGAATGCATCCTGCGGTTTTAGTCGTATCGGGGTAAAAATAACAATGTGTCAGTGATTCGCACATGAAGGAAATATTCTCACTTTTTGCCGTTATAGTAAGCAGCGGGACCCAAGGGTAACTCTATACTTACTCACCCTTTGGTTTGAGGCTTTACCCGCTTAGGAAATAAGTTACTATTCAGTTTAGGTTTACTTCTGCGTACAAAGAAACAAACAACATTTGCTCTTCTAAGTTTTGAAAATTGCGAGGGTAAGTTGTTGTAACACACAACCTCAAAAATACCTGTTTTTGGAAGTAAAGATCTTTAACACACAAATAAATCTCACCTAGACGAAGAGTACGACCTTGACCGTGACCTCGACGAGCGCGACCCTGACCTCGACCGCGACCTTGACCGCGAAGACTTCCCGCGCGACCGCGACTTGCTCCGTGACCTCCTTGACCTTCGCGAAGACGACCGTGACCAACTACGCCTCTCTTTCTCATCACATTTCTCTACAACCTCGACTTTATCATCTACAACCTTCTCTGGACTTTTCACAGGATTGGAGACAACAACTACAGGTTGTTTTTCCGGAGATTTTTCCCGACTACGGGATTTTCTTTCGACAGTCTCAGGACTTTGTTTGGTCTTTGTTTGCTTAGGTTCTTCTGGTTTGACCTCACTGGTGCTTGTACCAGTGGATGTGGAAGGACCGTTAGTTTCTTCAGTTCTTATCTGCTCCATAGAAGCTTTGGCCATTTGGGCAAGTTTCTCCTTCAAACGCCTGAGTTCTCTAAGGTCATGTTCCTCGATATAATTCCTCAGAACCAATTCGGATTCACTTCCACTCTTTTCGCTAGAAGAACTTCTCATGCAAGTCACTTTCGGTTTGTAATCTTCTTTCTTTTTCTTTTTTGGGTGCAAGTCTGAAGGAGATTTTATGTATTTCCGCTTGTCTTTATCGGGTAGTTTCTCAATTATATCTCTGTAGCGCTCCGGGCTGCGTCTGGCAGGCGAATAGCTTAGGCTAGACGAAGATCTGCTTTTGCGGACAGAGTGAGATCCCGAACGACCTCTTTGAGATTCCTTCCTATCTCTATCTTGTTTGTCTTTAGTCCGTTTTGGGGAAGGAGACTTTTTCTTGTTTTTATTATCAGGTACCACCTTTTTAGAGGATTTCCGTGGTGGTGACTTAGATTTGCGTTTGGGACGCTCTTCTGTCGAACGTGAACGTCTTTTCGATCGGTTTTCATTATTTTCTACCGATCTTCGGTCCGATTTGTATTTGTCCTTGTTTTTGGGTGATTTACTGCGTTTGTATTCTGATGGCGAGTCTTTTCTTTTGTATTCGGGTGAATCTTTACGCTTGTATCGAGGTGACGGGCTACGTTTGCGTTCTTTTTCTCTTGGTGGTGGTGATGCACTTTTTTCTCTGTAACGCGATTTAGATTTCTCATTCTTATCTCTCTGCTTCGATTCTCTTTCTGTTTCAGAAGATGAATCTCTTCGTCCTTTAGACCTTTTATCAACCTCTTTACGTTGTTCTTTGTTATTTCTGACTGGAGATCTTTCCCTGTATTCTACAGATGAGTCACGTTTCTCCCGGGAAGGGCTTCTCCTTCTACGTCTAGAATCGTTGCTTTCCCGTTCTTTTTGTTTGGTTTCCTCTTCGTAACGGTCAAGGCTTCTGCGAGGTCTATCATGTTTCTCGTCTCTTTCTTTACGAAGTTCTCGGCTGTTGTCTCGCTTCTTCCTGTAGTCGGGTGACTCGCTCCGTCTCGGTCGTTTGTCTTCGCGTTCGGGACTATCTCTCCTTTTATCTTTTCTGTAATAAGTGTCATCTTTTTTCCTCTGTTCGGGTGGGCTTTTGCGTCGGCGTTTTTCTGGTGGCGGAGAGCTGCTCGGTTCTCTGTTATATTTCTTGCTTCGTTTATCCGGTCTTCTATCGCTCTCTGATTCTTGTGAGGAGTCTCGGTCGCGTTTTGATCGCTTGTTCCTCTCGTCTTCTCTGGAAGGTTCACGTCTTTTGTTCTCCACTTTGGTAATGTAGGATCTCTGTCTGTATTCAGGTGATGATTCCCTTGAACGTCGTCGCCTGTCGTCTGGTCGTGCGTTTCTTTGTGAATCTCCGCGTTTGTCGTGTTTGTTTCTGCGATCGTCGCGGTTTTCTGTCTTGTTATAGTCAACTTCATTGCGATCTTCGCTGTTGGCGCGCTCACGGGGTTTTTCTTTTTGGTATTTGACTGGGGAACTGAAATACATATTTGTTATTAATATGTTATGTAGAGGTTACTTAAATTAATAGTTGATTGTGTTTTAAGACTTACCTCTCTCGACTCGAAGGTTCGCTGCTGGCCCGACGTCTGCTACTCGACTTTTTCTGTTAAAAATTCCGAAAAATCCATTAAATACACTAGTCGATAGAAAACTAAAATGAAAAACACCAGTGCCAATACGATACTAGAGTGGTAATGGCAACTAAAATATATTTTACTATAAAAATATATTTCTTGAAATTCTTCAAAACGATCACGCGAAATGGGATCACTTATTGAAGAATTCCAACCGAAAATGATTAAAAATAAAACCACTTTACACATGCACTCTAACAAAGAAGTAAAACAAATTTAGGCGAAATTATTATATCATAATACGAATTCAAGTATAATTTATAATAATGAAATTATAAATATAGTCTCAGCTACCGATGGAAGCAAATTCAAAATAAAAGTGTAGATAAATAGTTACGAATCCATATACAAAAAAAAAGTTCGATTATATTCTAAAAAGTGTAATTTTAAACAATATAACGTAAAGTAAAACCAATAAATCATATATAGAGGGGTATATAGGAGCTGTATATAATCGAATTGGTTGGCACGAGTGTTTGTCGCAATACATACTATGGTTAACACATTACGATCGAATACATAAAATACATGTAATACATAAAAAACAATATGTATGTATAACACATTGGGGAACGTACCTTATGTAACAAACGGTGGTTGTGGTATATACCATTTAAAGTGGAGCATCCTTAATTAGTTTTGGTTAAATCAGAAGAGGGAGAATTTTATGTATTAGTTACAATATCAAACAAAAGATAATGTTTAGGAGGTAACGGACGTACTTGTGAACGCGTGCCTTATATACATCTATTGAGACTAGACGACGTAAAGTATACGGCCGAGTACGGAAACGCTACTCAACATTTGAGTTCTACTTAATCAAAAAAGCAGCTCTCAAACTCAAAAAATCTCATACTAATTTTGAATTTAAAAGCTGCTCAATTATTTAAGTACCCCTCAAATTTTAAGTGGAGTTTCTGTATTCGGCTGTTAGCGTCATCATTAAAAATGTGTCATTGTTACCAGTTATTCTAGTAAATGTGATAAATTATACCAGTTATAAATTGATTACTGGCAATAATCTACTAAAAATATAATAGTAGTTTATAGGGGTTTTAATTAATTTTGTTCATAGTTCACATTTACTATAGTACAATTTTTTACTCGTTGCACGCCGCTCATAGTAAGGTAAGAGCGGTGAGCATGTTGTAATATCGATATCAAAAATGCCCAGCACTGCTCCCGCACATAAGACCCACGAGAGGGAATGAGAGCAAAACTCTTTCTGCACTGCTCCCACGTTATACGAACCGGTGTGCAACAACGTACCCTAGATTACTAGGGTACGTTGTTGCACACAATTATGTGATCTTGATGTTTTATTAAAAAAAGCCCTTATATAATATTAGGCAAGATTGATTACGGTTTATTGGGAAAATGTGACAAATATTTACTAAATAATTGATAACAAAATCTATTTGATTAACGAAAACGATATTTTATTTGATAAATTTAGAGGATGATGGATGTTACTGTCTCATATATTATAGCGTAGTGTAAAGGCACGTTTCACAGAGCACGCCTCACGCGGACGAGAGCTCGCCAATACACAATGGATGAGATGATCAGACCACGTAATGTCAAGGACTACACACCATGCAAAATAACTGAATATATCTCACAAAAGCTCCACACATCGATCGCCCAATGTCGGCCAAAACCGGCAGTTAGTCACATGAACCGTACCATAATATCACCTAACATAGTGTACGAGTGTTATTTGTACTTGATATACTTACAGTAATACGTTATTTCTTCAGACAAAGATGGCTATCCTATGAAATGATGCACAGTTAAACAGATAATTTTTTACTCGCTATCTTTTTTATTTACAGACAAAATAATAAAAATCAAAGGAAACGAATGAACAAGAAGGTAGATAGACCCGCCCCGTTCTACTACAATGAGAGGAATATTGCTAAACAGTGAACTATGAAGGAAGGCAGGCATCTACCGGACAACGGTACGGAGGGGAACGAAAGCACAAAGAAATAGTTCGAAGCCTTCGGGAGTCGGTTATAATAATATAGTATAGTTGGTACTTATATTAACGGTGGATTTTATGGTTGAGAGCGGAAATTAAAGGAAGCATAGTGCTACGACTGTCATGTCGCGACATTCACACGAGCTGGCGGGAATGAAATTCGAAATAGAAATAAAAAACAAATAAAACGCTAGGATTCCAAGCTCTATAGTAAGGTAATAAAGTCGATAATCGCATGATTCCCACCACTCTGTGAATAGTATAGTAGTTGAAAGGTTGAAGGTAGTGTATCGTCCCGGGAAATGTGTTGACAGGTGACTATATTGTACTAGATACTGGTATAACCCCAAACATCCCTCGACACAAGTTGTAATCGTTATAGACTTTAGAGTGATGTGATGAGATTACGTTTCGAAAAATATATAAGTACTGCAATATTAGGTTTCTCTTCTGTTTTCGCGGTATTGAATTGTTATTTAACTCATTTTTCGGTTTTAGTCGATTCAATGTTCAACGTTTCGAGACCTTTACAGATCTCTTCTTCAGGATTGACTGAGATGTAATTTTAATGATAATAAACACCACGCGATTAAAGGCGAAAAATTAGTTTAATTTTGAATATTAGATTGCCAATGGTCTTGTTTATATATTTCAAAGGAATGACGTTTTTTTTACTAAATTTTATAACTGAAAACAATTAACAAAAATTTTAGTAATCTGGACAAATTAATAAAAATGATTACCTAGTTACCATACTACATTAAACTAAAATTAGAAATTTAACTCAATTTTCGTTTTTAAAAGCGTGGTGTTATTACTTTTAGCATTGATTCAACGCTCAACGTTTTGAGACCTGTATAGGCCGAAAAATGAGTTTAATTTTAATTAAAAACAGTTCAAAAACAGGGTAAATACTTTAACCTACACGTCCTAAACAAGACCTCGAAATGTGGGGCGCTGAAAAATGCTTAATATAATGAGAACCTCCTCCTTTTCTGAAGTCGGTTAAAAACAGCTACAGAGTTTTTTTTAAACGTAATCCCAACACTATGACATAAAATTGTATAGTTGCAACAGACAGTATGAAACAATAGCGGGTAGTATAAATACCTTTTTCTTTCTCTTCTGTCGTTCGTCGTCGGAACTGCTGTCGGAATCGTGGTCGGAACTGCTGGAACTGTCGGAATCGGAAGACTTGGAGCGCTTCTTCTTCTTCTTGCTTGACTCTTGTCTTTAAATAAATAAATTAATATAAGTTTGAATAAATGGTATTTAAAAACTTACACGAGATTGCAAAGAAAGCCATCTAGGGTCAAGCTAGACGCTCGAAGTCTGCTTGTGTTATGGTAACCAAATATCGGATAGTTCCTATCAGATAATCTATATCTATAAAATGCTTTGTCCTGACTGACTGACTGACTGATTAACGCACAGCCTAAACCGCTGATAGTAGAGAGCTGAAATTTGGAGAGTGTGTACCTTATATGATGTAGGCATCCGATAAGAAAGGGTTTTAGGAAATTCCCACGGGGTCGGGACTTACGCGAGTGAAACCGCGGGATACAGCTAGTGTTTGAATAAGAATCTATCTAAGCTAAAATAAATAAAACAAATGTATCATGTCTTAACCAACATTACTCTAAACTTAACTTAATGCTCACTATTTTCCAATAATTCGTAAAGTAATGCATTTTTTATGGCCAATAATCTATATCTAAATAAGCTTTGTCCTGACTAACTGAAGGATAACCAAAGCCCAACCAACCGCTAGTTCTAGAGACATGAAATTTGAAAAACGTGTTTTTTTGTGATGTATACATCCGATAAGAAAGGAATTTAAAAAAAAAGTCCCACGGGATCGGGTTCTTATGCGGGGTTACAGCTAGTAATCGATATACTAATTAATTGGGTCACTCTATGGGTAAAAAATATACCTACACAATTTTCTATGCATAATAAAATGAAATAAGTTAATTATGTATGTACACCTAGGTACTAAAAATAAATAAATTGCAATTTTATTGTTTACGTCAGAAACCATAGCATGTCCATAAAATATAATCATAAACCTAGTAAAATGATTTTCAAGTAAATCAAGTTTACAAGTCGTTCGCAATGTTATCGCTCGAAGGCTATCAAACGGTTTATTGCTATGTTTCTCGTTGCAATATCAAATAATATTCATTAGTTTACGATTTTACGTATTTATTTATTTATTTTAAGCCTTTTTTGTCCCACTGCAGGGCAAAGACCTCTCTCCCTTCTCTCCACTCCTCCCTGTCCAGTGTTAGTTGGGCCCAGTCCCTATTGTGCGAGTCCAACTCGATTTTACGTATACTCTGAAATATAAACAACAGAGTTTCGCGTAAGTCCTGATCCCGTGGGAATATCGGGACGAAAAGTAGCCTATGCTACTCTTCGATAATGTAGCTTTCTATTGGTGAAAGAATGTTTTAAATCGGTTCAGTAGTTTCAGAGATTACCCGGACAATACATACATAATTGTTACCAACGTTACCTCTTTATAATATTAGTATAGATACATCCGGCCAAGTGCGAGACTGATTCGCGTATGAAGGTTTCTTTACCATTATCACAATCGGGAACAAAACAAGCGAAATAAGCAACAACGACGCACGTTTGCATTTATCTTTACGCCGTCAGGTTGGCCCGAGCACCTTTCATTCGAAAGTCGAGGTTTCCACCACTAGACCAATACCGCTCTTAACCAATGCTGCTGACTGATTTTGTAAATCTGTTGCTAACAAATCTCGATTGAAAGTAATGAAATTTTTGTTTTCACATCACTTTTGCGATTATGAATATATAGTTTGACAGTTACTCGACGCTGGTTTCAATGGGGTCGCACACGCAAAGCTGTGAGCAGATGGCGCTGGGGTCGGATGATCTTTTTTTTTTTTGATGATGGTCCCCCACAAATGAAAACGCAGAGTTTTATTTCTTTCGGTCTGAGACCGATATGGCCAATTTGGCGCCGAGAGTTGTAAAAAACACCTGTTTGACAGTTCTTAATTCAAACCTAAGATCAGTCGACCAACGCCCTCTGCCGGGATAAAAAGTTAGTGTTCCTCCTCATTGCAATAGCAATCTGTTAGCGACTGGAACTGTTCAATTGTATGTTATAACTAAAATCGCAAAAATAACGCAAAAACAAGAATTATTATTATTATTATTAGACACGGGTCTAGGTCGCGTTATAGATAATCATTTTGTCTTCTTGGGACCACGGCCGGTGTGATCCGTTTGCCGAAACGTCGAGGTAATTTAAAACAATAACTATCTAAAACGCGATCTAGACCCGTGTCTAATAATGATGATGGACGGAAATTGTACAAGTTTAAAAAGTATGTAACAATTTCATTAGTTTCAATCGAGATTCGTTGGCAACGAAGTTACATAATCAGCTAACTGATATCAAAAGTATAAATGTAAAGTATCCATACCTATGAATTAAGTGCCAGAGCAAATTTTTCTCGCTGTAATTTCGAAAAAACAACCTTTTTTATGTCATAAATAAACAGAAATAAACAAAAGTAAGGTAATAAAGCTTAGAAATACACTTGCCTTCTCGTTAACCTCAGCGACACCTGTCTAAACATATAAATAACAAATAATAATATTGACATGCAAAAGGTCGAGAAAATGCTAATTTGCATTCTAGGTATGTAAAAAAACTTACTTTTCTTTCTTATTCTTTTTCGACTTTTTCTTCTTTAATTTCTTTGATTCTGGTGATGGGCTGAAATAGAAAAACAAAAGATTTATTTCATACTCCGCGGTTTTACCCGTATATAGTTATAAAAAGTAGCCTGTGTGTAATTCAGGTCCCCAGTCTATATCTCAAATTTCATCGCAATCGGTTCAGTAGTTATTGCATGAAGGAGTAACAAAGTCACAAACATACATACATGTATGCATACTTGCAAACATTCGCGTTTAAAATAAAATAATAAATAGGATTTATTAAACCCAGTCTTTATTTTAGCTAGACCTGCCCCACCCCATATTATCTCATCAGGCTGCACATCTCAGTCTGTCTGTGTCCTAAAAGGCGACTGAGAGATCTGTTCTGACCTACTGCAAATTGATTTGGAAATAAGTTTTCCGATCAGGGCGCCTGCCTAACACCGAGCTGTTCGAGAAGAACTTAGAGTTTGCTAGCCTACCTACAGCCTATGGAAGCTGCATGGTATATTTACCTCCGTTTCTTCTTCTTCTTAGCAACATGCGAGTCTTCTCTCTCGTGGCTCGGCGTCCGAACCAGCGGGTACCTCGCTGCGTGTTCCCGCGCGCGACGCTCCGGATCGAAGCTCGTTCCTTCCACGAACTGAGGCGAGATGCCGAACGCGTCGCGTAGCCGAGCGTTCTTCTCTTGTTGAGCTTCTGCTACTGCATGCGTCTCGCGTACGCTATAATGTTACAGATTTACGTGTGAAGTTATTGAGTTTGGTTGGGAGGTGTGTGGTGTGGGTGCTGTTTTTTGGTGGAGTTAGTTATGGCCGGGTCATAGCAAACGCGTGAATTACCGCGAGTTTCTTGAACAGATGGTAAAGGGTCTTTTAGCTGTTCGTCTGTGTTACACGTCACGCAGGCACGTATGTTACGCAAAACTTTCGGAGTGCGCGTACCCGCGTGAGCGTGTAAGAAAGAGATAGCGACGCATCCATCTAACGCGTTTGGTGTGACTCAGCTATGATAATTTTGGTTAAAATTCTTAAGTATATTTGGTTAATAGGTAATGATTATAAGAACGGATATCGCATTAGATTCTATTGAGAAGAATATAGAATAAACCTACTGAATGTAATAGCAACTGACAATTTACAAATAGATCTGTTTTAAATTCGTTAATTTGCATTAACAATCGATAGGACATTCAACTTTATTGATTGTAAGTGTAGTCTAATCAAAATGAAGCCTCAATGTAGACGCATATTTACCTGTATTGCACCTAAGTGCGCTAAAAAGGGGAAACAGTAAAACAATTTAGCAAAATGTCTTACCACGATCGTCATTATTACAGTTCTAGTATTTCAAGTTACCTCTATCTAGACATTAAATTTAATTGTTACATCGAGCCAATAAAAGTGTCTAGGGGATGGGCTATACGCTGTACGTAGCAAGTAATATCGAACGAGCGTCCCACATTCGAAACGGGAGGGTTTTATTAATCGATAAAGAGTAATGCACACCTTATAACGGATCGCATGGACTTCCTTTCCTCGTCATTGGAGAGACAGACCTGCAAATTGTCGTTTACGTTTCTGTCGACGTTTGAACAGCTGCATCGACAGCAGCACGAGTTTCGGAGCCCCTCGATGATGGTTCTAAGAGCGGGCTCGAAGCTGTCAGCCACGTGGGACGTGCTTGGCTGAGCCATCGGAAGAGCTAGAAGCTCAGGGTTAGGATCGTGTGAAGAAGCACGCGCTCTTCGTTGCGGCCCAGCGAGGACCGCTTGGAAAGTACCTCGCCACAGCCTCTCGAATACTAGCCTATTGTTAGGATCGCGACGCGGTGCTCTACCCCTTAACATCTTAAACTAACTTATATCTAGTGGAAGACTTGGTTACTTAATACTAAGGCGGTTGGACCGCTGGAAGACGATGTGTTGTTAAGGGTGTGCGACTACATTGCGAAGCGGCCGGCGTCGGGCCGGCGGCGCTACTGCGGTATCATGGCGGAAGAGAGACGCGCGCAACCTGCGCACACAACGGAATTCCGCTCCGACGCTGCGCAATCAACACAAAGGGAGATCATTACCCCAACGAGAAGCTCGCTGGTATTATCCAATTTTGTCTCTCTTTTCAGGGAAATAATTGAAGCGAGTGTGGGGGATACGTTTGATGGATGCTTACTTGAGTTTGTGAGTCATTTCAAAGCGTTTCTTTAAGATTACTTCCACGTTTAATTAAAAAGAACGTCTTGCCTTCTAGAGAATGGAGAAGGCAGAAATGAAAACTGTTTTACAGGATTATTTCTCTGTTACGGCTTCATACATAAAACTTGCAAGACTGAAAATTCATTGCATATTGTTTTACATTTTTATTGCAGCAATGTGGAAGCGTAAAATGGCCAGTTTTCTGATAAGACAAATTTAAATTCTGCAGTGAAAAATACAATAGTACAATGACTTGTTCATTTTGTAGTTTTTGAGATAGCGGAAAGTATTTAAAGGAGCCACGAGGCTCCAATCTATACCTATACTATCGAAAATGTAGGTAACTACAGTAGAAATGAAATACAGAATTACATTCATACGCAGAAATGATTAAAATAATGAGATACTTTAGTTAAATTAGACCTTCTATGGTAGACCTTTTTTTAGCCCCCGACGGAAAAAGAGGGATTATTGGACCGGTGATCCGCTGTGCCGGTTAAGCAACGCCTGACGCGGTCGTTATTTGGATGGCAAAATTTATTTTCTAAAACTCATCCGTGCTTCGAAAGGCATGTTGAGCAGGGAGCCCCGGTTTTTATTATCTGATAGCAGTCGTTAGGTCAAGTTAGATGCTTTAAGTTAGGGCGACCTGAAAACTCTAACAATTAGGTGAGTTACATCACTATATGAAGGTTATTTTCAGATTTTGATCTCTACATCTTCAAAGCTTCTGTTATTATTTTGATGCAAGCTTTATTAAGCTTGAAACTACTCGGTACCAAGACCATTTTAACATGATTAAAACGTAAGATAATAAATAATAATGCGCTATTAAGATCCGGGAAAATGTAACTATGTTAACTTAGGGAACAAAACTATATTAAATATTAGGGGAAAGTTGACTCTGTTAACAAATCGTGTGAATTTAAAAAGTTTATTAAAACTACTAATTCGATTTTTATGAAACTTGTATAAAATACATGGATAGGGCTATTTTTAACCGACTTCAAAAAAAGGAGGAGGTTCTCAATTCGACCCGTATATTGTTTGTATGTATGTGGATATGTACGCGCCGTACTTCGGCATATGAAGTCCGATTTCGATAATTATTTTTTATTTGGAAGGTCCAGAGTTGGCCCCATAAAATCTTGATGATAATCTGATCAGTATCTTCGGAATGATGAGCAGAATAGCATCCCAGAATGCAGCAAATTACTCATTTATGAACTTCCACCAATAGAATCGGCTCTTAGAACTAGGTACAGATTAATGGAGCACCTCAATCCACCTTCTCATCAGAAAACTCCTCGTTGATTAAAGTTATGGTTACAATTTTAATGATTTTTTATAAGACTTAGGCGCATAAAATCGTAGGACAATACTAGTCTAATAAAATTTCGCTTTGAAAGCACAAAATTTAAACCTCACCCTGTATTGGTTTATCTAAGTAATGGCTTAGCATAAATCGGTGTGAGCAAAAATGTAGGTCGACGAAATGTGGTTCGTTGTATAAATATTTGCATTGGCAAGAATTTATTTCGAGATAGCGTAGAGAAATTGCAAGAATTTTGTTACAGAACATTTACTTTATTTTACTTTTACACAATCGAGCTTGAACGTAACTTTGTAGGTAAGAAATTGTTTTTTTATTCTAAGAAATTAAATACATATATTTAATAAATAGATTAAATTAATAATTCAGTTATTTTCAGGCATAAATTACTATGCAAATATACACTTACCAGCTGTATCCCGCGGTTTTACCCGTAAAATATGTTCAGATCCCGTGACAATTTTCAAAAATCATTTCTTTTCGGATGCTTACATTGCATAAAGAACACACTCTCTAATTTTCAGCCATCTGCTATCAGTGGTTTAGGCTGTGCGATGATCAGTCAGTCAGTCAAGACAAGGTATTTTATAGATAAAAGTGACAAACATATAACCTCTCACAGGTTAAAAATATAAATTGGACCCCATAAAGGATGACCCAGCAAATAGCTCGGGTCGGCAGGTAACAGCTTAATATAATAAACTACGTTAGCTTGGCTAGGTATATCTAGGAATATAGGTCAATAAAGGGTCAGAGTAAGCCGAAATAGTATGTCGATTGGCGAGGGTACTCCCTAGCTGGGTCATTCTGCATCACTTCACCCGTGTGATGTGGAAATATCGGGATCAAAAGTAGCCTACTTATGTTACTCCCCGATAATGTAGCTTTCTAATGTTGAAAGAACTTTTAAAATCGGTCCAGTAGATTCGGAGCATATTCGTTACAAACAAATCTTTCCTCTTTTCTTTCCAATTTTTTTCTTTTATATAGATAGACTAGCTGCGTAACGCGGTTTCACCCGCTTAAGTCCCGATCCCGGTAGAATATCGGGATCAAAAGCAGCCTATGTTACTCCTCGATAATGTAGCTTTCTATTGGTGAAAGATTTTTTTAAGTCGGTCCAGTAGTTCTCTTTTGAATATTAGTATAGATAGACTATCTGACCCGACGGACTTCGCACCGCCATCGGTCGAGGATTCCAGTGCCTCGAGCCGCCAGGCGACACTGTATAGTCCTCGAAATGTCGGGCGTAGAAAATAAATGCTAAAAATCAATAAAGCTAAGCGACTCTAACCGAAAAATGTGTTTATTTCCGAATCAGTAAAGAAAACACCAAAGAAAAACAAATTATTTACTTATTTTTCAGCAGGTAGGTTAAGTATACTTTTTCCAACTTTTAATGGATTTTATCTTATTCAAACATTATGCTGAGTTGGAGACCGTTTCGCAACAAATTGTTGATACCTATATTGAATTACGATTTGTGGATTTTGATATTTTCGTCGCGAATAAGTAATGTTTTTTTTTTTCATGATTAACATATTTTGATACCCCGGAATTCCCACGAGATAGGGACTTACGCCAGTGAGACCGCGATCCGCAGCTATTACATAGATAAATATGTTACTATATTTTTTTTTATATCAGCAGACGGTAAGTGACGACGAGGTCTAAAATATAGCACGCTTACCAAAATATCTGTTTACTACGTGGTTTGTTGATCAGAGTGTATATAACATTGACTATGCCATTCTTAGGTAAGTCTTGATATCAAACTTAGCCATTTTTATGCTAAGCAACGTAAGTTCTGTTTCTATTTATATTTTTAATCAATAGCTATCAAGTATCAATCTATTTTTGTATCATCCCCCCGACCACCCCCGGCAAAGTAATAAATATAAATGGAGGGAGTAACCTACCAGTAAACCCCTATTTATCTACATGGAAAATACGACACTTTCTTCTCGGTAAGTGTATTTTTTCTGTTTCCAGGAGACATTTTCTTTTACGTTTAAAGAAGGGTGCACACTGGGAGGATTTATTTTTTTCTTTAGGGTTCCGTACCCATAGGGTAACATCGAGACCCTATTACTGAGACTCCGCTGTCTGTCCGTCTGTCTCCAGGCTGTATCTCGTAAACCCTGATAGCTAGACAATTGAAATTTTCACAGAAAATGTATTTCTGTTGCCGCTATAACAACAAATACTATAAACAAAATAAAACAAATATTGAGGCAGGTTCCATTCAACAAACGCGATTTTTAACATATAAACGCAACGATACCGTGATGTATTTTTACCACTGGCGCCTTTATATAATGTAGGCATCTTTATCGGATGCCTACATCATATAAAGACCCCATTTTCAGAGCTGAGAGAGCTGAAATTGAAATCTCCCCAATTCCAGCTCTCTACTCCAGCGGTTTAAGGCTGTGCATTGATCCATCAGTCAGGCAGGACAAAACATTTATAAATAAAGATGGAGATTTTAGTAAGGATATATTTAAGCAAGTATGAGAATATTTTGACGTTTAAGTTTTTTTTTTAAATAAATGATCACAAATTCGAAGAATTTTAGCAAACCGGGAAATCGGGTGCTCTCGGTGTGTCCGTGGCCAACTTAACCAAAATAAATGGTGAGAGTTGATGCTTATAATTTGTAGGGAAGGAGCCAAGATAAAATAAATAAATAATATGAAAGGTTTTCTTTATGCCCAGTGAGTTTGAACTTTTTATAAATATTATCTATAGTAATATAATAAACAGGAAAGATTTGTATTTTTGTGTGTGTGTGTGTGTCTGTATGTTTATTATGAATAAACTCAAAAACTATTAAACCGATTTCAAAAATTCTTTCACCATTAGTAAGCTACATTCACCTTTGATCCTTTGATACCTTTGATCCCGATATTGCTACGGGATCAGGACTTACGCGGGTGTAACCGCGGGACGCAACTAGTATATTATATATTTATATCGGATCATATATTCCTATCATAGGAAATCGGATACATTCACATTTCATTTTTTGTTGCAAAAAAGTAATATGGCTTTTGGAAAAGCCTTGACAAATGTTATAATATACATTTGTGTAACGTCGTGCAATATTATATTATATTTTATGGAAGCCGCAATCCTAGGAGTCGTGTGTTAATTGCTACTAAGGATAAGCCTCAGCATATGTTGCGGGTACGTAGTGCCACCGCAACGCTGGTCTTTTGGACACGGAACCCTAAAAAGCTAGGTAAACACATACCACAGCTTTAAGAGGAGTATATACGCCAACGACCTTGAAACTGAAAATCCCTGTCGGGCTCATCGAAAATTGTTGATTATTTCATGACAGAATGTCGTAGAACTTTTTTTTGTGCACAGATTGTTGGTGACATTGTTTCCTACATTTTGGTGTAGTTTTAAGACAAGAACCTCCTATTGGTGCAAAGCCTATCCAAATTTTAGACAAAAAAATGTCTGATTTGGCTAAAATGTCGATAGGCTTCAATACGTTTCGACATATTTGTATGGAAACTGCACTAAAATATCGGAAACAATGTCGCCTACAATCTGTACACAAAAAAAAGTTCTACGACATTCCGTCATGAAATAATCAACAATTTTCGATGCGCCCGACATGGATTTTCAGTTTTTCAGAATAGGGCCCTTAATAATCAAATTCTAAGCCACACCTGTCTGTGCGTGCTTCGTGGAACAACGTAAAATTCGTGATTTAAGCCAAGCATTCATTAAGGCTTGTCTAAAACTGGGTTAGGCGTCATTTACGAAATTAGTTCGCTTAAAATATGGTAAGAATGTACAAAATTGTAACTGTTGGAATTATCGATATTTATAATTAGAGATTTACCTCGCTACGTTAACTAATTTAAATATTACAAATGAAAAAGAATTACGAATTTGTAAATTTACTAGTTAGTAATGTACACTTAGACACGCGACTCTAAAAGTTATGAAATAATAAAACAAGTATAGTGTAACAGTATTATTGTCACCCCATAACTTGAACGCAGCTTTACAGGGTGGGCTACCCCCAGGGGTGACCGGACCGGCCTACACTCTGTCAAGGATATTTTGTACGCGGGAGTGACAGACGGACGGACGGATAATTTCTATAATAACATATTTATTTACCCCATTTGCTATAAGATTTTTGTACACCCTTAATCGTGTAGGTGTTCCGGTTTGCCTTTTGAGATACGGAACCCTAAAAATGTACCTACTAAGTACGTCCAGGGAAATCTTATTTTAACGATTTGATAACGCGGGCCTATATTAAAATTAAAATAGCCTATTTTTTTAAATATCTTTTCAAAAGTTCAATAACATCTTTCCTGTCTCGCTACCTATGTTTAGACCAGTTTTGTGTTTAGTACAACATACTGTCCGTTGCTAAAACGACTTGTATTTAACCCAGTCTGTTATACGTCCAGTATCACGGGGCTATGGAGCCCCGGACTTTTGGAAGGCGTGCGTGGAGCCGAAGCCAACACGTAGAGGCCCTTTTTAATAACAATTTTACTCGCAAACTATGAAGTGGACACCCAGCCAGCGATTATCCCTGTCTGCACTATAAAATGCAGCCAAGGACAACCACCGGATCGGATAGAACTATTAAGAAATCTACGAATGAAAACAACATGGGCTATAGTGATGTGATGGTAGTGGATTGGGTACTGTAACCCAGTCTTATTAGTAAAATATGCCGCGTAATTCCCAAAGTTCTAACAGATCCTTGTCTACAACAACGTCATGCATCGGGATCGATATGCAACCCTAACCACGTTATTCCATACGTAAGTACTTACAGTATGACGTCATCGGAACAACAGTACATGTAATAGTTTATATAAGACCTCTGTGGCGCGTTGGGCGAATACCCGACTGCAATGCAAGGTTGCGGGTTCGAAGTATTTATGGAAGACAGTTGTAAACAGCCACTACGGTAACGTTACCACAAACTCAATGATGTTTTGACGTTTTAATCGTTATTCATCGACTACATCTTACGAACAAACTTAACGCTCGCAGCAATACTCGTTTCATTTAGACTCATTCTCTTTTATTGGTAAGTTATATGTCACACATTTAGATAATAATAATCGAAAGAAAAAATTAAATTGTGTCAATTATTATTACACTAACAAACAAAATATTACATCAGTCCAAATAATTTTTATGTTTATTTACAATTCCATAAAGTTACATTTTAAAGTCGAGAAATTCGTCAATTGTATAGAACGATTTTTAGATTAACCATCGCCTTAATTTTTACGATAGACGTAACAATATCGTCAACGCTGCAGCGGCATAAAAAGAAAATGGAGTATATTTGATACATAACCTCTAGTAGGTGCAACTGCATAATATAATATCTCAATATTATAAATTAACTTAGCACAAAAGGGGCATGAGGTTAAACATATATTAACAATTTTAAATAATATTTGCTCAAGTGCCCTAACTCTACATAATATTATGAACTCTAGGTATATTATTATACCTAGGTATACTCTAGGTATATTATTATACCTAGGTTTACTCTAGGTATATTATTGTACCTAGGTATACTCTAGGTATAGTATTATACCTAGAGTTGGGGCAAAGTCAATTAATCGTGAATCCTTATAGCATAGAGCAGGGTTACCCCATCACTTCCCGTGGGTGTCGTAAAAGGCGACTAAGAGGGAGACTAGCAAACCTTAAGTTCTTCCCGCGCGATGGCGGGTAAGCTGCATGCTCCCTACGGACCCAGGATCTCTTATTAAGCCATTGATTTTAAAACCAAAGATGTAAATAACTATCATTGCAGTGTAGCCCCGGTATAGATTAGTGTTACTCCATCTCTTCCTGTGGGTGTCGTAAAAGGCGACTAAGGGATCTTGGGGAGACTACCAAGCCTTAAGTTTTCGCCTTTAAAGCCTTTTTCGCGGTGGCGGGTAAAGTGCTTGGTCTCTACTCTCTAGGATGCAGTTTACAGTTTACTCGATTTAAGTCTTTTCCACGTTGGCATATCTCTACTAATGAATGATGTAAGTAAATAATTATCAATATTGTTAATTTTCAAAGAAACTTTTAGAGGCGCGAATCGAATTATTTTATCGGTCAAGAATTGCCACGGAAATTAATTATATTACGTTTATGATACGAATGACGACTGTAATAATTTCCAATTAACTGATAACACTGTAACACAGCCTTGTTATTTGAAACTAGAAATTACTTCTATGAAGAGGAAAAAATTATGGCATAAACATATTTGCTCTTATGTCTATATATCCAGGGAGGAAACAGTCGACTCTATTACGTTTGTATGAAAAAGAGTAGGTAGACTGTCTTTTTAACCAGTCCAAGTTGAGTCTCGAGTTTTCTACTACATCAACTTACGCGAGTGAAACCGCTGGACGCAGCTAGTAATATTGTGAGCACGAGAGTTTGTGAGTTTCTATGTGAATGTTTGTACGCTTTCACGCATAAACTACTAAACCGAATGCGATGAAACTTGAATTCCTAGAATAACACACAGGCTACTTTTTATACCGATATTGGCACAGGATCAGGGCTTACACGGGTGAAACCGTGGGGCGCAGCAGTTATACCATAAATTTACGCACCACTCACTTGAATATTCAAGCATTTTACCTACTTAAAACTTTAATTCGTTCTTTTTTTTTAGATTCCGTACCTCAAAAGGTAAATTATGAGGACAGGGACAAACATACATACATTCGTGGTCAAGAACTTTACCACCCTTTTGACGTAGTCGGGTAAAAAAGGAACCCTTATTTAATTTCAAATTTACACGTGGCAGAGTAAAGAGAGGATTTAAAACGGAATAAATAAAACATGTCGCATGAAAAACGGAAGGGAGAGAGATATTTTAAATAAATTAATCCCAGGAGACAGTTTGAGAGCAACATTTTTAACAGAATACAAAATTTTGCAGTATCATGGAAGTGAAGCGAGATCGTGTAATGAATTAATAATGCACAGTTTCAGAATTGGACAGTTTTTACAATATTCAATGCCCTTGGAGTTTGAACCAATACCCTACGAATAACCGTAGTGGCGCCTTAAGAGGATAGTCTCCATTCTTTTTCTCCATACAAACGTAGTTTACATTTTCCTCCCTGGATAAAGACATTAGAGCAAATATATTTAAGCCATAAAACCTATATCTGTCATGACAATGCCTCTACCTTTTTATATTTTTTTTTATTTTTAATTAAAATAATAAAAAAAAAAACTGAAAAAAATAAAACGGTAGATGCATAGTCATGCATGACAGATATAAGTTTTATAGCAAAACCATATTTGCTCTAATGTCTTTATCCAGGGAGGAAAATGTAAACTACGTTTGTACGGAAAAAGAGAATGGAGACTATCCTCTTAATAAAATAAGCCACACTTTTGTTTTAAGGGTTCCGTACCCAAAGGGTAAAAACGGGACCCTATTACTGAGACTTCGCTGTCTGTCTGTCCGTCCGTCCGTCTGTCCGTCTGTCACCAGGCTGTATCTCATGAACCGTAATAGCTAGAAGGTTGAAATTTTCACAGAATATGTGTTTCGGTAGCCGCTACAACAACAAATACTAAAAACAAAATAAAACAAATATTTAAGAGGGGCCCCATACAACAAACATGTTTCAAAAATAACAAGGAGTTTAGTACAATGTGAGGTCGCTTCTGATTGGTCAGGACAAATCGAGTTGGTCATGGAATTCAAAATGGCTGCCCTATCTGTCAAATATACCAGTCTGCCTTACTTACTA
Source organism: Idaea biselata (assembly GCA_958496205.1). NCBI lineage: Eukaryota > Metazoa > Arthropoda > Insecta > Lepidoptera > Geometridae > Idaea > Idaea biselata. The sequence continues at coordinate 2,613,870 of OY292398.1, read as the reverse complement.
AAAAGTTTCTTATAAGTTTCAGATTTTCTTTGAATCAAAGTTGTTGTAAACCATTTTAGGGTTCCGTACCCAATTGTGATAGTGGTACGGAACCCTTCGTGCGCGAGTTTCGCACTTGGCCGGGTTTTTTTTTACCCGACTGCACGACGCAAAGAAAGGTTATTTATTATTATAAGGTGTTCATCATCCGAGTATCTATGTATGTTTGTCAAGTTCCTATGTGACTACGGATGAACCAATTTTGATTCTTGTTTTGATTACATGACTTTATGCTTAGAAAACACTACGGTTAAACGCAAGCGGTTTACGAATAGCTGAAAACGCAGAACCGCGTAACACCACGCAAAATCAGTCATTGAAAAAAAAAACGCTAATGCGTGGACTTGTATAGAAAGCTATGTGTTGCATTTTTTGCGGTTTCAGATCTACGGGAAAGGGCAGGCGTTTAATCGCAGTGCGTTCTAAGCCTTATGTAGGTAAAATGATATTATACCTTACGTAAGTTTAACATAGTAACTTTTACCCTCATCTTAGCCAAAGGGGATCATTTCCCAAAAAAATGTCTAACAACCCAGGACCGGAATAAAACTTCTTATTAGCAACTTTAAAAACGGTCGAGATGTTTAACTTTAACTCTCTTGGGGGGATGATTTTCTAAAAACATGTTTGTTGGTTAATTTTTAATTTAATTATACCAAAAGCCTGCCGTTACGTTGTTAAATTAATTAATTAGAACATATTATTTTATCCTGTTGCAAGTAATTGTTGGAAGCCTAATTTATAAGGTAAGTAAGGTGATCTTGTAATACGTGTAGATTGTAGGTAGGTACATACATAACACTAACTATGTACTCTTAATTATAAAAAAAATATGAAATTAATTAATCATTCATTATGATGAAATCCAAAAATTAGGAATATTAATATTATAATAACGTAATTACCTACTATAGAACACACGATTTGATATTTATTTTGTTTTTATTGGTCATATTTTACGTAAGGAGAAATGCTTTGTAAAAAAATATTTCATGACAGGATTCGAACCTGAACCTGTGTCGCTTCCCGGGCGAGTGCGCTAACCACCGTGCCACACGGGAACATGGTGGTGAGTTCACCTTGTTACATGGTGGTTCTTGATGATGCATTTCTCCTTCTAAAATATTTCTAGTAAAAACTGCCTTGAGCAATAAAACAAAACAAATATGAAATCTAATATATAAAATTTCCATGTCACAGTGTTAGTTACCGTACTCCTCCGAAACGGCTTGACCGATTTTTATGAAATTTTGTATACGTATTCAGTAGGTCTGAGAATCGGCTACTATCTATAATTTATAAGGCAAAACAACGTTTGCCGGGTCAGCTAGTAAAATATATAATATGAAATATAATCTTGTTCAGAGATTATTTATTTATTTATTATTTATTTCACCCCGTGTTAGGGAATGATCGAAAAAAAAAACCCGTTCGATTCACATACAATTTCTCCAAGCTTCTGTTTCTAAATCCAAAAAAAAAAACATAAGAAAAACGATACTCACGCCACCCTCCCATATTCGTCTTTCGGGACATCCTTCTCCGACGAACCTTCAGATATCTTCGCTCGAAACGCGGCCACCCGAGCCGCGATCTCTTCCCGCGGCAACCTGCGCAACCAGACCAAAGACACGCTCATCAATATCAACTACGATCACACGAATAACTAGAAAATAGCGATAATACGAAAAACATAGCTACCAATGCATATCGAGTTTCACTTGAACATAAAAATCGTGATAAGGTAGCAAGCTAGTTACGCATTGGCGTGCAACTTCGAACTAATATTATACAGAACTGTGTAATATATTTATTAAAATAAGTTAGCGAGGGCTTCTTTTATTGATTTTGACTCGTGCGCAGGGTGCTACCCTGTTATGGAAGGGTGCGTAATAGAAATAATAGATGGAAGTGGGGCGGTTGTACAAGGGTTGTTGAACGGGGATCGATACGGCATGTAGGGGAATCGGCACACATGTTGCTTTATTGAAAAGACAGGTTCAAATTGATATAGATTTGAATTGTTTTTTTTCTTTGATAAGTATTATGTCAAGTGCGGTTTTTCTATCTATGGTTTAGGTAGCAAAATGTCTTTTTGGATATGCGTAGATATATGGATGCATAACTTTTTAATACTTTTGTAAAGTAGGTATCTATCTCTTTTAGTATTTTTAGAGTTCCGTACCGAAAAGGTAAAAACGTGACTCACAGTGCTGAGGCTCCGCTGTCTGTCTTTTTGACTTTTTATGTACCTGTCGTGTCGTGATTTTTTATGTACTATCAACAACAAAAGTGGGTATACAGTTAGCCGAATGATTCGTTTGTATACACACATTGACATAGGTATATCTTGTTGTGGTATTCATGTCTGTTGAGGATTGCTTTTGCCTACAATTTCTATTTCTTTTTGTTCTTTGAAACACCGAATTGTACTTACATGCTAGGTTTAGTTGTGAACCTTTTGCTGTCTTGGTTTTTATGCTCTCATTTCCATTTATCTTCTAATTACTCAAGTTTTATTGATATTTTTCTTTGTTTACTTTTAGTATATTTATGTCATGTCAAACATATTTTTTTTTTTTACATCCAGCCGATAAATTTAATCAATCAATAAACACTTATGAAACATAATTAAAATTAAAAACTAAATTAAAACTAAAACTTATTAAAATAAAACTAAACTAAATCTAAATCTGCTAAAATCTTGGTGGAGGGAAAAGTGCCCAGAAAATAAAAAATAAAAGAAAATAAACATAATTTATTTTCTTTCTGTCATTTTTCACAAAGTTTTTAATGCTTTTACCTTTTTGGTTGCTCTTACCTAAAAAGTATTATAATGAAATATTTTCAACCTTTCTTGTTTAGTCATATCACAGGCCATATTAAAAAAATAAAACTGTTCCAATATTCTTTCGATATTAGATTTTGAATATCTCGGATACCGACCCGATATAAGCCGAACTGGATCACTTCACGATCATTATATCCTCAGCTTTTGAAATGGATAGTCGATAGTATATCTTTGTCCGCTAAAAGTGATTATTATATCCTCGTCTGTTAAACTGTATAGTTGATAATATATCGTTGCCCGTCAGAACTATAAAGTGAAAATTATTAACTACATACTCGAAGTACGAAGCCCTATCAAGAGGAAATCTCCAGACTTCTTCAGCCTGTAAATTCTGCCTACGGCAGACCCTCTGACGTCCTCCGACTGCATTTCCTCTTAAGCCTAGAAGAACCATTTGAATACCTAAGGCAGACCCTCTGACGTCCTCCGACTGCATTTCCTCTTAAGCCTAGAGTAACCATTTGAGTACCTACGGCAGACCCTCTGACGTCCTCCGACTGTATTTCTACCTACGGCAGACCCTCTGACGTCCTCCGACTGTATTTCCTTTTAAGCCTAGAGGAACCATTAGATTACGGATACATCATTAAATTGACTATCCTGTTACAGCCTCAAATCACAGAAGAAGACTCCGCTGAATAATCCAACGATATCTACAGCTCCAACTCTTCCAACTCCATTTCTACTCTCACTACTCATTCTTTTTTTATTTCTATCTGTTTCTTTTATTACATATTTGTTCTTGAAATCTATCTTTTATTGTTCAAGGGCATAAACTGATAATTAGGTAGGTCTCACAACCTGCTTCATTACAATCTATAAATATCAAATGTGTGACAATATTGTGTATCTAAAAGTCAACTCCTTGCGTAAGTATCTGGTTAGCACAGCGGTCTTATTTCATTGATTTTAATATAATAAGCAATCCGTACCGAGGTTCGATCCTTGCAAGCGAAATTACACCTTACGATGTATACCCACTTTTGTTGTTGATAGTACCTGGTAAATAAAAATTTTAGGCCAAGTGCGACTGGGACTAGCGCACGAAGTGTACCGTACCATTATTTATACAAAAAGCCTTGAAAACGTTACCCCAAGCTAAATTTAATTTAAGCATTTTAAGATATTTAAGTGGTAAAAATAAATCGCAATATCGTTGTTTAATTTTTTTAGACGGGGGAGAAAAAAATGATTCATTTTGTTTTTAGTATTTGTTGGTATAGCGGTTACGGAAAGACATCTGTGAAAATTTCAAGAAAATGAACTTATAAGGGTTTGGTTTTGGTTTTAACTATTGGATAGCTCTGTATTAAAGGAAGGTGAAGGAAACTTTATGTCGAAATTAGAGATGGGCCGACTAGGGGTTCTGCCGACTAGCAGACTAGCCGACTAGTCGGCAATGCAGATCATTATAATTCCGAGATATTTGGGTTAATCACGATCACTCGGCGATTGTTGCTATTTTTGGATAAGTTTGCACTTCGAAAGCTGTAGCGAAACTTCGAAAAAATGGTTGAAATAAAAATAAAAGTTGGAAAAAAAATGGAGCTGAGGCATAGTTATGACATTTTAGATGTTTAGATGATGTATGTAAGCTATGACGTGTTTTGTTTACGATTTTCTGACTACCCACCTCTAAACTGTACTACTAATTGAATAAATATTGGTTTTATTGTATAATTGTTAGTTGCCGACTAGTCGGCTTTCCCGACTAGTCAGCGACTAGTCGGCCCATCTCTAGTCAAAATCCAACAGCTAAAGCCAAATTTATAATAAAATTACTAGTAGTGCCCGCGACTTCGTCCGACTATTTATATAATAAAGCCTTATAGCCTTCCTCAATAAATGGACTATCCAATCCAACACTGAAAGAATTTTTCAAATCGGACCAGTGGTTCCTGAGATTTGCGCGTTCAAACAAACTCTTCAGCTTTATAATATTGTAAGATAGATATAGATATAAATTTTATAACTGTTTTTTTTTGTCTGTACCTCACAAGCCTTGATTATACCATACAAATATGCAGTACTCTAACCAATGGATACAATCAATCCTGGCCACTAGCCAGAATATTTTAGTAAAGTAATTGAGATCAAACGATAACTCATAGCAATCATAAAATCTGGGAGAGAATAGGTAGGTATGCAAAAAATAGGAGCTATTATACATTTTTGATAAGCATATTTAGATTCCAAAGTTGGAATAATAATTAAATTACCTAGTGTCCGACCGAAACTTCGGTTTCGGTTTCGGCCGAGTTGATCAAAAATCAAGTTTCGGCGGTATTTTCGGTTTCGGCCAAAATTGGCCGAAACTTTTGCCGAAACCGAAACTGATTTCGGAAGTTGTCGTGCACGCTCGCTTAACTTCGTTTCTCACGGCAACGTCATTGGTAGATAACTGATAAACTTTTTGCTATGAGAACTTAATTTGATTAAATAACAAAAAAGAGGCAAAGATCAACATCTTAAGAGGCTTTCGCTAGACGATTGGGTCAAGGGTCAGATTCAGAAGGCAGTCGTCCTTGATACGGCACGTATCGTTAGAAGGTTCCTGTCTCTGCGACCCTACCCATCAGTAGCCTGGGCCTTGCCCCGCTGCCGACAGGCTTCTAGGTTTAGGTTTTTATAGTAATTTACTGTTTTTGTACAAAGTAAATACATTATTTTATGGGACCTGTAGATATAATTTTATTAAAGTTTATTACTTCAATAGAATTTTCTTAATAGGTTTTGTAGTAATGTATATGTTACAGTCAAAACTCATAACCAGTCAAAACCACTTTTGACTGCAAAAAATAGGCAAAAGTGGTTTTGACTGGTTATGAGTTTTGACTGTAACATATATACCTATTTTGTATTTAGTTAATTTTTATAAAAACTTGAATTTAAGAAATGAAATAAATAAATGAAAATTTATTTTAAAGGAAAAATAGCATTAAAACATTTTCAATTGCGGCGAGGCTTGAACTCGCGTCTTTGGGTCGGTACCCCAACGTCTGTTCCAACTAGACTACGCAAGTCCACGCTGCGTGCCGTGAAAACTTCCAATGCTATATTCTCCTCTGATTGTTTACGATTAAGGCTCGTTAAAGCGCCATCTATCTAACGCTACAGGAACAACTTTCCAGTTGTTTAAAATAAATTTTCTAAATAATAAATAAAAAAGATATCCTATTAATAGGTATTATAAAAATGAAAATTTGTGAGTATGTATGTGTGTGTGTGTGTATGTGTGTGTGTGTGTGTGTATTTGTTACTCAATCACGTAAAAACCGCTGAACCGAATACCATGAAATTCGGTATGTATAATAGCTGGAGACCTGCCAACCTGGAAGAACACAAGCTATTTATTATCCCAATATTTTGGCGGGATCGGGACTTACACGCGTGAAAAAGCGGGGCGCAGCTAGTATTAAAATAAATGATTACAAAAAACTTAATATACTGTGTTTCAATATCAATTAATGCAGAATAATGGGTAAAATGCACCAAATTTCAGTATTTTAAGGAATTTTATATTTGACCACGTCAGTTTCGGTTTCGGGCGGAAAACCAGTTTCGATCGGACTCTAATAATAATTGAATAAACATAATCCAACTTTTATTGTAAAATATACGATTTTAAACTTACATGGTTGTTTTCACTACAGATATTATTAAATAACAGGATAATTACTATGTTTTAATTTGTTTTGTAATGATGTAAATGTGAAAGTTAGTGAGTATGTTTGTTTTTCTCTTCTTTTCCTGTAGTGGAGTGCCTCACCTAGTGTAAGTTTTCAGGTTGTCCTAAGGCCTCTAACTTGACCTAACACACTGCTATCAGAGATAATAAATGAGTATGCAGGTACATATTCTTTTGTTCTCTTTCACGTTAAAACTACCAAGCCAATTTTGATGTAACTTGGAATACAGCCAGCTAGAGTTTTGGAATAACATGTGAGACTACTTTTTACCCTGATATTCCCCCAAGCTTGGGGCTTAACTGCTGGGTGCAGCAATGTAAAATAAAATAGGCTTTGACCAAGAGACAATTTGGTAAGGTGCCTACTTCGACTTTCATAATATGGCAACCTTAAGACCGAGTTTCCATCGGCTATGTAGGAGGATGGGTTGCTTTGCTATAGATGGGATTAAAGAACCCTAATCTGAGTGTTGTCCCCAGTTGCATCCCTCTCAGGCCAGGTGCGAGGCTAGGTAAATAAATGGAGCAATAGGGAATATAACAGTTATTGAAAAACATTCATGTTCGTTCATAATGTTCAGAAACATATATTATTTACAACAATGAATAACATACTTTTGTACACAATTCATGTTTAGTAGGAAAAACTCACATTTTAGTTAAAGGATTTAAGGAAAGGATTTTAAATTCGTGAAAAATCGCAAACACTGATGCAAAAAAAATGAGTACAATTACTCAAGGTTAATTGGATAAATAGGTAGGTAGGTAGGTACATAATTTAGCATTTTTCCATTCTTCTTTTCTTTTTCATGTGGTGGAGTGGTGTGGCTTACCAAGCGTTATAGTTTCCAGGTCGCTGTAAGGCCTCGTAACTAGACCTAACAACTGCTATCAGAGATAACAACCGAGACCAACTGCTTAATGTGCCGTCCGAAGCACGGAGGAGCTTGAGAAAGTGATCTTTGGCCACACACATTATTGTCACCCATTCAAGTAACGACCACACTAAGTGTTGCTTAACCCGCACAATCATTCAAGATTGGCAGGTGCAGTTAGGCCAATGAGCTCCGATTTCCAATTACTGGCAAGTTCCCTATTCTATTGGTTCATAACAAACACAAACATCCTACCACATCTCTGGTGGAATCACAGAACACATTGACATGACACAATATTGTGAAACCTTTAGCTGGGCAATCAATCAATCATATACCAAGCTTACCAGCACATTGCACATTTTATTGTAAACCTATAGTGCTAAAACTGAAAGGGCCCCTAAAACCCCAATTGCAAACAGGGATAGCGCTAGCGAATTTCAGATGTGAAGGACGCAAGATGCTAGTACGCAAAATTTTAGAGTCTAAGATCAAACAATTGGTAATTAATTACATGATAATAAAACATTCATTTTGAATTTCAAATCAACGAAGCCCTGCATTGAACTAAGATCAGTTCATCTACAAAGTTTTATTACTATAAGTAATAAAACTATGTAGGGGGTGCATGACGGCTGAAGAAACACCCCACCACATGCTGATGGAATGCAACTGCGTGGCGGACCAACAAGCACGATATTTGAAAATAGAAAAATCTTTCCCGGAAGCCTTCAGCAGTCTGGGCGGACTGCTCGCCTTCTGGGAGAACCTGGGATGGTTGGAGTGAAGTTTTGGGGGATTAAAATTCACGTACAATGGCCCAATCATGAGGCTAAGAGCGGAAAAGTCCGGCGAAACTAAACTAAACTACTATAAGTAATATATTGACTGACTAATTCTATTATTTGTAAAATTTAGAGGGAAGTTTGTGATTTTATTCTATCGAGAAAGCATTGTTTTTAATACTGATATTTCAAATAAATTTTATATTTAAACCTTCCGAGAAAAATCAGTTCTGGCCTACTACAGAGGCTACAGAACAGTACATAATAAAATGTGCAAGGTACCTACTTACTGGTTGATGCAAATGGTTTTTTTTATTGTTGGTATCGTTGAAAGCACAGTACGTACTTGGGTGCAAAAATATTTTTGTAGTCTTTTTTACAAAAGATCGAGGTTCAACAAAGAAATTACAAAATAGAACTTCATTTCGTTTTTCTACTTGGTTATTTCTCCAAAAAAACTGAAAAAATAATCTATTTCCATAGCCAAGTATTGCTCTTCCACCTTAAATACACTACACTGCAATACTCCCAACAAACATTTAGGATAGTAGGGCATTTAAACAGTAGAACTAATATTAGATTAGGAAAAATATGCCAGCAGAATACTAGGAACTGTTTTTTGTTTTTTAAAATAATTCAATTACACTGCTTTCAATAATTAATCTTGGAGCTGGGTAATTGGGTTCAATTGAAGTGAAGTACTGATTAGTCTAAGTGTTTAGCAGGTTAAGTTTTAGTTCTCTACGCATATCTTTGGTAGGTGCAGAGTCATATCAACGAATTTTACAATATTGTCTATAACCTTTTTAAGGAATTAATACATACCCTTGTTCCTCCAGGCTGTCCTCTAGCTCGGCGCATTTCACTTCTATTTTTCGTTTCCTTTCGTGGTCTAGAATCTCCCGGTTTGGCTGTTTGTTCGACGCAGAGTCCAGTTTAGCGATTTCATCTTCCGTGCGATAGTTCACGGAGTCTTTCGTTTTACGCACTGTAGCCCAGTTCCTTTGCACGTAGCCATTAGTGCCGGAGCCTCGAGCCGTCGTCAACCCAATACCATTGTACATTTTGCTGTTTTACACCTAAAAACTATCGAAATGAATATCCAACATGCACTCAAAAACACTCGCTGTTTCGTAACTATTGACTCGTGTTTTTTGGAGGTAAAAATGAGATATCATTAAGAAACAGAAAAAGTCGAGTTTAATTAAAAATATCGTACCGTTTGTAAGCACCGAGCCTTTATATTTTAATTATTTTGTTTGAACAAATTACTTCGGCAACACGTCCATCTTGCTGATTTATTATTTTAATTTTTTTTATTTTCAACTTCCACGCAGATTATATAAGCGACGTGAAGTTAGTCACATGTGGGTTTTTGTCAATGGAGAACGAATGATATGTCGGCAAAAAGTGTCGGCAGTTTTCCCCCCATCAGTAAAAAAAAAACAAATCACGTCTATAGTTTATGGTCTTTGTTTATTAGCCGTTTTGAGGTTAGGTTTTTATTTACAAATAAAATCAAACATCGTCTATAAATAACGTCTTAAACTTTATTTTAAACATTATCTAGTAAAAATGTTGGATAAAATACTCTACAATACAATCCTGTGCCAAACGTTTTCTCCTTGCAACAAATATTTGGTTGCCGGTAACATTTACGGACAATTAGCTGTTTTTGAGTAAGTAAGATCTCCCAACTAAAATTCTATTCAATATTATTAAAATGACAAGCTATTAACTAACTTTTATGTTCTATTACAGTCTGGACCGTATATTAAACCCAGTGGTGGAACTTCTAACCTCTGATTACAACAGACCTAAATACATTCACAACCTCGAATCTGGAGATCAAATATGCAGTTTAGCAAGCACAGAGAAGTTCCTAATCGTCGGTACCGTCAACGAGATCCTTGGATGGGACTGGAAGACTGTCAGCTCCTCGAAACTAAGCAAACCAGCTTGGACAATCAGAATAAACACTTCAAATTCAACTCCAGTAGAACAGTGTGATGTGAACAGCTTATGGTTAAGTGAGGACAAGGAGACATTGTACGCGGGCTGTGGTGATAACAACGTGCATGTGTATAGCATGGAGGGAGGGCAATTAGCCACTTACAAAGGCCACAAGGACTTCATTCATTCTGTTCATGGAAAGTAAGTTTGAAAGGAAAATAGCTGGCTTTTTCTTAAAATGTCTCCGTACAGGTCCCGGCAAATAAGTTGTTTTTTTTTGGTTGGTCATGTAGTGGTTGACCTACCTACTGTTTGTGTTTTCAGCAGTGTTAGCATACAAGCACGAGAAACAATTTGTTGATCAAGAAAAATGTTCTGTCTCTTTTCCTCATTGTTTGGCCTCTAACTTGACCTAACAACTGCTATCAGTAAAAAAAACCAGAACCAACTGCTTAGTTTGCCTTCTGAAGCACAGAAGAGCTAGACCAAATGATTTTTCTCTACACACATTATCGGTCAACCATCCAAGTAATGACCTCCCCTCACATGTGGAACAACAATGGGCTAAACTAAATCCACTGATGCAAGTGACAGAAACCCCAGCATGTATTTATAAATGTTATTATTGCTTCAGAAATGACATGCTAGTATCAGCAGGAGAGGATGGGCAAGTCATACTGTGGGACAGACGGACAGGCAAATCCCTTAACTGCATCGAGCCTCACACCAACAGCAAGCTGGCTCGCCCTGACCTGGGCAAGTGGGTCGGTGCTGCGTCTATTGGAGATGATTGGATTGTGAGTAAAAACCCAACATTGTATTGATACAAGTTTGTGTGTTTGTTTTCACGTTGAAAATTCTTTTTTTCCCTTAGCATGGTGCCGTGTAATCCTAGCAGTGCAGTATAACCCAGTCTTTGTAGTATAAGATTACTCTATTTTTTTCCCTAAGTATGGTAGGAGGCGACTAAGGGATCTAGGGTAGACTAGCAAACCTTGAGTGCTCCTACAGTTAGTCCTACAAAGTTCATATTGTGTTAATATTAAAGCCAGATAATTGCTCTATGTACCACATCTCCTACTGTCATTCAGTGTTAATGCGAATATAAGTGAGACCATGTATGTTTATTGCTTCTTCACGCAAATACGAATCGAACCAATTGCAATGAAGATAATCCGATAATCCCACGGACTTACACTAGCGAAATCGTGGAGGGCAGTTTCCTATAACTGTTCAATGACTATGTTAGCTGTGTATATCCTGTTGTAGATGCAGATGTGATGTGTAGTGTAGATGTAGTATCTACCACTAGACCAACACCACTGTTGGGGTATATCTATATCTATAAAACTCTTTGTCCTGAGTGACTGATTTTCTATCAACACAGCCTAAACCACTGATAGTAGAGGGCTGAAATTTGGAGAGTGTGTTTTTTATATGATGGAAGGATCCGATAAGAAAGGGTTTTTCGAAATTCCCACGGGATCGGGACTTACGCAGGTGAAATCGCGGGACCCAGCTAGTGTGTATATAAATGTCTTGTTTCCCCGGTACAGCGGGACCCCTCTCTTTATACCCTCGCTGGTCATAGCTGGGGACGCTATAACATATATGCATAGGTATAAGAGAATAAATAAATAAATATTGCACGACGTTACACACAGCGCAATCTAGCCCGAAACTAAGCACTAGGCTGGTACTATGGGTACTAGACAACGTATATACACACATCAACAATGTCTAGGGATATTGTATTTTAGACTTCCTAGCTTATAAACTATTAACAGTATCAAAAAGTTTCTATATGAAAAATAAACTCCGCCGTCTCTTTCGAAATTCAAAAAAATAAAAAATAAAATCATTTTAAAAACAAAACAATACGCGGTAATTCGAATTTGGCTTTTTCACAGTTAGTTTTGGTTACCATTTAACCCAGCTGATTTTGTAAATAATAAGCTTTTGCACATTTTTTTTATTCAAATAGAGTGTGTGTATTGTTTATTGTTATGTCACGTAGACATTTAATAAGAGAAGAACAGATTAGAGCTGTAGGCATGTTGGAAGCTGGCGCTATTCAACGCGTAGTTGCTGACACTCTACGGACCCACCAAAATGTGATCTCTGTGTTACGGGTGATGTTGCGGAACGGCATTCTGGCAGAAGTCGTGTCACAACTCCTAGACAAGACCGTTTTCTACAAAATATCGCTAGGAGACAACCCACTGTTACGGCTATGCAAATGGTTCAAAGGCTTCAATCTGACCACCAATTGTTAGTAAGCGACCAAACTGTGAGAAGACGATTACATGAAGCCGGTCTTCATTCTCGCAGACCACTTCGAGTTCCAGCTTTACGGGCGTGGCAATCGCGGGCGAAGACTTTTGTGGGCTCGAGAACATTTTGTATGGAGTAACGAGCAATGGTCGATGGTACTGTTTTCTGACGAGTCTCAGTTCGGATTTCATCCGGATTCGCGAAGACTACGAGTTTGGCGACTTCCAGGTCGACAGCGCCGTCTCCAACATGTGCAAGAAGTCCATTCCTATCAAGGCGGGACCAT